>CM062805.1:133478421-134204254 GCA_031772625.1 Pinus tabuliformis
TAGAAAACCATAGCCATAAACAATGGTTTGATAATGATTTAGGGTAGATTCGATTATGTCACCTTAGAAGAGTTCTCTTTATTTTTATTTTTAGATTAAGAATTGTAAGTTATATTTAGTCTTCATGTTGTAAACATAGATAAATATTCGTCCTTTGTGGAACTAAGACAATGGAATATGAAGGGTGCACAACTAGGTGTCTTGTTTTTATTATTATTATGGACTTAATAATATGTCATTTTTTTAATCATTAATCAAGAATATTCAAAGTACGTTTCCATCTCGGGAAACAATTGATACACAAATATTGTAGGCAAAATAATGTTTTTTACAAAGTGTGATAATATAATTAATTCTAAGTATTTAAAAATATAGATTTTTAAATAAGAATGTAATGAATCAATGATAACCATAATGATGTAAAGATAAATTTATGGATTATTTATCTATACCATCTTTAAATATGGTACAAAGGGATAAAAAAAGTTGATTGAAATTGAATCCTTGCAAGAGGTGTGGATTGATTCTCGTGAAGGAAACAATATGAAATTTGATTTAGTTTAAAAGTATAATTGATCTTCCCTGGATGGTGGATGGGGTGAACAATGGAGGGGTGGGTAGGTTGCCATCATCTCATCTATCCAATAGGCAGGGGATGGTATAACCTGCAGATGGTAGAACCATATATTTGTACAATAAATTTTGGTTTCAGGACTAATGATACATCACAGAAGGGAGAAGATGGGTGATGTTGCATGTGAGAGGTTGCTAGAGTATATTTTGAATAGGCAAGAAAATATGTTTAGAGGAAACATTACATTTAGTAGAGATATCCTTGAAAATTTTCTTCACTTGTAACTCACATTATTTAGATCAAGAATGTGCTAGATCAAATGACTCCATAAGGAGAGGGTGGGTGGCATTGAGCATGTGAGGTGGTTGGAATGTACATTGAGAATGATGTAAATTATTCTTATGGGGAAGATATAGCCCATAGAGCACTGATGATGAGAAGTATTATAGACTAGGTTAAGAAAGGAAGGGAACATGGAAAATTTTAAGAACCACCCTAAATTTATATGTATAATAAATGGGCGAATCCCCATGATACATAGGAAAAATGGGAGGTGATTTTATCAATAATATATTATGTATATATGATTTTTTTGGTGAATCTCTCACTGGATTATATTATCTTGTAAAGTCATGGCGAATATATCACTGAATTATAAAATATTGTAATATCTTGGCAAATCTTTCATTGAATAATAAAAAGCGAAGTGTTGGCGAATGTTTTGTTAAAGTATGAAACCATATATGACAATAGGAAAACATATTCATTAAATTGTAATATACTAACATACATGTTTGGAAAAATGAAACATATTTTTCTCTTCCTACAAACAATGTTGCAAGTTTCAGTGGCCATGTTTGTCAAGGTTGTCACTGTACACTCTTTTATATCCTTCTTTTAGTTTTGATAATATTCCACAACAAAGTTCTTGTAGGTGTTGATCTTGACCACCAATTCTATCAAGGTAGGAGAGATTAATCTTTTCTCTACCACTTTTTTCAAGCTACCACTTTTTTCAAGCTATCAAATTTATTTCTTATTCCATAGAGTCCAACTACGAGATAAAAAGAAAAAAAACATATTTTGTACCACTTTTGTCAAGCTATCAAATTTATTTCTTATTCCATAGACTCCAACTGCGAGATAGAAAAAACACATTTTGTTTACCCAACAAGCCAACAAGTAGCAAGCCCCAACTATATAATATATGAAAGTAGTAGGTATCCCAAAGGTCTGAAGGGGATCTAATGGAAAGAAGTGACCGTTGTCAGAAGTCTTCCAATCAATATATTAAAATATACATATAGATTTATTATTATTTTAATTGGAAATCTTCAATTAAATAATAAAATTTAATTATGTCTCTCCCAATCTAAATTGCTTATTAGCATAATTCACTACCTTCATACATCTTGCATTTTTTAACAACGTTGTAACATGTGGATTAATTTCCTTTTTGGTGCACAATCTCCACCTTTTAGGAAAATATGGTGCACTGGCCCAATCCCATATGGTGCACTGGCCCAACCCGTACAGATCATTACGACAAATTAAGAAAAACAGAGAAGAAGAAAAATTATACAAACTAGCATATTTTTCAAGCACTGGCCCAACGCCTACAGATCATTACAACAAATTAAGAATAACAGAGAAGATGAAAGGTTGTACAAACCAGCATATTTTTCAAACAACTAATCCAACATCAGTACCTTAACATTTTCATGAAGATATCATATTGAGAATGTTTGAAAAATGGTGGGAAATATGAGCACTGACTATCTCTTTTCTGCGAGGGTGATGCAGAAAGAGTGATAAGATTTCACTGTTTTGAAATTTTTTTGTTAAATCAGAAAAACCAATATTAATGGAGATATTGGTATTTTTTACTAAATTTTGTGAAGTGACTAAATGTAGCTTTAACCATTCACCTTAAGACGTTTTTTATAATATAATTTTCTAATTCTATTTAATATCTTCATTATCATAAAAACCAACCTATATCCATCTTAACTCCACTTCTACCACTCTTGGAGGGATGAAATCTATTTATCCCTCTCAGCAGTTGGTAGACCCGGAATTAAGATGGATCTAAGCTGATAGAATTTCCCCTTTAAATAGTATATTCTCACATGAATACCATGATATTACCATGGGTCAATACCATGGGTTATCGTAAACCTGGAGCTTAAAAAGTACTATTAGTAATTTATAAAAATTAATAAAATTAATAATTGATTTTTATTTTTTTAATTTTATTTTAACCAAATTAAAATGTTTAAGTGAAATTAAATTACAACATCTATTTTTACCCTTGATCTACCAAGCTTGGGGATCAAATATTTTTTCACTCTATGCTAGTTTGCATATCACGATATTTGATCCCTCCCGGGGCTTAGTAGATCCAGAGTAAAGATGCATCTCTACTGGTTTAATTCCCCCCTTTAAATAGCCTACATTCCATGTGAATACCATGGGTCAATACCATGTGCCATATTTTTTTATTAATACTAATATTAGGGTTAACAATGGGTTAATAATGTTTTTCTTGCATGGTATTAATAATAATTTGGCCCAGCGTATTTGGCCCATAGTATTCATAGGCTTCACCTAAATATAACACATTTTTTTAGTGTTCTTAAATATAATGTGACTTCTCGAGTAAATATAAAAAAATATTTTATTTATTTACCATACCTCTCATTTATTTATATTTTTATTATTTTACCATAACTTTTTTATAAATATGTTATTTCAGCCCATAGGATTCACTTAAATAAAACCTCTTTTTTGAGCCTTCTTAAATAGAAAGAGGGTTATGGACTCAATATAAAAAGAGGTTTTATTTATTTACACGTAAATATAAGGTGACTTATGGAGTAAATATAAAAAAATGTTTTCCATTATTCTTTATATGATTATGACTAAATAGATGCAAAGTTGGCATATGGAAAGAACATTATTCAATCTTTAAATAAGCATGAAAATAAGAGACTTGAATTTTTAAATAAAACGAATTATTCTTCTATGACCATTTGTTCCAAAAGATAAGGTCATTTTCTCGAAATTAACCCCAATACCATGAAATACGAGAAAATGAATGAAAAAAACATTTTTTATAGTGAATGTGGAGGGTGAAATAATTATCATAAATACCTATTCTTGAAATTTAGGGCGACTGGAAGGTTGTAACTCCTAATTTCAAGGGCTAAATTTACCTTTTTTTACTCTCTCCCTTAAAATAAGGTGGGCTAACCTCCATACCTAATTTTTTTATAAAATAAATTTGAGACGATTTGTAACAATGTACTGTTATACAAAATATTCGCCCAATAAAAATATAAAACCCCTTACTTTCACCCAAGGACAAAAATTTGCCCCTAAAATTTTCCATGGAAGGGAACTAGTAATAGGAAAAGTGGAGGGAAAGCATATAGTGAATTTCAACCTGGAGGGATTTTTCCTTGAGGTGATAACTGAGACATGGGGAGGAATTGCTGATTTTTTGCGAGGAGATGTTAAATTGGTAAATATCACTTATAGACAAAGTAAATATTTTGGGAAGCATAGTGGGATACACCTTTTGTGCACTTGAATAAGAAGTCACGCGAAGTGAGCTAGAAACTAAGATAATGGCTCCATAGTGCCCTTGTATTCCCAAGGTCAAGAACCCAATTAGCTATGTTAGCTTGGATTTTAGAATCAAAGTATGCTTGGTGTTCATTAGTAGTCAAGGCTTCTAGTTGGAAGACTTCCTCTAGGATTTACCGAGGGGTGGAAGAATTGATTATGTTTGTGGCATTCTGACTTGGGATTGATCTCACAACCAACCTTAAGGGCCTATTCCCCCAGACCCCTCGCGACAATGCATCCATTGGTGGCGCATGGTATTCCGCTGATATGAAAATGGAATGTATTTGTTTAAGGGTGCAAGGTATCCATTTCCCATAATTTCAAATGTGAGCTATACACTCCAAGTGTCCTCTGAAAATTTGAAAACTTCTTATTTCTTATACAGAGATACACTGTAGGGGCATTCACTGGACATGTCACCTCTAAAGAGAGGATGAGTTCCAGAGGCTACCTGGCCCTCTACAGGCTCTGCCTAAAGAAATAACAAAGTAAACACTTAGAAGTCATTGACATACACATACTTGAAGTTTGATGTCTTGTGGACTAAAACAAATAACTTTTTGCAGCTGTATAGGTGATTATGTGTGTATGCAAGTTATGTATATTTGATGTTTAACACTTTATATCAGTTTTATTTAGCATACCATCTTCGGCAAATAAAGAGATAAAAATGATGAAGCAGTTCACCCCTCTTGGGCTACATCTGCTGGACCAAGCCTCTCAAACTAGGCTTGTCCTCTTGTATTAAAAATGCTACAAAGGCTAATACAAGAATATGAGTGTCTTGAAAGGCAGATCTAACTATAAATACAAAATCAGAAGATAGGAA
Source organism: Pinus tabuliformis (assembly GCA_031772625.1). Classification (NCBI taxonomy): domain Eukaryota; kingdom Viridiplantae; phylum Streptophyta; class Pinopsida; order Pinales; family Pinaceae; genus Pinus; species Pinus tabuliformis. Next base: position 133,483,455 of record CM062805.1, read on the forward strand.
TTAGCTAAACATACTCTTTCCCAAGCACTAAACAGTGAAATTGTACCTTATACAGTACTTTCCCCAATTGGCCCCAGTGGCCCTTTAAACTTGCATGGAGAATTTTGAGGTAAAGATGACCTCAATTGGTTATGAAACCTCTTCCATTAGACTCAGAAGGTCGAAAATAGCAGACATAGGCTTTTGAATCACCAAAAATGGATGAACACAACCCCCAAAGGCTCAAGCACTGAAATGGCCCTAGTGGCCCTGAAAGCTTCCCTGAAGCTAAATAGTGAGAAGAATGCCTCAACAGGGAAAACGAGCTATAGAAATGGATTCAGAATAATGAAAACCTTCAGGAATGGCCTTTGTTCCACATTCACTAGTTGCACAATTCCCAATGCAGCTCCTAGACTGATTTGGCTCTAGTGGCTCGTGGAACTTACAAGAAGCAAAAAACCCCTGCAAATGACCTCAGATGGCTGTGAAAGCTATGCCAATGGCTTCAAAAGGTCAAAGAGACCCAAAATAAATAAAAATTCACCCAAAAGGGACTTTCCTAGCCAAAGTTATGGCCATTTACTCCCAACTGTTAGCTGGTCCTAGAAAGACTCCAGCTAAATTTAGTTAGAGTCCAGATAAACCCGACAGTTTGGCAATCTCGCCATTTTTTGGAGCGCTCCACCAAAAACTCCGCCACCAAACTACCCGTGACCGCTAGTTAACCATTGGGCTTTAACGTGCATGTGACTGAGTTAATGTAACTGGCATTTCCCCTTGGATTCCGTGCCAGAACATGCGGATTGATAGGCAGTCTAACCGTTTGTTAACTCTAGACTTGCGAAATGTGACCACGTTTAACATATAAAGTGGTGACCTTTACATAGCTGCGTAATTTAGGTAATAGGCCCGCGGTTTTGGGGGCTGTGGTCATATGCATGTGGGTTGGCCCTTAGGGGCTGGCCCCCTTGTGCTTCCGCCCAAACCAAATACAACATTTAAATATTGTAAATCCACCCTCATATCAAGACCTTGAGTCGTGGCGCATTGGTAAGGCTTTGCAATTGTATGTATTAAGTCACGGTTTCAAACCACAATTCAACCAAAATTTTAAATATGCGCCCAAATTGCTGATGTCACTTTGGCCACGTGGCGGCTTCTGGGCTTGCCACGTGGTAGCCTGCCATTTGTTGCCTAGAACAGAATATTCCAAAGAATATTCTATTTTGAATTTTTTTGAAAAAATTCAAAATTTCAATGTTATTGGGCAATTTTTCTTTTTAGCATAACTTTCTCATACAACGACCGTTTTTTGAACCGTTTGTAGCATCAGAATCAACAGGACGAGCTCTATCTATTCGTTGAAGTTTGAGCTAGTTCTAAGCACTTTCATTTTCAAGCATTTTACGACACTTGGTCCTGAGCTCCTAATCACACCTCCCAAATGAGAAGGCTTTTGGTCCCCAAAAGCTTACTGAATCTCTAAACTAAACTATACAGCACTTGAGAGAACACAAATATCCTAATCCGTTCAGCGAAATGAGCATACTAATGCCAATATGTCCTACCTTGCCAACTGTCATCATGGCGACTTTTGCTGCATAAGCTAAGTACTTGTCAAATCCCGACCAAGCTTGCTCGCCATACAAATCTGAAATTTGCAGAAACCAACAATGACACTTGCTGATAGAGGAGCTGAAATCTTCCACTGACCATGCGGAAATTCGAGCCCTCTTTGCTTGTATGCTTTTCTAGCTCATAGAATTGTGCATAGCTTTGCACCAAATTCTTTCCCTACACCAAATGACACCAAAGGTATCTTGTGCAACAAGACAATCATCAACAACAATTTGTCCTGAAATATGTTGAACAATGGACTCAACCATCAACATAGCAAGTGTGTACACAATCGACACAAGTCGACAAAACATGTGCACCACAATTGACACAAGTCGATAATCAAAGTGCAACACAATTGGCGCAAGTCGATAAGCAATGTGTGACACAATCGACAATGTAAAAGTGTGCTCACAAGCGACACTAGTCGACCAACAATAAGATACATTTACAAACACCTATGCATGTACCATGTACAATGAACTATATACAGTTCGAAAAATACACCTATAACAACTATGTATAGGTGTAACTTCAACTCTTCTTTTGCAAAGACCAACAGGTACATCAACCCAATAAAAACACATATGGGTGACAAGAGCTGAAATGAAAAGCATTGCTCCATGGCGAGATTTTGCAACAAAAAAACAAAACATGCAGACATCCAACATTTTTATGTACAAAAGGAGTACATCTTACTGTGTCAAGAAGTCCATCCACTTCTTACCAAGCCACTTCAATGGCGATTTGTGCTGCTGCAACTTTTCCTCATGTGAAACTTCCCTTTCCAAATCAATAATGGAATCTGTGGTTCCACCTTTGCCAATCTTCTTGTCATCCTGCTGCATGTGTGTGGGATGACAAGTTCGATGTAAAGTCCAACAATGAGAGACAACATGTCCCTTCTTTTGGCAAAAAGTACAAATTTTATGCACCTTCTTGGAAAGCAGTCTTTGCTTCATCTGTTCCCTGTATGCTTTCTTCCTCATCCAGCATCTCGAAACATGATGATTACATTGACCATAATATGTACAAGGAAACATTCTTCCATTAAAGCATGTAAAATGATCATGCCTTGCAGAAACACAATCAAATTGATCATGAGAAGATTTATACCTCTTATTCTACTTTGAATGTTCATCCTTTTTGCCTCCATGAGGAGATGAACTAGTAGAGGCTTCAGCTTTCAATTGCATACTAACATCATCGTTCTTGTCTTGAAAACTGCCTAACATTGCATGCTTTCCATAAGCTACATGTCCACCATCTTCTTGCTGCAAAAAAGGATTAAAGAAATGGCAATCACCTTTGAAACAAATTTGACATATTTGTCTCATGAAACTTGGGACAAAATTTCTCTTTGAAATAGCCTCATATGCCTTCATGGCTCTTGAGTCTTCGCCATAAGCTTGCACATAACCCAATCCAAGATTCTTGGATCGTTCCTTAACAGAAATGGGTTCAATCATGCACTGTGCATACTTTCCTAATCCTTTTCCTTCATAACCCATCTTAATCATAAGCTTGGATGCTATTCCCCTTGTATACTTTTTGAAAGATCCTACACATCTTTCTAAAGAGGAAACTGGAGACAAATTAGAATGGATTACCTCTTTTTCAAGCATGTTCTTGGTCAAAGCATGTTGGGCTTGTTGAAGCTGCAACTCCATATCATGCAATCTTTGAAGAATTTCTTCCTTCTCCTGCTTCATGGCCAACAATTTCTCATGAAGAATTGTGCTTTCTCTTCTATCCTCAAATAGGATCTGCACCATATCCTTCAAGATAAGGAATTCATGCTTCATATCCTCATCGAAGAACCTTGTGAAGGAGAAATCTTCACTTGATGAAGTTGTCATTATAATATCAATGAACCAATTAACTTCAACAATGTGCTTAAAGCTTTTCAAAACAAATGACAAAGCTTTTCACCCAAATGTCTTTACAACCATCACATTCAAGCAGTCAACAATACACAAATCAAGTGAAAATATTTTTGTGATTTTGAGGTCCTTTGGGGTAAGGAAAAATATCTGCTATTCCTTTTTGTCTTCTCCAATACTTAGCTAATTAGTGGCTATCCCCAAACTCTAGCAAACTCAAACAACATGCAGTTTGCAAAATAATAAAGCAGCCAATCTTCTACACTGTTTAAGACACCTTTCAAGCTACTAATGTCAGTCAAGAAAACCTAATGCTCTGATACCAACCTGATATGAAAATGGGATGTACTTGTTTAAGGGTGCAAGGTATCCATTTCCCATAATCTCAAATGTGAGCTATACACTCCAAGTGACCTCTGAAAATATGAAAAGCTTTTATTTCTTATACAAAGATAAACTGTAGGGGCATTCACCGGACATGTCGCCTCTAAAGAGAGGATGAGTTCCAGAGGCTACCTGGCCCTCTACAGGCTCTACCTAAAGAAATAAGGAAGTAAACACTTAGAAGTCATTGACATACACATACTTGAAGTTTGATGTCTTATGGAACAAAACAAATAACTTGCAGCTGTATAGGTGATTATGTTTGTTATCTATATTTGATGTTTAACACTTTATATCAGTTTTGTTTAGCATACCATCTTCAACAAATAAAGACATCAAAATGATGAAGTAGTTCACCCCTCCTGGGCTACATCTGCTGGACCAAGCCTCTCAAACTAGGCTTGTCCTCTCGTATTAAAAATGCTACAAAGGCTAATACAAGAATACGAGTGTCTCAAAAGACAGATCTGGCTGTAAATACAAAATCAAAAGATAGGAATTAGCTAAATATGCTCTTTCCTAGGCACTAAACAGTGAAATTGTACCTTATACAATACTTTCCCCAATTGGCCCCAGTGGCCCTTTAAACTTGCATGGAGAATTTCAAGGTGAAGATGACCTCAATTGGTTATGAAACCTCTACCATTAGACTCAGATGGTCGAAAATAGCAGACATAGGCTTTTGAATCACCAAAAATGGATGAACACAGCCCCCAAATAGCTCAAGCACTGAAATGGCCCTGGTGGCCCTGAAAGCTTCCTTGAAGCTAAATAGTGAGAAGAATGCCTCAACAGGAAAAAAGAGCTGTAGAAATGGATTCAGAATACTAAAAACCTTCAGGAATGACCTTCGTTCCACATTCACTAGTTGCAGAATTCCCAATGCAACTCCCAAACTGATTTGGCTCTAATGGCTCCTAAAACTTCCACGAAGCAAAAACACCTGCCAATGACCTCAGATGGTTGTGAAACATGTGCCAATGGCTTCAGAAGGTTGAAGAGACCCAAAATGAAAAAGAAAAATTGTCCAGAAAGGACTTTCCTAGCCAAAGTTATGGCCATTTACTCCCAACTGCCAGCTGGTCCTAGAAAGACTCCAGTTAAATTTAATTAGAGTCGAGACAACCCCGACAGTTTGGCAATCCCGCCATTTTTTGGAGCGCTCCGCCAAAAACTCCGCCACTAAACTACCCGTGATCGCTAGTTAACAGTTGGGCTTTAACGTGCATGTGACTGAGTTAATGTAACTGGCAGTTCCCTTGGATTCCGTGCGAGAACATGCGGATTGACGGGCAGTCTAACCGTTTGTTAACTCCGGACTTGTGGAATGTGACCACGTTTAACATATAAAGCGGTGACCATTACATAGCTGCGCAATTTAGGTAATAGGCCAGCGGTCCTGGGGGCTGTGGTCGTATGCATGTGGGTTGGCCCTTAGGGGCTGGCCCCCTTGTGCTTCCGCCCAAACCAAACAAAACATTTAAATATTGTAAATCCACCGTCATAACAAGACCTTGAGTCATGGCATGTTGGTAAGGCTTTGCAATTGTATGTATGAAGTGCGGGTTCAACCCACAATTCAACCAAAATTTTAAACATGCGCCCAAATTGCTGATGTCACCTTGGCCACGTGGCGGCTTCCGGGCCTACCACGTGGCAGCCTGCCATTTGTTGCTTAGAACGGAATATTTTCTTTTGAATTTTTTTGAAAAAATTCAAAATTTCAATGTTATTGGGCAATTTTTCTTTTTAGCATAACTTTCTCATACAACGATCCTTTTTCGAACCGTTTATAGCGTCGGAATCAAGAGAATGAGATCTATCCGGGCGTTCAAGTTCGAACCAGTTCTGAGCACTTTCATTTTCGAGCATTTTACGACACTTGGTCCTGAGCTCTTGATCATCCGCGATACAAAGGTCGCATTGAAGATACCCCTAGATAAACAAAGAAACCAATAAAGGAGGATGATAGAATTCTTAATAAAATGAAAATAAATTTATAACTCAGCTTCCAAGAAAGTCGAAAGCGAACTCCAGAAAGATATAACAAAGAATAAACATAGAGATAAGAACTCCACGCAAGTTTCGACAACCATATGAATCCAATGAACTCACTCGAGACGCTCCCCACTCTTAACTAATTTTTGGTTTAAATTTGGTAATGTTTATATATATATATATATATATATATATATATATATATATATATATATATATATATATATATATATCTTTTAAAGATACTTTACCATTAGCACTTGGTTCAAGCTCATTGTCTCAATTTACCATGAATATGAGAAGTTCAATCGATTTACGCCTCCTCCATCAACGATTGGGTTACTCCACCTTCGGGAGACTCTTTTTGAGTAGTTAGAGTTTTGGCCATACTCCTCTCCTCCATTATGATATACTCTTCATGATAACACCAATGGCTCAAATATGTGTGATGTGACAATTTCTTAATATTATTTTATCGTCATAGATCTATGGGCTCCTTGTCACATTAACCCACATATAATCTCATTTATTTTAGTGATTTGTTTACTTCGTCCATTGTGAATATGCTATATACAACCTCACAAGTCCTTGTAAATTCTTCTCCACATAATTGACTATGGATTCTTCACTTGTTTATGCATATCTTGAGCACGACTCCTGAAAATAGATGTGTTATGCTCAGGAGTCGTGCTCAAGATATGCATAAAGAAGTGAAGAATCCATAACATTTGTTGGCATTTTAGAGCGTAAAAACTAATAAACAATAGAAAAACACTCACAAGGTTTAGAATAACACACAGCGTATATTTTATGCGGTAAAACTCCACGTAAACATCCACTAGGAAAATTAGATATTTTATTATCCAAGATGAACAACTACAATGAGACTTACAACCCACTTAACCCATCTGGTGGAGAGCCTTGAAATAACTATATTTATATTTTTATATTTATATTTATTATACTAAATATTAAGGGTCTTTTAAATCAATTCCATTAGAATAAAAAAAACATTATTATTTAAGTAAATTTTGATATTTCCAAGTTCTCTTTGACTAGTCCTTTGTTCTCATTTTCTAGCCTATAGTATAAAAAAAAAGATGTAATAATCCTACATTGAATGTTAAACCTGAGAAAGTATAATACATCAAATGATGGTATATTGATAAAAACCATCACATATAGAAAATAAGATTGATTTGCAATTAGTATGCCTAACATAGTTAAAAGAAAATAACTATAAAATTTTGAGGTAAACTTGAAATTGGAATTGAAAAAGAGTCAAAACTATAATTAAAAGATTTGTAAAAATCTAAATTTACATTAAAATTGAGTTTCCATATATTTTTCAATGTAAGAGTGGATACTCCCTGATGTGGTCATTGGAAGTTGTGTCAAAAGAGGAGATGCATGGAAGGGGGGAAGCCCACCACCTTGTTCCCTCCCATCACATTTAAGATGGGTGGATGGCGTGCCTATCCTACCCCACACAACCACACATGTTAACCAACATTGATTCCCTTCACATTTAGATGGAATCCTATATTTTGTCTATGAATTCTTCGCTGGGTAACCTCGGCTCCATGTTCTTCTATAGATCATGGAACAATCCTACCTTGCAGGTGGGATATTTGCCATAATGTTCTCTTGTGGATTTTAAATCTGTCTATCATGGCCTCATGTCAAATGGTAATTCCTATGGCTCATATTCGGTAAAATGGGAAGTTGTCTGCCATCGCACTAGTTTAGTGTGAATTGTATCACATGGTGGTATTGGATAATAGGATGTTGACATTTAATGCACACACCTACTGTCAACCATTTGTTTTAGGAGAAATGAGACAATGATCAAGGAAGTGACCTCTGAAACATTAGCAATAGCAATAAAAAGAGTCAGAATAATGGTAGGAGGAAACTGGCAAAGCCTTGTCCTCATCTTGAAGCATATCCAAGCTTGATGGGTGGGTCGCTGATTAGTAATTCATTCCATGCCGAACTTTATATCACTTTTAGTTTTATAGTATTTTCATGGTGCGCCCTAGTTCATAGTTTATAGAGTGCCTTGGTAGTGTGCATTGTTATTACTGTCATTGGATTCATATGGTTGTCGAAACTTGCATGGAGTTCTTATCTCTATGTTTATCCTTTGTTATTTCTTTCTAAAGTTCACTTTAGACTTTCTTGGAAGCTGAGTTATAAGTTTATTTTCATTTTAATAAGAATTCTATCATCCTCGTTTATTGGTTTCTTTGTTTATCTGGGGGTATCTTCAATGTGGCCTTTGTATCGCGGAATACCATGCACCACCAATCGATGCATTGTCGCGAGGGGTCTGGGGGAACAGGCCCTCAAGGTTGGTTGTGAGCTCAATCCCAAGTCAGAATGCAACAAACATAATCAATTCTTCCACCCCTCAGTAAATCCAAGAGGAAGTCTTCCAACTAGAAGCCTTGACTACCAATGAACACCAAGCATACCTTGATTCTAAAATCCAAGCTAACATAGCTCATTGGGTTCTTGACCTTGGGAATACAAGGGGACTATGGAGCCATTATCTTAGTTTCACTACCCTAAGAAACTCTTGGGTAGGGTCCTGAAGGAAAAGCACAAGGACCATAATGATATGATCTCCTTTTTGAATGAAATTTAGTGTGTCCAGTGGAACCAATGGTAATGTCTCATGAGTATCGATGCTCTTTTACTGTACATATATGACCATATTAAATGTGCCATGAAGCCTCTAACCGCAACAAGTATAAGCATCGAAGATCAAATCCCAGTCACTTCATCATATATTTGATTTTTTATTTAGTTTCTTAGATATTTATTCCCTTAACTTTTAGAAGATTTATTTATTTCAATAGTTGTGTATTTATTAGTAACAAGTATTTATGTTTTGATAGACCTAGACTTTTGTTACGTGTCAGTACTTAAGGTTACCCTTGTGATAGACAACGATAGGACTTAATTTTATATGGTTTTGTACGATGATATTTTAAGGCAATAATGAAAAAGAATAAGAATGTAAGAAAGTTAGTGATATATTGCGCAATGATAAAGAAAAATTATAGATATTTTCGCAGAGATAAAACTGATGTAAAAAATTTATGAAATAATGTAAAATTACAAATAAGTTTAAAAATATTTTAATTTAAAATATTAAAAAAATTTATCATCACTTTCGAAAACTTAAGCTAAATTTAAAAAAAATCTATAGAATACGATATTTAGTATTTAATTATTAAATAATTTTAATTGATTATTTAAAAAAACATTTTACATATATTTCATCCGTAGTGAACATAAAGCTCATAAGCAACAACCTTCGTAATAATAATAATAAATGGTTAACTTTAAATTACACATATTTTATTAAATTTTTGTATATATTTGTAGAATTAAAAAAATGATTAAGATTGTTTATGCATTGAAAATTATAAGAATAAATAAATATATTTAAGACGTGAATTGAAAATTTATAAAATTAATTTTTTATAATAAAAATGTTTATAAAAATAAATGAATAAATATGTTAGGTCCAAAACCAAAAATTAATTTTACTCATTATAATAAAAATTGATATCTTAAATTTAAAATAAAAAATAAAAATATTATGTTTTTATATAAAAAATTACTATTAAAATTAATAATGATTAATCCTAAAAAAATAAAAATATTATGTTTTTATATAAAAAATTACTATTAAAATTAATGATGATTAAGCCTAATTTTTGTATTCGAGTGTATATAAGAAATCAGTGTTATATCGACACTGATATATTAATTGATACCAATTGGCAACACTTAGGAACCATTTCCGCATAGACTTTAATTGCAGCTATGCCACTTTATTAAATATATTAATGATTTCAACGACGATAATTACTTGTCGTTAGGATCTTTGTTAATAGGACTAGATATATCAACACTCTCGGCAGAGTTTGCACCATAACATGAACTCAACGACGATAATTACTTATTGTTAGGATCTTTTTTAACAGGACTAAATATATCAACACTGTTGGCAGAGTTTGCACCTTAACATGAGCACTCTTGGCAGATTCCGAACCATTAACATACCAATTAGTCCAAAAATGACCTGGATTTTTGTTCCAGATAGTCTATGTCTTTGAATAGTGGGACCTTGAACTCGTTGGCATTATGATGCACCATGTATGGAAATGAACGATAAGTGTTACCATGCCGACATGTTACCTAAGCAATGTAAAACCAATAACAAGCCTTTTAGTTTCTCTTTTGGATCTACTCACAAGGAATTACATAAAAAGAGTAGTAATAGAGCTTTTACCTTCCTTTCACTATTTACATAACAATCTGAAATTTGAAGAAGTATCAACACAACTTAACCAGTCGCTCTCCCAAAGAAGGTGACGGGAACAATTCCTAATAGACAGCCAGGCAATGTTTGAGGCCTTGAATCCTTCATTAAATTGATTGAACATGACAGCCCATACCATTCGGGCTAGTTAATGGTGCATATTTGAGAAGATGGTTAATAATGATTAAATAAGCCTCTTAACTTGAATACACTACCATTCCACCCTTTCAATATTAATAAATTAATTTTAAACTAGCATATACATCAGATGTTGCAAAGAAAAAGTGGTAAGGCACTAGAATAGAAACTAATATAGGTTGAAGTGTCTTGTAAAATACATGCAATATTGCACAACATTATAATGTTTTGAAATTATATATTTACAATGTCCAAGATAGTTCGATCAACATTTATTACCACTACAAAGAACAATAAAAAGATCTCGAAACTAGAGAGCTTATTCTTCCACGTTCTGTAACATGAAAAAGTATAAGAGGTAGGTGCAACCATACAATCTATAGAGCCATTTTAGCTCTTTATTTACATAAACATATCTTCCTAAAATAAGGAAATGTCAAACACCTCATATAAATATACTGGAATCTTCATGATATGAAGGCTACAACAAGAAATTAGAACATGGGCTTGGTAGCTAATACAAAATTTTGAAAGATGATAACATGACCTAGCATATGCCAAGTCAATGTTATGTTGAAAGGGGCTAGAATAATGTCTGAGAAAAATGCATGTGGGAGCCTATCCTCAACTTGTTTATCATCAAAATCACCCAAAACACAAGGCTAGAAAAACATGTATAAACAAAATCCACATGTTGGGCCACATCTCCAATAATGCTTCAAGTATAGCGTTTGAAGAGCACCATCTACTTAGTTCATCTGTTTGATATCGAAAGGATTTCCAGGTCATCATTGGTATTTATTTTCGAATATCCTTTCCTCAAACATTGAAATGGAGTTCATCCATGACACTAATGAGAAGAAAAATTGTCTTTCCATATAATTGCACAACGCCCATATGCAATTTTCAAACACATAAAACAAAGATTTTTAGAGTGAATTTTCTTCCGATTTCATTGAAATCCAAGAACATACCTTACATTTTCAGTGTAGTTCTTGAGGAAGATGGAACTTGTTCCTGACTCTGCAGTTTCAAATAATTCTCTCAACAACTTAACATTAGTCTCTGTAGTGAATTCTATCAATAATTCAAGGTGAGAATACAATCTATAATTTGACAACAAAAAGGCCCACACATGAAAATGTAATATCTTCCCATGTGGAGAAGTGTTTCCAACCACCTTCATCTGTAACAACCTTAGAGCATTATCCATGGGCACAAGGATTATCAAAAAATTTAGTGTCAACAGTATGATTAGATAACAAAATTACTAGCCTTGTCACATAAAAGCAACACAACTCAAAGCTTTTCTCTGCCTAGAGTTAATATATAACCAACATAATGGATAAATTCTATAACATGAGCAGGTCTACAGGAGTTCTTGAAAACCCACAACATCAAGGGAAGAGTTTTTAACTATCTCCATGTGAGTTGTCATACAAAGAGACAAAGAATAGAATTTAGAAAATCAGGCCCACAACATAAGATTGTAGAGCTTTGTGTCCTAAGGGACTTACATGATTGTTGAGTAATACAAGTTATTAATTAGCATTTTGTAAGTGAAATAAAAGTACATTGCATCCAAATCCTTTGATATTAAGGAATTCCCTAGGTGCATGAGGTTCTAGCTTGTAGTTTCCAGATATAGTTGGCATTTGGCCTTGAGAAATGTAATGCCTACCAATGCTTCAAGTATAAATATTGAAGAGAAAAATCTACTTAGTTCATCTATTTGATGTATGGTGTCAAATTTCATCAAAATTCACAGAAAAATACATTATTTTCTAGGTGAAAACACCTTCCAAATTTTTTTTCCAAATTTCTTCAAAATTGCTGAGGAAAACCATTATTTTCTAGGTGTTTTTAGAATACTATAATTTTGAGCAGCAACAATAGGATCATGGCATGGACGTTAGTATGATATGCAAGTACACCACATCATCTAGTCCAATTTACTCACCTCTCTTACAACTCTAAATTTGGGCTCCTCGTGGCTTCTATTATTCATGATCTCAAAACAAATGTTGCCTCTGCACCTACCCCTATGATTGCTACACTATATGAAGAACCAAATAAAAATCAAATGCTAGAGTAACAAGCCAACGATGTTTCTATTGAAGTGAGAGCACTCTGTAGGAAGGGTTGATTGAAGGAATCTTTGGAACATTTAAATGGTGCTATAGTCGATTTAGACACCTATATTTCCCTCTTGGAACTTTGTATCAAGATGAAAGCTTTTTCAGAAGAAAAAATAGTCCATACCCACATGGGTTTGAATGGGATTGAACCAAATGGAATGCTAGAAACTAAGCTTATTGCCATGTATGCCAAGTGCGGGAGTATAGAGGATGCACGACTAGTGTTTGACAAAATTACTGAACGAATCGGGCCTTCATGGGTTGCTATGATTGCAGGTTTTTCCAACCGTGGTGACTATGAGGAGGCCCTTAAGCTCTATTGTGAAATGCAAGAGATTGGTATGCAATATGACAATTTTGTCTTTCCATGTGTGTTGAAGGCTTGTGCTGGTTTGGGTAATCTGCAGCAGGGCAGGGAGATTCATGGTCAAATAAGCAGAAGGGGTTGTAGGAAAGACATAGTTGTTGAAAATGCTCTGATCGATATGTATAGCACATGCATGGTTGTAGAAGATGCAAGGCAAGTGTTTGACAAAATGTCTCAAAGAAATGTAGTTTCATGGACTTCAATGGTAGCAGGGTATGCTAAAAATGGATATTGTGACCAGGCCTTGGATCTCTTCCATGAAATGCAGTTGGTAGGTATTGAGCCGAATGTGATATCATGGACTACACTGATTGCAAGGTATGTTCAAAGTGGGTGAGGTCATGATGCTTTGGTGATGTTTTGTCGAATGCAGAAAGCATGCATTGCATCGAGTTCCATCACCATGGAAAATGTTCTCTGCATGTATTGCGTATGGGGCTTTGAAATAGGGGAAAGAGATTCATTTGTATGTTATTCGAAGTGGATTTGAGTCAAATGTCATTATTGGGACTAAGCTTCTGAACTTCTATTCCAAGTTTGGAAGAATAGATAATGCATGCCATATATTTGATAGAATGCCTGAGAGAGATGTTGTACTATGGATCGGGATGATTGGAATGTGTACCAAGAATGAGTACAGTGTTGAAGCATTGAAACTCTTCTATGAAATGCAGTTAGTAGGCGTAAAGTCGAACACCTTCACCATTACGAGTGCTCTTCCAGCATGTGCCCACTTAGCGGTATTGCACCATGGTAAAGAGATTCATGGTTACATAATCAGACGAGCATTTGGGATAAATGATATTGTAGGGAGTGCACTGATAAGCATGTATACAAAATGCGGGAGTGTAGAAGATGCGCGTAGAGTGTTTGACATTATAAATCGAAGAGACGTGGTCATATGGACTGTTATGATTGCAGGGTATGCAATGCACGGGCATGGTGAGGAAGCCCTCAATCTCTTTATACTAATGCAATAGGAGGGTGTGAAACCAGATCATATTACCTTTGTTGGGGTGTTATCTGCATGTAGCCATGCAGACTTGGTGAATGAAGGTTGGAAACACTTCAATCTCATGAGTCAAGAGTATGAGACCACACCGAGAGTGGAGCAATATGCCTATATGGTTGATCTCCTTGGTCATGTTGGATGACTAGATAAAGCTTGGGACTTCATTAGCATGATTCCATTAGAACCTAGTGCATCTGTGTGGGGGGATTTGCTTGATGCCTGCAAAATTCATTGCAATATAGAGCTAGGGGAGAAAGAAGCAAGACACCTTCTTGAGCTAAAGCCTGAAAATGCTAGAAATTACGTGCTTCTGGAAAATGTCTATGTTGCATGTGACAGGTGGGATGGCTTTTCAAAGGTGAGATAAGTGATGAATGGCAGAGGGTTGAAGAAGCCCCCTCATTGCACTTGGATTGATGTTAGAAATAAGGTATAAATTTTTCTTGTAGGAGACATATCCCACCCACAAACAGACAAAATCTATGAAAAGTTAGCTAATTTGACCATGCAAATGCAGAGTGTAGGTAAATTAGTAGACAAGCTAATTATGGTAGACCCACATTAATCTATAGCTAAACCAAGGCCCAACCCAAATAAAATGACAAGCATTTACAAAAAATGATGTTGTTGAAGAAAGGAAGTAAAGCAAATTGGAATTTGGTGATGCATTAACCTCAGGATTTCTTACCTATCATCATCTTGGCATGCACATAAATCATAAAATGCCTATTTTCTTGAGCTCTCTTGTAGTCAGAATCTTCCTCTGGATGCTCCTGTGGTATATACTCACCACTTTTCTCGACCTCTCTATTTTCCAAACAAAAAAAGTTAGATAATCCTTGGGATCTGCATCATAGATTTGTTTGGCATGCAGAGCTTACGCAATATCTTTATACATCATCTCCATTGTCCTCCTCTGCCAATCCAAGATTGCCTGCACAGAGCCACTCTCTGGTACCCCCTCTGGCCACATTGGCACAACAATATAGACTCTAAATTGTTCTCCTACTTCTATCTTGGTAACTATTTTTAAAGACAATTCCTTGGGAATAATAAAATGGCAGGAACCAAATAAGAAAACCTCTAATTTAGTTAGGTAAGGGAATATACGAACAAAATTTATAATTATAACCAACTGAAGGAAATTGTTATCGAGTATGAATGTAGTTTGCTCATTTTTGAGACAACATTGGCATACTTACATTGTATACAAGAACTTTCAATGACAACAGCAACTCTATAACCCTCAAGTAATTATATCCCTCCCTACTTAACACACAAATCGCCCATGTCATAAAACACAAAACTAAGATGATTGTCACAATGCAAGACCACATGAGTCATGCATGTTGATACATATACTCCCCCTAGAAAACACCCAACCAAGCAAGAAGGCAGCTCGGGAAATATAGCCAATGACAAAAAATATGGTTTCTTAACTTACAGTCCTTGTTATTGATAACCATTTACAATGGTTTTGAATTTAAGATGACAAAACACAGAGTTCAAATATAACTCCATGTTTATCAAAGATCTTTGCTCTCATTGTGACTAGGGATGTTCACCACATAAGCCACTTCCTAATTTCAACAAACACAATTTATCATATTTCCATAAAGGTCACAAGAAAGCCTTGTCATGTTTTCAGTATATCAAATTACATAAAGAAGATATGAAAATCTTCACTCTTTTTTCTTGGAACATAACAATGAAAAATAAATAATGATGTCTGTGTAATTGGCAGGGATACAAACACAACGAATACATGCCATAAAGAAATATATCAACTACAAAAATCATAATATTAGAGCTTCACATACCACTTGAATGCCAAATATTGAACATTGTGTTATTAAAAAACTACAAATACATAAATAACATAGCTCTATAGGTATCGAATGTAGATGTTATTGACCAAAAGATCAATGCCTAACAATCCCTGTTAGGTTATTGCACAAGAGGTTACCATGCAGATTGATATCAGTTTTCTAGTTTGCCTATTAATCTGCTTGACTAAAGAGAAAATTAAGAGAAAAAGGAAAAAATTTTCACTAGATTAGATATTTCCACAAGCTTTGTGTGAGCTCTAAAGACGACTGTGTGTATTTTAGTGCAAATACCAACAACAGGAAGAAAGGGAAAGAGCTCTAAATATAGTATGGGTTACGAAAGACCAAACAACTATTGGAGTACTACTGCTCCAACTCTCTATGTGGTCAGAATGGGTGGCAAGTAGTCTGATTTGGTGCCCAATTCCTGAGCCTTTGTATCTGGAAAGAATTATGTGCCAGGTAACTCTGTCACTTCACCAACATTTGTGACACCCACAGGATACATCAACAAATGGCCTGACATATTACTTTCCAAACTTTCACTACTATATAAATCCCAGTATTGTTCTGCTATTTTTTTCACTTTCTTGATACATTCTAGGCTTTCAGGCTGAATCTATAAATCTAGTGTGTTTGTACCACAGAGACATCCTGAAACCATGGATTTTCCCTCTGGCTGGCCCATTAACTGCCAGATGATATGGTTGGTAAGCCCCCATTTCTATCTCAGAGTCTCTTGCACCATCCATGGAATGTTGGTTGATATTTTCTGATCCAATAATAATGTACTCATCGTCAACTGCATAAAAGAAACAAGCAAGGTGTCAGAAGAGAGAATATCATCTTGAGAAAAATCCACACGAGACTAAAATTCAAGCCTATCAAATCAAATTCATGCCACCAGTACATTGAAAAGTTTATAAGTTGCAGAACAAAAATTATAGAGCAAGAGGTATGCAAGGACAATATAATAAAATGAAGACAAAAAGATTACAATGGGTTCCGCCAAAATTTTGGGATGTGCGGATGCTGCTCCACATCTCTAAATTTTAAGGATTGTCAAATGAGATATGGAGATGCATACTGGGGCATATGAAGACAACAAGATTTTAAAAATTACCAATGACACTGAAATCCATCCTAAAGTGTATGGAGGTACATCCAAACTTAAAAGATTGTCAATGAAGATTGTTAATGAGGACAAGGGATCCCACATTAAGAACCTTTCTTAATTATTAAAATTCCAAAATTTAAATATATACAGAACATTAATGATACATAATGTTCAACGTCAAAGGAACTTAGTACAAGTCGTACTTAGCACAAGTGGTATGGTTCTTTACTTGATAAAATCAATAACAAGGCTGAGTTTGGATGGGGTGTATCAATAGGTTTATATAAAGTGGAATTAGAATTTAAGGATAGATGCTTTAAGATAATTTGTTTTTCTGTATCTTTTTAAGTTAATATAGGGTACTTCCGAAAGCTACCAAAATGTGGTGATTTGGTTCCTACCCACATTCCCTGGCATCCTCAATGTACCCAGAAACACAGTGAATGTTCTGAGAGCCCCCACACTCTAGTGTATTGCATGGTGTATAACAAAGAAGTTTCTCAACTATTCTCCTTTCTTCTAGTGTCTCACGATGGGACTAGATTTGAGTAACCAACCCAATTACATGTGTAAAAAATGAGTCTACATTCTTAGAATCTTTCATATAAAGTGTTTCAAAATCTCTTCTCCACATTTGCAGTGTTGTTGTCTTGACTTTTGTCATGCCTTGGTAGGTTGTTTGGATGGTGTCCCATGCTTGTTTGGAATTTGTTGAAGCTGCCACCCTTGGGAAAATACTTTCATGAACTATTTGGAAAATGTAGAAGAGGGATTTTGCATCCTTCTTCCTGTTCTCCCTCAACAAATATTGTTTGTCTTGAGACAAAGCATTGTATGATCCTGCATCTACTAGTTCTTGAAAACCATTCTCCACCAAATCCCAGATGTCTAGAGAAGAAAACATGGCCTTCATTGTAATAGTCCAATAATCATAATTTTTTCCATTAAACTAAGGTATCTGAGGATTAGTCAAGCTTGTGCTTGATGTTTCCATTTCTGAGTGTAAAAAAAACCTTCTAGCTACTGGTAGATGTGCTAAAGAACAATCTTCCCTCAAAACAATTTTAACTGCTTGTAAAAACACTTGTTTTTACACTAACAGAGTTTAACCCGCTTTGATACCATGTCATAAAAATTTTACGAGGAAGAGGAGAGGAGTCTCACTCAGAATTAAGTTGCAACAAGGTAAGTCTTCTGAGAATTAAGTTACGTCCAAGTAAGTCGTATGTTTCGGCATGGAAATTGCAACTACAAAGAGGCTTAATAAAACAGAGGAAATAAGTCACCGGAAACAGAGTAAAAGCAAAAGGGTTGCGGTAAATTTACTCATGAATGTTTAAGACCACATCGTAACATAACATACTCTTGATTATAATATAAAACATAGGAAAATACATTCACGTGATAAATGGAGGCTGTGGCTCCAAGTGAAAATACAAAAGACTTAAAAGACACATCACTAGGTTGCAGTGTAAATGTATACAAAAGACTTAAAAGACACATCACTAGGTTGCAGTGTAAATGTCCTAAACTCCGTAAAATTGGTTTTCACAAGCCCTCCAATATTTCCTCCATCATTGTCTCCTCACTACCTCACAACTCTCGCTCTCTAACTTGCCCAACATTATAAGTGAATTTTACATCCATATTTATTTCAACATACAAATTTGACATTAATACATGACAGAGACAAAATAATTAATACTCAACATGGACAATTTTACATAGTAATTGGTTTTCTAAATTTGCAGGTGTTGTGGAGTGCGGAGTGAATTCTAGCCCATATTTATTTACAAAACTTCATTACATTCATTAAACTCTTACCTGTGTTGTGGAATGGTCACTAATGTACTTCTACTCTGACTTCAGTGCTTTCGCGTGCAAACAAAATCACAACCATGCACTGGTTCACTAGGCAAGCATGGTGTTTGTGAGTGTGTTTAAGACGGTAATTGTGATTATTGAGCATGGTGTTTGTCAGTATGTTTAAGAGGGTGGTTGGGATCATTATTTCCAACACATTTGCTCTCTGCTAATACGATTAGAGACAACTTACCCTTTGTTTGCAGAAATATTTTGTCACTGGATCGACGGGTCATCTACTGTGTACCGTCTATTTAAGTTCATTTTAGAGAGAGGACGAGGTGACAGAAGTGTGTAATTGCCATCATATATTTCATAGGAATTGTTTGTACAATTGTCTTGATAATCGTCATCAGACGACTCGCCCACTCTGCACATATTCTGTTACGCTGAACACAATACTGAAACAACGCTGAATAATTCGTGGGTTCTTCATTGGAGCATTTATATCTTCGCTGAAGATTTAGCTATTTCCTCGTAGCAGAGATATTACATGAAAATGATTGAGAGAACGTCGACGATAAATACCATTTTAGGTCGGCGTATTTGTAGAGGCAAATAAAAGCTAATCAATGATGGAATATTATGTTTGCAGGTGAGGGTCTTGTTTCTTTGCCCAAAAAGAGTGGCCAAAACATTTTTCACGTCTCATGCAAAAGCTCATTAAGTTATTTTACGTGGCATCGTTATCGATAGCCGTAACCTTAAAAGTTGTAATGTCTAATTTTACGAGCTACACAAATAAGTTCCAAATAATGAGGGTGAAGGCATATTGTAATGTCTAATTTTACGAGATACACAAATAAGTTCCAAATAACTAGGGTGAAGGCATATTTTACAGCCCCGAGTAACCCCAATGTGTAAATATGTCATATTCTCAAAAAATAACAATTTTAATTTTGGTTAATGTTGGTTTAAATATGGCATATCCTGAAAAAATAACAATTTTAATATTGGCTAACGTTAGTTAAAACATTAGCTTGAATATTTAAATTATATATAACTTTTTTAGTAAGATGAATTCTTAAAATATAACTATGTATTGTTATATACAATTTTAATGGATAATAGCTTATCTCATGCTTATCATATACATGAATTTAAATGTATCATAAATTTAACTTTAACAAAAAAATTTACTGCATTAAAGTTCCAAATTAAGTAAAATTTTAAATAATTTTATTCTTTATGGAAATACCATATCTTAAATCAAAAGAAAAAGGTTAATTGAAAGCAAAGAATAAAAAATCTTATAATTTTTTTTTAGTTAAATATTTATAAAATGAATCTTTAAAAGGAAAAACCATATCCTATGAATGTATTAAAATCCTTAAAGACAAATATTTCCACATCAAAATTGTAATATTTGAAAATATTAATTTGATGTAGTTTTATTATAAATTTTGTTATCATCCCATGAAAAAACCATTAAATCTAATATTAATATTAATATAATATAATATTAATATTATAATATTATAATATAATTAAATTTAATAACTTTGGATTAATACAATATTAAATTTAATATAATATCTAATTTGACATATTATAATATATATATATATATATATATACTATATATATATATATATATATATAATAAAAACATAGAGTCTAGATAGAGGTGGAGAGATAGAGTGATTGAGGTGGAGAGAGAGAGGGGTTGAGAGGGAGAGGGGAGTGGATAAGAAAGACATAGAGAGAGAAAAGTGGAGAGAGAGAGGGGGAGTGACAAAGGAGAGATGGTGATAGAGTGTGTAAGTCTTAGGGTGAGGTAGAGAGACAAAGAAAGAGAGATGGAAGGAAGGGGGCAGAGAAGGAGAGATGGAGGGAGATAGTGACATAGTTGGAGGGCGAAGAGAGAGAGATGGGAGGGGAAATAAAGGGAGGTGGGAAAGAAAGGTAGAGAGAAGGAAGAGAGAGAGGATGGGAGAGAGAGAAGGACAAATGGAGTTGGAGGGGCAGAGAGAGGGAGGTAAATGAAAGACATAGAGAGAGAAAGGTGGATAGGGAGACAATGAGTAATAAGGGAGATAGGGACAATGTGAGAGGAGAGAAGGAGGGAAGAGAGATACAAGGGGGAGAGAGGGAGAGAAGGGTAAGAGAGAGGGATAGGGATAGGAAACGAGAGGGAGCAATAGCTACATATAGTGAAAAAGTGTGTATGTTTTGGGGGTGATATAGAGATACAAAGGAGAGACAAAAGGAGATAGAGATATAGATGGGAGGTGGAGAGACGGAAGAATAGAGAGATAGAGATAGGGAAGTGGAGAAGCATAGATATATAGATATGGAGAGAGAGAGAGAGAGAGAGAGAGAGAGAGAGTATATGTGTGTCTGCGGGGGTGAGATAGAGAGATAAAGAAGGAGAGATGGAGGGAGATAAGGATATAGATGGAGGGGGGAGAGAGGGAATAATATTTCTTGCACTAGATGCATTGATTTCTATGTAGATGATGATTTCTAATCCTCTTTTATTAAATTGATTAGATCAATTGATTTCAATTTGCATGTCAATTTCTAATTGTATTTGATTTTTGCACTAGATCCATTGGTTTCAGTGTAGATGTTCATTTCTAATCCTATTTTCCTACTTTCTCTGGATGCATTGATTTCAATGTAAATGGTTATTTCTAATCCTATTTGATTGTTTGCTCTAGATGCATTTATTTTAGTGTAGATCTTGATTTCTAAGCTTATTTAATTGTTTGCACTAGATGCATTGATTTAAGTGTAAATGTTGATCTCTAATCTTATTTGATTGCCTGCATTATATGCATTGATTTTAGTGTAGATGTTGTTTTTTAATCCTACTTGATTTCTTAGATTAGATGGATTAGATATTTTTAATCTTCAAGCTGATGAGATGCAGGGGGGAGAGGGAAGAATATTTCTTGCACTAGATGCATTGATTTTAGTCTAGATGATGATTTATAATCCTATTTAATTCCTTGCACTAGATGCATTAATTTCAGTGTATATGTTGGTTTCTAATTATATCTTATTGTTTTCACTAAATGAATTGATTTCAGTGTAGACATGGATTTCTAATCCTATCTGGTTGCTTGGACTAGATGCATTAATTTTAGTGTAGATGTTCATATCTAAACTCATTGTATTGCTTGCACTAGATGCAATGATTTTGGTGTAGATGTTGTTTTCTAACACTATTTGATAGCTTTCATTATATGCATTAGATGTTATTGACCTTGAGGATGTAGATTATTAAAAATATATATTTCAAGATATATTTAGTGTTACATAGAGGAACAATATTAGAAATTAATTAGTTCTCAAAAGTTGTGATATCTAGACTTAAAATGAAATAGATATGCAAAACCAATCCTCCTGCAAAGTGCAAATTAATCCTTCATGGGATCGTCTCCCTTCTTCATCACCAACTAATTAATAATAGACAAGTATATATATTCAAAAGTACATATATTCAAAATTTCTAATAGATAACTCCATACAACAATGTATTCAGAAGTTTTATAAGAGGAAAATATATATTTATAAACATTCAAAATAAATCAAAACATTCTTGAAGGAGATGTGATAATTGTTTGGACAAACAAATAATGTAAAGATTTTATAAATATGACCACTCACTAAAAAAAATCAAAAATACATTATTTCTTGACTTTGCAAAATAGACTATAGAGGAAAAAAATCATCAAAATATTCTTGAAGGAAATAAATTATTTCAACCATTAGCAAAGAAACAAATTATTTCAAGAGTAATCTTGACACAGTAAATTATTAAAACTACTCTTCAAGATATATTTAACAATACTTGGAGGGACACTATTAAGAATTAACTAGCTATCATAGGTTGTGATACCTATAACTAAATGAGATAGATGTGCAATATCGATCCTCATGCAAACTATTGACAAGATTGTTCCCCTTATTCATCACCAACTAATTACTAATGGATAATTACATACACGTAAACAAATAACAAAACTGTAATATTCACAAATATTATCATCCAGATCGAAACACATGGACACAAACCACTCAAAACATCCAAGCAAAAGCATATAAACCATTCAAAGCAAGAAACATAGAATAAATTAAAGAAGATCATGATATCTAGGTCATGCCAAAAAAAGAAAAGATAATGTGAATTTTGTATTTAATCTCAAACATATACATAATAATGATAATCTTAAAATATGGTATTGTTTCCCTCAACTGGAACTAGCTTAGATCCATCTAACGTCAGATATATCGTGCCTGAGAGGGATCAAATCCTTCGAGGTGCAAACATTTCCTCAAGTTCTAGACTCCAAAAAAAGAAGTTTCTGCCTCGAGTGATTTGATCCCTATAGGTGCATGATAGATCCGATGTTAGATAGATCTAAGTTGTACTTAACGATACTCGGTTTTTTTTTTTTGAACGGTTTTTAGCATACAACACTAAATTGGATTATTGTCAACACCTAATCCTCTGCAGTTGGGTGAATTTGGAATGTGAACAGTCATCAGAAGATGAACTAAGCAGTCACATTCTTTGTATATAACAATAGCTACCTAATGAAATAAATCGAATCATCTTTTCTGCCTAATGGAGTTACTACCTGGTCTGACATGGTATCAGAGCCAACTCCTTTTTTTAGCCTTTATGTCCTTGTAACTCCTGGTTTGCTCCACTGCTCCCCATATAATTCAATAACTGATTGCCTGCTTCTGTTTGCCATCCCTACGCTCTTTGTCTGACATTCATCTGACATGGGAACGTTTGTGCTCCCCTTATACCTATGCTCTCTGCCTGACATGGTATCTCTGCGCTGAATTAGGTATTAAGGCAATGGTCACAGTAATAACTGTGCACTGCCTGGTTTGAATGCCTAAGACTGCACACTGCCTAGTTTGAACTGCCTGGACATGGTATCGGCCTCATATGCTTGAACAATTGAAATTTCATATATCTGAACGCTGTTACGCATATAGTTTCTTTTTCAATAAAAACGTTGATGTTGTTAATATGCCTGAGACTGCGCACTGCATATTTGAGACAACATGATATGCCTGCTCATGTTTTGTTAATAAAACTGATATGCTTGGCTATTGTGGTGATAATACCTGAGATACGTGGAGATGTGCTACTGGAGTGTGAGATAACTCCTGCATTCTCTACTATTTTTCTATCCCAATCAGTTATTGCCTCAATTTTGTAAGACTGTACAGAGACTGTGCATTGTTTTTAGATGAGCGTTTCCCTGTATTTTTTGATGAGCGTATCTTTTCTCCTCCATGAAAACTAGTCAATGTCATATTTCTACCCATATCCAAATAAGAGCATAAAACAGTTAAATCTAGTTCCGTTGCCCGCATTCCAGTTAACATAATTAAATGTTTTGTTGAAAAATTAGATAGATATGTTTGCTTGAAGTGTAACATATCTGCTGGAATGCACATGACTGAGCGCACTCCTAGTTGAGTCATTTTCCATCATTGACATTTGTAATCAATCCACTTGTCCACAGCTCGGAATGCAGCATGCACACTCGTAATCCACCTTCGGTTTGAGAGGATTGAAACATTGTAGGATTTTCTGAGAGATGATTTGGTTAATGTGGATGATTGAAGCGCTGGATGTGATTTGAGTGGAAGCAAATGCCTCTGGTCTGACTCTTGGTTCATGAGGTGTGACCAGTTTCAGGCCCAAGTTTCATCGTTGCCTCAATACTACATTCAACACAGCGGCTTTAGCACCGTTGAATAATATTTTTTTTTTTGCTGCGCTGGATTGAATAATATGTTCCCATACTTCTTTCTTTAAATGTCTGGTCAATATACAGAGGTGTGAAATTGTTGTATGGTGAATGGTGTCAAATACATTTTCAAATGCTGCTGTTTCATTGGTGCGGTGGGCGTGGAATGAAATTTTATTAAATTTTTTATGGAAATATGTTATATGCTTGAGAAGTGGAAGGTGTAACATATATACTTTTTTCTATCAGCAGAAGTAATTTCTTTTCTTATAGAATGCATTCAATCATCTCCATGGCAGGAATAGTTCTCACTGGGAAGGAGAACTATCTTGAATGGTACCGAATGATAAAACACACCCTCATCTTCAATGAGTTGTGGAAAGGAGTGTGTGTCAAAGAAGGAGACAAAGACCCAGTACAGCTTACCTCAGACAAAGAGCTCGTGATTTGGGAAAACAAGAACAGAAAAGCTTATGCATTAATCGCAGCATCTATAAATGAAGAGGTGAGTCACCATATTTCATCATATTCAACTGCCTTTGAAGCCTTACAAAAGCTGAAAGAACTCTATGACTCACATTCTGCACTTGAAGTTGTTCAGCTCATGATTAAACTCTTCACTCTTGAACAGAAAAATAATGATCGTCTTACTCTTGCATCTGAAGTAAAGTCTATAAAGCATGATATCAATTCCACTAAGGTTGACCTGGATATCCCTCTTATTGCTTTTCTCAAGGCACTCTATCATACCTACTCCAATTATCTTGAGTCTTTGCAAGCAAATGGAAATCTCAAAGATATAACCTTTGACTCTCTTGTGAAAAAGTTTGCTGAAAGAGAGAAAGCTTTTGGAAATAATACAGCCCCTGAATCTTCTGAAGAGACTGTGTGCCTTGCTCATAAAGAAAAACATCCTGCTCAAGATTCTACAAGAGGAAGAGGTGGACGAAGAGGAAGAGGAAGGTATTTCAGAGGCAGGGGGGGTAGATATTCTCAAGGAGAAAAGGCAGATCTGCACTGCATTCACTACAAAAGAAATGGATCACATGATGCCTCTACATGCAAGCTACCATGGGACAAAATTGAGCAGAAAAGAAACCAACAGAAAGGTAAAACTGATGATACAGACAAAGGTAAAGCACCTGAATCCGCTCACTATATTGAGGCACAATGTAACATTGGAGTAAATGAAGATTTTTTTAATGCTTCACTTGCTTCTTCGAAAAATGATTGGTTACTTTATTAAGGAGCAACCTGTCACATGACTCATAGAAAATATTTTTTTGAGCATTTCACTGACAATGTTGATGGAGCAGTATACTTTGCAGATCAATCAAAAATCAAGCCATCAGGGCTTGGCACAATCAGGCGTAAACTGCCTGGTCTTCCAGACTTTCTTCTGGATCATGTTCTATGTCTCCCATAGCTCAAGAGAAAATTTTTGTCCTTGGTCCACATTCACCAGCAAGGTCACTCCATTCATATGTTTGATGGCAAGCTTGAGGTAAGAAAAGCATCTGACCACTCACTTGTCATGAGGGAAATAGAAGAAGAAAGGCTTCTCAAACTGCAAGGAACCTTTGCTCATGCACAACATTTCTCATATATTTGTCATCCTGAAGAAGGTACACTTCCATCAAGTTTATTATGGCATGCTAGATTTGGACATTTAAACTATGACAGTCTCCGCTTATTGTAGAAAAATGGTGTTACTAGTTTTCCCACAATTCCTAGGAAACATAAGCAATGTGATGCTTGCATTCTAGGAAAGCATAGCAAACAGTGTTTTCATGATTCACATTCAAGAGCACATAGGAAGCTTGAACACATTCATTCAGATTTATGTGGTCCAATGCCTGTTCCTTCTGCAAATGGAAATAAATATATCATGACATTTATTGATGATTACACCAGAATGTGTTGGGTTTATTTATTGAAGAACAAATATGATGCTTTTCAAACATTCAAGAATTTTCATAAATGTATTGGAAATGATGCACAATCTCATATTGGGTCTATTCGCATTGATAATGGAAAAGAATATACATCAAATGAATTTGAAAACTATCTTCGCCAACACGGGATCAAACATCAAACAACTGTGCCTTATAATCCCCAACAGAATGGTGTAGCTGAAAGAATGAATAGAACAATCTTGAATATGGTACGATCAATGCTTTTCTTCAAAAATGTAAAGATAATGTTTTGGGCTGATGCTATTCTATGTGCTGCATATATAAAGAATAGATGTCCATCTAATGCTATAAGAAACAAGTGTTAGGATATTCTGACACATAGGAAATAGTTAAGTACAACTTGGTCTAGTGTAGAGTTAGGTATAGAGTTAGGTAAAGTGTGTTTCTTTACCGTTGTACGTTTTGTAACTTACAATCAGACGGTCACGATATGTAGTGATCCGACGGTTCATTCTCTCCTCGATATTACCGACACTTGATCTGTGGCTTGACACCTGATTGGTCCATGAATTCTATTTAAAGCGCATGGAGGGTCATTTGTAGGGTAATCTGTGCATGAGAGAAACATATGTAAATTTTCATTCTTTTATTAATAAATTTCCTGAAGTGGCCGCGTTGGCTCAGGCCGTGGACTGTTTCCTTCTTTGAGGGTATTAACCACGTCAAAATACTGGTGTATTGATCTGCGATCTGGTTGTGAGCGGTGTCCTTTTGGTGTTCTATCTGAGGAACTTACCCTGTAAATTCCTACATGGTATCGGAGCTATTTGAGGGCCGCGTTCGTTGGTGATCCAAATCTGAAGCTGATAGAACTGCATCCGACTGCCGTTTCCTAGATCTATTGTTTTTGACTACTTTCGGGCCGAGAGGACTTCTCTGTTGTGTTGGGAGCATCTGTTCCAGTGAGGAACCCCTTTCGTTTCACGCGAAAAGGTTTCCGGTAGCCCTAGCTGCGTCATTTTTAAGATCTGGAGGTATACAATGTTTATTTGCAGTTTACTGTTATTTTCTCTTTGTTTATTTCGGTTTTGGTTTATTTAGCCTTTTTATTACCGGATCTATACCTTTCATTTCTGCGTATGCTCTTTGCCCTGCGACTCTGTGCGATCTGGGCAAATCAGAAACAGAAAGGAAGGATTTTTCTCATGCGTATGCTCTTTTCCTTACGCCTTAGGGTGATCTCGGAAAATCAGAAACATTGAGGAAAATATTTAGTTTCCGGCCAAAGCTAACTTTCAGCCGCAAGGTTCATTTTTGAAAATATTTAGTTTTTTGGCTAAAGCTAACTTCGAGCCATAAGGTTCGTTTTATTTGCATGTCCATGTTGGGTTTTGTGTTTTTTGTTTTGTAGGGAAAAAGAGCTTTCTCAAAGCAAGCACGCAACCCAAAGCCCCCGCCCCCCCTCTCTCTCTCTCTCTATCTCAAATTTTTTGTATAGATCAATTGGTTCAAAGCTATTTTAAGAGAGTAGAGGTCTTGGGTTCAAGTCTCCATTTTTTGGGGGCGGACTTTTTCATTTCCTTACATTCCCGCACTTCGTCGGCAGCTTCAACAACTTTTTTTTTAAAAAGCCATAACTTCTTCATCCGGAAGCCGTTTTCAGAGCCGTTTTTTTTAAACCAACCTAATTTTTCGAGATCTATCCATTCGAACACTTATTTTCAGCATCTTTAGCTTTACTTTCCATTGAAATGGAAAGTCAATACCAAGTTACCCTTGACAGCACCAACTACTTCCAATGGTTGGCTTACATTGAGGATTTACTTAGAAGTAAAGGTCTCTATAGAATAGCCTCAGGCCAAGAAAAGTAACCGAAGGATGAAGATAAGGTTGCTAAATGGGAAAATAGGCAATATCAAGCACGTGGATTGATAGGGATGTCTATTTCTCCAGATCTTAGATTCCATATTGCAGAAATTGATACTCCTGATGAAGCAATGAAACAAATCAATAAGGTTTTTGGGATTAAAAATGAAATTAGAGCCCATCAACTTGAAAATGAGTTGCTTACATTGGAACCTAATAATTTTTCTTGCATTGAAGATTTCTTGTCCAAGTTCAAGACCCTTAGATATCTTTTGGAAGGTGTTAAAGTTAAGAAAGAAGATAGTAACCTTATCTATTCCATTCTTACAAAGTTGGGACCAGCCTACTCTGTGTTTGTTTCCACCTTCCATTCTACAAGAGAAGCCTTCATTTATCAAGGAACAGACTACAAGTCCCCTTCCTTTGACTCTTTTTGTGGTTCTTTAATAAGAGAACAAGAAAAACTCTTACACCTTGGTCTTCTTAATCTTGGAAACTCTTCCAAGAAAGCGTTAGCTGCCCAGCAGCAACCAAATTCAAAGAATCCTGAGAAGTCATATCCTAAACAGAATGGTCCTAAACCAAACAAGGGTCCTAAGAAATTTCAGCCCCAAAATGAAAAATCATTTCAAAAAAATGATAAGACAAATAAAAACAAAGGGAAGAAGACTGATAGACATTGCAATTTTTGTAATCGAGATGGCCACTTAGAATCAAAATGCTTTAAGAAGATGGAAGCCTTGGAAGCAGCTATGAATGAATATTATCATTCATTGTTGTCAAATGATACATGGGATCTTGTTCCTCTACCAAAGGGATGAAAGCTTGTTAGATTCAAATGGGTTTACAGAACCAAGTATGGACCAGACGGGAAAGTTGATACACATAAAGCTCGTCTTGTTGCTAAGGGTTTTTCACAGGTTGAAGGCATTGACTACACTAAAACCTTCTCCCCTGTTGCCAAAATGAACTCTATCCGCCTTGTTCTTTCCCTTGCTGCCTCTTTCAAATGGGAAGTCCATCAGATGGATGTTAAATCTGCCTTCTTGCATGGAGACTTGCAGGAAGAAATCTATATGAACAAACCATTGGCTTCATACAAACAGACTCCAGCCTTGTATGTCGACTTAAGAAATCCCTTTATGGTCTCAAGCAAGCTCCTCAGGCTTGGTATGCCAAAATGGATAGCTTTCTTTTAGAATCTGGCTTTTCTAGGTGTCATTCTGACAATACTGTCTACACCAAGAAAGTGGGCAACTCTCTTATCATCCTTGTTCTTTATGTTGATTATCTTATCCTTACTGGTAGTGATCCCAACCTTATAAACCATGTGAAGTCTAGCCTTAAAAGGAAATTTGAAATGATAGACTTAGGACACTTACACTATTTTCTCGGTCTTCAAGTCTTGCAATCCAAGGAGGGTATTTCCCTTTCCCAGTCCAAGTATGCTTCTGATATTCTATGTCATTTTCACATGGAAGACTGTAAGCCAGCCCCTTCTCCCTTTCAGTCTGCAGTCAAACTTTCAGTCCATTGTAATTCTCTTGAAGTTGATGCTACCTTATACCATCAACTTGTAGGAAAACTTTTGTATCTAACCCATACTCGTCCTGACCTTTCCTTTGCTATTGGCCTTGTTGCTCGGTTCATGCAAAACCCCCGTGAAAGTCATTGGAAAGCAGCTAAAAGAATACTTCGTTATGTTCGAGGTACAGTTCAGTTTGGGATTCATTACAGTGCCGAAGCAGCTTCTCTATTGGTTGGTTTCACTGATTCCGATTGGGCTGGTGACCCTCATGTTCGGAAGTCTACTGCGGGTTATGTGTTCACTCTTGGTTCAGGACCTATTACATGGGCTTGTAAGAAACAAGCTGCCATTTCTCTTTCATCAGCAGAAGCAGAGTATCGTGGTGCCGTAGAAGCTAGTAAGGAAGCCTTGTGGCTTCGTTAGATCCTATCAGAGTTTGGCTTTCAGCAGCAGCATCCGACTACACTTTGGTGTGATAATCAAAGTGCCATTCAGCTATGCAAAGATCCAGTCCAACATTAGCGTAGCAAACACATTGAACTGCACATGCACTTCATCAAAAAGCTCATTCATGACCATGTTCTTGAAGTGCAATATTGTTCAACAGATGATCAAGTGGTAGACATCTTTACAAAGGCTCTCACAGAGGCAAAGTTCACTAAACTTTGATTTCTGGTTGGAGTTCAGGAAGTTGTCACTAAGGGGGGATAGGCTCTAGTGCCTCCTTCCTTCTCCTATTGTGTCATATTTGTAAATCCTTCAATCCTATCCCAAGTTGTTCTTAAGGGGGGATGTTAGGATATTCCGACACATAGGAAATAGTTAAGTACAACTTGGTCTAGTGTAGAGTTAGGTATAGAGTTAGGTAAAGTGTGTTTTTTTACCGTTGTACATTTTGTAACTTACAATCAGACGGTCAAGATATGTAGTGATCCGACGGTTCATTCTCTCCTCGATATTACCGAAACTTGATCGGTGGCTTGACACCCGATTGGTCCATGAATTCTATTTAAAGCGCATGGAGGGTCATTTGTAGGGTAATCTGTGCATGAGAGAAACATATGTAAATTTTCATTCTTTTATTAATAAATTGCCTGAAGTGGCCGCGTTGGCTCAGGCCGTGGACTGTTTCCCTCTTTGAGGGTTTTAACCACGTCAAAATACTGGTGTATTGATCTGCGATCTGGTTGTGAGCGGTGTCCTTTTGGTGTTCTGTCTGAGGAACTTACCCAGTAAATTCCTACAACAAGACTCCTTATGAATTGTGGTATGCACATGTTCCTTCGGTAAAACATCTCAGGATCTTTGGTTCCACCTGTTATGCTTTGATACCAAAGGTACATAGAAACAAAATTGGTGCTAGAAGTCGTAAGTGTATCTTCCTGGGGTATTCAAACACCTCGAAAGCATACCGCCTCTATGATGAAGTAAATAAAAAGTTTGTTGTATCTAGAGATGTAATTTTTCTTGAATCATCCAAATCTCACAATGTTGTTGAGCGGAAACTTGATCGCTTGGATAGATTCGCAAAAACAAAATCATTTCAAGAATTTGATAATCAAATTCCACATCTTGAAGTGGGGATTCCTATACTAGATCAACATGTGGAATCTTCTTCTGAAGAACACTCTCCCCCGACTAAAACTCCAACAATGGATGATGCTTTAAGTGATGTAATTGATAGAATTGGGAGACTCAATCTTGATTCAGTCCCAACTCAATCAACAGAGCAGCCTGAAGCATCTCAGAAAGGTCCCCCAAAGTGGCTGACAAAGACACTTCAAAGTGTTCATCCTGATGAAATTGGAAAAATAGGAACTAGAAATTCAAACCGACAAAATGGAGGTGATGTAGATAACTCTAATTCACCTGTTGATATGGATGTTTCTTATGATTGTGAATTGAACTTGTTTATAGATTTTGAACCAACTTACTTCAAAGAAGCTACTTCTCATGATAAATGGAAAGAAGCGATGTAAAAGGAGTATGATGCCCTCATAAAGAACGACACTTGGAAGCTTGCTGATCCTCCATTTGGAACCAAACCAATTGGCTACAAGTGGGTCTACAAGAACAAGTACAAAGCTGATGGCTCACTTGACAAACACAAAGCTAGGCTTGTGGAAAAAGGTTTTGCACAGAAGGAAGGGGTCGATTATGAGGAACATTTTTCCCCCACAACAAAATGGGCCACCATCCGGACACTCTTTGCACTAGCAGCTCAGAACGGTTGGAAAGTCCATCAAATGGATGTAAAAACTGCCTTCTTGAATGGAGATCTAAAAGAGAATGTTTTTATGTCCCAGCCTGAAGGATTTGCTGTGAAAGGACATGAACAAAAAGTATGAAAACTTGTGAAGTCCTTGTATTGCCTCAAACAAGCACCGCAAGCTTGGTATGAAAAACTAACTGAGCATCTTCTGAAACTCAACTTCAATCATTTTGATCTTGATGATGCAACTTTATTTGTCAAGAAAGTTGGCAAAACAGTTGTATATCTTGTGGTATATGTAGATGATCTTTTAATGACAGGGAACAATGAAAGCTACATTGCATACATAAAGAAAGAATTGGGGAAAAGTTTTGAAATGACTGATTTGGGCTATGTTCATTGCTACCTTGGCATTGAAGTAACCCAACATCCAAAATCCATATTTCTTTCTCAAAAGAAATACATTGGATATTTTTTAAACAGATTTGGCATGACAGAGTGCAATCCTCTTTCTACTCCAATGGAACAAAACTTAAAGCTCACATCTATTGAAGGAAAGGAATTTGAGGATGCAACAAAGTATAGACAGCTTGTAGGAAGTCTCATATACCTCACTACTACCAGACCAGACATTTCATTTGCTGTTCGAATCCTCTCCAGGTTTATGCAAAAGCCTTGTGAGAGACATTGGTCTGCTGCAAAAAGAGTTCTAAGGTACTTGAAGGGAACTCAAGACCTTGGAATCAAGTATACACAGGTGGACGACTTCAGCTTGATTGGATACTTTGATTCAGACTTCGATGGAGACAAAGAAACTGGGGTATCTACTTCAGGATATGCTATGAGTCTTGGATCAGAAGCTGTCTCTTAGAGATCACACAAACAATCAGTTCCAGCAGATTCCACAACAGAAGAAGAATACATGGCAGTAGCTGAAGCAACGAAATAATTGTGTGGCTCAGGAAAATTATTGAAGATTTGCAGGTAAAACAAGTACAGTCAACTCCACTCATGATTGACAACACCTCTGCAATAAAGTTGGCCAAGAACCAAAAGTTCCATGATCGTACAAAGCACATCAATACTAAATATCATCTGATTCGACATCATGTTGAGGCCAAAACAATCCATCTCTGTCATTGTTCCACAAATGAGCAAATTGCAAACATCTTCACCAAAGCGCTTGGAAGAGAAAAGCTTGAAAGATTCAGAACGATGCTTGGACTCACCAACATCCCTTCAAATTAAGGGGGGGAATGTTGACACCTAATCCTCTACGGTTGGGTGAATTTGGAATGTGAATAGTCATGGGAAGATGAACTGAGTAGTCACATTCTTTGTATATAACAATAGCTACCTAATGAAATAAATCGAATCATCTTTTCTGCCTAATGGAGTTACTGCCTGGCCTGAGTTGGACACCTAATCCTCAATGGGTTAGTGTGGAAGCCGAATGGACAAAAGGAGTCCAAGAGACCTTGGGATGTGAAACCCAACGGTCAAACAATGTACTATAAATGTATATCATTTGTCAATAAAAATTGTACTGCATGTTTTATCTTTCATATTTTCTCTTGCTGCCCATGTGTGTTTAACATGGTATCAGAGCGTGCGATTACTGGTCCTGCCCCAATTTGAGCCACTTGTTTTGTGGTCTCTATATATATGTCAGTTCTGCGTTACCTGACCTCTGACTCTGCCTTATTCCCCTCAAACCTGAAATAACCTGCCTCTTCCAGCACTGCACATTTGTCCATACTGTCAATTTTTACAGCACTGTCATTTCCTGTTTTAGTGTTGAGGTCTGACGGTGCGACTGTAGAGATACGCCACTAGCTCCTAGTATGCGTATGGTTCGAAGTTGAATGGTATGCGCATGGTTTTTGAATATGAATGATGTTGAATTAATGCGTTATGTTATAAGTTGAATGCGGTTTTGAATCATTTGAACGTTGTTGAATGAATCTGCTGCACCACACAAAGATACCTGTATTGCTTTAACGTTTGAATGGTATATGTGTTATGATATATGTGTTAAAATGACTTTGGTATAACGTTGTGGCTTGAACGTTGAATGGTATAACATTGTGGCTGAATCATTTGAACGTTGTTTTAATGTTGTATATATTGAATGGAGTCCAGTTATATAAATCGTTTGTTTCATTGAGCATTGAATGGTATACACCGTAAGTGTGCAAGAGTTCAGCTTATTAACGCTATTTGGTCCAGCGTATATATGGTATTAAACTGCCGTGTTTTCGTTTGACACAACGTTTGAGTGGGAATATTGAATGTGTTTTGATATGCGCTGTCTAATGAGCTTTGGTATACAATGCTTGCATATGCGTTGAATTAACATGGTATAGACAGAAGTATGTGCACATTATATCCCCACCGTGGAGACTTTTGTGAAAAGGTTCAACATAATCCTGACATGTGGTACAGGTATGGGCCTCTTTGGATTTCCACAACTCTTGTATTTGCGGTAATGGCACTAGGAAATTATGCTTCCTATTTGTCTTCCATAAAGAGTGAAGATAAAATTGACTGGCATTATGACATTAATTATATGAGCTGGGCTGCGTGCTTGATTTATGGATACATCTGTTTGGTACCCGTCAGATTTTATTTCCTCCTCCGTTACTTGGGCATATCAACACCCTTGGTGCAGCTGTGGTGTCTGTTGGTCGCTCTAATTGTTTTCACAATTCGAGCTCCACATAAATTGTCAACCCGAGGAGGTCTTTTTATTTCAAAGATAATAACGCACTGGATATGCTCAATTTCAAAAGCGGAATCGATGTTGTAGTAAAAGAAAGATACACACCTGTTAAATTCATCAATCTACTAATTCACACTCTACTTAATCAAAGCTGAAGTCAATTAAATTATAGCAGAACCGATTTCTCTGTTACAGCAAAGGAAAATCAATCTACAAAGAAAGAAATCATTCAATCATATCAGGAACAGGACCCTATTCCTTGGTGAGGAACTTCAGCACCTGCTGCCTGGCACTTAATCACACTGTAAGAAAAGTAACTTCAAGAGATCAAGACCCTATTCCCAGGAACAAGAACCTTCAGCACTTGTCCTCTTGTTTCTAATCACACTGCAGGCAAAGGAAAGCAATCAATGGGAGCAAGACCCTATCCCTTTATACAGGAATCTTCAGCACATGCTCTCAACATCATTCATTCGTGCATTCGATACGTGTAGCGCTAAGAAACAGAGTATTGCAAAACTGTGTAACTAGTGTTTCAACAACAGAATTAAAGGAAGTGCAAACACATAAAGAAATAAACAAACTACAGGAACCAAAAGGGTGAATCTTGTGAGGAAGGCGGGCCCTTTCCTTCTCACAAGATTCCCCAGGAGAAAGAATTAAATTGAAACGCTCAAAAGAAGATTTTATTCATCTGTCAAAGTAACTGATACATTACAGAAGGAGACTAGCTCCAGTTCTCACACAATACTCTCCTGTAACTTACAATTCCACCCCCTCTAATGATGATGTCTCCTCTTTTTAAAGAGGAGACATCTTTTACAATTTACACGAGAGCGAATCTTCATCATCTCGATTCTGTTTTCTTTTCCAAAACATGACTATTCTGTTCTTTCAAAAAGAGATGCTGTTACAACCGAGACAACAAAAGTGCTATCTTCAGGATAATCCAGGTAACCGTATCTTCGTGTTGCTGCTACTATTCCACAAAAAGTTCTTCCAGAATCGCAAATTACGCATAACGGGATTTGCGTGCTTGACGGCTGTTTCAGCAATTGAGTCAGCTGTTTCAGCAACGGAGTCAGCTGTTTCAGCAACGGAGTTAGCTGTTTCAGCAACGGAGTCAGCTGTCTCAGCAATGGCCGCTCGTTCCCAACAAGGCATATAACTTATCTGCGATCTTTGACTTGTGTTAGCAACAATGCACTTCAATTAATGATAAAATATAAGAGTATTGCGGAATTAAATGTAAGACAGATTAAACATATAATAAAGAAGAGGTTTCTATATACCTTGGGATAAAGTGGATGAAAAAGACAATGAAGTTCATGGTTTAAGAGTAGAGTGGTGTCAAAATATATAGCAAAAATGATACATAGTGGAGTCCTAACATCCCCCCTAGCTAAAAATGTTTCATGTCCTCAGGCAACCCCTAGTCTGAATCAGAGTCTGAGTACTGGGACTGAGCATGCAAATTACTCAAGCAGTAGCTGGAGAAGGTGGCATCTGTAGGAGCTCGGAATCCGCTGTTGGTCTGCAAATGTTGCCATGCCAAGGCTTCCTCTCTGTCAGTCAACTGGTAATGACATTGATATTTGTCTGAAGGCAGCCATAAAATTGGAAAACGGAAATGATACCCGATCCAGTTTACTCCACAATGTTGAATGCAATCAATGTACTTAGGGACCCTGGATAATGCAGCTTGAAGATTGAGAGGGTTAAAAGGATGATAATCCTGTCTTTCCTTACATGACTGCTGCCAAAAGATATCATTGGCCTTCAATGCAGCAGTACCCTTCATTCTAATGTGCTGTTGACACTTAAAAAGTATTGAAGCCTGTAATTGCTGCATGTACTCGTTCATTCCTGGCTTCTGCAAGAATTCATAATATTGTGCTATAAACGTGGCTGGGCCTACAGGCTCTGGTCTAATCCACAGAAGTTTATTCTCCTCATTATGACTGCTTGCAGTGAACGCAGTCTGCCAAGTGAGCTGGTTAGACAAAAACGAAGCAAATGCTCTGATTTGTATATCTCCTGCAATTGGAATAAGATTAACTCTCCTATCTTCAGGAATGGCCTCATTATGAAGGTAGAGTTCACACAGCAGATGCTGGTCACTTTCAGGGGCCTCCTTAAAGGTCTCAACAAATTTCTCTGAAGTCATTAATTCATATGGTCTGCCATTTGCTATTGCTTTTAATTGGAAATAAACTAATCGTTCAGAAAGAAAGAGCGAGTAGTTTACAGAGGGTTTGCGCGTAACCATCAGTTTCCGCACTAATGAAAACATCAAGGCTATCTTTGCCTTAGACTCTCTGACTTCCTTTTTATACTCCCTGTGCTCTTGCATTATTTGGTCCCAGCTATCCCAGTTGGCATATACATGGTTCTGCCATTGTAACTTATGCTGTCGTAATATTATATCTTGTTCTTCAGCATATTGCTTCTTCCATTTGTTCATCTGTTCCAATTGATTCCATGGCAGAGTCTGTGTCTTGGCATCAGAAGTAGTGGGTTGGGACGTTGTTTCCTCTGTCTGAATGGCTGCATCAGAAGTAATGTGTTGGGGCATTGTTTCCTCTGTCTGGATGGCTGCATCAGAAGTAATGTGTTGGGGCATTGTTTCCTCTGTCTGGATGGCTGCATCAGAAGTAATGTGTTGGGGCATTGTTTCCTCTGTCTGGATGGCTACATCAACCTGCAAAGGATGGGATATCTGTGGTTTGATTTCTTCTTCTTGCTTTATAGAGGGTCCTACTTGTTCTTGTGGAGCAGTAGGGCATTCCTCTTTTATTCCACCTGTCGTAGATGTTTCAGGGAGCTGGATTTTAACTACTTTGTAGCCTGCATCCTGGTAAATGCTGCCACACTCCTTGCACATATATTCCATACATGGCTCCTTATTTTGCATTGAGGGTACGTGTGCTAATGTATGGAGATTCAGTTCTCTTTCAAAAGCCTCTCGAGCCATGGTTAGTTCAGTTTTGTAAGCTTCTAATTCAGACTTCAGGAACTCATTTTCCTCCAGTAGAGATGTCATAGTATGTGAACCTTGTGTGCTGATTGGCTCTGTTGGAATATTTTGTTGATGCACAGTCGTAGCTGGTTCTTGTACCACAGTGGGTGGTTCTTGTGTTTCATCCACTGGGCGAGAAATAGGTTCTTGTGCTCCAGTGGCTGGTTCTTGTGTTTCAGTCACTGGTGATTTCCCACTATCGTCCTGCTTGGTGTATTCTTGTGCCTCAGTGACTGGTTCTTGTGTTTCAGTCACTGGGCAAGTGACTGGTTCTTGTGGAGCAGTCACTTCTTGGCCCATAAACAATGTCATATTATCCCGGGGCACTGGTTCTTGTGTGGCAGTGCCTTCGGACGAGACGGGTTGGGAAGTTTGGGATGGGGATAAAGATTTTAGTAGAATAGTGGCAAGGTCAGGGAAAATGGAGGTGGATTTTGTCTCAACAGTCGTTTTCCTTTTTCTTTTTGGTAGGAAGGCAGCAAAATTACTGCCTTTCCTTTTCTTTGAAAGGGAGGGTTTCTTTCTGGGGACAGGGTTTTCCGGAGGGGTAAGAATTTGAGATGTGGACCTTGTCCGTGGTCTGGAGCTTGCGACTGTTGAGGTTTTCTTCTTTTTCTTAACGGGTGAGGAAGGGGGTGTTAGAGAGTCGTCACTAGGGACCGAAATAGTGGAGGCAGTTGGTTCTGCTAAATGAGGCGAGCTCGGGGTTGGGTCAACTGGAGAATGCGGAATTTCTTCCTGTTGTTCTTCATGAGGAATTTCTGGAATGTCATGAGGACTTTCAGATGGTTGGGCTGTTTGGTCCTGCTGAGGAATTTCCGGAATATACTGAGAATTTTCGGGTGATTGGGATGTTGGGGCTTGTTGAGGAATTTCGGGCGGCTGGGGAATCTCAGGTGCTTGTTGAGGAATTTCGGGCGGCTGGGGAATCTCAGGTGGGGCGTGCAGAGGGGGATTTTGCTGAGCAAAACCCCTCTGTATCAGCAACTGGCATAAACGGTGATGGGTAAGGGATGACATTGGAGATTTAGCTCGTTTACAATAATAAGACATGTTTTTAATACAACCAAGCAGATAATAGGGGATATTAATCAGTCGTCCATTCCTCAAGTGATTCATCAAAACAAAATCATGATTGTACACTACCTGATAACGCCCCTCACATGTTAAGTAGTGTTTGATGAACTCTGCCACTGATGGCCATGGTTGAGGAAGTGAATGCAGACTAACCCCGCGGCCTCTGGGTTCCACTTGCTCATCCGGGTGCAGAAATTCTTGCTGCGCGTTAAGAACGACCTGCTTCCTGCTAAACCAGCGAGTACCCTCAGCTGGCAACCCTGATACCTGAACTATGTCATCCTCTGTCACTGAAATGCGAACCCCTTGGACCACTGAAAAATTGTCTTCAAGGTTTTGTGCAAATTCTAAGACTTGTTCCTGGTTAAATTCCCCCAACCTTTCAAAATATACTGTCCATCCCGCTTGTTGGAAGATCTGATAGACTTCAGGAAACAATTGAAGAAGACTTATGGAGCCGGGCTCATGTCTAACGGCCGACCCTCCCATGGCTGTAGCTTTGAGTTTTCCGCAGAGGCACAGATACAGTAAACACAGACCCTGATCGCGCTAGTTGTTGCAACAGAGGCTGCATAGTCTAAATGACGGCAGAAATAGATGTGACAACGGGCGGCAGCTTGGTTCATGCGAAATTATTGTTCTATCTTTGGAATTCCCCCCCCCCTACGTATGGTGTAATAATGATTGGACGTGTAAAGATATGCAATCATTATAAATGAAATCCTCTCTTTAATATGATTTAACCGAATTACATTAAAACCTTATACCTTACATTTTACCTTTGATTTAATAATTCGAAGTGTCGGTTGCTTCAAAATAGCTTTAATGTACATGGAAGAATCTGTAGATTTTTTTAGAACGGGAGTGTAATTGAATCTGGTACGTGCTGAATAATTTTCACCAAAAGGATCTGAAGTATAATCGTGGAGAACCAGAAAGCTCATATAACATCAAAGAGGGATACTGTTTTGATGATAACAAGTTGCTGAAACTGGTGTTTGAGCAACTGGAAAATGAACGATACGTTGCTGAAACAGGTGTTTCAGCAACGGGAGAAATCAATAATACGTTGCTGAAACAGGTGTTTCAACAACGGGGAAAATTAATGATACGTTGCTGAAACAGGTGTTTCAGCAACGGGAAAAATCAGAGAAATGGGATGAATGACTTAGGTCTGTGAATGGAGAAAATATTTGATAAGGGATCATTTCAGCAGTAAGGGGTGGGAAATACTGACTGAAGGAGGATATTTCAGGGATGGTGGGAGTGGGAATAATAGAAATAATGTGGGTATGGGGGGATATTGCTTTAGGAAAAAAAGGGTAAAATGATGGGAAGAAGCTTCTTGATTTAAAGCTTCAGATCTTCTCATGATGAATCTGTCCTCCTTATTGCTTTTTCCAGAATCTGCAAAATTCAATTGTAATATGCCAATCCTTGACAGGGATTATTAGTGCTAAATCTAATCTAATACTAAAAATATAGTGCAGAAAATTAAGTGTTGTGAGGAGCAGAAGACTCCCCTAGAAAAAGATAATGAATATCAGTCATGCAAGCAGTCTTGAAATCCTCTTTAGAAACAGGGCGCTTATATAGACGGAGCCTATGGCCATTGACTAGTAGAGGTGTTTTAGCATCATCAATTGTTACAAGTCTTACCGTTCCGTTTGGAAAGACATCATCTACTTCATATGGTCCAAGCCAACGTGTACGTAGCTTTCCCTGAAAATTTTCAAACCGAGAGTCATACAACAAGGCCCAATTACCTTTTTGGAACTGCTTGTGTTTGATAATTTTGTCATGCCACTTCATCCCTTGTTGTTGTATCATGTTTGTTTCATGAATGGCATCTAATCTCTTTTCATCCAACTCCAAAAGCTGCTGCAATCTAGCTGTCTGCACATCATTCAAATCAAGATTAACAGCTAAAGCAGTCCTTAAAGTTTTAATTTCAAATTCCACAGGAAAAACAGCATTTTTACCATAAACCAATTCATAGGGAGAAAAACCTGTAGTGTTTCTCCAAGTAGTCCTGTAAGCCCATAATGCCTCAGGGAGCCTTTGGGACCAATCCTTTCGGTTGTCCTTCACTGTTTTAGTTAGAATGGCCTCTAGAACTTTGTTTGTGCTTTCCACCTGTCCATTGGCCTGGGGGTGGTATGGTGTAGTCATTCTATGTTGAATATGATATTTGTGAAGGGTAGATTTAAAACCATGAGAATTGAATGGAGGTCCTCCATCAGTAACTAGCTCTCTAGGAATTCCAAATCTAGTGAAAATCTCTTCAAATAAGAAGGCTAGAACAGCCTCTTCATTGGCTCTAATAAGTGCTTTTGCCTCCACCCACTTAGTCATATAGTCTGTGCAGACTAATATATAGGTTCTTTGATTGGATG
This sequence comes from Pinus tabuliformis, assembly GCA_031772625.1. Classification (NCBI taxonomy): domain Eukaryota; kingdom Viridiplantae; phylum Streptophyta; class Pinopsida; order Pinales; family Pinaceae; genus Pinus; species Pinus tabuliformis. The sequence goes on from CM062805.1 coordinate 133,524,584, forward strand.
GAGGGTTAATGGGTCCTATGAAGTCCAAGGCCCATCTTTCAAATGGTTCAGAAACTACCTGGGGGTTTAATGGCATTTGGTCTCTATGATTGGGTTGACCCATTCTCTGGCAGCTGTCACAAGCCCTTACATACTTCTTTGCATCCTTGAATAATGAGGGCCAATAGTAACCCATCCTCAGAATTTTATGTGCTGTTCTTTTATCAGCAAAATGGCCTCCACAAGGGCCATCATGACAAGCTTTCAATATGTCGTACACTTCATCTTCTCTAATGCATCTTCGGATCTCCTGATCAAGCCCAGTATAGAAGAGACACCCGCTTATCCAGCTGTACCTGGCACTTTGTTGAACAATTCTTCTCTTTTCTCTATATGACAGGTGTGCTGGTAGTTTTCCTGCAACCAAATAATTAGCAATATCTGCATACCATGGAGAGTGAGCAGAAACTGCAAACAAATATTCGTCAGGAAAACTATCATCTACTGGAATATCATTGTCAGTTTTTAACCATGAAAGAAAATCAGCCACCACATTTTCTTTACCAGGCCGATCTACAATTGTAATATCAAATTCCTGCAATAATAATAGCCATCTGGTAACTCTAGCATTTGTAACAGATTTGTTCATTAAGTATTTAATAGCTGAATGATCAGTGTGCACAAAAGTAGGATAACCAGTGATATAGTGTCGGAATTTATTAATGGCATAGATTACTGCAAGGAACTCTTTCTCGGTAACTGTATAGTTAAGCTCAGCAGGGGTCATATTCTTACTGATAAAGTATATAGCATAAGGAAGATGATTTTCCTCTTGTCCCAAAACCGCTCCAATAGCAATGTCTGAAGCATCAGAAGATATGTGAAACGGAAGATTCCAGTCAGGCCCCCTCAAAATAGGAGCAGTAGACAACTGATGCTTCAGCTCTTCAAAAGCTTTCTGACAAGAATTAGTCCACTTGAATTCAGCATTTTTCATAAGCAATACAAATAATGGAGAAGCTATTTTAGAGAAATCTTTAATGAATCTCCTGTAATAACCAGCATGTCCCAGAAAACTTCTCACATCAGTTTGAGTTTTAGGAACAGAAAGATTCTGAATGACCAATATTTTAGATGGATCTACCTGAATACCTTGAGATGAAATAAAATGTCCAAGCACTATTCCCTCACTCATCATCATATGGCATTTTTCGGTACTTAAGGAGAGGTGAGCTTGTATACATCTTTTAAGTACTTTCTCAAGGTTTTGTAATGCCTCTTCGAAAGACACACCATAAGGGGTGAAATCATCCATAAATATTTCCATACAATCATTCAGCATATCGGAAAAAATTCCTATAACAGCTCTTTGAAAAGTTGCTGGTGCATTGCACAACCCAAATGGAAGAACTCTATAGGCGAAAGTTCCCGAGGGGCTGGTGAAAGTGGTATTGTCTTGGTCTTGGGGTGCAATTCTTATCTGATTATACCCACTGAATCCATCTAGAAAAGAAAAGAATTTCTTCCCTGCAAGGCTGTCCAACACCTGATCAATGAAAGGTAAGGGAAAGTGATCCTTTTGAGTAGCTTTGTTTAAAGCTCTATAGTCGACGCATACCCTCCATTTCCCGTTTTTCTTAGGAACAATTACTAACGGGGAAACCCATTCACTGTCAGATATGGGGTATATAAATCCTGCGTTAAGCAATTTTTGAAGTTCTTCTTTAACAATTTCTTGTAAATTAGGATTCATTCGTCTTTGGGGTTGACAAACAGGTCGGCATCCCTCTTTAATGTAAATTCGATGAGTACATAATTCAGAAGAAATACCTTTCATGTCCGTGTAATCCCAGGAAAATGCCTCCTTATATTCGTGCAATAACTTCATTAGTTGCTGTGTTTCAGCATCTGTGAGATCAGGATTTATGTTTAATGTCTTGCCGGGTTCAATTTCAACTGTTATGCTTTTAGATGAGATCGTGGTTAAAGTTTGGGATGAATCTTCAGGTTCAATCTTTTCTTGTGCATCAGTTTCAAAAATTGCAGTTAATTGATTGTGTGTTTCAGCAATGACAGAAGAAGGTTCACAAATAAAATTATTGATTATCTCATCCTCTGTATTGTCTTTAAGAGTTAAAGCTTGTCCTATAGTTAGAATAGGCTGAACAGCATTATCATCATAATCCATCCATATAGAATCTTCATTATTGACTACTGGCGTAGCGTGAGGATAAAGAGTTAATTGTTTTGTTTCATAACCATTAGAAATTGTCATTGAACCAGATCTGCAACTAATAAATGCATCAGCTGTGGCCAACCATGGCCTTCCTAGAATTAAGGGATGTCCCCCCAGCTTTGTTTTAGTCTGCAATACAACAAAATCAGCTGGATATTTCCAGGATTCGACTGAAATGAGTAGGTCTTCAACAATTCCTTCTGGTTTAATTGTGGAACGGTCAGCTAACTCTAAGATGGTGGGTGTATCTCTGATTGTGTTATTCAGCTGTAACAATTGTGAAGTTTCCAGAGTCATTATATTAATTGCTGCACCTAAGTCTACCAGAACTCAGGGAATCATTGTTTTACCAATCTGAACTGTGACAGTAGGATGGCCAGGATCACCATATTTTACAGGAGGGGTTTTTCTGGTCATTAATGCAGACAAGTCTCCCATCACATGCACTGTAAGGGGATCCTTGGTTTTCCTACCAGGTTTCTTAACACAAATATCCCTTAATGTTTTGGCATAAATTGGTACATCTCTTAATGCTTGTAAAAGTGGAATTTTAATATACAAATTTTGCAATTCCCCCATAAAATTAAAAGCAGGTGTTTCAGTTGTTTTGGTTAAAACCAAACGCTCGGGGAATGGTGGTTCTGTTATTTCAACATTTTTGTTAGGAGGTGGTTGAGCTTCTTTTTGTTTCTCGGTTTCATTTTTATCTGAATCAGTTATGTCATCAATAATAGGCTCTACTATTCTTCCAGATCTCAAATGAATATCATTACATTGCATAGTAGGAAATATAGACTGATTTTGAATATCAATGACTTGCACAACTTTATTGTTGGGGTTAGGATTTGGTTGCACAGGTAGTTGGGGTCTCATTTGGTTGTTTGGTGGAGCATTTGATGGCAGAGGGAGTGATTGTTGGAATTGAGGCAATTGATTTGGGTACGGGAGTGATTGACTATTCCAATTTGGGTTCCAAGGATTAAAAGGAGGTGGCTGCTGTGGAGGCCAAGGAGTCCACATTGAAGGGTCAACAAAGGGAGGGTTTTGCATTTGCATGGGTGGGAAATTCATTTGATTAAAAAGTGGGTATTGCATTTGGTTGAAGGGGGGGTAACTTGTTTGGCCAAAAGCAGAATAATTGTTCCAACGATTAAATGGCATACCAGAGTTCGTACCTTGCCCTTTAGGTTGCCATTGTCTTCTTTGAGTTAGCAGGTAAACTGCTTCAGCTTCTTCTTCCGTTGGCTGCAACGCTGCTTTTATTCCTGGTAGAGATGGACACTGTTCTGTCTCATGATCTTTCTCACAAAGGGTGCAAATTGGTATTTTATCTCTTGGGCATTCCCTTAGTGGATGTTTGTCTCTACATTTCGGGCAAAAGACAGCCAGAGTTGCTTCTGCTTCGGCCTGCTTCTTCTTAACCTGCAAAGTGTCAATCTGCGAAGCAAAAGAACTTAACATTTCGGTTTTAAATTCTTCAAGTAAATTACCTATTTCTGCTCTTGTTGCTCCTCCATTGGCTGATTTCTGCACCCTTGAATAGGTGGAATCTCTTATTCTGTTTCTTGCAGCTCCCCTAGAGCACCTTTTAGCAAGTTCACAAATCTCATCATATGATTCTTTAGATATATCTCCCTTAGCAAGCATATTTAACATATTTAGACAATCATCCCTTAAACCTCTAAGTAATATTGTTTTACGAATTTCCTTACTTATATCCGGATGATCAGACCTCTGTATGTTGTACTGCAGCCTTTCTATGTAGTCCTCCAGACTTTCATCCGACTTTTGTGCCATATTGAACAGTTCATCCTTCTTCTCTCTCGTCCGGCAGTAGTCTTGATATTTAAGCAGAAATTTTTGTTTCATCTGCTCCCATGTTGTGATTACCTGACTTCCAAGGCTCATGAACCATCTTAAAGCATTCCCTTTTAAGGTGGCTGGAAACAGCTTCAACTTTTGAGCATTAGTAACATAATCATAACTTCTGCATAATATATCAAATTCAAAAAGAAATTCGTCAGGATCTTCCGTGGATAAACCATGAAAGTTAGGTAGAGCAGACAATGGAATATTTTTCATTGTTCCTGCAGGGAGATCAATGATGGGAAATCCCAAGGTAGAGAGGGAATTTTCATCCCTTCTTTCTTCTTCAGGACCTGCACGTCCTCCTCCAAAGAGGAAGGCATCATTGTTATCTTCCATTGTTGGCCCTCCTACTGCACTTTCTCGATCGTCAGAATCCTCTATTGGTTCTTCAATGTTCTCTATCGGTCGTCCAACGCTTTCTACTATTTCCTCAATGTGTTCTACTGATCTGCTAATACTTTCCTCTGACTCTTCAGCACTGACTGCTGGTTCTTCTGTATTTTCAGGACCCACAACTTCCTCTGTTCTGTAATCTGACTGAGGGGAACGCTGGAATTTTGATTTCCGAGAACTTAATCTTTGTGATGATTCAACCTTCGATACAATCTCGTCAATAAAAGTTTTTCGTCCTCCCCAGCCCTTGCCACCTGTGCGGTTATTTTTCTTCTGGTTTCCTCGTCCTCTCATGCAATCTGCACATTAAAAAGAAAAGATGAATGCTTTTGAAATCTACAATTACCTTCCCCGGCAACGGCGCCAAAATGTTGGTCGCTCTAATTGTTTTCACAATTCGAGCTCCACATAAATTGTCAACCCGAGGAGGTCTTTTTATTTCAAAGATAATAACGCACTGGATATGCTCAATTTCAAAAGCGGAATCGATGTTGTAGTAAAAGAAACATACACACCTGTTAAATTCATCAATCTACTAATTCACACTCTACTTAATCAAAGCTGAAGTCAATTAAATTATAGCAGAAACGATTTCTCTGTTACAGCAAAGGAAAATCAATCTACAAAGAAAGAAATCATTCAATCATATTAGGAACAGGACCCTATTCCTTGGTGAGGAACTTCAGCACCTGCTGCCTGGCACTTAATCACACTGTAAGAAAAGTAACTTCAAGAGATCAAGACCCTATTCCCAGGAACAGGAACCTTCAGCACTTGTCCTCTTGTTTCTAATCACACTGTAGGCAAAGGAAAGCAATCAATGGGAGCAAGACCCTATCCCTTTATACAGGAATCTTCAGCACATGCTCTCAACATCATTCATTCGTGCATTCGATACGTGTAGCGCTAAGAAACAGAGTATTGCAAAACTGTGTAACTAGTGTTTCAACAACAGAATTAAAGGAAGTGCAAACACATAAAGAAATAAACAAACTACAGGAACCAAAAGGGTGAATCTTGTGAGGAAGGCGGGCCCTTTCCTTCTCACAAGATTCCCCAGGAGAAAGAATTAAATTGAAACGCTCAAAAGAAGATTTTATTCATCTGTCAAAGTAACTGATACATTACAGAAGGAGACTAGCTCCAGTTCTCACACAATACTCTCTTGTAACTTACAATTCCACCCCCTCTAATGATGATGTCTCCTCTTTTTAAAGAGGAGACATCTTTTACAATTTACACGAGAGCGAATCTTCATCATCTCGATTCTGTTTTCTTTTCCAAAACAGGACTATTCTATTCTTTCAAAAAGAGATGTTGTTACAACCGAGACAACAAAAGTGATATCTTCAGGATAATCCAGGTAACCGTATCTTCGTGCTGCTGCTACTATTCCACAAAGAGTTCTTCCAGAATCACAAATTACGCATAACGGGATTTGCGTGCTTGACGGCTGTTTCAGCAATTGAGTCAGTTGTTTCAGCAACGGAGTCAGCTGTTTCAGCAACGGAGTTAGCTGTTTCAGCAACGGAGTCAGCTGTCTCAGCAACGGCCGCTCGTTCCCAACAAGGCATATAACTTATCTGTGATCTTTGACTTGTGTTAGCAACAATGCACTTCAATTAATGATAAAATATAAGAGTATTGCGGAATTAAATGTAAGACAGATTAAACATATAATAAAGAAGAGGTTTCTATATACCTTGGGATAAAGTGGATGAAAAAGACAATGAAGTTCATGGTTTAAGAGTAGAGTGGTGTCAAAATATATAGCAAAAATGATACATAGTGGAGTCCTAACAGTGTCTTTATGGATATTCTCTGTTTATCTTCATTCCAGCTTCGATTCTGTTAATCTTCCCAACTGAGTTTTTAAGATGGACTGTTATTGCTCTTGCTGGCTTAGCGGCAGCAAGCTTTGTAGCACTGAATATGCGATCTTGCATGAGTGGAAGTGAAAAATGGATTACAGCATGCATAAGTGCATTTTTAATGCAAATATTCTTGGCCTTTGTAATTAAGCTTTGTTTCTTTGTATGAATGGGAAGGGCACACTTATATATTTGATATTGGTTCATTTAAAATAATGTTAAAATTAAATGATGGGGCATTGTGTCATTGACATCTGAGTATATGAAATCAGATACTGAAACCCATATATAAATGATTGTGGAAATGATTCAAGAAGAAGATTTTGGGCTTAAAACGAGAATTAAAAGGGCTATTGTATTGAGGTTTGGTTGAGACAAAACTTTGTGCAATTTAATGTGAAATGGAAACCATATGGATAATGGCCCAGAGTGAGTGAAATGCCAAGCTTTTGATTGAATCCAGCATATGTGAATGTAATTGTGGTAATGAATCTGAATTATGAAAGCATTCAAAGTTGATGGGATTGATAATTAAAATATGAATGAGGATGAAGGAAAATTCACATATAGTGATTGATTTTTATTGAGTTTTCATGAACCATGAAATATGTGAACAGGTGTTTGATAAGCTTCCGCATGCAAATGATAAAATGTGAATTTGCCAGGAATTGAAAGGTAAGCTTCCACATATTAATTGAGATTGCCAGTGGTAGAAATTTACCAGACATTGAGATACTGATTGAGCATAGGCCGAGATGCATGTTCATATGCATTTGCTACTATGAAACCCTTGAAATTGCAATGTTGACTTAGTTTATATCTGCATTGTTCCACATAAGATTATGAGATTATGTACAATTCTTTCTCTGGGAATCTGTAATCCCACAATTGTAGCTGTTCCACATGTTATCATGAATGGTTACAGTCGCTATTGAACTTGACTATTCTTTTCCACTGGTTGAGAAAGTGAAGGAGTATTTGAAGGATTCAAGCAAGTTTCCAGTTGTTGCTGCCCTAGTGTGGCTTTGTATTTAAAATTCATTATAGTGCATTAATTCCTTGCTTCAACTGGTGCATACAGAGTTTGGTGGGCTGATTGTAATCTTTTATGGAGAAAAGTTTTGTCGGTTGTTTTGTCAGAACATAATGCTGGACGTGAGTAAACTCTTATTTTCATGTAATGGAGTGTAATCGGTGCTTGCTGGTTGAACAATGATCATTTTCTGCACATGTATAAAGGATATTGCTGTGTACTGTGAGTAGGTATTACTTTTCTGCACTAAGTAGTAGTTGTAAGGTGTAAATATGACATTGAAGAAAAAAACATGGCTAGAACCAACGATGTATTAGAGTTCCTCAAAACTCTAATGTCGTCTACTACTCATGATACATTAAAAGTCAGCAAAGTTTCTCTCACAGATATTCAGGTTTGTCTACAAAATGCATAGGAAAAGATTGATCTTTTGCAGCTCGAAACAGCTACAGCAAGAAGAGCTACATCAAAATAGACATCATTCTGAACCTGTTTTTGTTCAGAACATTGAGACAACCACCCATCAGCAACAAGTCAATAATGTTACAGTTCATTCAAATAAAGCAGCAGTTGTAAATGCAGATGCAGAAACTCAGTCTACACTTCCCAAGCCCATCATCAGACATTGGGAACAGCTTGTCCACAACAAGCACATAACTGGTCTTGGATATGACAAGGACTTGTCCTTTCATATTCCAGACTACTCCAAGCCCATTCAGTTTCAGAGTGCTGGATTTATTCATGATAGTTCACCTGCTCCTCATGACAGTTCACCTCCAGCTATTCCCAATTCTAGCCCTCTTCCATAGCAACAACAACAACAACAAAAACAACAGACCGTGAAATTCCAACACTGTGACCGAGTTGGCCATATGAAAGATCATTGTTTTGATCTTCATTCATGTAAGCACTGTCATAAAACTAGCCATTCTTCACAGAGATGCTTCAGAAACAAACGTCCTGCAAGAACAAAGATTCATCTTGGATGGATCGCTTCTTGGCAATGGGCATCAACAGCCAAGAAGATATTCCAAACACATGTCAAAACTTGTTCCAGAGTATTGAACAGTCTTGCAGTTGAGTTTTTTCCATCATCTCACCTTCCCTTTGACGGGGCGGGGGGGGGGGGGGCAAAATGATGGTCATCTACAAGCTTCAAAGTCACATCAAGCGATCCTAAGCCACAACCTGCCACACCAGTTTCAGAGTTGTAGCCAGAAACAAAGATGCCGGTAAACATGCCTTCAATTGGCAATCTGGGACACTTCCTCTAGTAGAAGACTTCAGCTTCTTGCCAGTTTCGGAAGAATTCTAGGAACAAAATTGAGGACACTTCCTCTAGCAGAAGACACGAGCTTCTTGCCAGTTTTGGAAGAGTTCCAAGAATTGCATTAAATATTCCAGAGTTGTTGGTCATCCTTAAACCATCACAGGTTGAGACTTCCCTTTCAGGTTGAAGTTCTCCCTTTTATGCGGGGTGAGACCTCCCTTTCATGGTTGAAGGTTTCCCTCTTCAAAACAATAGGAGCACTTCTTCTAGCAGAAAACTTCAGTTTCTTTCAAGTTTTGGAAGAGTTCCGAGAACTGCACTAAGTGTTCCAGTGTTGGTGGTCATCCTTAAACCACCGCCCTTTATACCAACATTTCAGAGAGCACGTTCAGCCTAGTGCTGCCATGCATTTTTTCACATTTTGTATTACAGCTCTCTTCTTGGACTCATACATAACCCTTCGGATTAAGGGGGGGAATGTTGGACACTTAATCCTCAATGGGTTAGTGTGGAAGCCGAATGGACAAAAGGAGTCCAAGAGACCTTGGGATGTGAAACCCAACGGTCAAACAATGTACTATAAATGTATATCATTTGTCAATAAAAATTGTACTGTATGTTTTATCTTTCATATTTTCTCTTGCTGCCCATGTGTGTTTAACATTAGGTAGCTACTGTTATATACAAAGAATGTGACTGCTCAGTTCATCTTCTGATGACTGTTCACATTCATAATTCACCCAACCGCAGAGGATTAGGTGTCAACAATTATGTATTTTAAGGTAACCCATCAAACCAGACCAAGGTGTCTATGCTTTTTCTTGGGAACGGAGTTTAAGATATATAACAATATGTATTTTAAGGTAACCCGTCAAAACACACCAAGGTGTCTGTGGTATATATAGATTCTGTAAATAACGTCCATGGTGCATCTTTCTATATACACATGTACACAATAACATAGAGAAGTAAATTTATTGTGATAACTGTAATGTATGATTGGCATGGCATTTGAAATTTCATATTCATCGTCGTTAGTCAGCGTAACATTGGTTTCTTTTAAATTAATCTGTTTAATTTAAAATTGGTATTTATTTATTTTTAAATTTAAATCAATGAAATTATAAAAAATATAATTAAAATAAATTATATTAATAAAATTAATATTATAAAATTTAATAAATGTTTACATTATAATAAGTTTACATAATTTGAAAGTGGAAAGTTAAGAGTTTTTCTTAAATTAAAGTTAAGCGATTGAGGTAGTAGTTCATATATAGTTATAAGCAAAGATATTATATTAAACTAGTTTAAATTTATGGATCTTGACTCCATACTTATTATGGAAGGAATTGTTATCTCTTTCATTTTGAAAATACATTAACAAAATGTTTATAGTAATACTATAAAATGTTGTTATTTATTATTTTGATTATAAAAGGAATTATATAGTAATAAAATGTTTTAACATTTTTATCTTGAAATGAATTATATACTAATAAATATTTTAATCATAACTTACCATAACTTCTAATATTTAATTGTTTATATCATATTATTTATTATTTATTTCATGAAAGGAATTATACACTAATAAAATGTTTTTACAAAAAATTCTATTTTTTCAATTGCTTTATATAATATATAGCTAATTGACATTAAAATATTTTATTTAACATGGAGATTGAAATATTTTATTTATAGTCTAGTAATGATTTTTTTAAAATATTTGTTCATTTATTTCTTATTAAAAATAGAATGAATTACACATCCTTTTTATTAAGAAGTAATTAAAATTTATACATTTAATTACTTTTACTCTATATATTAAGTTATTATACTTAAAAAACGAGAGAGAGAAACATAGTTACACAGAAAACACAAATTCCCTTGTATGTTTATTGATTAGACAATGGTTACATATATATGAATAGATCACTCACTATATCTGATAGAAGCGGATATGATTAAATAAAAATAACTAACCTAGAAATTTTCAATAGTTACCAACTTGTAAAACATCTATCAATATTAATTATAATGCCCTTGCTTAATTCTTACATTTCAAATACTAAATTCACAAATTACAAAATTGTAATAACAACATGGATCTTTGTCTAATCTACACTTCTACCCACTTTCAAGCATCACAGACTACTCTCTTCCTTCACCACAAGTTTGAGCTTCCCACTAGACTCATATAAGATACAACAACTTCTCACAATCAACAATTCCACAAGAAAAGAAGTCAAGTAACTATATCACTTTATGGACACACATACATCTCCTGAATGTATGGTCTTCTATTGTATTCACGAGTTATATAGGAATAAAGTATGGATACTAAATATATTTAGAAGTTAACCATACAATGTGACCTCTTAAAGGCACAAACAAAATAATCTATAAGTTGGTGTTCCTTGCTTCAAACGATGCATCAACTTATAACAAACCATAAACATGAAGAAACTATTGGGTGTTCTTGTCTCATGGTATGCATCACGAACCAACAATTTAAATTATGCTACTATGTTTTATAATTTTGGTTCTTCATAATTCATTAGAAATAAAAAAATAAAATCAGAATAACAAATGTGAACATTGCACAACATGCAATCAATTTCAAAACCACACCATACAATAAATCTAGATATAGATGTTGCAAATCATTCTAGAAAAGTTTCAGAGGCTTCGAAGTGAATTCTTTATCACTATTAGGATCTCCAAAATTTTTAGAGATAACTATGTTAGATGATTTTTTTAGTTTTCTATTCAAAAGGAATTTAGCATGAATTTGTAGCTTCTAGGTATAGAAGTTATGTACATTAAACTTCGCAAACTTAAAAAACTCAATCTTTCAACATAAACTAATTTTAAAAAATTATTACCTCGTGGAAAATACTTGTGTGGCCCTTGTCGCTTTGATATTTGAGGGAGATGACAAATATTCCAAGTGCACCTCATGTGCTAGCATTATCAAAATGAATCATGCTAACGATGGTGAGTATGTAAGTGATTGCATGACTAGAGGCTAATTCAAGCTTCACGAAACTTTGTTATACATAGATCTACATATAACAACCATTTATCACGTTGCATGACCTTAGATCTATTATCTCCCACACCTCTAACTTGATCATGGTCTGGAATTATCATTACTTGCTACAACAACATCCTTAAATCATACCTATGCCTTCTCACACAACTAATCGATATACATACACAAGAATTAGATCCAGAAAATGTAGATCCACTTAGAACAACCATATGCAGCTCCTTAACACATGTTCAAATAATATATCAGATGGACCCTATCATATCTTTGAACTTCTAGTTAATACCAACTTAAAAAAAGAGAGAGCATAATATAGTTACATACTAAACAAAAATCCTACTATATGCTTATTGATTAGACAATGGTTAGATATATATGAATAAATGGCCGACTAGATCCGATTGAAGTAGATATTGTTAACTAAGAATAACTAACATTAAAACTCACAATAATTAACAACCTTTCATACACTTGTAAGAATTAATTCTAATTAACAACCTTTCATACACCTATAACCATTAATTATAAATAGTATAAAATTATTTTATTTATAATTAATATTAACTATAAAAATGTATATGAAATTAATGTTCAAATATATCTCTGAACATAAAAATTCAAATATCTTATTTAAAGATAAAATTATAATAATTTTAAAAGTGAAAGAAGAGTAAAAATATCATATTTATTATGTTACTTAGACATTCAAATGTTTTATTTATAACAGACAATGAATATATTCTATCTATGGTATGGTTTATGAAACAATATAATTTAATTACTACGCTCTTTTGCCAAAATTTGTATCTAAAGTTGTGAATGAACAAAGTATGTTCTAATTTTTTTTCACATTTATTATGAAAATATTTATCGCATTTATGCTCAAAATATATAAGAACGAATAAACCACATTTGCATTTATGCAAAAAGAATCAGTTCCTAGATTTTCGCATTTATGCTCAGAATGAAAGGAATAGATAGAAAGTTACTTTTATGTTCTTTGTCGGCTGATCGGATTTTCCATTTGATAATAAATAGGCACTGTTTGGCGCCTTGATCTAGTGATAGTCAATCTTGATACGAGGATAGTCATATTGTTAGTTTATCATTCATAAATATGGATATGATTATTTATTGCAAATCATATAAATAATGACATACCTTATAATTCTTTTGATCTTCCATATTTCTTCCATCATAGGATCCAAAAATTCATAATAATTATCGTATTATAAATATCGATAAAAGATCTGGCCAACACTTCCTGAACTCAATTAAAATGATCAAGATTCATATAAGATCTCAGATATTGAATATGAATATGATCATGATCATTCTCATTCATATTCATATTTATATTCATATTTCAATATTTATGAATATGAAATATTGAGTATACTTCTATGAAATATTGACTATACTTCTATTTATAGTCAGCTTTGATCCATCATTTTATTCATATCCATTTAGGCGGTTAATGTTTCATTATATTGTGAAGAATTTTAATTTTGAAAATTAGATTATGGATATTTTTAATAATTATGTATTTTTTTACCGTTTTTATCATGTTATTTTTTTGAAAAGGGGTTTCAAATTTTCTATGGGTTTAGCTCGGAGTATCTAAATTTAGGTTTTTATATTGTTCATCTCGTCACCTATTCATATTTTTAATTAGTGATTAAGGAATTATGTGGATATGGTTAATAAATAGAAGACATCTAATAATTAATATTAATTATTAACCATAATATAATATTTATATTTTATATTACATTAATAGTATTAATATTAATTTTATGATTTCAATGTAGATGTTAAATTCTAATTCTTTTACACTGTTTTATCTAAATGCATTGATTTTAGTGATCTCAAAAAGTAATTATTTTTTATGTGCATTGATTTTTTTGTTACAGTAATTCATGCAACCATGTCCTCTCATAGTAACGAGATGGAGAAATTCTTTTTAGAAGAAATGTGTGACAAAAAAAGACAAGATCAAAGAAAGAAGAAAAGTGAAGAACAACGAGAAAATTGTAGAACATATCAAAGAGAATATTTAAGAACATATCGATAAAGAAATGCATAAGAATTGACATCTAAAGAAAATGAAGAACAAAGTATGAATGGAAATGAACAAGTAAGAGAAAATTGACAGAGAAAATCAATAGAAATCATAGCTGAAGAGCAAGAAGAACAAAGAAGAAAGAAAAATTAACAAGTAAGAGCATGTCGACAAAAAAATGCATTAGAAATGACAGTTTAAGAACATGAAGAACAAAGGGTAAATCATAATGAACAAACAAGAGCATGTGGACAAAGAAAGGCAATAGAAATGACAAATGTAGGACAACAAGAAGAGAGAAGAGAATGCTAAAGAGAATATCGACAAAGAAAGACACAACAAATGGTAGAAGAAAATTCACAACAAAGAGGAAATAAACAAGAAACTCCAAAGGAAATAACCACTGAAAATCATGAAGAACATAGGATAAAAGGAAATGAACAAGTAAGATAAAATCGATAGAGAAAATCAATAGAAATTATATTTGAAGAGCAAGAAGGACAAAGAATATAGAGAAATAAAAAATTAAGAGCATGTCAACAGAGAAAGGCATTAGAAATGAATATTGAAGAACATGGAGAACAACGGATAAAGAATAATGAACAAACAAGAGCATTTCGACAAAGAAAGGCACTAGAAATGAATCCAACCTAGATCCATCTTAACTCTAGATCTATCCAACACTGAGAGGGATCAAATATCTTGAGGTGAAAACCTCTTTTTTGAGTGCAAAACTTGAGAAAATGTTTGCACCTCGAGAGATTTGATCCCTCTCAGTGCTTGATAGATCTGGAGTTAAGATGGATCTAAGCTAGTTTCAGTCATATGCAAGCAAGGAAAATCTATTGAACATATGATTAATTTTATCAATAATATGTAAATACATGTAACATTAATAAAATAATTTTAAATCTGGTAAATATGTCTGAGATTTATCTAGTCATTTTAATTTTTAATTTTGTTAGTTACCTCAGTTTGTTTAGATAAAAAATATTTTTAATAACGTTAATGATGAAAAATGATGAAATAAAAATTTTGAGTACAAGGTGACAATGTAATAGTGTTGAATGATAGAAAATGTGAGTAATGATAATGTATTAAATTATAAACAATCTTCATTGTGATCAATCTCAAGCTATTTTTGTGTATTATTTTTATTGTCACCCTTGAAATCGTAAACCATTTAAATATTTAGTTCGAGTTGTTGTAGTAAACATCATACATTATCTCTCTTGCTCTACAATATTAATAGGTTGAATTACTATAACACAAAAATCAATGTACATTCTCAATATTTTTTTGTTTTTACACCGGAATCAATGCAGAGTGTTAATCCAATCACTTTAAAACTAATATGCCATCATACATCCAATTACATCAAATCAAAAATCAATATCTGCACTAAAATTAATGCATATAATGCAAGCAATCAAATATGGTTAGAAAACAACATCTACACCGAAATCAATGCATCTAATGCAAGTAATCAAATATGATTAGAGATCAACATCTACACTCATTAAATGCATCTAGTGCAAGTAAAAAAATACTATTAGAAACCAACATCTACACTGAAATGAGTATATCTAGTGCAAGAAATCAAATAGGATTAGAAATCACCATCTACACTGAAATCAATGCATTTAGTGCAAGCAATCAAATAAGATTAGAAATTATCTACATTTAAATCAATTCATCTAGTGAAAGCAATCAAATATATATAGAAATGAACATCTACATTGAAATTAACACATCCAGTGCAAGAAATCAAATAGGATTAGAAATCACCATCTAGACTAAAATCAATGCATTTAGCGCAAGAAATAAAATAGGATTAGAAATCATCTATATTGAAATCGATGTAGCTAGTGAAAGTAATAAAATATCATTAGAAATCAACATCTACAGTAAAATCAATGCATAGAGTGTAAGAAATCAAATAGGATTGGTGTTCAATATTACAAACTTGAAGGTTTATGGAAAATTTGCAAGTAAATTTTTATGTCTTTTAGGCAATGGATCAATTTGCAAAAGTACATAAACTAATGGTTTTTAAACTCACTTTGTAGGATAAAAATAGAGACAAATATATACCATACACAACAACACAAGACAACAAAATGATAAAGGAGTTCACCCCTCTTGAGCTATATCTCCTCCTCTAGCTTCCAATGTTGGGCCTCTTTCATTACGTGCTCAATTATGTGCTCTCATGGATTTACAGTGCT
Organism: Pinus tabuliformis; assembly: GCA_031772625.1. Classification (NCBI taxonomy): domain Eukaryota; kingdom Viridiplantae; phylum Streptophyta; class Pinopsida; order Pinales; family Pinaceae; genus Pinus; species Pinus tabuliformis. The sequence continues at coordinate 133,540,580 of CM062805.1, forward strand.
TAGAATAAAAAATTAATGTCTCCAATGGCTCCAAAAGACCAAAAAACCCCAGGCTGGGCTCTTGTTGGGCTCAAATTGGGAATAAACTTACAAATTCATGGATCAAAGAAATTTGCTACTAACTCATTTACAAACTGGCAATTTTGGCTAACAATCCTACATTTTCCACCATTTTGGAGACCTTCGAGTGACAATTTCTCCCAGCATCGGTAAGATTCACACTAGAATAGGTGCATTTTATCAGATAGTTAGTTTCCCAATAATGCATTAGCGCCAAAAAAATTCCTTCGCTCCTAGTCGTATAACACGTGGCTAGGCGGCCAAGCTAACTATGCCCCTGCCACTGTGCACCTTCTGACACTCGGTGTGGTCACATTAATGCCCATGAGGCTGGGGCCTGGGCTAACCGTCTACCCCAGTCGAGCTTGTTAGGGTCCTATAATAATAGGATACATAATTTTGAATTGGCTATGGTTAGTCTTGTAATATTGTACATACTTTTGCTTTCTGTAAAATGTTTTCCATATTAAAAAATAAAAAAATGTAAAGAGGGTACGTCCTAAAAGAAATATCAAAGAACAAAAAGAATAAGAAAAGATCTAAAAAGTGAAAAAATATGAACCCCAAAAAAAAAAGAGACCATGAAAGTGTGCAAGTCCAAGCGCCACTACTTTTTACTTTACTGTGCAAAATAATGGTTGTGTGCAGCTTGTCATAAATACCACAACCCATGATAGTCAAATAGTTTAATCTTGGCTACTTCATGCTTTAAATTTCATGTTTATAGATAGAGAATAAAGATCTAGCCAAACTATTTAATCATGGAAGATCAGTAGTTAGGTAGAGAAATAAAATGTACTCAACAGCTTAATCTGAGCCATTGGAAGATATAAAGTTAGAATTAGATAGTTTTCTTTTCAAAATGAAGAGGAAAGAAAGGGCTTGCTAGCTCAAATGCACCCAATAAAGTGAAGAAAAAATGTTAGGATAAGTAAAAGGTAGGTAAAATAAAGGTTGCAGAAATACAAGGTTGTCAAAGCATAAGCACATTTATCATTCTTAATCCTATGTTTTAGTGTGCAAGAGCAATTATGAAAGTGAAAATATGTTCACAGGCTAATTTAATTAATTTTCCCTCATTTCATTTCACCCCCCATTACATACTTTCTAATTTCCCATTATCCCATCATTTCTTAAGGATATACCCTTTTCCCTTCATTTTGACCCTTACCCCTTGGTTTCACACATTTCCCTAGCAAATTACCCTCCAAAGGTCATTTCCCAAACCAAAACCCCTCTTCCCTAGTGTGAAACCCATTTCCTTTTGAAAGAATCATTTTCCCCTTACTAATTTCCATATTTTATCTAAAAAACCCATAAACCCCCCTTGTCCTAAGTTTAAATTCCCCCTCTGCATTACTTAATTAAATCCGCCATACCATATTTCGCCTAAAAAACCCATAAAACCCATTTATTCTAATTTTTGTTCCTCCCACCCCGGTATTATTTAATTAACTCTGCCATTTACATTTTTCCTGACATAAACCTGTTTAACCCACCACCCTTGGTGCAATTAACAGACCCCGCCACATTGAAACCATAGTCCCACTTTATTAAACCCACTTATATTTAACCCTGTCTTATTCATTAATTAATTACAGTTAAGTGTAATTAATCCCCTCGGGCCCCGCAAATCTTCGCCCTTATTCCCTCCATGCATTTCCACCACATGGCAACCGTTAGATCTTGCACCTCCAGATGTGACAACGCTCATCCATATCGCGTTGATTCTCTTTCCTAGCTTTATTAGCTCAGGAGCACGTGAGATTCGTGGTTTCTCTCGATCCCCTTTCGGTTACATGACAACTCTAAGTGAACTCACGTGCTCTCAAGGAAATACTACCTGATTGCCAAAAGTGGTGAGATGGCCCTTGAAAGCGCCTCCCTGCGTAAAATGAAACCATTCACTATTCATTTATGAAATTCTGCACCAAATCTAATTGTTACCCATTTAAAGGCCAAAAAGACCATTTTGACTCTTTTTGCGTGTTTTTCACTGCAAAATATTGCTTAGCAATTTGCGCCACCCTAAGCCTCTACAACCAAATTTGACTACTGATTACCTCTCAAACACAGTCTGGACTCCATCCACAGACATCTCAGTTCAATAAAGCCATTGATTTCCTTCCTCGCAGACCTATGCTTTATTGGTGATTGTTTTATTTTGCAGGTGATTAGCAAAACGGGAGCTTGGATAAATAGTTTTGGTACTAGATCCAAATCCTATTTACTCAAAGATTCGCAAGGAACTGTATTCAAAAGGCTTTATTGAGAAGGAAAAGACAATTATCATAGAGCAGAAGGAAACAATTTACACAAATAAATGTTAAAACAGAGATGAAATCATTTTCACCAACAGAGCAAAAGATTCTTACAAACTACTCTCCAAGAAACATTTTGTATTCTAGATGTGTCTTTTAGAAAAATTCATTTTTACTAAAAACACAAAAGCATGAAAGAGTGAGGAAGATTTACAATAAAAGGTAAAACTGAAAGCAGGTAACAGAGCATACAATTAAAAGAATAAATAGATGAGGCAAATGAAATTGTATTAGATGAAAGGCCATAAGTAAATATGACATCCAGCGTGAAGACCAAACAACCAAGCAGCTTAAAGGGAAAAACATCAAAGACTAATGGACAATAGGACCTAAATAGCAGGGACAATGAACAATAGTTCAACAGGTGTCTCTATCTTATTGCATGAAGATATTCTTTTTCCTAGGTTAGTTCTCAATGCAGTCTGAGATATTTTGTAAGTTATTTTGTATAAATACTTCATAATTCGAAGTATTCAGTGTGGATTGCTATACATTTATAGAGTTATTTTGATCTTAAACTTGAGGTTTATTGTACCAATTTTCAAGCCAACAGACTGGAGAAAGTAATAGAAAGATTGCACTACAGGATTCATGAGATGAGCTATTGCAGTGAAGTATCTTCTTTGTCTGGTTTTGTTACTTTCTTATGTGTTTCATAAACTTAAATCTTATCTAAATTTGAATGAATTAATTGGAAATTTAACTCAGAATTTATTTAAGTACACTTTGTTTTCCACAGTTAATCATTTATATGTTTTCCTCTGATATCCGAATTTGAGAACCCTTAATTACTCTCCTATTCCGATTGACCTCTTTCATTTCACTTCATAATCTAGCCTAGGGAACCCTTACTTGCTCCCTGAATCTGATTGGAAACCATTTCACCATGAAGCCTTTGAGATCTGTAATAACTCCTCTATCTTGCCCTGTAGTCACTATTTTTAGAACTTAATCTAGTCCTATTTGTTTAACATTTGACCCCATAGCCCAATGGTAAAATACAACCTTTTTTCATCTGAGTAAGTAATCCCACCATTCAAATTCAAATCAAAAACCCAAGAACAATAATAACTTGCCTAAAATTAAATAACTAGACAAAGTTAAACTAAAAAGAGAGAGCCCTCTCTGAGATTAGGAAGGCTAGATCCTGATCTCCATAGTTGGTTTGTGGTTACCTCTATCATTTATTTTTCTGAACGACTTAGAAGAAATTTAGGAGTGATAACATCATTGATGACCATACTAGGACCTCAATCCTTAATCTGATAAAACTTTAAGGAAACTTTAAATTTCATCTTGAGTCCCTTAAGGTCATTTTCATAAGTTGTTTTTGAAAAATTTCATAAAAATAGTTTAAAAAGTTAGAATTTTGGCTTCTAAGAAGATTCACTATGCCAAGGAAAATCCAGATCCAAACCCTACTATTATAGTTGATGACATAGATAGAATTTTAAGAAAACCAAAAGACGTAGAAACTCAGGCATGTAGTAGCCAGTTAGTCAAAGGAAATTAACTCCTTGAGGAGTTGTAAACTTGAGAGGAAATTCCTTTTGATTTGTAATTTGACCTCTCATCATTTAGAAATAAATATGAGAATGCCATTCATGAAACTGTGTTAGACCCTGATTTTATTCAACTTATTGAAACAAAAAAGCATGCCTATCCATCCGCATTTAGATAAATTTGTCTTGGACACTTTTGACAAGTTACAAGATTTAACCTCCACATTGATAAGCCATATAGATGATGCTTACATTCAACAATATGTTGAACTAGCTTCCCTTACTACTACTAGTTCTAAAATTTCTGCACAATCTTCAATCGTTGTAAATACACCTTCATTTACCACCACCTCACCAATAGTATCCACCACAATCCATTCCCATAAACTAATGATTCATCAGCCAAACACCTCATCCTCATCTAGTTCATCTCCATCCAGTTCAAGCCCTTCCTCAAGAACCACAACTTTACCCTCAAGTCAAACCAGAATCTTAGCCATGGCAGACCGATATGCACCTCTAGTTTTACTGGGACAACTCCATGCCATGCCCCAATATTATCAAAGCAAAATGTTTTCGTTTGATGCTACTAGTCAATACACCTCTCAACAACATGTGAACAAAATGAATGACTATTTTGAGTTGCATGAGATAGATGAATCAGATGTCCAAATGAGTTTGTTTGCCCAAAAATTAATTGGGGATGTTAAGAAATGGTTCAAAGATTTACCTGCCAATCATATTGCAGACTTAGCTACTTTTCATAGATTATTCATTGATAGATGGGAGAGAAAGAGAAACCCCCTGCAATTACTTTCTGAATATGATAACATTGGAAGAGCTCCTAATGAGTTAGTTCAGGATTATTGTACTATGTTCAATAGCATCTACAATGCAATCCTAGCAAATATTAAGCCTCCACCTAACCTAACATTAATCAAATTCCCTGATGGTTTTGACACTGACATGTCAAACGAGTTAAGGGAAAGAAACCCTGAAACATTGGAACAAATGGAAAGTAATGTTGTTACCGTAGAGGCCAACATATTAGCCAAGAAAGCCAGAATGAGAAATGAAAAGAGAGTTATAATTAAAGAGGAAACTTCCACTTTTGATGGAAAAATAGATAGTTTAACGAAGAGCGTAGAGAGAATAATGGATAGATTAGAAAACATGGAAAGGAAAACTCAATCAGAGAATCAACAACCACCCCCAATAAGAAACCCCAACTTTAGGAAGAAATCTAACATTGGAAATAATGTTATACCAGATCAGCACATTAGGCCTCCCTTCCAAGAAAACTATGCTAAGGGTTCACAAAACCATAAAGAAGAAGATGAAGCCCAGATAAACTTATTAGGAATCAAGAACGAAGATGTTGTTTTTATCACTCAAGAAGAATAGGAGTTGTACATGCTACAACATTGCAATTAGAATCTCATGAGTCCTTTGACTTTAAACAGGGTTATCAGTCAGCCATATATGAGTTTCAAAAACAATATAGCTTAAGAATTAAAAAGAACAATGAAGCTCCCACTAAAAAATCAATCTAGGCCCAAACTAAAAAGATAACAGAAGATCCTGTTACTAAGATTTTACAAATCCTCCCTAGGTGAAAACTGGAGACTTCTACCCCAAAAATTGTAAATATAACCCCTACTTAAACTCAAATTGAAACAATTACTGAAATATATCCAAATAAGAAAAATAAAAGCAAAACAGCTGAAACACAAACTGAATTTCTTAGTACTGGGAGACAAGATGAAAACACACAAACTACATTTGTTAAGGAAGATCTCATCCAAACAAACAAAGCTCAATTCCCTTTCAACCTCAAAATTAAAATAGCAAAATTGAAGATATTAGTTCCCTTGATCGAGTTAGTAAAGAATGAATCCTATAGATCACAGATAACTGAAACTTTAAATATAGGAGAGGGAGAAGATGTTGTCAATTTGAATGATGATAAACCTAAATTATTGTTTGGCCCTGAGGAGAATGGTACTCATAAGCAACAGGGAATCCCTTCTTTCTACATTAGCCTGAACATTCATGACAAAATATTACATAATTCTATGTTAGACTCAGGGGCATCCCATAACTTGATGCCAAAAGAAATCATGGAGAGACTGAACTTAGACTTCACCAGACCATATAAGGACTTGTTTTACTTTGACTCTAACAAAGTTAAATGCCTTGGTTTGATCAAGGATTTATGTGTAACTCTACTCCAATGCCCAGCAAAAATTATTGTAATGGAAATAGTAATTGCATACATTCCTCCATAATATGGAATGTTGTTATCTCGCTCATGGGGAGAAAAATTGTAGGGATCCTTGCAATTAGACATGTCATATGCCACCATATATGTTTTTGGCCATCAAAGAAAATTATATAGAAGGACCTTGATGAAATACATGGTGAGTAGTGCAGAAAAACCATAAAATTTCCCAATATACTCCATGCCTTTTGATATGTACTCTTTCATCTTGTACAATTTAGACCGTGACAAAAAGAAAATCACAGCTAAAGAACTGAAATAGAAAACAACTGGTAGTGAAAACATTTTTCATGAAAAAACTATGGCATCTAGATTTTGATGGATCTATGAATAGGTTAGGGGCTGGTGCAGGAGTGTGGATCCATAATATGGAGAATAATCATTCTAAGGGACATGCATTCAAGTTGAACATCCAGTGCACGAATAACATGACTGAATATTAAGCCCTAATCTTAGGGTTACAAATGTTTAGAAAACTTAGAGCCAAAAGAGTTTCTATAATGGGAGACTCAGAACTGATTATTAGATAAATTAATGGTGAATACTCTGTAAACAATCCCAGATAGAGTCAATATAGAGAGATTGTCGTATATTTGATAAAAGACCTTTTGGAAACAAATTTTTCTGCCATTCCTAGAAAATGGAATATGCAAGCCCACAGTCTGGCTACTTTTGCTAGTACTTGCAAGATGCTCTTTCAGCCCAAGCATCAGTACACTGCTGAAGTGAGACATAGGACTATCATACTAGACAATTTGAAGTATTGGCAGATTTTCTCCCAGGATTCTCAGATTTATAACTTCACGAATGTTGAAGGTGAGTGTCAGAATTGTAATATAGATACAGATTGTACACTAGACAATGACATAGATAGTGACATAGATAGTGACATAGATGTAAATATTTTAGAAATAGGTAAACCCACTAATTTCACTAAATTAGAAGTAGATAACTTAGAAAATGTAGAGATAGAGGAAATAATGAATGATTATCCTGAAATTCTTAGCCTTAAAAATAATATTTTTCCTAAGGGATTAGTCCCCTTAGAAGATTTGTTTGATTCCAACAATGTAGCTAGTAAGCCGAAAAAGGAGCCTTTGAGAGCAGATATAGAAGAATGTGACATAGGAACTGAAGAAAAGCCTAAACTCATTAAATTATCAAAAGCCTTACCTCCATATGAAAACGTTAAATACATAAATCTATTTAAAGAGTTTCAAGATGTATTTGCATGGAGTTATGAAGACCTAAAATCTTATGACACCAACATAATTCAGCACAAAATACCTATCAAAGAGGATCATAAGCCATTTAAACAGAAACTTAGGAGAACTAATCCAGTTCTTATGCCTCCTATTGAGAAAAAAGTTAAAAAGAATGTATGATGCCAAAATTATAGCTCCCATTAGATACTTAGATTGGGTTTCAAACTTAGTCACTACTATGAAGAAAACTAGAGAAATCACACTTTTTGTTGATTTCAGAAATTTAAATAAGGTCTCATTAAAAGACAACTATCCTCTACCAAAAATGGACCATATCCTTTAGAGGATAATAGGCTCATCCAAAATTTCACTGCTTGATGGATTTTTTGGATATAACTAGATCTTAGTTCAACCAGAGGACCAAGCCAAAACTGCATTTACTACTCCTTGGGGTACATTCATGTACTTGAAGATGCATTTTGGATTAATGAATGCAGGAGCAACATTTCAAAGAGCTATGGATATATATTTTACCAAGGATATCCATGACTTCCTAGTGGTATACCAAGATGACATCACAGTCTTTCCTAAATCTGATAATGAACACCTAGATCACCTGAGAAGAGTTTTCACTAAATGCAGGAAATTTGGTATTTCATTAAATCCCAAAAAGGCACTCTTTGGTCTAGAAGAAGGAAAGTTGTTCGGACATATCATATATAACGATGGAATTAGAATAGATCCTGCTAGAATAGAGGCCATTTTGACCATTACCCATCCTAGAAACATCAAAGAATTACAGTCATTTTCAGGAAAAATTAATTTTATTAGGAGATTCATTTCAATTTTAGTAGGATTTATTAGAGAACTAAATAACATGTTAACAAAAGATTCAACACTTAAATCGATAGTGGAGGCAAAACAGTCCTTTGAAGCCATCAAGGAAGCCCTAACCAATACTCCAATCCTTATAAGTCCTGATTTCCAAAAAGATTTTGTAATATTTTCTTTTTCTCTAGAACACACCATTGTAGTAGTCTTGTTGCAAAAGAACGACCAAGGATATGAACAACCAATTTCATTTTTTAGTAAATCCTTAAGAGATGCCACACTCAAATACAATATTATGGAAAAACAAGCATTAGCTTTAGTAAAGGCTATTAAAGACTTCAGAGTGTACATTTTGTATTCTCACATCATTTCTTATGTTCCAAATTCAGTATTTAAGGAAATTTTGACACAAAATGGGCCTGAAGGAAAAAGAGGAAAACGGATTGCCACTACTTTGGAATATGACATAGAAATAAAGCCCACTAAACTTATCAAAGGCCAAGGTTTAGCCAAACTCATGGCTGAATCAAAAGTCAGTCCCTAGATATAAATTTCATTAGTGCCCTTCATGATCAGGAAGAGATGGAAACTCCATAAATCAGTGAACCTTTTACAAATTCACCTTGGTATGCAGATATTATATTTTTATTACTAAAGTTACAAGCTCCTCCTAGTTTAACAAGAACTAAAGCTAGATTTCTGAAAATGAAGTCATCAAAATATTGTATCATAGATAATGCTTTGTTTTGGAAAGAAAATGGTGTTATTCTTTTGAATTGTTTAATTAAATATGAAGCTAATAAAATTATGCAAGAATTTCATGCAAAAGATTGTGGAGGACACATGTATTGAAAGACTACTGCTGACAAAATTCTGAGGGCCGGTTTTTACTGGCCCACTCTTTCTGCAGATGTTAAGAAACATGTGACCTCATGTCTTAAGTGCCAGATATCTAAGGGAAAAAGAAAGCTTTTACCTTTACCTCTCAAACCCATCTCCACAGAAATTCCATTTCAACAATGGGTGTTAGACTTCATTGGAGAAATACACCGAGCCTCCTCAGTCCATCTTAAGTGGATTTTGACAGCCACTAATTATTTTACCAAATGGATAGAAGCCATCCCTTCTAGACAAGCTACAGACTCTGCCATTATCTCCTTCCTAGAAAGTAATATCCTGTCAAGATTTGGATGCCCCCAAAATCGCATTACTGATAATGCAGCTGCTTTTAAATCCAAAAAGATGGTAGATTTCTGTAACAAATACCACATCACCCTTGGCCACTCCACTACCTTACCCTCAAGGTAATGGACTTGCAGAATCCTTTAACAAATTCCTGGTCAATATCATTAAGAAATTACTGGAAGACAAAAAAAAGAAATGGAACAAAAAGTTGGTCAATGCCCTATGGTCAGATAAAGTAACTACCAAAAAGTCCATTGGTACATATCCCTATCACTTCGTATATGGGATGGATGCTATTTTTCCATCCTCTTTGGGAGTGCCAGTGATGAATATCATCTAGGAGTTGCAGGTGGAACAAAATGATATCTAGAGAAGGATAAATCAGACCATATACTTGCAGCAGACCAAAGAAGAATTATATGTAAAATCACAAGTAATCCAAGAAAAAATAAAAAAGATATTTGATAAAAATACCAAAGCTGATGATTTTCACATAGGTGATAAAGTTCTTAAATGGGATTCAAGAAGATAAAACAAGGGCAAACATGGAAAATTTGAATTTCTATGGCAATGCCATTATGTCATTTATTGTTACATAGGTAACATTGATTTTTTCTTGAGAGAGATAGATGGATCAGAGCTACTAGGAGGACCTGTCAATTGTAGAATGCTGAAGCATTATTTTTCCATAGTAGTTCACTTTACTTTACTCATTGTACATAACATTGTAGAGTTTAGATTGGATTGGATGGTGAACTGTTGAAGTTGAAGCTAGGAGAGAAGGCCCTGAGCTTTGAAGGTTTCACCATCGTAAATATGAATAAGGCAGAAATCACAGAAGAAAAGTTTATAGGGTAATTGCAGTCACAATTCCAAGGCTATTGATCTTAAAGTTCTGGACATTTCACCAGGAAATTCCATCCCCATGTGGAGCCACTGTTAGGGTCCTATAATAATAGGATTCATAATTTTGGATTGGCTATGGTTAGTCTTGTAATATTGTACATACTTTTTCTTTCTACAAATTTTTTTCCATATTAAAAAATCAAAAAATGTAAAGAGGGTATGTCCTAAAAGAAATATGAAAGGACAAAAAGAATAATAAAAGGTCAAAAAAGTGAAAAAATATGAACCCCAAACAAAAATAGATCATGAAAGTGTGCAAGTCCAAGCGCCACTACTATTTACTTTACTATGTAAAATAATGGTTCTGTGTAGGTTGTCATAAATGCCACAACCCATGATAGTCAAATAGTTTAATCTTGACTACTTCATGCTTTAAATTTTATGTTTATAGATAGATAATAAAGATCTAGCCAAACTGTTTAATCTTGGTAGATCAATAGTTAAGTAGAGAAATAAAATGTGCTCAATAGCTTAATTTGAGCCATTGGAAGATATAAGGTTAGAATTAGATTGTTTTCTTTTCAGAAGAAAGAGGAAACAAAGGGTCTGCTAGCTTAAATGCACCCAATAAAGTGAAGAAAAAATGTTAGGATAGGTATAGGGTAGGTAGAAAAAAGGTTGCAAAAATACAAGGTTGTCAAAGAATAGGCACATTTATCATGTTTAATCCTATGTTTTAGTGTGCATGAGAAGTTATGAAAGTGAAAACATGTTCACAAGATGATTTAATTAACTTACCCTCATTTCATTTCACCCTGAATTACATACTTCCTAATTTCCCCATTTGTTGTTGGGAAAAGTATCTATTCAGAACGCCCCTATCCAACTCTAAGGTGTGATAGTGCCTTAGCAACAAACAAGGAAAACTATTTTCGTATTCTTCTTTATGAAATGTAAACGAAGAGGAAGGATGTAACTAACCTGTGTCTTTCGCTAGTTTGTTGATCCACTCGCTCTCCTCTTTGTTCACTTCTCGCTGCCTGCTCCCTTACTGGCCCAGCTTCACCAAGTTCCTGCAAGATCACAGAAGAGGAAAACTACACAACAGACATAGATTTACATTCATAACTAGCTTAGGATCAAATTTAAGCTAAACATGCAAATATAGCAAAGCATCATTGATACACAGCATGTAGGAGAAACTCAAATAGTTTTATTGATATGATAAGAAAGTCCAAGAGGAGATACAACCAAGTGAGTCCTGATCCAACATCTACCTCCCAGCAAAGGAATCCCTTCCTCACCTCCAACAAAGCATAAATCACCCAATGCACTAATCTCAATCTCAAACAAACAAAAATTCTCTGCAAAGTTCAAAATTCCAGCCTCTGGATCTCTAGGATGAGGGATCCATATATAGATGTAAGCAGAGAGGATGAGTCAGCTTATGTTTTGACTTGTGGCTTCTCTCTGTTAGTTCTTGCTTCCACTTGGAGGCTGAGAGCCTCTTACTCATCCTTGGTCGAACTCAGTGAGGCAAGTGTCATTGAGGAAGATTCTGGAAGCTTCCATTGTCTGTACACCTCGCGGAATGACACTGCCATTTGGCATTTCTCGCTCAGCGCACCCTGGTAGTGCATTTAGGTGCGTTGCAACGCACCTAGCTAGTGTACTGGGGTGCTTTGCAATGCAGGCAGCTAGTAGAGCATCTGAATTGATCCTGAATTGACTGATTCTGAGTAGTTTTTGGTGGAGAACTTCTGGGAGAAGCTGTCATTGGTTGACCTTGTTCCTTTAGGGGCAGGAACAACTCTTTTAGGGACTTTGGATCCCTTGGATTATGGACATTTCATGCTCAAAGCTGCAAGGCACAAAAATGTCTATAACAGTTGCCCCCTAAAGTATGAGGCCGTTTATCGAGTGAAATGCTTTATTAGGAGGATCTGAAGTTCTTTCAATGCTGGGAGGAGACCTGTAATAAGATACAATACAATACATTATTTTTCATACTGTTTTCATGATCTAGATGAGGCGGGCATTCCCATGCTCAGCTTTATAAATTCATTTTTATGTACATAGGACAGACAATCGTCAGATGGTAGACTGATGATTCTGATGAAATCATCATCCTTTTGGTAGGATGATTATCTGTGCTGCAATGATGTACATGTCAATGTCTTTATTTTTCCTGAATATATATCGCAGCCCGGATGGATGAAACTAGATCCGGGGTCTTCAATCTCATCCGATCTTCACTCTAAGTACAAGTCAATCCATGTGAGAAATGTTTTGAAGTCGAACATGGAAAGACATCGCTTGATTACCAGTCAATGATGTAAACTGTTAACAAGCGCGAGAGGAATCACCAATAATGATAATGACCCTCAAGGTACTGCAGTACAATTCACGTGGTGTGAATAAAGGACTTGGCGTCGAACACCACGCAAAATCTTTTGGTCGAAGGTCATTGATGTATACCTGTCGCCGGAAGTGAGAAACTTGCCATTGAGGCATGCAAGCTTCAAAGTACTGAAGGGGTGTTCCTAGATCAACTTCTTGGATAATGAGCTGATGTCGACAAGAAGCGATCCGTCAAAGGAGGGCCTTGATGTATCCCACATCAATGACATGGAATGGAGCAAATGGTTTTGATGGAGTTGAAAATGATCTGATGATATATGGTTCAGGGTGGCGGTCATGAAAGGATGGATTATAATGTATGGTAGTGGATGGGACATGGGTGACTTCTCTAGATGACTTCTCTTGAACATATCGGCGACACTTGTATGATGGATTGGTAGCATTTACCCCAAAGGTGGATGGTATGGTGAGACCATGGTGATGTGACCGGTGAATGAAATAACCCAACCCGACTCAGGCACGGAGTGGAAGTGTCATGTTCAAGAGTGACCTGCTACCAATAAAGATTCTTTGAGTTTCTTCCCAATTTTTCCCGAGTCATTGCTGACCAGTACCTCTTTATTTTTTTCAAGCTTGAGGAGGATAACATATGCTTGTTCTATAATTTTCCCTTCGGGCAAACCCATCGCTATGTTTTAACGAGCCTAGCGATAGTGAAACTCGTTCTCGCCTAAAGACAAGTTTGTCGCTATTAATGTTTTTAACGAGTTTAACGACAAAGATAACTCGGTCCTTTTCATTTTTAGAGAGTCTGAAAAGGTACGTAAAGACAACTCCAGAAGTCCTTTTTCGTCATCTAATCCCTTAAGTCCGAAAAAGTATAAAAAAATACAGAAGGGATGAATTCTCGATAGTTTTAACGAGCCGAACAAAACAAGCACTCGATCTTTTTGTGCAATAATCCCTCAGGTCCAAAAAGATTAAAATCTAGAGGAGGGATAGCACTTCCGGTCGCTTTAACGAGCTGGAAGGCCAAAACTTGGCAATCTTTTCATATTTTACGAGTCAGATGAAAAGAGCTTAAAGAAGACTCGTCTTTTGAGGAACGAGTGATAAAACGGGTAGCAGCTGATTCCAGGTAAGGGTTGGAATTTTCCAATCACGGCAGTGTCATAAGGATGGCTAGTGAAATCACTCTTCACAGCTGTTCCTCAAAATGGGTAAACAATCAAATGGAGGTGAATGATCGGCTAATGGAAAAGTGGAGGTGACGGTGCAAACACGACCAAGGCTTTAATGGCTGATAATTTTACATTCACGGTGGTTATATACCGGAGGATAGTTCATTTTTTAACAAGCTTAAACGCGGGTTGAAACACTTGCTCGATCTTATGTTTATTTTTTAACGAGCATGAACTATGTGCTAAAACTGCTCGATCTTATGTTTATTTTTTAACGAGCATGAACTATGTGCTAAAACTGCTCGATTAATCCAGTCATATGATAAGAATGTCTCATATAAAACGAAAACTTTTAGATTTTTTCCCCACATCCTTTCTTTATGCAAGTTAGGAAACGACTAATCCCAAAAACAGATAAATAACCGCTCTTTGCTTGCACTCCAAAAGGTTTGCATGCCCCCAGGTATAAAACAGAGTTTCGAGGTCTCCCTCTATTCGAGCTGACAACTTTCATTTTATCAGGAAGGGCCACCCTTTATTCGAGCTGACAAAACATTTGTTTTATCAGGAAGGGTACTACCTCTTACAGGTTACCCAAAGATTGTCCTATTCACACAGCAAATAAAACACTTCTCCGGTGATGTTTACCGAGATAAACAAAGGTGAGTGAAAACGAGCGCCAAACACATAACTTTGACAAAAGAATCTTATTCCAGAACAACCCCTCTTCCAATCACGGACGGGGTACGGACTAGTCATATTCTCCCGCGGAAACCTACCCTATACCCAATGTTTTCCTGGCGAAGCAGACCAGGACGCATGCCCCCTGGGTTCCAGTCATATCCTTCCGAATCACTCGCGCTCATCGGGAGGACAGACCATGGGTTGAGACATTTCTTGCGTGAAGAGACCATTTAGGGATGGTATATGACTATTTGCAATGCGTGATCCAGGAAATGAAAGCTGGTCCACGAGCTTGACCACTCTTCCTTCGTGCGGAAAACACATTACCCTAAAGAGTGAGGAGACGATGGCTCCCATGCAATATATATAGTCTCGTCCAAGGAGTAGGTTATAATCCAAGGGTCCTTGAACGACCATCACGTTCATTTGAACGGTCTTCCCTTTCAATATTATGGGCACATTGGGGAGGATCCCTAAAGGTCGACTGGTTCCTTTATCGAAGCCTGTTAGATTTCTCATCTCAGGCAAAAGCGATGGCAAACCAAGTGCTTTACAAGCAATAGAGGAAAGGATACTCACATATGCCGCCTCATCAATGATGGTGCCAGCCATGACCATTCTGTATATTTGAACGATAATTCGGAATGGTATGCTTGCTGGCAAACAGGGTCTGCCTAGTTGGTTCCAGTCAAAGGATACAACTAGGTTGCTTGGTGGTGGGATCGAGTAGACGGCCGGGTATGGCTCTGACGAACTTCCTTCCTGCGATAAAGGAATGGGTGGATTGCCCTCATGTTCGTCGGAGTCTGTGTTGATGAAGAGAATTTGGATGGTGTCATCCTTATCCTCTTCAGTGACTGTATCATTCGAAGATAAAACCTCTGAAGGCAAAACCAGGTCAACTACCGCCTCTACCTTTTGACTTTCGTCTGGTATGGATTCAGTCGGTTTATCCTCAATGATAGACGCTCCAGCTGATCACTTGAGCGGGCCAGCTGGATTCTCAACTAACGAAGGACCCAACAAGAGTTTTTTATATCTAAGAGGAAGTCGTAACGGTGAAACCAGACGATCATCCAAAACTATTTTAGCTTCGCCTAAGAAGGGACAACGGTGGAGGGCATGGTTGCCTTCGCACAGTCTACAGGGTGGTCTAGCCCTCCCTTTTTGTCCTGGAACTTCACTTTCGCTAGTTGACGTTGTACTTTCAACATGGCCATCAGAGGTTGACGACATTGGATTGTGCAAACGGGGAGACCAGTCCCTTAGTATCTGAGGGATGCAAGGACAATCTCTGTGAAAGTGGTCTCCCTTGCAAATGACACATGGCGATTTAGGCTTGGTCAGTGCTATGTGTGGATTTTCATTAGACGACACTTGTTTTCCCTTATTTGCCTTTGGCTCCTTCTTCTTTTTCTCTTTCTTCTTCTTTTCCTTTTTCTCCTTAGGAACTTGGTTTTTAGCTTTACCAGTCCCGTCATGCGAAGAGGAAGGAAGAGAGGAAGAATTAGAGGAAGTAGAAGGTTGGTGGGAAATTCTGGACTCGTCTAACTGCTGATTCGACTGTTCAGGAATAGTGGTGTTCTGAACAACATTGGTTGAGAAGAGCCAGACCGGCAAGCCAATTGTCAGTCCTAGAAGCGACAATGTGGCCATATGGGGCGCACCAACATCTCCCCAAGAGGAGAAGGGACTAGGATTTCCACCAAGGGGAATTCCTTGGTTGGTAGGCTCCATTTTCTCAACCTAAAGATCAACGCAGGAAAAAGGGTATGAATATTCCATTTAAAATAAATTTTTATGATGCTTGGACACAACTTGCTTTTTCAATTTTAAAGAGTCGAGAAAAAGCAAAAGATGACTCTAGTCTCCTTCGATTTTTAATGAGCCCGAAGTGACAAGTGCTCAGATGGACCTTTTCCGTTAAGGAGTCTGAAAAGGAACGAAAGGGACTGCTATGGAGTTCTAGGTAGAGGGTGTGCCAAACCAATCGCAAAACCGCAGAATACTTTTTAAGGTACGGGCGGTCAATCTTCCCGAATGCTGTGTTCAGTGTATTGCGATCAGTAGGGCGGCCGACATGGCTTCCTATGGATAAAGGTTTTATGCCTATAGGGGTCTCCCAATATATACTCGACGGTACGTGGGAGCACAATCCGTAGTGGCACTTGTCATCTCTCAGGAGGAATCACCCAACCATCAGTGAGGCCAACAGTTACCAGGTTTTACGACGCCGGAACACGTCTCTAGCCTAGACCTCTATGTTGTGTGTTAAGTTACAAAGCGTTGTTAAGTTCATTCAATTTATTTTAGGTTGATCTTTCTTAGAAGTTTGCCTTTTTGGATCACCACGAGATGTAGATACAATTCCTAAATGCAGTCTAAAGATGATAAGCAAGCTTTTATCTCTTTTCAACAATGAAAATCCTAGCTACAAGGGGAAAAGAAAGACACAATCTTTTTTCAAAGAGAAAAGAGCACACTGTAAATGCACTTTTCCTAAATCAAATCATACAAACTGTCAAAATGAAAATGCACTTGGGCATGTATTTGTTTTCACTTTCTTAATATTGATGCCTAAAAAGAAAGTTGTTGTACAAATTTGAATTCGATTTCAAGTGAAAAACACAAACAAGCTTCTTTCGAAATCAAAAAAAAATAGAGCAGATTACGACACTTTATGATTTTGAAGTAAACACTTGTTTCGACACTAGAAATTCATAAATTCAAACCAAAAGACAAAAGTAAAAGCATAATCAACTGTCAACAGCAAACAAACTCACTCCTAAGATCAAAACGACACTTATGACAAGTCTAGATCTAAGGGCGACAGTATGACTAGTTTACTTTTGTAATGGGAAACTGCAAATGATGTAACAAATACACAAAAACAAATACAGTTTCTTTTATACAACTGAGGAGGAATTAAGGCAAAGAAAAGGGGTTTTCAGATAGGTACACTCACTGATAACAGGCTGCAAAAATCAGAGATAAAATTGAACAAAAAGAAGCAAAGAACCACAGCTGCACAGGGCAAAGGTTGATCAGCGCACCTGTTGCACAGAGAAACTGAATTGCAGCGCAGGTAGCCCTCTCGGGACCTACATTGAAATGCAGAGTCTCTTCACAGAGCCTGCGCTGAAGCAGAAACGAGAATTGTCTCTGGGTCACGGTTTGCAGTTTAATCTACGGTTTTTGGCCGGATAAAAGCTATCAATAAGGTACAATTAGAGGGATGATTTAAAGGAGGACTAAGATCTATCACAAAGGGTAGTTAGAGCATTTGTGGATCAGTTTTTCAAATCATAAAAAGGCCCAGTGAATGGACTAGAGTAGCAGATCTCTACTTTGCATTTGTAAATGGCAAATGCAGTTCGATTCGCCACTCCTAAGTTTATGAGAAGAACAACAATAGAAACACAAATAAACTAACTAGATACAGTTCCCAGTGGAGTCGCCAATTTGTTGTTGGGAAAAGTATCTATTCAGAACGCCCCTATCCCACTCTAAGGTGTGATAGTGCCTTAGCAACAAACAAGGAAAACTATTTTCATATTCTTCTTTATGAAATGTAAACAAAGAGGAAGGATGTAACTAACCTGTGTCTTTCGCTAGTTTGTTGATCCACTCGCTCTCCTCTTTGTTCGCTTCCTGCTGCCTGCTCCCTTATTGGCCCAGCTTCACCAAGTTCCTGCAAGATCACAGAAGAGGAAAACTACACAACAGACATAGATTTACATTCATAACTAGCTTAGGATCAGATTTAAGCTAAACATGCAAATATAACAAAGCATCATTGATACACAGCATGTAGGAGAAACTCAAATAGTTTTATTGATATGATAAGAAAGTCCAAGAGGAGATACAACCAAGTGAGTCCCGATTCAGCATCTACCTCCCAGCAAAGGAATCCCTTCCTCACCTCCAACAAAGCATAAATCACCCAATGCACTAATCTCAATCTCAAACCAACAGCAATTCTCTGCAAAGTTCAAAATTCCAGCCTCTGGATCTCTGGGATGAGGGATCCATTTATAGATGTAAGCAGAGAGGATGAGTCAGCTTATGTTTTGACTTGTGGCTTCTCTCTGTCAGTTCTTGCTTCCACCTGGAGGCTGAGAGCCTCTTACTCATCCTTGGTCGAACTCAGTGAGGAAAGTGTCATTGAGGAAGATTCTGGAAGCTTCCATTGTCTGTACACCTCGCGGAATGACACTGCCATTTGGCATTTCTCGCTCAGCGCACCCTGGTAGTGCATTTAGGTGCATTGCAACGCACCTAGCTAGTGTACTTGGGTGCTTTGCAATGCAGGCAGCTAGTAGAGCATCTGAATTGATCCTGAATTGACTGATTCTGAGTAGTTTTTGGTGGAGAACTTATGGGAGAAGCTGTCATTGGTTGACCTTGTTCCTTTAGGGGCAGGAACAACTCTTTTAGGGACTTTGGATCCCTTGGATTATGGACATTTCATGCTCAAAGTTGCAAGGCACAAAAATGTCTATAACACCATTACCCCATCATTTCTTAAAAATATACTCTTTTCCCTTCATCTTGACCCTTACCCATTAGTTTCACACATTTCCCTAGAAAATTACCCTCCAAAGGTCATTTCCCAACCCAAAACCCCTCTTCCTCAGTGTGAAACCCATTCCCCTTTGAAAAAATCATTTTCCCCTTATTAATTTCCCTATTTTATCTAATAAACCCATAAACCACCCTTGTCCTAAGTTTAAATTCCCCCTCTGCATTAATTAATTAACTCCGCCATACCATATTTCACATAAAAATCCCATAAAACCCCTTTATTCTAAGTTTTAGCCCCCCTTGTATTATATAATTAGCTCCGCCATTTACATTTTTCCCGACATAAACCCATTTAACCCACCACCCTCGATGAAGTTAACAAACCCTGCCACATTTAAACCATGGTCCCACTTTATTAAACCCACTTACATTTAACCCCGCCTTATTCATTAATTAATTACAGTTAAGTGTAGCTAATCCCCTCGAGCCCCCCAAATCTTCGCCCTTATTCCCCCATGCATTTCCACAGCTTGACAACCGTTAGATCTTGCACCCCTAGACCTGACAACACACATCCATATTGCACTGATTCTCTTTCCTAGCTTTACCAGCCCGAGAGCATGCAAGATTCATGGTTTTGCTCAGGCCCCTTTCGTTTACGTGGAAGCTCTAGGTGAACTCATGTGCTCTCAAGGAAATGTCGCTCGATTGCAAAAAGCGGTGTGATGGCTCTTGAAACTACCTCCCTGCATAAAATGAAACCACTCACTATTCATTTATGAGATTCCATGCCAAATCTAACCGTTACCCGTTTAAAGGCAAAGAAGCCCATTTTGACTCTTTTTGCACTTTTTTCACTGCAAACTGCTGCTTAAGCATTTGTGCCACCCTAAGCCTCTGCAACCAAATTTGACCACTGATTACCTCCCGAACACAGTCTCGACTCTAGCCACATACATCTTAGTTCAATAAAGCCATCAATTTCCTTACCTGCAAACCTATGCTTTATTGATGATTGTCTATTTTGTAGGTGATTAGCAGAACGAGAGCTTGGATAAATAGTTTTGATACTAGTTCCAAAACCTGTTTACTCCAAGATTCGCCAGGAAATGTATTCAAAAGGCTTTATTCAGAAGGAAAAGAAAATTATCATAGAGAAGAAGGAAACAATTTACACAAGTAAATGCTAAAACAGAGATGAAATCATTCTCACCAGCACAACAAAAGATTCTTACAAACTACTCTAAAATAAACATTTTGCATTCTACATGTGTCTTTTAGTAAAAATAATTTTTACTATAAACACAAAAGCATGAAAGAGTGAGTAAGGCTTACAGTAAAAGGTAAAACTGAAAGAAAGTAACAAAGCATACAGTTAAAAGACTAAACACAGGAGGCAAATGAAAGGTCATAAGTAAGTATGACATCCAGCATGAAGACCAAACAACCAAGTAGCTTAAAGGGAAAAATATAAAAGACTAAAGGACAAAAGAAACTAAATAATAGGGACAACAAACATCAGTTCAATAGTTGTCTCTATATTCTTGCATGAACATATTTCTTTTTCCTAGATTAGTTCTCAATGAAGTTTGAGATATTTTGTAAGTTATTTTGTATAAATACTTCATAATTTGAAGTATTCAGTGTGGATTTCTATACATTTGTAGAGTTATTTTGATCTTACACATAAGGGTTATTATACCAATTTTCATGTCAATAGACTGGAGCAAGTAATAGAAGGATTGCACTACAAGAATCATGAGATGAGATATTATAGTGAATTATCTTCTTTGTCTGATTTTGTTACTTTCTTATGTGTTTCATAAACTTAAATGTTATCTAAAGTTGAATGAATTAACTGGAAATTTAACTTAGAATTTGTTTAAGTACACTCTGTTTTGCATAGTTAATCATTTATGTGTTTTAATTTGATATCTGGATTTGAGAACCCTTAATTCCTCTCCCATCCTTATTAACCTCTTTCATTTCTCTTCATAATTTGGCCTAGGGAACCCTCAATTGCTCCTTGGATCTGATTGGAAACCATTTCACCATCAAGCCTTTGAGATTTGTAGTAACTCCTCTATCTTTCCCTATAGACACTATTTTTAGAACTTAATCCAGTCGTGTTTGTCTAACATTTTACCTAATAGCCCAATGGTAAAAGACAACCCTTTTTCATCTAAGTAAGGAATCCCACCACAAAAATTCAAATAAAAAACCCAAGCACAATCATAAATAGCCTAAAATCAAATAACTAAACAAAGTTAAATTAAAAAGAGAGAGCCCTCTCTGAGATTAGGAAGGCTAGATCCTGATCTCCAAAGTTGGTTTATGTTATCTCTATCATTACTTTTTCTGAACAACTTAGAAGAAATTTTGGAGTGATAAAAGGGCTAGCACCTAGTCTCCTACCAGTGGTTTTGTGGAGGATTTCGTGAGCTAGGGTTAGTCCCCAAAACTCTGCCCCTGTTGCTTAACACCTGTCGAGGTCTTGTGCAATGGTTATGACTGTGGGTTGGTGATAGACCCTGAGCCCCTTGGGCATTGCTCTGCTGTGGTCACGTGGGGTGTGCAGTGACTGGGGGCTAGGTCTTAGTCCTGACCACTTTCCCCAACTAAATTCGACATAAAATTTAACATAAATTTAGAACGTGTATATGTTAAGAAACATGTTCATGGCACAGTGGTAGACATCTGTGGTGTTAGATGAGAGGTCGGGGGTTCGACCCTGCCTAGCCTGCGGGGAACCCCATAAAATTATACTCCACCTTGGAGGTGCCACATGGCAACCCATGATTGGTTCATGGGGCGCATTCCCATTAGTCGACTTCAAAACGCCCAAACCAATCAAATCCACTTGTGTGCATGAACCATAAGATAACACTTTTCATCACCTGATTGGCCTGATGGTACACCCAATTAGCCTACTAACTTTGTTGTATAGACTACCTAGTTAGTAGTGCAGTCAACAACTTGCAAAATTTTCACTTATTTAGGAAAACCATCAGAACATGATATCTTCATCATATGGTGTCAGTTTTGAGTGACTCAAGTTGTGTTGGATTAAGGATGGAGAGATCTACCTTTTGACACTATTTTCTAGCACTTTTGAATACTTTCATTTTTTAGTACTTTATTGATCCACTAGATCACTCCTCCCCACTGAAAGATTTTCGACCATCAAAGACTATTTTCAGTAAATAGATAGGTGAGGATAAAACTCCCTCACCCTTCCAATCTCAATCCAATTGGCCTTTCTCATATTTTTTCCTTTGAGCCCCACATGAAGGTAATTCGCATTCCCTCTTATTGAAGTTCTTGTTTTTCTATCAATAATAGTATATTGCTAAAATTATTCAAAATATTCAAGAGAAAAATCTTCTAGTATAGGAATTTGAACATTCTCTTCTTGATCTTCAAGCAAAGGAGGCTCATATAATCTAAAGTTCTCAACATTAACAACTCCATGGACTTGCATATATGGAGGAAAATCTAACTTGAAGGCATTATTACCGATATTTTCTAGAATCTTAAAAGGTCCATATCTAATTGGTTTTAGTTTTTTACCTTCTCCTTGAAGCCTCTCCTTGTTAATGTAAATCCAAACTTCATCTCCAACCTAAAAACTACAGTCAACACCATGTTTATCATGCCTTGTCTTGTACTTGGCTTGAATCTTTTCCAATTGTTCTTAAACCATTTGATGCACCAATTGAACTTGTTCAATGAATTTCTTGGCCTTAGCTATGTCACTTGTCCATCAATAGCAACATATTTCCAAAAGATAAATATAAAGGAGATTTTGGTAAGTATCACAAGCATGCCTCAAATTGAAATGTTTGGGTCAATGAATGATTGGCCTACTTGTAATAATGTTGGATGTAGTGTAAGTGTTCATCCCAAAGCTTGGGATGTTTACTGCAATAACCATGAAGGAGATGTACTATTGTTATGTTCACCACTTCTGTTTAGACATCAGTTTGCAGATGGAATGTTCTGCTCTTCTTCAACTTGGTGTCCATGAGTCCCCATAAACTTAACCAAAATTTCCTGACAAATCAAGAATCTTGACCAAAAATAATAGATGTGGGAAACCAAAAATGAACCAATACATTTTAAAATAAAATATGTGTAGTCTGTTCAGTTCTAACCTGCTTCTTACAAGGCATCAAAATACACATTTTGCTAAAAATATCCACAAAAACACAGAGACAATCATGACCTCTCCTAGATAGAGATAGCGCTCCAAAAAAATCCATAGAAACACTTTCCCAAGGATGGAAAGGAACATGAAGTGGAGTACACAATCCAAACTTTCTATTGCTAGGATTTCTAGTATAACACAAAGAACATCCTCTTACATATCATGACACACTTTCATTCATACAAGGCCAATAATAATACCTTTGTAATTGTTCCACTCTCTTGCCTACCCCAAAGTGGTAAGCGATAAGAGAAGTATGCACTTCCCTTATGACATCGACTCTTTGACCCTGTGGAATATATAGCTTGCCAATATGATGTTGGAATTATGATACAGGTGTTGTCCTTGATGGCAACTCACTTTGATGAAAGATCACAGTGCAGCAAGTCAATAGCAAAGAATTATAGATCAGACTCCAAAGAATGAAGAAATAGAGGTATACGCAAGTTCACGTTGTCCAAGATGCGTATACACTCACGTATACTGAACACAAGGAGTGTATACATACACATGCATGTTCATAGAAGGAAATGTGCATATATCTTGGAAAACCAAAAGTTTTTGGTCCAAGGTATTTCTTGGTCCAAGGTATTTGACCCAAGGTAATTGTTCTAAGGTATTGGTCCTAAGTAGTTTTGTTCCATGGTATTGAGAAAGGCCTAAAACTATATAAGGATGAGAAGATCATTAGGCCAGGGTGTGCAAGGATTTGAATATCTTATGAAGTGTTGGATCACATATGTAGGTTAATGAGCTTTTGATGGTTTGCTTGATTTGATTTAAGGATGCACCTATATCATGGCTGATGAAGGTTGAAGGATCGAGATCATAAAGGATTAAAAGTATTATCATTATGTGGTTTGATCTTGAAGAGTCTAGATCTGAATACTGATGCATGTTTTATTCTGTAAATGTGATGATCTGGGTATGACTGAAGTCTTGAATAGTTGTGATGTTTTAAGTTAGCATTTACAGATCTTTACGCATGTTTGCTTTAGTAAAAGAGTGTATACACACTGGTTCAGGATATCAAAGTAGCGTATACATCATAAATTTGAATTTGTAGATCTGTACACTAGTTCCTTTTGGTAAAAGTGTGTATACATGCTGGTTCAACACATGGAAGTAGCATATACCTTACGAAGTATGATGTTTAAAGTTTTAGTTGTTTCTATTTGTTGTTGCAGAGTTCTCGGTTCTGCTTTGGGTTCTGGTGACTGTATTATGGTGACAGTGTTCTGAATGATGAGATTGATTGATTGTGATTTGCTAAAATGATGATGGGTTGTCAAGTGATTGATTGATTCCGTTGTGGTTTTTTTAGAAAGTGATGATTGAGTTTCAGTGATTGGTTGATGCAGATGTATTTAATGGTTGTATTGCAGTTATAAATTTTTGAGTTTTAATGTTGTTGATGGGTCCAGTATGAAAATTGGATGAAATGTGGCCTTCATATTGTGGTGTTGTGTTCCAGGAGTATCAAGTCTGAAAATTCATGAAACGTGGTCCCTGGTGTAAGAGTGGAGTTTTTTGTTGGCTAGAACCTACGTACTAGTAAACGTATTGGCTAGTACAAGAGCTAGGGGGTTGTAGCTCCCTTCTAGTAGTAGCTGGAGAATGAGAGAAGGTTGTAGCCTTCTGCAGGCGGGTGCCTTCATACTGGTATGAGTCTGCACCAGTACTAGATTGTAAGAATATTTTCTCATTATTAAAAGAATACAAAGACAACAGCAGGTGTCTTTTACCCACATTGGGTTTCCACCTTATATCTTGGTGTTCATGTGTGTTTCTTATGTGTGATTCTTTATTCTAGTTTTACTAAAATGTCTAATAAATCTCTAATATACTGGTTTAATCTCAATACATTGTCTGAATCAAAATTTCTTTGCATATACGTTGATTGCTTTAAGTACAGTTGTGTGTACACGCTAGTTCACTTCACTGAAGTAACGCATGTAAATCTGTTTGGAAATACAATTTTAGATCTGATAATATTGATTCACCCCCCTCTCAGTATTATTTCCAATAATTGGTATCAGATCAGGTACTTTAGAAGAAGCTTGATCACTTGAAGGGAGATCCATCATCATGAATAATCAAGAAAGCATGGGATCCATCAGACCACCAATCTTTAATGGGAGAAAATTTGTTTATTGGAAAATAAGAACCAGAACCTATCTACAATCACTTGGAATGGATGTTTGGGAAATTGTGGAAGGAGGATATACATTTCCAACAACAATTCCTACAGATACAATAGATAAAAAGAAATATGAAACCAATGCCAGAGTTGTCAATACTTTATTGGGAAATTTGTCACAATCAGAGTTTTTCAAAGTCATGTAGCTCAAATCAACCAAAGAAATATGGGAAAAATTCATTCTGAGGTATGAAGGAGACTCTCAAGTAAATCATGCTAAGCTTCAAACTCTTAGAATTCAGTATGAAAATATTAAGATGCATAGTGATGAAAGTATAACTAGTTACTTCTTCTGTATAGATGAGGTTTTTAATTGTATGAAGAATTTGGGTGAAGAAATAAAGGAAGTTACGTTAGTTGAGAAAGCTTTGAGATCCTTGTCTTCTAAATTTGAATCAAAAGTGTCTGCCATAGAAGAAAAATAGAATTTGGAGGCTATCACTATGAAACAGCTTCACGTAATCTTAATTGCTTTTCAGATGAGAAAAGGAGGACCATGAGATATGAGAGAAGCCGCATTTAAAGCTTCAACAAAAGGAAAAGAAGAGCACAATGAATCAGGACATATTTTAGAAGAAGAAGATGAGGTAAACTTTGTCAAGAAGCTTCAACGGGTGCCGAAAGATTTAGAGGTAAGCTACCCTTCAAATGCTTTTCCTGTGGAAGAGTCGGTCATTATGCTGCCAAATGTCCTCATAAAGATAAATATCAAAAAGGAAAGGACTATGCAAAATGGAATAGAGAACAGGTTGTAAATAAAAGGAGTTACTATACTCATGAAGATAGCGATTGTTTATCAAATAGTGATGAAGATGAAAATAGTAATGATTATAGACTTCTAATGGCTTATGATGATGATAATTTTTGGGATGCTTTAGAAGAGGATGACCTTCATGAAGAAATCTCTAAACTCAAAATTTGTTTAGAAGAAAGGAATATGATTATAGATACCTTGACATACCAACTTGCTGAAAAAGAAAAACACAATGAAAAAATAGAATGTGAAATTGTGGGTCTAAGAAAGGATCTTGAGAAAATGAAATCCCTCAATCTTAGATTTGCTAAAGGATCAAAAAGTTTAAATGAAATTATCAAAGTGCAGCGTTCTCCTCTGATAAAGAAAGGCCTTGGATATACTGAAGAAGCATCTCAATCACATAAGCTATCAACCTCTACTAAAAGTTATCTTGATGCAGCAAAAACTAGTGAACAGTATGACAATCGTCAGCAAAGTCATAAAGTTGATCATCAGGTAAATCATACTCACTTTACTCCAAGGATGAATATAAGCCACAACCAACCACGGAAAATCATACTCAATTTTCTCCAAAGATAAATATCAATCACTAGGTTAATAAATTTGATAGTCGTGGGAACTTCTTTAATGGGCAATGATTTTCATGTCATAATTTTGGGCACAAAGCTGCTCAGTGTGTTTCTTACAAAACCATCATGACTAGAGAAGTACGAAATCACAGGAATGTAACAGGGATCAAGGGAAATTCCTATAATAACTTTTCTCTCTTCAAAATGTAATAGAATGCTTAATCTATAACAACTTTGTTCATGAAGAATCTGAATGCAGGAGCAACATATGGCAAACATCTGAAAAGAAGCGAATGCCATTGAATCCCAAGATATGGAGAAGGAAAGAATATCAAAAAGAAAGATGTGGTATATCCTTGTATGAAGAAGAACAAGAAAATCAGTGGTACATCGATAGTGGATGCTCCAAACACATGACAGGTGACAAAGAAAAAATTCACTCATATAATGCCGTAGAAAAGGAAAAGAATGTCTCATTTGGAAATGACACTCCTGCTATCATAAAAGGTAAAGGTTATGTTTTCTTGAAAGAAAAGGTTAAAGCTAGAAATGTTATGTATGTAGACGATTTAAAGCATAACTTGTTGAGTGTCAGTCAAATGTGTGATCAAGGAAATGAAGTGGTGTTTCGATCAAATGGATGTGTTGTTCGTGAACTTGATACCGGAGAGACCAAGATCAAAGGTACAAGAACTCCAAACAATTTATACATACTCAAGGGAGGACAACAACAGTGCTATCTAAGCGAAAATGATGAAAACTGGTTGTGGCATAGAAGATTGGGACATCTAAGCTTTTCTCAAATAAGAAAAGCATGCAGATTCATGGTTGTTCATGATCTTCCAGATATCAGCATCCCTGAAAAAACAATAGGAAAACCATGTCAAATCGGTAAGAAAACCAGAGCTCACTTCATGGAAAAAGAAGGGTTAGCTAGTAAACCTCTTGAACTTGTCCATGTTGATTTATGAGGACCATCAAGGAAAAATTCACCTCGTGGAGAAGAATACTTTATTTTGTTCAATGATGGTTTTTCCAAAATGTGTTGGATAGGTCTTCTAAAGCATAAAGATGAAGCATTCAAAAATTTCCTAGCCTTCAAAGCTTTGGTTGAAAATCAATCAGATCAAAAAATCAAATGCCTCAGATCTTATCGAGGAGCAAAATTTACCTTGGATGAATTATTTGACTTTTGTGAACAACATGGAATAAAAAGGCAATTCTCCACTGCAAGGACTCCTCGGCAAAATGGAGTGGTAGAAAGAATTGAACAGAACTGTTCAACAAATGGCTTGAGCTATGCAAGATGAATCTAGAACTCCTGCAACCTTATGGGGTGAAGTTACTCGCTGCCATAACTATTCTCAACCAAGCAAATGTTCTGGTAAACAACACTCAAACTCCACATGAACTTTGGTATGGTAAGACTCCTACTGTAAAATACTTTAAGGTTTTTGGAAGAAAATGTTATATCAAAAGGACTAAGGAAAAACTTCGTAAGTTTGAGCCTAGAGCAGATGAATGTATTCTTCTTGGTTACTCTTCTCGAAGTAAAGGATATAAATGTTATAATAAAATACTTGGGAAAATTGTTGAAAGTATTGATGTTGTAGTTGATGAAGCATGCAAAAATCCAAAACAGATAAAAATAGAAGATTATAACAATTAAGAAGACGGGGATTATTTTCCCACATCAAATCACAACGATATTGAAGAATAAAACAATGAAGCACCAGAAGATGAGATAATGATAGAAGAAAAGACTCTGTCCACTTATGTTCAGAAAAATCATCTAGAAACTCAAATTTTAGGGGAAAAAGAGGCAGGTGTACAAACAAGAAGAAATATTACAGAGACCTCAAGTTATCTAGCATTACTATCCTCCACCGAACCTCAAAATATAAATGAAGCATGCAAAGATGAATGTTGGGTCAAGGCCATGAATGAAGAACTTGAGAAAATTGAAAAGAATAATACTTGGGAATGAGTTCCTAGACCTCATGATAAAAATATTATCGGAACTAAATGGATATTCAAAAACAAGTTGAATGAAAATGGTGAAGTCATTAGAAACAAGGCTAGACTTTTTTGTAAAGGGTATGCTCAACGAGAAGGTATAGATTTTGAAGAAACTTTTGCACCTGTTGCTAGACTTAAAGCCATAAGGATATTTCTTGCTCTTTCTAGCTTTTAGAAATTCAAAGTTTACCAAATGGATGTAAAATATGCTTTCCTTAATGGAGATTTATAAGAAGAAGTTTATATTGAAGAACCAGAAGGATTCATTCTTGGAAATGATATAAAACTTGTATGTAGACTCAAAAAGGCTCTCTATGGTCTGAAACAGGCTCCAAGGGCCTGGTATTACCACCTTGACAAATATCTACACCAACAAGGTTTTTCAAAAGGTTCAGTAGATAACAATCTATATAAAAGGATTGAAACTGATAAATTGCTAATTATTGTTATTTATGTTGATGATATCATTTTTGGTACCAATGAAGAATCCATGAGTCAGAATTTTTCTTTAGTAATGCAACAAGAATTTGAAATGTCCTTGCTGGGTGAACTTACCTATTTTCTTGGTCTACAAGTTCAACAAAATAAAGATGGTATTTTTCTTTCACAAACCAAATATCTCAAACAGATCTTGAAAAGGTACGGCATGGAATATTCTAAACCTGTATGTACCCCAATGGTAACAGGATGTAGTCTCAGTTCAAATGATGAATCAATAACAGTACATCAACCAACTTACATATCCATGATTGGCATTGTACTTTATCTAATAGGTACCTGATCTTACATCTTGCATGCAGTAGGAATAGTTGGAAGATTCCAAGAAAATCCAAAGGAATCACGCCTTCAAGCAGTGAAAATAATTTTCAAATATCTTCAAGGAACTTGGAACTTTGGTTTATCGTACCCTAGAGATACAGATTTTACTCTTCATGCATATACAAATGCAGATTAGGAAGGAAGTGTTGATGATAGAAAAAGCACTAGTGGTGGTGCATTCTATATGGGTTCCAGGTTAGTGTCTTGGTTCAGCAAGAAATAAAGTTCAATTGCATTATCTATAGCTGAAGCAGAATATGTGGCTATTGCATCTTGTTGCACACAACTACTTTGGATGATGCAAACCTTGCAAGACATTCATATCACATGTACTCCACCCATCTCCATTCTATGTGATAATATAAGTGCCATCAATATTTCGAAGAATCCAGTCATGCACTCCAAGACCAAGCACATACCCATCAAATACCATTTTCTACCTGAAAAAGTGCTTGAACAAAAGGTCAAATTGGAGTATGTTCCCTCCAAAGAACAGGTTGTTGATATATTGACTAAGCCACTACCTAGAGAGACATTTGAATATCTCAGACAAAATCTGGGAGTAGTTGTTGCATCATCCTATTGTTAAATCCAAATTTTCATAGAAAGGTTATCATACGCATGTTTCATGAAGTATAGTTGCGTACACACGACAGTTTCTATGGGTCAATGTTAAATTTTAGGAATGTTCTATGCTAGAACAATTTATTCAAATTTTCACAACTAGCAATTCATCAACATTAAGATAAACTGCAGATAGAACATAAATAAAGATCGCAGAAGACAAGCCAAGATAAGAGGACACAAGATGTGGTGCTAGCTAGGGACAAACCCCATAATGTGGGGAATAGCTTGATCAATTCTTCCTTTATGTTCTTCAAAGTTCAGCAGAGAAAGAGAGAGAGAGAGAGAGAGATAGTACATTTAAAACAGAAGTCAACACTTTGACTTGTCTAGATCTGATCATAGATCATCTCCTATAACGATGAGATCTATTGAATACATTATGCTTCAATTGATTCTCCAAGGTGACTCCTTCACCTATCATCATGATGCATCTGGTCCTCTAGCTGCACCACTGCATACTACACCATCCTACACTAATCATGATTATCATCATGTTGCCCATGTCCATGATCTTATCCATCATAATGCCGCTCAAACTAATGTGCATCATCATCATGCTGCTGCCCTTGCTAGTGTGCATCATCATTATGTTGTTGCCATTGCTCCATGTATGATTATACTGCCCATGCACATGATCTCATAGTGATGCACATCATGCTACTACCTCTTCCTTCTTGTTGCTTCATCATGCTACAACAATTTGCTTCTGTTGATATCAACCTTAGTTGCTTGCTATGGCTTGTAGCCTAGCAAAGCAACTAGGCTATAGATCCTATTCGGCAGACTTCTTAACCTATCCTTCTTTCTA
Source organism: Pinus tabuliformis (assembly GCA_031772625.1). Classification (NCBI taxonomy): domain Eukaryota; kingdom Viridiplantae; phylum Streptophyta; class Pinopsida; order Pinales; family Pinaceae; genus Pinus; species Pinus tabuliformis. The sequence goes on from CM062805.1 coordinate 133,571,567, forward strand.
CATTAACGGTTTTCCATTACAACATTTACAGGTCTCTATTATAGTGTGTCAGGTTTCTCCATGAACCAGTGTATGATGTTGTTACCATGATAGCATATGAACATGTAGAGTGTAGGTGTCTCCCGGATCTTGATATATATCTTCATCAATGTATCATCATGTATAGTGTAGGTGTCTCCCGGGTCAGCACATATATATCTTCATCATTGTATCATCATGTACAGTGTAGATGGCATCACGTTGACTGTGTGTAGAAGTCTCCTTTTGCAGTGTATTAGCTTAGGTTTATGTACAGCGTATATGGAATCACATTGTACATGTCTCCATTGTTGTGTGTTATAACTCATTACTCTGTATATGAATTCCAGACATCATTGCATCCCATGACTGTCTATAAGACTGTGTTCCATACAGCATCAATAGTTCTTCTTTTGGCTCACGTTGTACGCATCTCCATTGTTGTGCGTTACAACTCATTACTGCGTATATGAATTCTAAACATCATTGCATCCCATGACTGTCTATATGACTACGTTCCATACAGCATGAACAATTCTTCTTTTGGCTGTAAGTTACATGTCTCTTAGACTGTGTATAAGTTTCCCTGATCTGCGTGTAGTCTCCTTTCATGACTACATTTCGAATTCCATTCCTTACTGCGGCTAGGGTTTGACAGCATTAGGATGGCAACAGTGTTTGGGCCTCCATCTTTGAGTGTATATGAGATTTTGTGTGTAACAGGTTTCGCAATGCGTGTTAGGATGGCTCCATGTCTCCTTTACGTGAACAAGATTGTGATGTAGATGTGTTTAGGAAGCCTCTTTGACTTGCATAGATGAGGGTTGCTGATTAATCTACGCTTATTGCACTTGGACTCCAATCAGACTGCGGATATACCTTATTTGACTATAGTTAGGGTGTGGCTAGACCAGCCCCTAGGACAACATAATCTCCTCTAAATCTCTCTATCCACAAAACCCAAACAAGTGGAGAGAGATCACTAGAGATGTGAGTTGCAAATAACATCAAATCTTCTTCAATTTATACTGAAAATGTATAGGTTGAATAGACATGACATTTGGACTTCTTGAGCCTACATAAGTTGATGGTCGGCTTGATAATAAATCCATAATAAAAATAAATTCATATCTCCATAAATACTTATTGGAATCGGATGATCTTTAGATCAATCCTACACCTCTCAATGAAAGGCATCCAATAAAAATAGCAACTGCCATAAATATGTTGACCCACATGGAATTTCGACCTAGTTGCCAATTTAACACTCACTCTCAACTAGGGAGAACTCCATCCGTTGATCCATATGTCCGACTATACTATCTCTGCGATCAGTGGCCTGCACTGCTCTTCCTAGTCCTGCTTAGCTCTGTTGGCTCTGTTCTGCTTAGCTTTGTTGGCTCTGCTCTATTCTTCTCAGCTCTGCTGTCTCTGCTCTACTATGCTCAGCTCTACTAGCTCTGCTCTGCTTTGCTCAGCACTGACGGCTCTGCTCTGCTCAACTTTGCTTTGCTGAACTATGAAGAAGAAGAATTGATCGAGAATGTCTCATACCATTCTCCACTGACCCGAAGTCAGTCTCAGAGTGCATACGACTGGTCCCAGACCAGTCTCAACCAACCCAAATTCAGCGTCATAGTGGATACCACTCCTACCATTGGTCCCAAACCAGTATTGCAGTCTCAGAGAATGTACCACTAGTCCTTGACCAATCTCAACCGACTCGAAGTTAGCGTCATAGTATGTACGACTCTCCTTGGTCCCAGACCAGTCCTGTACTGACAAAAATTCAGTCTCAGAGTATGTTCCACTAGTCTTAGACCAATCTCAATCGACCTGAAGTCAGTGTCATAGTAGGTACAACTCCTACCGCTGGTCCCAGACCAGCATTGTAGTCTCAAAGAGTGTACCACTAGTCCTAGACCAGTCTCAACCGACCCGAAGTTAGCGTCATAGTATGTACCACTCTCCCTAGTCCTAGACCACTCCTGCACTGGCAAAAAGTCATTATTATAGTATGTACCACTGGTCCCAGACCAGTCTCGACCGAACTGAAGTCAACATCATAGTAGGTACAGCTCCTACCACTGGTCCCAGACCAGTATCATTGATCCTAGATCAATGAAGGTCATCATAGCATAGGGAGTATGGTAGATACAACGATGCATCCATCGATACTACTATGGTCCCTATCTTCATTTCCCTACTGATTGATCAAATGAGAGGTACCTCTCATGAGTCCTAGATTGCATGGGTAGGATGCCTTGATAGGATAACTTAATCAATCCTATCCTCACAGGAGAACTAATCATCCTACTACACAATCATCATGAAGAACACATCATTTAGACCTCACAGGAGAATTAATCATCCTACTACACAATCATCATGGAGAAGACATCATCCAGACTTCACAGGAGAATTAATCATCTTGCTACACAGGAGAGCGAATCATCATGTCCCACAAGAGAGTGAATCATCATGTCCACAGGAGAGCGAATCATCCTGTCCACAGGAGAGCGAGTCATCCTATCCCACAAGAGAGCGAATCATCTTGTCCTAGTGCGCACCACTAAGGGAGGGTGATTCACCCTGTGGTCATATGTTGCTCTAGTAAGAATCACAAGCCCCCAGAGCTCCATATATGCAACATGCAAGACCCTTGTACAAGGGTCTCTTGACGACTCCAAGTCGTTCAGGGAAATCACAGATTTGATCTTCCCCCAGGGCTTTAGACAAAGTGTACCGACCTATACATCATCTCATAGCGATGGAGCTTTCTTGCACATAGACTTACCATATCCCAGGTAAGGTAGTATATGATGTCTATCCGCTGGAGCAATTATCGAATACAGGATTCCTCAATAGTCGAATCCCACCTTTGGTTGTTATAGAGAATCATAGTGGTATTCATCATGTCTACATATAGCTCACTGAAGAGCTTCCCTAACAAGGCAGCTTCATATGAGATCATACTTGTAGATATGTATCCGGTTTCGGTGGTGCTTATAACAACTAACTTCTACTTCCTGCCCATCCATGATATCGAAGCAGAATCTAGAGAGAAACAACAATAAGAAGTGTTGCAATGATCCTCCTCACTGCCTTCCCAATCAACATTTGAATAATCATGCAGTTTCATATTTCCCATAGTTTATCTCAATCCATGAGAGATTGTGCCCTGAAGACATGTCATAAGATTCTTGGCACCAATCCAATGAGGCACAACCAAATATGAGCTCCCTGTGCTAACTGCAAAATATATGTCCGAACGGAAGTTCACCAAGAACTTTCCCAAGTCCGGTCCGACATCACTACCATATAACTTCATCGAGGTAGTCACAGGCTTGCAATTTATCATTTCACATCTGGAATTCAACTCCCTCTTACTTCTGCAAGTGAGAGGGTTTGCATAGGTCGTCCTCAGGTTGTTCCACACATGTGGACTTGCTACATGAGGGGAATGGTCCCCTTGTAAGATTTTCATTCAGTACATCTCAAACATGTGCTTTCATGCTCCTTTTGAATTCAGCCATCCTTGTCACCATCTAACTCATAGACCTTCGGTGCTACTTGAAAATGGACATGTTCCCCAGTAGACTTCCTGCAATTTGATACAACCCTGAACTCAAAAGCATATTTGAAAATTTTATTTCCAAATACATACCTTTCCATCGAAGAGTGCCACCCTGAAGCCCTTGACTTCCATTTCCAAGATGGACACCAGGTTATTCTGGGGTTCCTTGCTTTTCTTTGAAGAGTCGACCATTTCCCTGATGACTTGCATTACCATTCATTCCTTTGATCCCTGGAATGATTGTTATCTTCATCAAGAGATGTGTCTCTTCCATTCAGGCACTCCTTCACATAATGGCTAAAATTATAACCAAGACATTTGCCTTTCCTTCCACCCTTAGATCCAAACCTCCCAATGAAGTGATCTTAGGTAGGCCATCAGAAATTTCGCTGCACTATTTTGATAATATTCTCTACTTCCACTTCACCATTAGTGAATGACAAGAGGGATAATGATCCCATTGATCCTTTTGTCCTTGTTCCAACTGTCTTCAGTGATTGCTCTTTCACTCTTGCTTGGCCATTGTCTTCACCTCAGTTCTGATACCATGTTAAATTTTAGGTATGTTCTATGCTAAAGCAATTTATTTAAATTTTAACATTTAGCAATCACATCAGCATTAAGATAAACTATATATAGAACATAAATATAAATCGCAAAAGACAAGCCAAGACAAGAGGAAACAAGATGTGGCGCTAGCCAGGGACAAGCCCCACAATGTGGGGAAACCCTTGATCAATTCTTCCTTTATGTTCTTCAAAGTTCAACAGAGAAAGAGAGAGAGAGATAGTACATTTACAATAGAGATCAACACTTTGACTTGTCTAGATCTGAGCATAGATCATCTCCTATAACGATGATATCTGTTGAAGACATTCTACTTCAACTGATTCTCCAAGGTGACTCCTTCACCTATCATCATGATGCATTTGGTCCTCTAGTTGCACCACTGCATACTGCACCATGCTGCACTAATCATGATTATCATCATGTTTCCCATGTCCATGATCTTATCCATCATAATGCTACTCAAACTAATGTGCATCATCATCATGTTGTTGCCCTTGCTAGTGTGCATCATCATTATGCTGCTGCCTTTACTCTATCTATGATTGTACTGCCCATGCACATGATCTCATAGTGCTGCCCATCATGCTGCTGCCTCTGCTTTCTTGTTGCTTCATCATGCTGCAACAATTTTCTTCTGTTGATATCAGCCTTAGTTGCTTGCTATGGCTTGCAGCCTAGCAAAGTAGCTAGGATATAGATGCTATTTGGTAGACTTCTTAACCTATCCTTCTTTCTAAATTAACAGTTTTCCATTACAACGTTTATAGGTCTCTATTATAGTGTATTGGGTTTCTCCATGAACCAGTGTATCATGTTGTTACCATGACAGCGTATGAACATGTATAGTGTAGGTGTCTGCCGGATCTTCTTATATATCTTCATCAATGTATCATCATGTACATCGTAGGTGTCTCCTGGATCAGCGCATATATATCTTCATCACTGTATCATCATGTAGATTGTGGATGGCATCATGTTGACTCTGTGTAGAAGTCTCCTTTTGTAGCATATTCGCTTAGGTTTATGTACATCATATATGGAATCACGTTGTACGTGTCTCCATTGTTGTGCATTACAACTCATCACTGCGTATATGAATTCTAGACATCATTGCATCCCATGAATGTCTATATGACTACATTCCATATAGCGTGAACAGTTCTTCTTTTGTCTGTAATTTACATGTCTCTTAGACTGTGTATAAGTTTCCCTGATCTGCGTGTAGTCTCCTTTCATGGCTGCATTTCGAATTCCATTCCTTACTACGGCTAGGGTTTGACAGCATTAGGATGGCAGCAGCATTTGGGCCTCCATCTTTGAGCGTATATGAGCTCCTACATGTAACATGTTTCACAATGAGTGTTAGGATGGCTCCCTGTCTCCTTTACGTGAACAAGATTGTGTTGTAGATGTGTTCAGGAAGCCTCCTTGACTTGCGTAGATGAGGGGTGTTGATTAACCTATGGTTAGGGCACTTGGACTCCAATCAGATATGGTTATACCTTCTTTGACTGTAGTTAGGGTGTGGCTAGATTAACCCCTAGGACAACATAATCTCCTCTAGATATCCCTGTCCACAAAACCCAAACAAGTGGAGAGAGATCACTAGAGATGTGAGTTGCAAATGACAAAAATTATTCTTCAATTTATACCAAAAACGTATAGTTTGAATAGACATGACGTTTGGACTTCTTGAGCCTACATAAGTTGTTGGTCGGCTTGATAATAAATCCATAATCAAAATAAATTCATATCTCCATAAATACTTATCGCAATAGGATGATCTTTAGATCAATCCTACACCTCTCGATAAGAGGGATCCAATAAAAATATCAGCTACCATAAATAAGCTAACCCACATGGATTTTTGCCCTAGTTTCCAATATAATAGTAAAGGAGTGTATATGTTTTTCAGACAAGAAAAATAGTGGGGCAGGCTCTGATATGGTTGCTCTGACTGATATTGATGATTAATGTCTATCAATATGCTTTGTTCATTAATTTTTATATGACTGTCAAAGATGCCTTCATTATTGACCTGTTAACAATGCACGGGTAGTACAGGTTCGGAGGGAGCATTAGCCTTCGCGTACATTCAGCATTGTTGGCATTATAGTTGCTCAATCCAACTATGGCTTCAGATATTTATACCATTTGTTGCTTAAGTCATGTAAAATTCTAGGGTGTGATATGTCTTCTCATACATTTGAATGAGTCCTCTTGGACAAATGAGTCCTCCTCTCATACAGTTGGTATATCCCCACATGGTTGGGTGGATGAGTCAAATTTGGTATATCCTCACTTGGTTGGGAGATGGATGTATGTATGTGTCATTGGTGATAGGAAGGTCATCCTCACATAGTTGAAGTTATAGAGTCATGATATTCTTTTAGAAAATATTTTTGTAGTCTCTGCTTGTGCTTTGGGGGAGCATGGACGGTTTCAGTGCATCTCAGTATGTACAAAAGGGGAGCTCAATCAGAGAATTCAACATGTACTCAGCGGGAGCATGAACAATATAATGTATGTCAAAGGGAGAAAATATCTTGGTCCACCCTTTGCCCTTGATGTCAAAGGGGGAGAGTGACTTGGTGTTGTTGTTTCCATCAAGTCCAAAGGGGGAGATTGTTGGCATTATGATATAGGTGTTGTCCCTGATGGAAACTCACTCAGATGAAAGATCACAATGTAGCAGGGAAACAACAAAGAATTACAGATCAAACTCCAAAGAATGAAGAAAGAGAGGTATATGCAGGTTCACCTTGTCCAAGTTGCATATACACGTAGGTTTACTGAACAAAAGGAGTGCATAGGTACACACACACACGTTCACAGAAGGAAAAGCGCATATATCTTGGAAAACCAAATTTTTTTGGTCCAAGCTATTTGACGCAAGGTAATTAATCTGAGGTATTTGGTCCAAGGTATTGATCCTAACTAGTTTTGGTCCATGGTATTAAGAATGGCCTAAAAATATGTGAGGAGAAGATCATTAGGCCAGGGTGTGCAAGGATTTGAATATCTTATGAAGTGTTGGATCATATATGCAAGTTAATGAACTTCTAATGGTTTTCTTGATCTAATCTAAGGATGTACCTATATGGATGATAAAGGTTGAAGGACCAGGATCATAAAGTCTTAAAAGTATTATCATTATGTGGTTTGATCTTGAACAGTCTAGATATGAATACTGATGCATGTTTTATTCTGTAAATGTGATGATCTCGGTATGACTGAAGTATGGAATAATTGTGATGTTTTAAGTTTGCATTTATAGATCTGTACGCAGGTTCACTTTAGTAAAAGAGCATATACACGCTGGTTCAACATATCAAATTAGTGTATACATCATAAATTTAAATTTGCAAATCTGTACGCTAGTTCCTTTTGGTAAAAGTGCGTATACACGCTGGTTCAACACATGGAAGTAGCATATACCTTATGAAGTATGATGTTTAAAGTTTCAGCTGTTTATGTTTGTTGTTGCAGAGTTCTAGGTTCTGATTTGGGTTCTGGTGACTGTATTCTGGTGACAATGCTCTGAATGATAAGATTGATTGACCGTGATTTGCTACAGTGATGATGGGTTGTCAAGTGATTGATTGATTCGGTTGTGGTTGATTCAGAAAGTAATGAATGAGTTTTAGTGATTGGTTGATGCAGATGTATTTGATGGTTGTATTGCAGTTATCATTTTCTGAGTTTCAATGGTGTTGATGGGTCCAGTATGAAAATTGGATGAAACGTGACCTTCAGATTGTGGTGTTTTGTTCCAGGACTATCCAGTCTGAAAATTCATGAAACGTTGTCCCTGGTGGAAGAGTGTTGTTTTTCGTAGGCTGGAACCTACATACTAGTAAACATATTGGCTAGTACAAGAGCCAGGGGGTTGTAGCTCCCTTCCAGTAGTAGCTAGAGGACAAGAGAAGGTTTTAGCCTTTTGTAGATGGGTGCCTACGTACTCTTATGAGTCTTCACCAGTACAAGATTGTAAGCAATTTTTCTTATTATTAAAAGAAGACAGAGACGGCAGGAGCAGGTGATTTTTACCCACATTAGCTTTCCACCTTATATCTTGATGTTCATGTGTGTTTCTTATGTGTGATGCTTTATTCTGCTTTTACTGCACTGTCTAATAAATCTCTGATATACTGGTTTAAGCTCAATGCATTGTCTAAATCAAAAGTTCTCTGCATATACGTTGGTTGCTTTAAGTACAGTCGCGTTTAAATGCTAGTTCACTTCACCGAAGTAGTGTACATAAATCTATTTCGGAAATAAAATTTTAGATCTGATAATACTAATTCACTCCCCTCTCAGTACTATTTCCAATAGATGATAAAATTTTTTATCATGAACATGATAATCTAATTCCTCTACTTGGTTTCCTTGATACAAAGTTGCATCTACATCCTCGAAATCTTCATCTAAAGCATATTTTTCAACACAACTCTCATGCATGATAGAATTGTGCTTAAGAATAATGGATGCAATAACAATTGGTCTAAATAACATATCAACGACTTTGTTATATATACCTTTATTCTACCTTATTACCAAGTGGAATTGTTGTAAGAAACCCATCCATGTGAAATTCCTCGCTTGTTGTAGCTTGCTTTGTCATTGCAAGTATTGAAAAGGTTGATGGTTAGTGTGAATGATAGTTTCCTTACCCATCAGATAATGTTTCCATTTCTTCACACATTGCTCCAAAACATAAAACTCTTTGTCATACGTTAGATATTTTACCACTTTACTAGTAAAGGTTTCATAATGATAATAGATAGGCTTACCATGTTCCATTGAAACCCCTCCCATGGCATAGTCACTTGCATTGGTTTTTATTGAAAATGGTTTCTTAAGATTTGCAAGTGCAAGAATTGGTGTTGTACTAATTCTCTCTTTCATTACATCGAAGGATTTCTGTTTTTTTTCCTCACGACTGAAAATATTGTTTAACACTTGTCAAAGCATGAGCTGCAATTGATGAGAATTTGGAAATGAACTTTCCCCAGTATTGGGATGCTCCAGAAAAGCTTCTAACCTTTGTTACATTATTGGGTTTAGGCCAATTCAAAATGACTTCAAACTTTAAGGGATCAATCTTCAATTCACCCCCTCCAATAATGTGACCCAAATAAATTGAAGAAGTTTTTCCGAATTCATATTTAGAAATATTCAAATACAACTTTTCTTCTTTAAGACATCTATAACTTGCCTAACATGCTTGACATGCTCTTCATGAATTTTGCTAAAAATAAGTATATTATCTAAGTATAGTATCACAAAAGAATCAAGAAATGGTCTTAAAACATCATTCATGAATCTCATGAATGTCGCAAGAGCATTGCAATGCCTAAATGGCATAACCAACCATTCAAAAAAACTTTGCTTCATTTTGAAACTTGTCTTCCAAATATCACCTTCAATAATATTAATCTGGTGATAACCACTTCTCAATTCCAACTTAGTGAAATAAGCATCTTTCAATTGATAAATAAAGTCATCAATTCAAGGAAGATGATAGTGGTTCTTTACCATGATTTAGTTCAAGGCTCTAATGTCCACACACATGCGTCATGTGGCATCCTTCTTTGGAAATAAAACAATAGGATACCCACAAGAATATGTGCTTGGTCTGATGACCCCTCTATCAAGAAACTCTTGGATTTGTTTCTTAGTTTATGCATTCTCCATAAATGACATCCTATACATGCCAATGCTTGGAAGAGGAGCATCTTGTTGCAATTGGATCTCATGTTGGATTCCTCATTTAGGAGGCCATCCCTCAGGTTCATGAAATATATTATCATATGTGTTAACAACTTTAAGGAAATAAGATTTAATTTTTGCATCACATCCTTGTAAGCCTTCATTATTAGCATCATATTTGGGTTTGATCATCAACAATACAAAATTCTTACTATGAATAAAAAGCCTCTTCATTTGTCCAAAATTCACAAGAGACAAATTCAATTTCTTGTGATGTGCTTTACCAATATACTGAATCCCATATTTAAACAAATGATACTTGTTCTCATGGTGATGAAAGATGTCTTTCCTATCATATAATTATGGGCTTCCCAAAAAAATCCAACATATGTCAAGTGGTACTACATCAAGTTCTACCTCATCAATAAAATATGTAGTGATGGTGAATTTAAGTATGCATTTTCTTGTCACTTTCAATTGTGCATTGTCACACACCCAACCCAAAGGATAAGGTTTAGGATGAGGAATGGTTTCCGAATTCGGTTTTTTGAAAATGGCCTCCGAAATAAGGTTGGCTTGGTATCCACTATCAAACAAAGTATCGAATTTTTTATTTTTTGTTATGACCCTAATATGGAAAAGATCAATTCTTTCTTTACGTGTGTTTACATGTGAGATTTTATCCCTCTTTCTTGACTGAAGCATTCTTTTTACCCTTTCCTTCGAACTTCCCCTTATCTTTGTTTCCACTCTTGAATGGCTTCTTGCTAGTCCGTTGAGGAACATTTTTCCCTCTTGCTTCTAAATGAGTTTCCTGTACGCAAATTTCATCTAGATTTGTAGGGTTAAGCATAAGAATTGTATGCCTCAAGTAACTATGTAAACCACCTATGTACTCAAGGAGAGTGTCCTGAGAGGATAAATTTAAACCAAAAATTAAAGCTCTTCTTCTAAAATCTTGGGTATAACTTTGAAAACTCACAACTTTTTCTTGTCTAAAGTTTTTTCAATCCATTATTTCTTTCTGCATATAGATACTGGATAAAATTGTCTCCTTAATGCAACTATGAAATCATTCTAAGAAGAAATTACCTTACCTCTTTTTTTTAAATCCTCTCGGGTTTTGGTCTCCCACCATATGAGAGATGCACTTTCGAAATGAAGAGAAGCAAGTTGGATCTTAGTGGAATCATCCTCAATTTTTTGAATCTTGCAATAGACTTCAAGCTCACAAACCCACTTATCTAATTTCTCATCATTTACTTCCCTCTTGTACATAGGCAATTCAAATTTGACATCAATCTTTAACAATGGTGTTTTGACATGTCCTTTTGGAGTTCTTGGAGGAATATCTGAAGGGGTTGAAGTAGAAGAGTATGTAGGTGAAGGAAAAGCTTGAGGTAGAGGTGGTGGTTTGTCACCATTTCCTCTATTAACTTTTGGAGGATTTTAGCTCTCTCCATACAACCTTGTTTTCTTTTCTTCAAACAAAACTTTCACCATTTTAGACATTTCAAAGAAATATTTTCTGAAATTTCTCTCATCCTCAGACGTAATCTCATGTCCTGCTTCATATTCCATGAATGAAGAATCTTGAGGTATCTGTGTCTTCCTTGAACCCACTTGAGGATTTGACTCTTCAAGCAAGCCTCCTCTTTTAAGCTTCAACCTTGTAAGCATCATAAAACACTTGAAAATAAAATCAAACCTTCAAAATAACCTTGAGCTCTAATACCGAACTGATCTATATTAAAAACTTGAAGGTTTATGGAAAATTTTCTAGTAATTTTTATTTATTTTAGGAAATGGACCAATTCTCAAATGTACATAAATTAATGGTTTTTAAATTTAGTTTCCAATGCTGTGCCTCTTTCATTAACTGCTCAAATTTGTCATTTCATGGATTTATATTTCTCAGAATGCAAAAAAATGTCTCGAATGGCTCCATAAGACCCAAAAACCAAAAATTGGGCTCTTGTTGAGATCAAATTGGCAAAAACCTTACAGTGGTATGCCTCATAGAAGTTTTGCTGCTAACAAATCTACAAACTGGAAATTTTGGCTAACCATCCTATGTTTTCCACCATTCTAGATGTGAATATTTATGAATCTAACACATTAGAAACCCCTACTGCAATTATTGGTTTACAAACTCGTACTAGTTCTTTACATTAACAAGTTATTCAATTGCATAAACATCGAAGTAAACACTATTGCATCCTTCACAAATATACATATCGTGCACTGAAATAAACTGACACAATAACACAAGGGACACCATTATTTTTGGAAAATCATCCCCAGAAAAACCCAATTCGGGAAAATTGGTGCAGCATATAGAGGGTTTGTATCATTAAGCAGATTTCGTGAATACAACTAGGGTTCTAGAAATGGCTCACGTAATAGAGAATATCCTTGGTAGTAGTACCTCTATCCAGAGACATATATTCCAGTAAATCAGAAATCAAATGATCAAACCCCACATTGTCTACAGTTTCTCCCTATGCTAGACAACGAAAGATGCTCCAAGCACTGTTATAGAACTACATCACTCCTCCAGGAGTGCATCACCCTCTCTCGGCTAAGAATCTGTCGATCTGCTGCCATTCTTACCCACAGAACCTTGCAAATGCTGGCTTTGAGGCTCAGATTCAGCCTCTAGGGCTTCTGGGTCACCTTCATTAGCCTTCTATGTCCTCTACGTCAGCTCTTCGACATTTGTGATAGTCCTTCTAGTGTCTACATTGTCTCTACCAGCACTGCGCTGCCTCTCTACCATGTATTGTTTAGCCTTGCATGAAAATACCTCGCTGAACTACCCCTCACTGCAACTCTGATTACTAACTTGATTTCCTACGCAAACCTCGCCCTAGAAAATTGAATTCTTCAATCAGTTGGTGTATCTCCAACTGACCCTCAACCCTCCTCTTATACTTTTCCTGTCGAGGAATAAACAGCCAAGATTATGTCCATAATCAATGACTAAGATTAGGACTGCCTTGATCCTCATCGCTTAGAGCTTTCGAACCCATATTTTATTAATACGCATTAATATTTTTATTTTCCTAAGTTTAGACTTAGGAACCCATTAAAAAATATTAATTATATTAACAACTCCTCATCGGGGTGTAATTTCTCCAAATGATTTCTGGGTCTTGGAGATCTCATGCTCCTTAGCCTCTCCACCAAATTTTATGGATAGATCAAATTTGATGCTACCCAAACATTAACACTCCCTCTTCGCGAGAAATGTGTTGCAGCATTACATCACCATAGAAGCATGACACTGGTCATCCACATCATTCCACTGTGATGATGCTTAGCCTGCTGCCCCACATCCACTACACTGCTACTTCCTGTACTGCTGACCATGACATTGCCACTACCACTACTGCATTTGTACTGCAACTCCCTCTCAAAAATGTTGCCCATGCTACCCATAGCACAACCACTACTAAGTGTTGCACTGCAACTTAGTTATCGAGAAGTAAGTAACTGAATTCACCCAATCACTGATAACTTGGTTAGTTTGGAAGCCTTGTGATACTAAAGCTACCTTAGCTGCTATCCTCTGCTCCCCCTGCTGCCGTTGCATAGTTGAAAACACCTATGTGCCTATTGCATTGTTGCAACCTCCACTGTGTTGCCTCAAATTTTGGCACTCTAGGTGTGCCACTATTGCTCCATCACACCTTGCCACACTCGGCACCTGTCATCATGCTACTATCGTTAAGGGCTTCCATAGCCATATGTGATCCAAGAGTTTGGGCACCTCAAGTATCTTTCCCTCCTTTCGTAGTCCTCTCAACTAAAACTCCAAGTATCCCCACCTCTTCTCTAGGGGCACATGATCACTCATGGAAAAAATCGTCATCAGTCTTGAAATCCTTCTCTACCTTTGCTATAGTAGCCTTTGAGTTAGAAGCTTCTCCCTTACCTTTCTTCCTAGGGCACTGAGAGGCATAACTTCCTACCTCCCCACAGTTGAAGCACTTTACCTTGGAGATGTCTTTCTTCTTCCTCTTCTTTAGCCCCTGTTGTCTTGCTGATGTGAGAGTTGCATACTCCTTCTCCTCCTTCTTGATTCGAACTCCCTTACCCCTACTCCCTGCCTTGGTCAATCTCCTGGGCTCTTCCTATTGAAGAGCTTCCCACATCTCCTCCCAACTGGGGAGAGTTTCTCTACCGAAAATGATTTGGACAAACGTCTCCCACTCCTTCAAGACTACATTCAAGGCAGTCCTGGCCATGAACTCTGGATCTGGTGTAGACCAAATGAATGTAAGTTGGTCGTGAATCCCTTGCAACTTGAGAAGGAATGGATCTGTATTCTCTCCTTTCTACATATGATATTGCCTTAGTTGATTTTCTAATAGCATCTTTTATTGCATGGAAGAGCCCTAATACAAGGTGGTCAGGGTCTCCCACATCTCCCTTGTTGTGTTCTTCTCATTAATGTCTGGTACTACATGATATTTGATGCTATCTAGGATCATGCCCTTGGACCTAGCCTACGCCTACTCATATTTATTCAATGGATCAATGTTGGCCGGTTCAACAACAACCTTCAAGGTATATTCCTTGATGCGATGTTTGTCTAGCATTGTTATGTTCCTAGCCTTCCAAATGACAAAATTGGATGCTTTGTTCAAACTACCTTGATCCCTCAACCCATTCATTGGCATCTTTTCTCCTCTTTTGTAGGCTCCCTCTGATTCATGATTTCCCTCTCAGAAATTCTTTGTCCAAATAAGTCCTCTCCAATCCTCCTTTATCGCTGCAACTTGGATCTAGATTTCTTAGCTAGAAATTTGTCGAGGTAGTGCTTCCCTCTACCTTGGTTCAGTATCCTTACACACTGTTCTACACCATCAGAGAATATGGCCCACCATCTCCTCAAATCAAAATATGCACAGCTCCCTTAGCCTCGACAACTCAAATAATCTGAGCCCTTTAGTTTCTGCGCAATTAATGCATGGGCTAAATCTGCTCCTCCCAGCCAACTGTGTCAATTTTTCTTGGCTAAGGAAGATGACGTGGCTCTGTGTGAGCTTGATCTGACCTTCTCTACCTCTGCACTAATACTTCCCCTGGCTCAGAGTGTTGATGAAAGCACTACGTGAGCCTCTATGTCACTCTTTGCACTACGTCACTCCTCCTCTTGCCTGTTCAGCTCTGGAACAATGTTGTCTCTTGAGATAGCTACTTCTATGCTACAAATTCTCAGATTTTCTTAGTTGGTGTCCTTAGTCACTTATGATCTATAATCGCTTTGATACCATGTGAAATTTTCTAAATCTAACATATCAGAAACCCCTACTGCAATTACTGGTTTACAATCTCCTACTTGTTCTTTACATTAACAAGTTATTTAATTGCATAAATGTCAAAGTAAACACTATTGCAACCTTCACAAATATACAGATCATGCACTGAAATAAACTAAGACAATAGCATAAGGGACACCATTATTTTTGGACAATTGTCCCCAGAAAAACCCAATTCAGGAAAATCGGTGCAACATATAGAGGGTTTGTATTATTAATAAGATTTCATGAATACAACTGGGGTGCCAGAAATGGCTCACGGAGCAGAGAATATCCTGGACAATAGTACCTCTATTCGGAGAAAAATATTATGATAAATATACAATCGGATGATCAAACCACAAAGTGACTTCGATTGTTCCCTATCCTGGACAACAAAATCTACTCCAAGCACTGTTCTGGAATGACGTCACTCCTCTCGGAGCTGCGTCACCCTCTCCAGGCTTAGAATCTATTGATCTACTCCTAGTATTCTCTAGAGAAACACCCCAACATTGCCTCTAAAGGCTAGTGTCAGCCTCTATGGCTACTATGTCACATGTGTCAGCCTTTTGCATCCTTTTCATCGGCCCTTCTAGGGACTGCATTGTCTCTCCTAGAATTTTGTTGCCTCTCTGCTATGTATTCTTTAGCCTCGAATGAAAATCCCTTACTAAATTGTCCCTCACTGCAACTCTGATCACTAGCTTGATTTCCTCAACAAACCTCACCCCAGAAAATTGAATTCTTTGATCACTTGGTGTATCTCCAACTGACCCTCAAGCACCCTCTTATACATTTCCTATGTATGAATCAATGGTCGAGATTAAGTCCCTAATCAATAGCTAGGATTAGAACTGGCTTGATCCTCGTCACTCAAAACTCTCTCAACGTATTTTATTAATACACATTAATATTTTTATTTTCTTAAGTTTAGACTTAGGAACCCATTAGAAAATATTAATTATTTTAATAACTCCTCATTCATGTGGAATTTCTCCAAATTATTTCTTGGTCTTGGATATCTCATTTTTCTTAGCCTTTCCACTAAATTTTATGGCTATAGCACATTCAATGCTACCCAAAATCAAAACTAGAGACCATCGAGTGACAATTTCGCATGGCGCCGGCAAGATTTTGCGCTGAAACAGGTGCATTTTGTGAGATAGTTAGTTTTCCTAGTAATGTCTTTGTGCCAAAAATTTTCCTATGCTCCTATTCATATAGTACATGTAGCTAGGGGGCCAGGCTAACCATGTCCCCAGCCACTCCACACCTTTCGCCATTGGGTGTGGTCACATTATCACCCATGAGTTTGGGGGCTAGGCTAATTGCCCACCCCCGTCAGGATAACACCTAATCTCTTGTTAGTGGTTCCATGGAGGAGTTCGTGACTTGGTGTTGATCCCCATAACTCCACACATATCGATTAACAGATTCTGAGGTCCTGTGTGATGGTTATGACCATGGGTTAAGGCTACGCCCTAAGCCCCTTGGTCACTACTCTATTGTGGTCATGTGAGGGGTGCAATGACTAGGAGCCAGGGCTTAGTCTTGGTCCCTTTCCCCAAGTCCCTTTAACATAAATTTAGGACTCATATATGTTAAGAAGCATGTTCATGGTGCGGTGTTCAAGTGTTGTGGTGTTAGCCGAGAGGTTGGGGGTTTAATCCAGCCTAGCCTGTAGGCTGACACCATAAACATTTACTTTACCCTAGGCCCTGAGGTCTGCCTCAAAACTTGTGAACCAATAAAATCCACCCATGTGTATGAACCACAAGAGGGCACTTGTCATCGCATGATTGGCTTGATGGTATAACCAGTAATTTGGCTGACTCGGCTATATGGATTTCCTAGCCAACACTCGAGTCAGAAACTTGCAAAATTTTTACATGTTTAGAAAAACAATCAGAACATGATATCTTGAGCATATATTCTCAGTTTTGAGCAATTCAAGTTGCATTGCATTTAGGATGGTGAGCTCTAAATTGGCACCAGTTTTGAGAACTTTTGAACACTTTCGTTTTTGAGTACTTTACTGATCCACTAGATCAATTAGAAATCACCATCTACACTAAAATAAACGCATCTAGTGCAAGAAATTTTCTTCCCTCTCTCTTACCTCCATCTATATTTATATATCCCCCCATATTTCCTTCTTTGTACCTCTATCTCACTCACCCAAAAATCACATGCTTTCTCACGACATATTTATCAATCTCTCTATCCCTCCCTCCCTATCTCCATCTCTCTCTTCTTCCCTCTCTTAACCTTCCATATATATATCTATCTCTCTTGGTCTCTCTATATCAACCCCAAAACATAAACTCTATTTCTCTAATATATATATCTATCACTCCTTCCTCCTCCTCCCTCTCTCTCTCTCTCTCTCTCTCTCTCTCTCTTCCACTTCTCTCCCTCTTCCTCGCTTATATCAATCTTTGCTCCTCCTGTCCTCTCTCCCTCCCTCTATAGATTCCTTATCAGTCTCTCTCTCTCTCCACCTTTCCGTCTTTATTTATTTCTTATTACCTCCCTCTCTCTCCCCCTCCATCTCCATTCTCTCAAATCCTCTATCTCTTCCGTCCTCTCTCTCCATTTCTCTCCCACCTCTCTCTCTCTTCACCCTCCAACTTTGTTACCATATACCTCTCTCTCTCCTTCTCTCCCCCCTTCTCTCCATCTCTCCTTCTTTGTCACATTATCTCACACCCAAACATACACACTCTCTCTCCATATCTCCCTTGTTACTCCCTCTCTCTCTTCGTTTTTCACCCTCTGAGTCTTTCTCCTTCCCTCCCTCTCTCCCAATCCAACTCCATTTCTCTATCCATCTCTCTCTCTCTATTTTGCCTCCAATACTCTCTCTTCCCCCATCACTCTCATCCTCTCTCTCAATTCCGCTCTCTCATCCTTCCTTTCCCTCCCTCCCTCTCTCTCTGTCTCTCTCTTTCTCCAACTGTGTTACTATATCCCTCCCTTTCTCCTTCCCTATTCTTCTCTTCCCCCTTGTCTCCATCTCTCCTTCTTTGTCTCTTTATCTCACCCCTAAACATACACACTATCTCTCCATATCTCACTTTTCACTCCCTCTCTCTCAACTTCTCACTATCTATGTATTTATTCTTCCCTCCCTCTCTCTTCCTCCAACTTCATCTCTCTATCCCTCCCTCTCTGCTCCTCTCTCTCAACTCCTCTCTCTCAATTCCTCTCTCTCGTCCTTCCTCTCCCTCCCTTTCTCTCCTACCTCCCTCTGTCTCCCCCATCTCTCTCTCTCTCTACCCTACAATTCTCTAACTATCTCCCTCCCTCTCTCATTCTCCATTCCTCTCTCTTTATCTTTCTCCCACCTCCATTGTAATAACCCTGTTGAAACATCCATCTAATAAAAGTCAATAAAGGAAAAATAATAACCATGGTTGATGGGACACTTATTCCAAGATGAATGTTGGGAAAAATCATAGTGATGGGGATCACTTCTGGTTGATTAATGGTTAAGGAAATTGGCAAAGGAAATCGGAAAGGATTTGGAAAGGAAAGATGGAATTTTGGAACATTTATTTATGAAAATAATGGAAATTAGGAGAAAATGGAGGTGAAAGGTGATAGGTTGCATGTGAGGAGGAAGATGAGGGAAAATAATGGAAAATGAAAAAAAATAAAGCTTCATTAATAAAAAGCTTTATGAGGATAAGTTAACAAAGATTTGATCAGTTGAGTTTTGGAGCTCTCTCTCTCTCTCTCTCTCTCTCTCTCTCTCTTTGTGATAATCTTGGAGACTTAAAGTTTCTTGGATTACTCTTGGAGGAGTGTACAAAACTTGGAGTTTTTGGAGAAATAAGGGAACGGAAGAGCAGGAAAGTGCAAGAGGACATCATAATCAACAACTATAGTGAGTTTTTCTTGCAGGTATCGAGCTGCATGTATGTTTACTCACTAGTTTTGGCATGCATGGAATATGCATATGGTTTATTGGTCATAATTTGTCTCTGGCATGGAGGATTTCCTTGATTAAGAGTGTATTTTCCTAGCCTTTCCATTTCCTCGATAGCCATGGTGTTGTGGGTTTATTTCTTTGTTTTTTGATTTGTTTTCATGTTTCCTTATCTTGGGTTAATTTGCTAGTTCCTGAAGCCTTGGTTGGACAAATTCTCTTGAGCCCTTGGTGGGTTGAGTTACTAGTCCTAGATCCTTGGTTGAATAAATGCTCTAGAGACTTGCATAAGTTTTTGGTTGAACTACTAGTTTTGGAAGCCTTTGTTTGAAAAAATGTTGCCGAGTCCTAGAAGACCTAGGTAGAGACCGATTTGATGATGGTTTTGTGATGTCTAACCATGAGATGGAATAATTGTTTGATGGTTTGAGGTGGTTTGGCCTCTAGAAGCCATAGATGGTTTTTGATTGATGTGTTTTATGATATCCCATATTAATGCTTCGAATATGTCATGGGGGTGACTGGATGAAGAGATACTCGGCTCAGCCATGTCTACGGTCGAGTGGTTTGTGGAAGTCCCACAACTGCTTGGCCTTTGTATCATTAATATGAGGTTATTTCTCATTGTTAATTCAAAAGTATTATATTGTTTTATATATGGATTATATGGTTGTTGTTTCCTTCGTGTTTCTGTTATTATTACATTGATTATGAACATGTATGATGACAATACCCATGTATGGATCTCATCACGTTTTTACTTATAAATGATTGGACAATGTATCTATGGCCTAATTGATCAAACTGCAGCTAATGTGTTGAGGCATCAATGCTCCTTAGCGATTCTTAGATGAGTATGAGATCCCTATTCATATATCTATTGTTTAGACATGTGGATTACATATTTGTAACACGTTTGACGAAATTCATGTCATGGCTAGTAGGGGTCTCGTGAATGGATTGTTCACGTAATTGTATTTGTATCATCATTCGACTGTTATCTTTCTGTTTGGAAGGTGTCATTTAGTTCTACGTGGTGACCTAGACTCTGGGATTGAAAAAGTCGCTCAAATCCTTGGGACACAGGCACAAAAATGAGTAGAAAATTCCCTGAACATTGGCATACCCATGTCGTGGGAGTGTCCAAAGCCTCCTAGACACATGCATGTACATATCATGGGAGCATCTTGGGGCTAATTGGTCAGAAAACTCAACGAGACCCAAGGGCTAGTTACCTAAGAGGTAGGGATGGTTCCTAGGAGCCTTGTTGCTGATGTGGAAGGTCTGTATGGTGTGCTTCCATCGGTTCCACTTCCTTAATGTGAATTAGGAGGTTGAATCATATCATAGTAGCTTCTCATCAAATGTTTACACTGATTCTCCAATTACTTTGGTAGATGTAGGAGGAGGATGTTACAAAGTGGTATCAAAGCATGGTTCACCCCTTAAACAGGATGGGCTGTGTCCTAGTCATGCATTCATGTCAGTTGCATATGTGTTTCTTGTGTTGTGAGACCATGTGCTTGTTTAATTTGTATTGTATGGGTCATGGTTGTAGTGATGTTGCCATGGGAAGTTGATGGTGTTGTTGTTGAGCATGTCGTCATGAGTGTATGGTTAATTATGCATTGTTTATGCATGTTAGTATTTACATGTGGTCAAGTGTGTACCAATGTAGTGATTATTTTCATGCACGTGGTCACTCGACTCTAGATAGAATGATGGTTATATGGTTATACGTTTACATGTTATATTTCTATATGATATCATGATTATGTTATACAGATATTATGTTGATATGTTGATATTGCAGACAAGGTTTCCTCCCTGAATTATGCTAAGGTATTCCAGTTTATCGTGATTTAGTTTAGGTAACATGATATACCTTATAGGAAGAATATCAAAGATGAATAGCAAGATGGTAGGCTATAGCTCCCAAAACTCTCCCTATGGATTAGATGACAAGCATGGTGTTGGAAACTATTCCGATTTGGTAGACACATTGATATGCTTAGAGGAAGAAATAAGGAGTTGTAAGTTAGACAATCACGTAGTCATATAGACACAAGTGAAATAAGTAGAGGTAAATGCAGAGATAATTCATAGTTTGTCAGAATTGCAGTGACAAGGACCACTTTGGATCATCATGAGTTGAAGGGAAAAACTAATGGGGAATATGGCAGTAGGTCCCATGGTGGTCACAAGTCGGATAGAGATGACATGGTTAGGGATGGTATATTGTTGGATACTATGGATAGGAAAGGTGATAGAAACATGTACTATTCTAGTTCTGGTTCTGACAGGCATGATAGTCTCCATCTTTATCATCCTTACAAGAGGCATGATAGAGGATATTTTCTGGATGAGTTTAAGAAATAAAAGTCTCGTACATTTGTTGGGGAGATGAAGAAGTCACGGGATGTAGAGGCATGGTTGCTTGGTATGAGGAAGTTCTTTAGGTTGCATGATTACTCAGGAACATGAAAGTCAAAATAAATACATTTGGTATTAAAGGTAAAGCAAATATTTGGTGGTAATATGTGAAGAACATTAGAGGTATTCATGAGGAGGACTTGAATTGGAATGAGTTTGAGATACCATTCAAGAAGAAGTATCTATCAGAGAGATACTTTGGTGACAAGGGAAAATAATGTTATGAGTTAAAGATGGGATTGAAGAAAGATGAGAAGTACACTAGCAGGTTCTTGGAGCTACTAAGGCATGTGCCTTACCTCAAGGAGGATTAGGCCAAGATTCAAAGATTCACTAGTGGGTTACCTATTGCATTCAAAGATAGGATTGAGTTTGATGAGCCTAGATCATTGGATGAGGCCATCTGAAAGCCCAAGAATTACAATCGAAGTGAAAATATGAGACTAAGCCAGAGTGGTAAGGCAATGCAAGGAACAAATGAAAATGGGACAAGAAGCGAGCACAACCTCAAGATATAGGTAATAAAGAGAATGAAATATCTATTGGAATTATGATGTATGTGTTGTACATGATGGTAACCCACTTGTAGCAGAACAGCTCACTTGTATATGGTAACTAGATGAATCTACAGAAGAGATATCAGATGTGACAGAATGCAATGTAGGGTAGCTTCAACGAATCAGAGTATAGTAGGCAAACAATAAAGAATTACAGATCAATCTTCACAGAATGGAGAAAGAGAGGTATATGCAGGTTCACCATTGACCAAGCCGCATATACACACAGGTTAACAAAACAAAAGGAGCATATAATGTACACACACACTTTCACAGAATGAAAAGCACCTATACCTTGGAAAACTAAGTTTTGGTCCGAAGTATTTGGTCCATAGTATTTTGATCCATGGTATTGGTCCATGGTATTTGGTCCAAGGTATTGACCCTAGGTAT
This sequence comes from Pinus tabuliformis, assembly GCA_031772625.1. Lineage (NCBI taxonomy): Eukaryota > Viridiplantae > Streptophyta > Pinopsida > Pinales > Pinaceae > Pinus > Pinus tabuliformis. Next base: position 133,594,067 of record CM062805.1, read on the forward strand.
TTGATCTAAGCTATTGGTCCTAAGTGGTTTTGGTCCATGGTATTGAGAAAGGCCTAAAAACTATAAAAGGAGGACAAGATCATTAGGCCAAGGCACAAAAGCATTGAATATCTCACGAAGTGTGAGATCTACTATGTAGGTTATTGGGTTATGGTGCATTGTTGGATCTGAACCAAGGAGGAACCTCAGTGGTTGATGGAGGATAAGATCTAATGAGGGATCAGGACCTTAAGGCATAAAATGAACTATCATTATGGGTTTTTTCACATGAATATTCTAGATCTGAATACTGGTGCATATATTGTTTTTTAAATGATATGATATGGATCTAGATATAACTAAGGTTTGGTATAGCTGCAAAATTATGAATCAATATTTGCAGATGTATACGCTGGTTGGCTTTGAGGAAAGCCCATATACATGTAGGTTTGGCACATGAAAGTAGCGTATACCTTATAAAATATATTTTAGTTGCTGTTATTTGCTGTTCCAAAGTTTTGGGTTTTGGTCTGGGTTTTGGTTACTATATTATAGTGACAGTATTCTGAATGATCAGATTGATGGGTTGTGAAAGTGATTGATTCGGTTGTGGTTGGTTAAAAAGGTGATTTTTTAATGAATATATATTTGATGATTGAATTACACTTATGATGTTGTTGATGGATCCAGTCTGAAAATGTTTGAAATGTGGTCCCTAGAAGAAAAAGAGAAGGTTGTAGCCTTCTGTAGGTTGGCGGCTACGTACTAAGCAAACATAATGGCTAGTACAAGAGCTAGGGCGTTGTAGCTCCCTTCCAGTAGAAGCTGGAGAACGAGAGAAGGTTGTAGCTTTCTGCAGGTAGAAGCCTGCGTACTGGTATAAGATTGTACCAGTACACAAATTGTAAACAGAATTTTCTTATTATTAAGAGAAGACAGAAACGAAAACAGTAGGTGGTTTTCACTGACATTGGATTTCCACCTTATATCTTGGTGTTCATGTGTGTTTCTTATGTGTGATTCTTTAATTTGTTTTTACAGCATTGTCTAATGAATTCCTGATATACTGATTAAATTTCAATACATGATAATTTGGGAAAATCAAAAGATATCTACATATACACTGGTTGCATTAAGTACAGTTTCATATAAACGCTAGTTCACTAAGCTAAAGTAGAATATAAAAATCAATTTTGAAAATTTAATTATTGATATGATAATACTGATTCAACCCCCCTCTCAGTATTGTTTCCAAAAATTGGTATCAGAGCAGGTCCTTTAGAAGAAGCTTGATCGCTTGAAGGAAGATCCATCATCATGACTAATCAAGAAAGTGGGGGATCCATCAGACCGCCAACCTTTGATGGGAGCAACTTTGTTTATTGGAAGGTAAGAACCACATCCTATCTTCAATCACTTGGAATAGATGACTGGGAAATCATGGAATGAGGATATAAATTTCCATCACCAATTCCTACAGATACGGCAGGTAAAAGTCAATATGAAACCAATGCCAAGGTTGTCAATACATTATTGGGAAGTCTGTCACAATCAAGTTTGTCAAATTTATGCAGTTAAAATCCACCAAAGAAATATGGGACAAAATCGTTCTAAGCCAGGAAGGAGACTCTCAGGTAAAACGTACTAAACTGCAAACTCTCAAAATTCAATATGAAACTCTGAAGATGCACAATGATGAAAGTAAAACTAGTTACTTCTTACGTATAGATGAGGTGGTTAATTGCATGAAGAATTTGGGTGAAGAGATAAATGAAGTTACCTTAGTTGAAAAAGTTTTAAGATCCTTGTCTACTATGTTTGAATCAAAAGTATCTGCCATAGAAGAAAAGCAGGATCTATAGACTATTACTATGACACAACTTCACAGAATATTAACTGCCTTTGAGATGAGAAAAGGAGGTCCATCAGATATGAGAGAAGCCACATTTAAAGCTTCAACAAAAGGAAAATAAGAACTCAATGAATCAGGACAACTTTCAGAAGAAGAAGAGGAAGTAAACTTTGTCAAGAAGCTTCAACGAGGTTCTAGAAGATTCAGAGGTAAACTACATTTCAAATGTTTTTCTGTGGTAGAGTCAGACATTACGCTGCCAAATATCCTCATAAAGATAAATATGATAAAGGGAAGGAATCTGCAAAATGGAATAAAAAAGAAGTATAATTAAAAAGAGCTACTATACTCATGAAGATAGCGATGGTTTATCAAATAGTGATGAAGATGAAAATAGTAATGACTATAGACTTCCAATGGCTTATGAAGATGATGATTTTTTGGATGCTTTAGATGAAGATGTACTTTATGAAGAAATCTCTAAACTCAAAATCTGTTTAGAAGAAAAGAATATGATTATAGATACCTTGACATAACAACTTGCTAAAAGAGAAAAACACAATGAAAAACTAGAATGTGAAATTGTGGGTCTAAGAAAGGATCTTGAGAAAACTAAAGCTATGAATCTTAGATTTGCTAAAGGATCAGAAACCTTAAATGAAATCATCAAAGTGTAGCGTTCTCCTCTGATAAAGACAAGTCTTGGATACACTGAAGAAGTTTCTCAAACACAGAAGTTGTCAACCTCCACTAAAAGCTATCTTGATGCAACAAACACAGTGAACATTTTGACAATCGTCAACAAAGGCATAAAGCAGATCACTAGGTAAATCAGGCTCAATTTACTTCAAGGATGAACATAAGCCACAACCAACCTTAGGTAAATCGTACTCAATTTGATTCAAAGATGAATATCAATAGAAACTACAATCACCAGGTCAATAGATTCGATAATCGCAGGAACTTCTTTAATGGTCATTATTTCTCATGTCATAATTTTGGACACGAAGTTGCTCAATTTGTTTCTTACAAAACCATCATGACTAGAGAAGCAAGAAATCAAAGGAATGTGACAGGGATCAAGAAAAGTTCCTATAATAACTTTTCTCTTCTTGAAAATGAAATAGAATGCTCAATCTGTAACAACTTTGGCCATGAAGAATCTAAATTTAGGAGTAAATTTCGGCAAATATCTCAAAAGGAGCAAACTCCATTAAATCCCAAAAGATTGAGAAAGAAAGAACTACAAACAAAAAGATGTGGCATAGCATTGTATGGAGAAGGAAAAGAAAACTAGTGGTACATCGACAGTGGATTCTCAAAACACATGACAGGTGACAAAGAAAAACTACACTCATATAATGCCTTAGAAAAGGAAAAGAGTGTCTCATTTGGAAATGACACTCCTGCTGTCATAAAAAATAAAGGCTCTGTTTTCTTGAAAGAAAATGTGAAAGCTGGGAATGTTATGTATGTTGATGGCTTAAAGCATAAACTGTTGAGTGTGAGTCAAATGTGTGATCAAGGAAATGAAGTAGTTTTTCGATCAAATGGATGTGTTGTTCGTGAGCTTGATACAGGAGAAACCATGATTAAAGGTACAAGAACTCCAAACAACCTATACATACTCAAGCGAGGACAATAACATTGCTAACTAAGAAAAAGTGATGAAAACTGGCTATGGCACAGAATATTGGGACATCTAAGCTTTTCTCAAATAAGAAAAGCATGCAAATTCCAGGCTGTTCGTGATTTTCCAAATATCAACATTCCTGAAAATACTATATGCAAATCATGTCAATTTGGTAAGAAAACCAAATCTCAATTTATAGAAAAGGAAGGGTCGGCTAGTAAGCCTCTTGAACTTGTTCACATTGATTTATGTGGACCATCAAGGAAAAAGTCACCTCGTGGAGAAGAATACTTTATATTGTTCATGGATGATTTTTCCTGAATGTGTTGGATAGGTATTCTAAAGCATAAAGATGAAGAATTTGAAAAGTTCAAAGCCTTCAAAGCTTTGGTTGAAAATGAATCAGATCATAAAATCAAATGCCTCAGATCTGATCGAGTAGGGGAATTTACCTCGGATGAATGCTTTGAATTTTTTGAACAACATGGAATAAAAAGGCAGTTCTCCATCACAAGGACACCTCAACAATATGGAGTGGTAGAAAGGATGAACAGAACTGTTCAAAAATGGCTCGTGCTATGCTAGATGAATCTGGAACTCCTACAACCTTCTGGGGTGAAGCTACATTCGTCGTCGTCATTATACTCAATCAAGCAAATGTTCAGGTAAACAACACTCAAACTCCACATGAACTTTGGTATGGTAAGACTCCTACTGTAAAATACTTCAAATTTTTTGGCAGCAAATGTTACATCAAAAGGACCGATGAAAAACTTGGTAATTTTGAACCCAGATCATATGAAGGTATTCTTTTTTACTACTATTCCCGAAGTAAAGGATATAAATGTTATAATAAAAGACTTGCGAAAATTATTGAAAGTATTGATGTTATAGTTGATGAAGCATGCAAAAATCCAAAATAGATAAAAACCGAAGAAGAAGATGACGATCAATTTCCCACATCAAATCACATTGATTCTGAGGAAGAAATCAATGAAGCACCATAAGAAGAGATAACGATAGAAGAAAAGAATCCATCTAGGTATGTTCAGAAAAATCATCCAGAAACTCAAATTTTAGGGGAAAAGGGGCAGGTGTGCAGACAAGAAGAACTATCGCCAAAGCCTCAAGCTATCTAGCATTACTATCTTCCACTGAACCTCAAAATGTAAATGAATCATGCAGAGATGAATGTTGGGTCAAGGCCATGAATGAAGAACTTGAGCAAATTGAGAAGAATAATACTTGGGAATTAGTTCCTAGACCTCATGATAAGAATATCATATGAACCAAATGGATATTCAAAAACAAGCTAAACAAAAATGTAGAAATTATTAGAAACAAGGCCAGACTTGTTTGCAAAGGATATGCTCAACAAGAAGGTATAGATTTTGAAGAAACTTTTGCACCTCTTGCTAGACTTGAAGCCATAAGAATGTTCCTTGCTCCTTCTAGTTTTCAAAAATTTAAAGTATACCAAATGGATGTAAAATCTGCCTTTCTTAATGGAGACTTAGAAGAAGAAGTCTATATTGAGCAACCAGAAGGATTCATTCTTGAAAATTATGCAAAACTTGTATGCAAACTCAGAAAGTCTATCTATGGTCTAAAGTAGGCTCCAAGGGCCTGGTATTACCGTCTTGACAAATATCTCCATCAACAGGGTTTTTCAAAGGGGTGAGCAGATAGCAATCTATATACAAAGATGGAAACTGATAAATTGCTAATAATTGTTGTGTATGTTGATGATATCATTTTTCGTAGCAATGAATAATCCATGGGTCATAATTTTCCTTAGTAATGCAACAAGAATTTGAAATTTCCTTGCTTGGTGAGCTTACTTATTTTCTTGGTCTACAAGTTCAACAAAATAAAGATTTTATTTTTCTCTGACGAACCAAATAACTCAAACAGATCCTGAAAAAGTACGGCATGGAAGATTCTAAACTAGTATGCACCCCAATGGTAATAGGATGCAGTCTTAGCTCAAATGATGAATCAACAGTAGTACATCAACCAACTTACAGATCCATGATTGGCAGTCTGCTTTATCTAACAAGCACCCGACCGAACATCATGCATGTAGTGGGAATAGTTAGAAGATTCCAGGAAAATCCTAAGGAAACACACCTTTAGGCAGTAAAAAGGATTTTAAAATATCTTCAAGGAACAAAAAACTTTGGTTTATGGTATCCTATAGATATCAATCTTACACTTCATGCATATACAAATGCAAATTGCGTAGGAAGGGTTGATGACCAAAAATGCACTAGTGGTGGTGCATTCTATATGGGTTCCAGGTTAGCGTCTTAGTTCAACAACAAATAAAGTTCAATTTCATTATCTACAGCTAAAGCAGAATACGTGGCTACTGCATCTTGTTGCACACAACTACTTTGGATGATGCAAACCTTGCAAGACATTCATAGCACATGTACTCCACCTATCTCCATTCTATGTGATAATACAAGTGCCATCAGTTTTTCAAAGAATCCAGTCATGCACTCCAAGACCAAGCAGATACCCATCAAATATCATTTTCTGCATGGACAAGTGCTTGAACAAAAGGTCAAACTGGAGTATGTTCCCTCCAAAGAATAGGTTGCTGATATATTCACTAAACCACTACCGAAAGATACATTTGAATATCTCAAACAAAAGTTAGGAGTAATTGTTGCATCATCCTGCTGTTAAATCCTATTTCTTTAAAGAAAGGTGGTTATATGTGACTCTCATAAAGCATAGTCATGTACATATGCAGGTTTCTGTTGGCACAGTCGTGTATCTGTTGGTTTGAAGGAAAAAAGTGGTCCGGACTTAGAAAAAAGGGGTCTGATATGGTTCTGTCAATCATCTACTCTGTTTGATGATGATTTCACTCTGCTGATAACATGTGGAAATATATTGGTCCTCATAAAGTTGTTGATAACTTGATGAATATTTGATTCATGATGATGCTTTGATATCTCTTGTTGACATATGCAATGATCAGATCTGATAGTGAACAGGTGGAATAGGTTTAGGGGGAGAACATGGTTGATGATAGTTTGGGAACTAATGATGGACATATACTGATTTGGATGCTGATTGATAGATGCTGCTGATGGTGCAGATCATATGATAGGTGCTAATGACTATCATGGTCTTCTTTAAAAAAATTGGTCTTTGTTTGTAAAGGTCATGAAAGGACCTAATTTGTAACCCCACTATGCATGGGATGGATGATGTAATGTTTCTTGTTTTTTTATATATCCCCACTTGGTTGGGTGGATGAGTCAAATTTGGTATATCCCCACTTGGTTGGGAGATGGATGTATGTATGAGCCTTTGGTGATAGCAAATTCATTTGTGATGTACGTATAGAGTCATGTTCTTCTTTTAGAACACCTTTTCGCAGACCTTGCTTATGCTCAGGGGGAGCATGGACTTGATCATGGGAGCTCAAACAACACACTTCATCATATCAGAGAATCCAGCATGCACTCAGTGGGAGCATGACCCTTTGCCCTTGATGTCATAGGGGGAGAGTGACTTGGTGTGGTTGTTGTTGCCATCAAGTCCAAAAGGGGATATTGTTGCCATTATGATGTATGTGTTGTACTTGATGGCAACCCAATTGTAGCATAATAACTCACTTGTATATGGTAACTAGATGAATCTAGAGAAGAGATATCAGATGTGACAGAATGCAATTCAGGGTAGCTTCAAGGAATCAGAGTATAGTAGGCAAACAATAAAGAATTACATATCAATCTTCACAAAATGAAGAAAGAGAGGTATACGCAAGTTCACCATTGACCAAGCCACATATACACGCAGGTTAACAAAACAAAAGGAGCATATAATGTACACACACACTTTCACAGAAACAAAAGTGCCTATACCTTGGAAAAATAAGTTTTGGTCCGAAGTATTTGGTCCATGGTATTTTGATCCATGGTATTGGTCCATGGTATTTCATCCGAGCTATTGACCCTAGGTATTTGATCCAAGTATTGGTCCTAAGTGGTTTTGGTCCATGGTATTGAGAAAGGCCTAAAAACTATAAAAGGAGGAGAAGATCATTAGGCCAAGACACACAAGCATTGAATATTTGATGAAGTTTGAGATCTAGTATGCAGGTTATTGGGTTATGGTGCATTGTTGGATCTAAACTAAGGAGGAACCTTAGCGGTTGATGGAGGATAAGATATAATGAGGGATTGGGATCTTAAGGCATAAAATGAACTATCATTATGTGTTTTTGCTCATGAATACTCTAGATCTGAATACTGAGACATCTATTATTCTGTAAATGATATGATCTGGGTATAATTAAAGTCTGGTATAACTGCAGAATTATGAATTAATATTTGTAGATGTATATGCTGGTTGGCTTTGAGGAAAGCGCATATACACGCAGGTTCAGCACATGAAAGTAGCATATACCTTATAAAATATGTTTTAGTTGCTGCTATTTGCTGTTGCAGAGTTCTAGGTTCTGGTCTGGGTTTTGGTTATTGTATTCTGGTGACAGTATTTTGAATGATCAGATTGATGGGTTGTCAAAGTGATTGATTGATTTGGTTGTGGTTGGTTCAAAAGGTGATTGGTTGATGCAGATATATTTGATGATTGAATTACACTTATGATGTTGTTGATGGATCCAGTCTGAAAATTTATGAAACGTGGTCCCTAGAAGAAAAAGAGAAGGTCGTAGCCTTCTGTAGGTTGGCACCTACGTACTAAGCAAACATAACGGCTAGTACAAGAGCTAGGGGGTTGTAGCTCCCTTCCAGTAGAAGCTGGAGAATGAGAGAAGGTTGTAGCCTTCTACAGGTAGAAGCCTGCATACTTGTATAAGACTGCACTCGTACAAAAATTGTAAACAAAATTTCCTTATTATTAAAAGAAGATAGAGATGACAGCAGCAGGTGGTTTTCACCCACACTGGGTTTCCTCCTTATATCTTTGTGTTCATGTGTGTTGCTTATGTGTGATGCTTTAATATGTTTTTACTGCACTCTCTAATGAATTATTGATATACTGATTAAAGTTCAATACATGATAATTTGGGTAAATCAAAAGATCTCTGTATATACGTTGGTTGCATTAAGTACAGTTGCGTATACACGCTAGTTCACTGAGCTGAAGTAGTGTATACAAATCAATTTTTAAAATTTAATTATTGATCTGATAATACTGATTCAGCCCCCCCTCTTAGTTTTATTTCCAACAATATCATCTAATAAGTTCAATGCATGTGACAGAGGACAAGTATTTGGACCCGAGGAGTAGAATAAGGAAATTGTACAGTGTTAAACTTGTGGAGTTCATGGCAAGAGAGATTTTCCATAGTATGAGGGTGATAGAGCATATATATACTATGTTCAGGAGGCATAGATAGTGGGAGATTTTGGAAAGAGTATTCCTAGGATCTATGCAGTGCTGGATAATAGAAAGACAGACCATTAGGCATATATCATTGAGATGAATTGTAACCTTTGTGATCAGTTTGTTTCCATTTTGATTGAACCTAGATATAATTACGGCTATGTTAGTCCTGACCTGGTGGATAAGTGTGGTTTGAATAAATAAATTCATGTAAAATCTTGGTTAGTGCAGTTGGCTACAGGTTCAAAGAAGCGAGTTCATCATTGGGTAAGAGCTTGTGAATTTGATTTGAATGGTATGCCTACCACAACATATTTGAATGTATCATCGTTGGGATCATATAGTATGTTGTTGGGCATGGATGGGTTGTACCTTCATAGAACCAAGGTGGATTTTTATGACAAATCCATTGAGTTCTTGGATGATAATGGATAACCAAGAGTTTTTCCTAGTAAGAAGAAAGAATCATCAGTTAGAATGGTGACAACTATGCAGGCAAAGCGTAGTCGCAGGAAATTGTGCATGTTATTTGTAGTGCATATTTATAGTGAAAAAGTTAAGGAAATTGAGGATACAGATTTTTTCTGTAGGTACCAACTTCTATAGTAGTTTTAGGATGTATTTCCTAAGGATATTTCAGAGTTGCAACCTCACAGGGAGGTAGAAGTTTCTATTAATTTCGTGCGAGGGGCATTTCCAACATCAAAGGCACCTTACAAGATGAGTACATATGAGTTGGTAGAGTTGAAGTTGCAGTTGAAGGAAATTATTGACAAGGGATACATTAGGGAAAGTGCATCGCCTTGGAGTGCACTAGTATTACCTGTGAAGAAGAAGGATAATTCTCTCAGGCTATGCATTGATTACAGGAAGTTAAAAAAAGTGACCATCAAGAATAGGTATCTGTTACCGAGGATTGATGACTTGCTCAATCAATTGACCCTAGAAATTTTTTTCTCGAAGATTGATCTAAGATCCAGAGATCATGAGGCACACGTCAAAGAAGAAGAAATATAGAAGACAACTTTCTGGAGTAGGTATGGGCATTATGAGTTTTTTGTAGTTCCATTTTATTTAACTATTCTCCAATTATGTTTATGTTCTTGATGAATAGTTTGTTGCATTCATATTTGGACAAGTTCGTATTGTGTTCATTGATGATATATTGGTATATTATAAAAATGGAGAAGATCATGTCGAGAATTTAGCAGTAGTGTTGATATTGTTTAGAGAGCATTAGTTGTATGCTAAGCTTAGAAACTATTGTTTCTCTTAGACTGACGTATACTACTTGGGACATGTGGTCTCTAAGGAAGGCATAACAGTGGACCCAAAAAAGGTAAGAGCTATCATGGAGTGGGAGGCTCCTAGGAATGTAGATGAGGTGAGATCTTTCATGGGGTTGGTAGGTTATTACAAGAGTTTCATCACGAACTTCTCGCAGATTTCTTATCCTATCACATTATTGTAGAGGAATGGTAAGAATTTTGAATAGATAGAGTGTGTAGCGAGTTTTGAGAAGCTTAAGATTTGTTGACACGTGCAATAGTGTTACAGATTGCGGATCCGAACAAATAGTTTGTAGTATCTACATATGATTGCAAGTGAGAACTTGGTGGAGTCCTTATGCAAGAAGGGTAGGTGGTATGCTATGAGTCACGAAAAGTGAATGAGCATAAGAAGAACTACTTGACACATGATCTTGAGTTGGTAGTGACCATACATGCATTGAAGATGTGGAGGCACTATCTTCTTGGAAGGAGTTTTGTATTGATGAGTGATCACAGTGGTTTGCGGTATCTATTTGACAAACCAAATCTAAATGGCAGGAACATTATATGGTTGACCATGATTAGTGAGTTTGATTTTGATATCAGGTATATTAAAGGTAAAGACAACAGGGTGGAAGATTCTCTTAGCAAGTGGATATAATGAAATCACATACAAGCTATGAGCTCCTATGGGACAGACTTATATGATAAGATCTTGCACAGAGGTAAACAAGATGTCAGTTATATGGAGATTGTGCATAGGTTGTAGCAGAGTTCAGGTGGTATAGGTACAAGTACATGAAGTGGTATAGTTACAGGTGTAGGTGCATAGGACGTAGACTATTATCTCATGGAAGATGGATTGGTTAGATTTAGGGAAAAGATATATGTGCCAGATAGGAGTGTGCTGAAGAAGGTGATCTTGAGGGAGTTTCATGTGAAACCATATTTGGGTCCCCTAGGTTATCAGAAGGCATTGACAGTAGTGAATAAATTTTATTATTGGCCTAATTTAAAGAGAGACATGGTAGAGTTCGTGGCTAGGTGCTTGGATTGTTAGCAAGTGAAGGAAGAGTGTAAGCATCCAGGTGGAATGCTATAGCTGATTGTGATTCTAGAGTGGAAATGGGAGGTCATTTCCATGGACTTTATCGTAGGTTTTCCAAGGAAAGTGAGACAACATGATTCCATCGTGGTAGTGGTGGATAAGTTGACAAAGGTAACACACTTCATTCTAATGAATTCTACATTCTCAGCGAGTGATATAGCACATGTATTCATTAGAGATGTGGTCAGATTGCATGGAGTTCTGAAGAATATTGTGCAAGATAGGGATGTAAAGATGACTTCTAAGTTTTGGAAGGATTTGTTTCTAGGTTTGGGCATAGAGTTAGATTTCAGTACAGATTATCACCCATAGATAGAAGAACATATAGAGAGGGTCAACAAGATATTGGAGGACATGTTGAGGATGTATGTGATGCACCAATAATGGAAGTGGTAAGAGTGCCTTCCACTAGTAGGGTTTGCTTACAAAAATGGGTACAAGGAATCAGTGAGGATGAGTCCATTTTAGGCATTGTATGGATGGAGTTGTAATACTCCCATCATTTGGAGTGATCTAGTTAAGAAGGTTTTGATTGGACCAGACATGTTGGAAGAGATGGATTAGTAAATGTAGGTAATCACAAAGAATTTGAAAGAAAAAAGGAGAGGAAAAAGAGGTATGCTGATCAGAATAGGTCGTTCAAGGAGTTCTAGATTGGGGAATAGGTGTATTTTCGCATCAAAACAAAAATAGCTTCTTACAAATTCGATAGTGTGCCAAGCTGGCACACAGTTTTGTGGACCTTTCAAGATCACTGAGAGGATTGGGCTAGTAGCCTATCGACTTGCACTACCTCCGAAAGTGAAATTCCATGATGTTCTCCATGTGCCATTGCTTAAGTAGTATGTTGAAGATGTTGATCATGTGATTAATTGGTATGTATTATAGGTGGAGCCAAAAGGAGAACTCAAGCTGAAACCATAGTGTATTTTGCAGAGAAAGTTGCTCATGCTCTGTAACCATGAAATCAAGCAGATTAAAGTGAAATGGAAGCACTTTTGGCCCAATGAAGCTACATGCGAGATGGCAGATCATATGTGAACTATGTATCCTTCCTTATATGCTGGTTCGGTGGATGTTTTGGTATATGTCTTTGGTATATATTTTTAGTACATGCTTTGGTGATGTTTGGTATATGTACATATGTATATGGATGTAAATACCGCCATGAGATATGTTATAAAGCTACAATAAGTGCTATAGATGTCATTTCATTGTTGTTATACTTGTTATGTTGTCATGTTGTTTTCCTTCTCAATAGGATGATGATTATAAATAGTGCAACGATCTAAGTTACAAAGCTCCATGGGAAGTATGTTTTTCTTCTAGAATTCTTGTGGTTGTAGATGTTTCTTAACACTAAGGATGACATTTCCCTAAGGGGGAGGGTTTTGTTAAAGCTCGACTCAAAAATCCATGTAATAAAAGTTAATAAAGGAAAAACAATAACCACGGTTGATGGGACACTTATTCCAAGCTGAATGTTGGGCAAAATCATAGTAATCGAGATCAGTTGTGGTTGATTAATGGCTAAGAAAATTGGCAAAGGAAATGGAAAAGGCTTTGGAATGGAAAAATTGAATTTTGGCACATTTATTTACGAAAATAATGGAAATTAGGAGAAAGGGGAGATGAAAGGTGACATGTTCCATGTGAGGAGGAAAATGAAGGAAAATAATGGAAAATGAAGAAAATAGAGGCCTCATTAATAAAAACACTTCTGAGGATCAGTTCACAAACTTTTGGTTAGTTTAGTTTTGGAGCTCTCTCTCTATTCTCTCTGTCTCTCTGTCACACTCTTGGAAACATAGAGTTTCTTGGAGTACTCTTGGAGGAGTGTGGTATACTTGGAGTTTTTGGAGCAAGAAGGAAAAGGAAGAGTAGGAAAGCACAAGAGGACATCAGGATTAGAAACTAAAATGGGTTTTCTTGTAGGTGTTAGTGTCGGTATCTTCATCTCTCCGTCAGAGATCAAATTCTCTTGTTTCATTTCATATTAGGTGTCTCGCTCAGTCAGCTTCATTCCATTAGGAGCGTGGATCATCTGATGATAGTGGCTTGTTGTACATTTTCCCTCATGACCTTTACCTGCTGGCTCATTTCCATTAATCAAGATCATATGCAGTCACTTTTTGTCTTTAAAGTTGCAAGAGTCATTTCTAAGGTTTTAGTTTCATTAGGTCTAGGGCTTCATCAAAAAGGTCTTCAAAATGTCCAATAACAGTTAGCAGGCGCATGAGGAGGTTGAATAAAGTTTCCGTACAAATAAATTTCATAATCTCATGCTCAGAAATGTATTTTTCCTCAAAACCTTGTTTTGAGGAAAAACAAGAGTCTTTTAGGTTTTTGTTGTATAAATTCATGTAATTTACGTTCTCATATATGTAAAAACTTCAGTGGAAACCCTAGTCACCTTGCCAAGCTTCAGTTTCTCCATCCCATGCAAGACAAACAAAAAATCAAGTCATTCAGTTCATCAAAGGCACAAATAAAGTAAACTACCAAAAAACAGAGTTGAAAAAGTAAGTTACAATGAAAACATTATAAAAGTGGCTTTCATGAATGAAAAATCAAAATCTCTTGTATATAAGTCATTTTCACAATTCAAAAAGCTCATTGACATTCAAAGGAGAAAGATTAAGCAAAAGAAGGCCGTGATGAGAAAAGGAAGCAAGCTTGGATTAAAACTATGCAAGTTTGTGGGTGTGGCGCATTGGGTGAGAGGCACGGTGCATACAAGTGGAACAACGCATTGGGTTGGCCTCCACAGTGTAAAAATACACTAGCGGGATGCATATAAAGGGCACGACGCGTTGGGTTTGTGACGCAACGCATAGAGCTGCAAGCCCGATTCCACCTATAAACTCTCTCAAAATACCAAATTCGCTCAATCTTATGGTGTGCAGGTAAGTCAACCCTTTTTCCTTGCTAGTGAAAGAGATTTTCTTAAAATTTATGGTGGCTTAGTGTAAAAAAACTCAAACCCTACCTCTTTGCAATTTTTGCTCAAAACACAATTGCTTAGGTTTGCATTTGTGATTTTTCTGCCAACTTCACTCCACCACCTTACTCTTTGACTCCTCCATTTATTTTCTAGTTTCATCCACTCATTCCATAATTCCTATATTCCTAAAAGTCATTCACCCCTATCCCCAATTCTTATTTTCCCAAATCCCCAACTGCAAAATCCCCAAACCCTAATTGTTATCCCTAAGCTTACACACTATTCCCTAAACCGCATATTTCTCAAAAAACTTGTCATAATATTCCCAAAACCCTTCATACCCTCTGTTATCACTTAGGTTGTCCTTTTGATCAGCGCAAAAGGATACGGCTGAGGTAGCCACAGACCAATCTTTGGACTGCAGGTTCTAGCCCACCTGCAACCAGAGAGGGCTCTCTCTTTCTGATTTAGCTTTGTTGAAGATGATTTTAGGCTAGTTATTGAGTTCAAGGGGGTGTTGTTTAAGTTTTGGTGGGAAGGATGATACTTTCAGGTAAAGAGGCAGGGATAGCATGAAAGTTTTAGAACAATTGGGTGTGGAGTCAAGGAGTAGGACTGCTGGTGCGTTTTCTTAGTCGCCAGAAGGAAAATGGAGCAAGCTAGTTGTATATGAAATAATTATTTAGGGTAAAAGAGATGGATTAAAGGCTAAGGAATGAGGGGCAATTAAGAATCTCTCATTCATATTAGCAGAAAGAAAACAAATGAGCCCTATCTAGGAGCAGTTAAGAATTCCTAGATAACAGTCATTCATATGTGAAAAAGATCAAACATGAGCCACAAAGGAATTCATGTTTATGCCTAAATCGAGAAGAAAACATTAAAAAGCCATAGAAACTGAGCATAGAGTGCAGCTAAGAAAATTCTATACCAATCCTTCGTTCTGCAACTTGAGCTTATATGAAATTGAAATAACAGAGGTAAGAAGCACTTATTGATTCATAGTGCAGCACAAGAATTCCACATTCAATTCTTCAGACCATTAGACACAGAGCAGACAGTCATTTCTCCAAAGCTTTTCAGCAATCTTTGATTAAGTAAAACATCTCAGATATCCCGTGTGAGTCTCTCCTCTAGATTATCAACCAACCAACCCTTAAAACAATCTAGAGGGTGGTATAAATAGGGAAAAAATATCCAAAATTGTCTATTACAACTTGACCTAAACACGTCTGAAAGAAAATGATTACTTTAACCTAATCCTATCCAGAAATAAATGCAAGAAAATATCTTTGAGCTATGCTAAGGGCAGCCGTATCAAAACTGAGTTAATGTGTTGTCCTTGGTGGCTTGGTGCAGTGTTTCTGCAATAACTGTGGTTTGGGCTTTGATCCATTGCTGTTCGGCGGCTTTAAATGCTTTAACTGTGATTTGAGAGCTTTAATGGGCTTACACCACTTTATTTGACTTTGTTGGAGGCCATTCAATGCTAAGCTGCCTTGGGAAATGAAGATTTTGATTAAAACATCCAACTGATATTCTTTGCAACTCCATCTTTCCTCTGATACTCTTTCGTAGTTGAATCAGGACGTTTCTCTCTTTCGTTGTGTATGAAATTGTCAAATCAATAGTTAATGGTCAATGTTCGACCTTTGTTGCTTTAAAAACTGCGTTTGACCCTTTCTAAATGCTTCGCAAAGAAAAACAGGTCATTCTGCGCCTTTCGGGCTTCCTGGGGGCTGCGCGATGAGGGTCTTTCCACTTTGGCCCATTTCCCGTAGCCATGCGCGCATGAAAAACTACCTCAGAATCTGAATCCGGGCTTCCGAAGCACGATTTTTGCCTTCGCGCCTTTTTTGCTGATGACGTCAGCATGACGTCAGTGGGTGGGACCTAGTACGACGGTGATGTGGCAGGGTGACGTCAGCATGTACGGCGAGTGACGTGGCGGTACACGGTGGCAGTGACGTGGGAGTGGTGAGTTGGCAGTATGGTGGCAGGAGGCCGACACATGCAGATGATGCGGTCGGATGACGTCACTGGGCGGAGGACGTGGCGCTGACATCACCCAGGGAGGGCGGTTTGGCGGTTTCGGGCGCACCACCTTTGCACTAAAGCGGTTTGGGAGGAGGGGGCTCCACCACACCTGGGAGGGCGCCGCGTGCGGGAGTACGATGGTAAAACACCGAATTCCCGGACACTAACCCTCGGGCTGTTGGCGCAAGAAAACACCCGCCCACCGTAGATCTTGGGCGGGCCAGATCTAATGGTCGACGGGACATGTAAGGTGACGGAAGGTTAGGGCGGGGACTCGCCCGCTATATTTAATTTTTTGTATGGCGAGGGGGGGTTTAAAACCTTAGGAAAGTGGGTTTCTGCGGGTTTTGCGCGCCGGGGTAGATATTTAGAGGCAAAACATTAGAATAAAGGCGGAAAAATAGGTTTTTCAAGGTTAGGATTTAGGGGAACTGGTTGTTATTCTGACCAGAGGTCAGAGTAACTCCAGGACATGGATGGGGTAATTAACAGCCCCAGATGGACTGTTATTTCCCAGAACTTATACAATAGGGCTATAGTGCCGGGGATGGGGAATATGTACATAGGGGAATTTTATACATAGTTTTAGTAGGGGAAGGGGGAATAGATAGGGAGCTATATAATAGAATTAGTAGTTAATATGGAGGTGACCATAAAGCGCTAAGTATGTGACCTTGGGATATTTTGGGGGAAAAGTGACTCATAGAGTGGAACAACAGGACTCCTAAGCAAAGATGACCTTTACTCAGGCAAATATAATGGAAAATGATGAAAGTAAGAGGAATCAAGAAAATCTTGACCTCTTCAGGGAAGTTAGTGAGTGATTTGGGGATAAGGGAGAATGGGGAAGTTAGGGATATCCATCTTGAGCTCCTCCATATGAAAACTGCCTTAAGCTTGTGATCTGAATAAATAGGACATTTGACAACATGAAATGGATCACAAGCCATGATTCTGCAACAACACAACGACCTACCCAGCCTACCTTCTTAACATTTTTTCTTCTTTTTGGGTGGGTGCACTTAGACTTGCAGACCCTACTTTACAATTTTTCTTTTGACTGCCCTCCTATCTAAGTCTACCCTTATTTCTGCCAAGGGCCCAAATTAAGCAGTTGG
The DNA here is from genome assembly GCA_031772625.1 of Pinus tabuliformis. Taxonomy (NCBI): domain Eukaryota; kingdom Viridiplantae; phylum Streptophyta; class Pinopsida; order Pinales; family Pinaceae; genus Pinus; species Pinus tabuliformis. Next base: position 133,611,382 of record CM062805.1, read on the forward strand.
GCTCCTTTGATTCTCTACCTATCTACAAATCTTCCAAGATTAAGCTGTTTGGTCAGATATCAATTCTCTATATTCTAAAACAAGAAATTGAAACCTAAGGGGGCCAAGATTAAACTGTTTGGCACTTCCTTTTATAGAAAATTATTTAAAAATGGTTAAGTCATCAAAATTGGAATACAGCAGTGGCACTTGGACTAGCACACTTTCATGGCCTTTTCTTTGGCCTCTTTTGGAAATATGGAACCTTGCAGCATGAAAGATGACATATTTGGCATGTAAAAATGTCAATCATGAAATATGAACACCTGTTGCAACCAGAGGCTAACAGTGGCTCCACTTGGGGATGGCTTTTCCTTGTGAAAAGCCAAGAATAGCAGGTCAAACTGCCTTGATCTTCTGTTGTTGTTGTAGACTGGAAACGCTTCTTTGTGCTGACTGTCAGATACTTGAAACTTTGGAATAAGAACAACACTTTCCCTCAACTGAATTTTTATGAACTGTATAGCATCACCTGCTTTCTTCTGCGTGCTTGATATTATATAGAATGTTGCCTGAGCATTGCCTTTGAAAAGCATAGACCAAAACAGATGTATTTCCTTTAGGCTTGGTCTAGAAACAGTTGCTGATGTGAAACTTAAGACTGCAAGACTACAAACAACTTCTTTTTGCCATGAATTGCTGTGATGTGACAATGCTACTCTTGTTGTTTTGTTCAGATTAGTGTAGAGACAAAGATTTTTAAAATTGGAATACTTGCATTGGCTGTGTCTTCACAAGATTTACTGCTGCTCCTCTAACATTCAGAAAAATAAAACAAAGTGTTGATATATACAAATATTACTGTACAAAAGATATATACAAAGCTGCATTGTATCCCTTAAAAGGGATCATGGTAATGTTTCAGCATACGGCCATTAACAGGGCCTTCTTCAGCAGTGCTGCCCTCTATAGATTTGAGAAAATATGTGTTATTTCCCTGAATAGTAGAAATAACAAATGGCCCTTTCCATAAAAAATCAAACTTGGCATGTTTGCCCTTGTCTTCTCTTCGTGAATCCCACCTTATAACTTTGTCACCAATGTAGAAATCCTCAGCCTTAACTCTCTTATCAAACATCTTTTTGAGCTTCTCTTGCAAAGTTTGAGCTCTGTCATAGACCTGTTCTCTGGTTTGCTGAAGATGAATGGTTTGATTGATTCTTCGTTGGATGTCATGGTTCAGCCTGAATCTCCTGTAACAATCTGATAGTAGGGATGCCCAAGGATGAAGGAAATATGGCCTCCATGCCATATACTAGCTCATAAGGGCTCATCCCAATAGATCTATTTGTTGAAAGTCTGTCTGCCCATAGGGCATTCACCAGCTTTTTGTGCCAGTTCTTCTTGTTTTCTTCTAGCACCTTATTTATGATTTTGATGAGGGTTTTGTTGGATGATTCGGCCAAGCCATTACCTTGAGGGTAATAAGCTGTAGAGTGGCCCAAGGTAATATGAAATTTGGTGGCAAAAATTGATCATGTTCTTGGATTTAAAAGCAGCGGCATTATCAGTAATGATCTTTTCAGGGCAGCCAAATCTAAAAAGGATGTTGCACTCAAGGAATTGGATAATGATGGCGTTATTGGCCTGCCTACATGGGATGGCTTCAACCCACTTAGTGAAATAGTTTGTGGCTATTAAAATCCACTTGTGCTGGACTGAGGAAGAGGGATGGATTTCTCCAATGAAGTCAAGACCTGATTGTTGAAAAGGCTTTTCGGTTGAGATGGGTTTAAGGGGCGAGGGCAACAACTTTCTTTTGCCCTCAAAGATTTGGCATTTGTGACATGACATGGAAAACCTCTTTACATCTGCAAAAAGAGAGGGCCAATAGAAACCAGCCCTTAAAATTTTATCAGCAGTGGACTTCCAATATAGATGTCCTCCACAATCACCTGCATGGAATTCTTTCATGACTTTGTCAGTTTCACTCATGGTTAAACAATTAAGCAATATACCTTCATGATTTCTACAAAATAATGCACCATCTATGACACAAAAATTTAAAGCCTTCATTTTCAAAAATATTTTCTTGGTTTTGGACAATCCTGGGGGAGAAAATACGTTTAACAGTACAAAACATATATCAGCATACCATGGGGATTGCAAAAAGGTTTCACTGATCTGTGGAGTCGCCAGCTCCTATTCATTGTCCAGTTGGTTAACGTCCAAGGCTTGAAAGTTTGTTTCGGACATCAGTTTGGCTAAAACTTATCCCTTTATCAGTTTGGTTGGTTTTATTTCTATGTCATACTCAAGGATGTTTGCAATCCATTTGCCTCTTTTGCCTTCTAATCCCTCTTGGGTTAGTATGTCTTTTACAACAGCACTTGGGACATAAGCAATCACATGTGAATATAAAATGTACACTCTGAAATCCTTGATGGCCTTGACAAGGGCGTAGGCCTGCTTTTCCATGATTGGGTATTTCAAAGGGGCATCTCTTAAGGCTCGGCTAAAAAATGCAATTGGCTTTTCAGCTCCCTGTTCATCCTTTTGCAAAAGGACAACAGCTATAGTATGATCAGATGAAAAAAAAAATATGATAAAATCTTTTTCAAACTGTGGGCTGGTGAGGACAGGGGTTTGGGTTAAGGCAGATTTGATGCTCTCAAAGGCTTGCTTGGTCTCAAGAGACCATTTTACCTTGGCATCCTTTTTTAACATGTTGCTTAATAGTCTTATCATCTCGGCTAGATTTGGGATAAATCTCCCTAGGAAATTGATCTTTCCAAGGAAGGCTTGCAGCTCCTTGATGTTTCTTGGATATGGGATTTGGAGGATGGCTTGAATTCTTTCAGGATCAATTCTAATCCCATCCTTTGATATGATGTGGCCAAGTAATTTGCCTTCTTCAAGGCCAAAAAGAGACTTATTGGGATTCAAGGAAATGCCATATTTCCTACATGTCATGAATATTTGCCTCAAATGTTTTAGGTGCTCCTGATCGGATTTAGAAAATGGAGTCAAGTCATCAAGGTAGACCACTAGGAAATCATTAATTCCTTAGAAAATGCAATATCCATAGCTCTTTGAAAGGCACACCAGCGTTTTTAAGTCTGAATGGCATCTTTACATACTTAAATGTTCCCCACGGTGTGGTAAAGGCTGTCTTGTCTTGGTCATCCGGGTGAACAAGTATTTGATTGAAACCTGAAAAGCCATCTAGCAAAGAGATTCTAGATGACCCCACTACTCTTTGTAGGATGTGGTCCATCTTGGGGAAGGGATAGTGGTCTTTTAGGGAGACATGGCTTAAGTTTCTCAAATCTACAAAAAGTCTAATCTCACCTGTCTTTTTTCTTGTGGGAACAAGATTGGACACCCATTCGGAAAATCTGATGGGTGCTATTATACCTACTTCAAACATTCTCTTTACTTCCTTCTCAATCAGGGGAAGAAGCATAGGGTTGATTCTCCTCAGTTTCTGTTTGAAGGGTTTCTGGTTTGGTTTTAAGGGAATGGTGTGTTGGATTACTAAGGTGTCATAGGACTTCAAGTCCTCATAACTCCAAGAAAATACATCTTGGAATTCTTTAAATAAATCAATATACTTGGGCTTTTGATCAGGTGGCAAATTTTTGGACAGTTTGATCATTTTTGGCTTCTCTACTGCCCCAATGTTGTGTTCCTCTATATCAGAATTCAATGGTTGCATTTTTGGTTTTTTTAGGAACATCATTTGCATCAAACATGTCTTCTAACGGAGTTAGGCCAGCAGGCAAAAAGTTATCCTTTAAGTCAATGATCTCTGCCTCTGTTTTGGCAATTTCCTCCAAATGCATCTATTTCATCTCTTCTATGTTTGTATTGTCAAAAACAGTTGGGTTTAGGATTTGTTTGGCTGTTACAGCTGTTACAGCCTACCGATTTTCATTTGTTTTCTGTTGTCCATCTGTCATAGCATCCATGTCAATGTTAATATTTGAAAACTCATGCTCAAGAGTAAGGAAATTGTTAATCTGCGCATCATTCTCGAATATTTGCCAATCTTTAACATTATTTGGGATAGCAGGCCTACGTTTTATCTCAGCAGTAAAGTAGTGGTTTGGCTAAAAGGGAAGCTTGCATGTACTAGCAAACGTGGCTAGGTTGTCTGCATGAATGTTATGATCTCTTGAGATTTTGGCAAGCTTGGATTCAGTGAATGCATTGAGTATATTAGTGGCACCAGTCCTATAGGCCCTCATTATATTGTCATTAGTAACAAAGTTACCTTTCATCTGTTGTACGATTAAATCAGAGTCACCTAGAATAGACACTTTTGCAGCTCGTAGAGCTTTGAGCAGTTTAGGGCCTAGAAGCAGAGCCTCATACTCTGCCATGTTGTTTGTGCATTTGAAATTTAGTCTGTAGGCATGGCCTTCTGCATGACTGTTATGTGTGTTGTGAATCCATACACTTTCCCCTACTCCTAATTTGTTAACAGAGCCATCAAACTCTAAATACCATGTGATTTCTTGCTTGTGGTTAGTACTAAGAGTTTCAGCCATTTCAGGATTGGGCAGATTTGAAATTTCTGTTTAGGGAGGTTCTTCTTGTAAGTTGGTTGCCTTGATTGTTTTAAAAGTTTTATCAGTATAGGCCACCGATTCTTCATTGATGTGTATGTCTTGTTCTAGAGCCAGTGGCTCATCATCAGTGGGAGGACCTGTTTCATCATTAAACAAAATAAAAGAATCCATATCGGAATGGATTGAGTAAATGGGAAAATTTTCAGGCTTGCTCTCACTACTTACCACATATTTCATGAGTGTTTCTCTGTATAGTCTCTTTGGTTGCCCAAAGACTGAAATAGTGGCATAGGAGAGGTCTAATTGAAGGGATCCTTCGAGCTTTGCTCCCCATGATCTTGATATGAGCATACCGTACTTTGGTGGGATGTCAGCCACCACCACATCCATGAGGATGGTCTTGTTGGGATATTGGACTAGGGAGACACACAAGTCTTTGATGAGGCCTAAACATTTGACTTGACTTGAGTCAAATGAGAATAAATCTTTGTAGGGCCTTGTGATATCAAGGTTCAACTTTTCCATAACTGCTTTGGGCATAAGATTGTGTGATGCTCCTGAGTCAAACATAGCGTTGTGCAAAACCTTGTCATGTATATGCAAATTGACATAAAAGGGTGAAATAGGTCCATATGTTGACTTTCCATTAACTTCTGGGCCAAACAGCAGTTCAGGGGTATCATCTAAAACATTTACATCATCCTTGTTCTCTGGGATTTGAAGTGATCTTTGAATTTGTTGCCTATAACATCATGTTTGGCAAGTTCTGAGAGGGGGATGGATATCTTAAGTTTTCCAATCTCTGCCTCTAAATTAAATGGCTTTTCCAATGGAGTCTTGGTGTTGATAATGGGAGTTTTTCTTCTTCATTTGAATTATCAGCGATTTGCTCTTGTTTATCAGCGTTATGGGACTTGATTTCTTGCGGTTTTTCTGTTTCAGGAGAGCTTTTAGGAGGTGGCAGAGGCTAATCAATAGAAGGCTGCATTTCTGTTATGTCCTCTACAGTCACTTGATGTGGGTTTGGGATAGGTATATCAGCTGGTTCTGTTATAATAGCCTTGCCTTTAATCTTGTTGGGCTGTTTGCCATCCTTTGGCTTGCTAGGTTCAGAAATATCAATGGTCCTAGTTCTCAGCTTATATTGTTTGTGTACTTCATACACAGCAGTATCATAACCTTGTTTAAAATCAAAGGACTCACCAGACTTAGTCTGAAATTGACTATAGTCATGCTCATCTTGGTCTTCTTGGCTCAGAAAAGTTTGATGCTCACCCTTTAGATCCATCAGATTCATGTGAGTTTCTTCTATGGGTTCACTAGAAGTGGATGCCTCAGCATAGTTTCCTTGGAAAGGGGGTCTTATGTCATGGTCTGGGCTTGACCTACCAGCATTTGTGTTCTGCGTTTTCCTAAAGTTTGGGTTCCTTATGGTATTGGACTGTTGTCCTTCCCATGATGATTTCCTCTCAACACTCTCTACTCTGTCTCCCAGCCTTTGCATGCCACTGATAATAGCATCAAGCTTTTGCTCTAAGGCTGAGATTTCTTCCTTGAAGGTGGTTCTTCTTTCCATTCTAGCTCTGTTTCTTTTGGCAATTAGGTTGGCCTCTACACTAACAACAACATTTTACATGTCCTCAAGGGTTTGAGGGGCTCTTTCCTTTAACTTGTATGCTATATATGGGTCGAATCCATCAGGGAATTTATACAAGGCAAGGTCAGGTGGTGGTCTTAAGTTCTGTGGTATTGCATTATAGATATTATTGAACCTTGCACAGTACTCCAAAACAGTCTCTTGAGGACCTCTTTTAATTGTATCATATTCAGCAAGTATGTGCAAGGGGTCTTTCCTTTTCTCCCATCTGTTGGTAAAGGATTGGTAAAGCTCATCCGGAGTGGTTATAGAATTTGCAGCAAGTGATCTGAACCAGGTTCTTACATCACCTGTTAAACTTTGAACAAAAATTTTCAGTCTTACGTTGTCATCATCTATCTCGTAGTTCTCAAAATAGTCTTGCATCTTATTGGTATGTTGTAGGGTTGTGCAAGGACCAGTACTATCAAAATATGTGATTTTAGTTTGGTAATCTTGTGGCAAAGCCCCAGGATTAGCAGGTAGTTGCAGGGGTGCATATCTATTGGCCATATTCACAGGGATAAGTGGAACAATAGGAACAACAGGGATAATTGGAACAACTGTGACAACAATAGTGGTAATAGGAGTATGTGCAGTGAATGAAGGTGTGGAAGGAGTGCTTTGAGATGTGGATGATGAACAAGGGGAAATAGGGGTTGAATGAAATAAAACCTTGACAGGAGTTGGAACACAGCTAGGGTGAATTGCTTCAGGGCTATTATCAGCAAAATCTTCTTGTCTTTCTTGCTTCCTAAGGATCTTTGGGATTAAGTTCAGGTTTTCAAAAGAAGCAGGGGGATTTGGGTCTGGATTTGACCTAGTATAACGAGAATTCCTTTTGGGAGCCAGATTCTGAATTTGCTTTGGTATTTTGTGTGAATTCTTTTAGAATTAGCAAGGAACTGATCTGATTTTGGAATAGATGTGTACAGTTTAAAACTAGCATGAAGATTGACTGAAGCAACTTTTATTTACTTCTCTTAATGCAAAGCAAAAATAGTTTCAAAGGCTTCCTGGCTGATATTCAGGCTTCATCTGTAGTTTTAAGGAATATAAAGCAATTAGAAAATCGATTATTCCCCAGTGGATTTTTTGAACCTATTTTATGAAATTAACTGAGGATGTTCACCAGTTGAGTCGCCATTATGTTATCACTCAGGTTGTCCTTTTGATCAGTGCAAAAGGATACGGCCGAGGTAACCACAGACCAGTCTTTGGACTATAGGTTCTAGCCCACCTGCAATCAGAGAGGGCTCTCTCTTTCTGATTTAGCTTTGTTGAAGATGATTTTAGGCTAGCTATTGAGTTCAAGGGGGTTTTGTTTAAGTTTTGGTGGGAAGGATGATACTTTCAGGTAAAGAGGCAGGGATAGCACGAAAGTTTTAGAACCATTAGGTGTGGAGTCAAGGAGTAGGACTGCTGGTGCATTTTCTTGGTCGCCAGAAGGAAAATGGAGCAAGCTAGCTGTATATGAAACAATTATTTAGGGTAAAAGAGATGGATTAAAGGCTAAGGAATGAGGGGCAATTAAGAATCTCTCATTCATATTAGCAGAAAGAAAACAAATGAGCCCTATCTAGCAGCAGTTAAGAATTCCTAGATAACAGTCATTCATATGTGAAAAAGATCAAACATGAGCCACAAAGGAATTCATGTTTATGCCTAAATCGAGAAGAAAACATTAAAAAGCCACGGAAACTGAGCATAGAGTGCAGCTAAGCAAATTCTAAACTAATCCTTCGTTCTGCAACTTGAGCTTATACGAAATTGAAATAACAGAGGTAAGAAGCACTTATTGACTCATACTGCAGCACAAGAATTCCACATTCAATTCTTCATACCATTAGACACAGAGCAGACATTCATTTCTCCAAATCTTTTCAGCAATCTTTGATTAAGTAAAACATCTCAGATATCTCGTGCGAGTCTCTCCTCTAGATTATCAACCAACCAACCCTTAAAACAATCTAGAGGGTGGTATAAATAGGGAAAAAATATCCAAAATTGTCTATTACAACTTGACCTAAAAAGGTCTGAAAGAAAATGATTACTTTAACCTAATCCTATCCAGAAATAAATGCAAGAAAATATATTTGAGCTGCGCTGAGGGTAGCCGTATCAAAACTGAGTTAATGTGTTGTCCTTGGTGGCTTGGTGCAGTGTTTCTGCAATAACTGTGGTTTGGGCTTTGATCCATTGCTGTTCGGCGGCTTTAAATGCTTTAACTGTGATTTGAGAGCTTTAATGGGCTTACACCGCTTTATTTGACTTTGTTGGAGGCCATTCAATGCTAAGCTGCCTTGGGAAATGAAGATTTTGATTAAAACATTCAACTGATACTCTTTGTCGCTCCATCTTTCCTCTAATACTCTTTCATAGTTGAATCAGGTCGTTTCTCTCTTTTGCTGTGTATGAAATTGTCAAATCAATAGTTAATGGCTGCTGTTCGGCCCTCTGTTGCTTTAAAAACTGCGTTTTCCCCTTTCTAAATGCTTCGCGAAGAAAAAAAGGTCATTCTGCGCCTTTCGGGCTTGCTGGGGGCTACGCGATGAGGGTCTTTCCACTTTGGCCCATTTCTCGTAGCCATGCACGCATGAAAAGCTGCCTCAGAATTTGAATCCGGGCTTCCTAAGCACAATTTTCGCCTTCGCGCCTTTCTTGCTGATGACATCAGCATGACGTTAGCGGGTGGGACCCAGTACGATGGTGACGTGGCAGGGTGACGTCAGCATGTACGGTGGTTGACATGGCAGTACATGGTGGCAGTGACGTGGCAGTGGGAGTTGGCAGTATGGTGCCAGGAGGCCGACGCAGGCAGATGACGCGGTAGGATGACGTCACTGGGCGGAGGACGTGGCGCTGACGTCACCCAGGGAGGGGATTTGGCAGTTTTGGGCGCATCGCCTTTGCACTGAAGCGGTTTGGGAGGAGGGGGCTCCGCCACACCTGGGAGGGCAACTCGTGGCGGGAGTACGACAGTAAAACTGCCGAACTCCTAGACGCTAACCCTCGGGCTATTGGCGCGAGAAAACACCCGCCCACCGTAGATCTTGGGCCGGCCAGGTCTAACGGTCGACGGGACAGGTAAGGTGATGGAAGGTTAGGGCGGGGACCCGCCTGCTATATTTAATTTTTTGTATGGCGGGGAGGTTTAAAACCTTAGGAAAGTGGGTTTTTGCGGGTTTTGCGCACCGGGGTAGATATATAGAGGCAAAACTTTAGAATAAAGGCGGAAAAATAGGCTTTTCAAGGTTAGGATTTAGGGAAACTGGTTGTTAGTCTGACCAGATGTCAGAGTAACTCCAGGACATGGATGGGCTAGTTAACAGCCCCAGATGGACTGTTATTTCCCAGAACTTACACAATAGGGCTATAGTGCCGGGGATGGGGAATATGTACATAGGGGAATTTTATACATATTTTTAGTAGGGGAAGGTGGAATAGATAGGGAGCTATATAATAGAATTAGTAGTTAATATGGAGGTGACCAGAAAGCGTAAGTATGTGACCTTAGGCTATTTTGGGGGAAAAGTGACTCATAGAGTGAAACAATAGGACTCCTAAGCAAAGAGGACCTTTACTCAGGCAAATATAATGAAAAATGATGAAACTAAGAGGAATCAAGCAGATCTTGACCTCTTCAGGGAAGTTAGTGAGTGATTTGGGGATAAGGAAGAATGGGGAAGTTAGACATATCCATCTTGAGCTCCTCGAGATGAAAATTGCCTTAAACTTGTGATCTGAATAAATATGACATTTGACAACATGAAATGGATCACAAGCCATGATTCTGCAACCACACAACTACCTACCTAGCCTACCTTCCTAACATTTTTTCTTCTTTTTGGGTGGGTGCACTTAGACTTGCAGACCCTACTTTACAATTTGTCTTTTGTCTACCCTCCTATCTAAATCTACCCTTATTTCTGCCAAGGGCCCAGATTAAGCAGTTGGGCTCCTTTGATTCTCTACCTATCTACAAATCTGCCAAGATTAAGCTGTTTGGTCAGATATCAATTCTCTATATTCTAAAACAAGAAATTGAAACCTAGGGAGGCCAAGATTAAAATGTTTGGCCCTCCCTTTTATAGAACATTCTTCAAAAATGGTTAACTCATCAAAATTGGAATACAGTAGTGGCACTTGCACTGGCACACTTTCATGGCCTTTTCTTTTGCCTCTTTTGGAAATATGGGACCTTGCAGCATGAAAGATGACATATTTTGCATGTAAAAATGTCAATCATGAAATATGAACACCTATTGCAATAGGAGGCTAACACCCTCTCCCTCCACAGTCCCTCATACATTCTTACCCTTGGTGGCAGAAAACTAAAATCACCATAAATCGCTTCATACTCATCAAGAAAACTCACACATCAGCAAGCATGGAATCTAATCCTTCATATGACCGAGATAAAGAGACACACAGTGACTCTCCTACAGAAATGCATTCACCAAGGGGACCTCACAAGGGTGGCAAACACATATGAGAGGAGCCTACTTCACTTGCCGAGCTGGAGGCCTGCCCTCTTTCTATCACATGCTTCCAACACCAATCCTGTTATTAGTTCTATGATATGGTTGCTAGAGTCCAGTACCATCATGAGTTGGCCAGGTTGTTTGTGCTTCATCTGCATAATGGCCAAGCCACTCTAGCTGTTGTGGCATTCACCTTGACACCCGAGTCTATTTCTCTAGCAACCGATATTCCTAATGTCAGAGAACAGTGGAATAAACGGTAGCAGATTGATAGGGAACATTATGAAACATAAATCAAGCCCAGTTATTTGAGACAACTCAACAGATTTTTTCCCTGTCAATACCTAAAAGACTCATATGCTCCCTTGATGAAACTCATAATGAAGTATTTCAGCTGTGAGGGCCAGTTTTGTCGCCTATATGCTTATCATATCAGATTGTTGATGCACTTTACCAGGGTGAGAGTGATGAATCTCCCCTACTTCATGTGCTGAAATATTGAGAAGATGACCACCCTAGTACAACAGAAGACTCCTCAGCAGCAGTTTAACAATATATATCATTTTGCACTCATCAAAATTGTGGTCATGCATCAGCTTGATTTGCAAGGAATCTCATGGGAGGATTTCATTTCTCGTGAGTTCTTCACAGCTCCTCAGGTACCTCCAGAAGTTTTTCATGAGATAGGTGGACCTTCACATCAGTAGGAGGGTCATGAGACACAAAACGCTAGTGTGGCGGTGTTTGTCACATATCGAAAGGGCACTAAAAGGTTGTTGGTAGTAGCAAAGTGAGTATTATCTCCACTCGGGGTGGAAGGGGTCTTGCGTCCTTCTTTAGCACAACAGGTTTCGAATAAGGGCAAGAGGCCATTACTTGATGAGGGGCCTTTAGGAGAGCAGGAGATGGATTTCATTCTCATTCAGGATGATGACACAGATTTGGGCCCACAAAGCTCAAAGCTTAAGGAGATCATTCAGGAGCAATAGGAAGAAATCAATGCATTGTCCCTCAACTTAGAAAGAGACAAGTGGATAATAAAGTACTTGGAGAAAATAAACAAGCAACTAGAGGATCATTAAACCATTATGGAGTTGCAGAACATACGAGAAAACCGCCAAGCTGCCAAGAAGAGGAAAGTGAAACTCACATCACTTGAACAAGAAATCAATGCTGATCGTGAGTCTTGGCTTGAGAGAGCTAATATCCACTTGGAAAAGTTGTTAGAGAAGGCCAAAAAGGAGAAAACAATGTTGAGACATATGGCCTATCATTACATGGCAAGAAATAAAAGTCACAAGGCAAGAATCAGGAACTTGAAGGCCAAGTTGAAAAAGGCATCGAGGAGGCGAAAGGAGCAAGATATACTTCAGATATTGGCTGAGGCTTCCTTGGCCAAACACAAAACTTGATGGATATCACTCAGCCCAAATTTCAAAAAATTTGAGACACTTTTTGCATTTTTGGAATTTTTGGGCTAAAACACAGAATTTTCTGCCGAATGCGCCGTGCCACCTGGCACTCGACTTCGACGGAGGCCTCCAAATGATGAAAACTCAACATTTTTGGATTTTTCTTGGAAGCATATGCATTCCTACCAATGTCCAAGAAATTTTGATAGTTTTTGAGCCCCCAAAAAGGTCAAAAACACCAAAAAAAATGACCTTATTTCCCCTATTTTGACACATAGGAAGAAGTGTTGGTAGAACTTAGTTTTGGAGGGGAAAATGGAGGCCAAATACAGAAATTCCACTTGTTCTGGAAAATAGATAGGCATACCTTTCCAAAAAGCACTCTTGGAGCAGATGTGGACACCGAGAAGGCCTCCAAAAGTGGCTTCAAACAGGCACTATGCGTGGGGAAATCAGCGTGGCGCATTAGGGAAATTTTGCTCAGTTTGACCAACAATACTCTGTTTTTCGCCTAATTTTTAAATAGTTTGACTTTTCTCCTTCTTAATGTCAAACATGTGATGTAATTTAATGTAAATTGATGGATTTTGATGTATTTATGTCAAATTTTCACTCATGGAGGTAGATTCATCTATCAAAATGTAGCTTGCAACTGAATGAATCAATTCCCTAGTTTCTAGAGGCAAGTTGTTCCACTGCCTAACTTTAGTTCTCAGTTTAGAATTAGTTGGAACAGCTCCTAAACTCATGAGCTTGACGCCTAGTGGTTGGGATGAGTTATGTTTTGTCTATATCTTGTGATTTATCAGTCATTAGCATGGTTGCACTTTTGAGAAAGCTTGGAGCTTCATTGTATACTCATTTCAGCAGTTTTGGCTAAGGAATAGACCAGGGTTTGCAGCATTTTATGGGATTCATGTGGAATCTTGCTTTGGTATTGTGTTTCCTTCTGTAATTGTAAGTCTAAATGTGTTTTTATATGCCATATCTCTGTTTGTTTCATCTTAACTAAAACAAACAAGGATTAAGGTAGAATCCATTGAAATTGCAGTGCTCTACCTAGAGTTTCTTAGTTATTGATGTTTTCAACTGTTTGAAGAGGATCCCTTAGGTTTTCTTTCATTCTTCAACTCCTCACCTGTCTAAATATCTCCATTTCATTCAATTTGAAGTGCCAAATCAGTTTCCTACCTTTCCCCATAGAGATCTCTGCAAAACTGAGCCTCATTCCCCAAACCCAAATATGCCTTTCCATTTGAGGCAACAAAACATCATCAAATTCAATCAAAATCTTTTTCACACATACCTAGCCTAAGATCAATATTCATATTAGTCATCTCAAGACCTCATTGATCATATTTAGTTGAGATCGACAAAGAGAGAGCCCTCTCCCGACCTGGTAGGGCTAGCTACCAGGTTAAGCGTGGTTTGATGTTACCATAGATCTTGCCTTTCTCAGCCTGAGGCAGATTTAGGAACTAACATTAGGTATCGGGTCGCATGTATGTTTTCCTCACTAGTTTGGCATGTGTGGCATATGCATATGGTTTATTGGTCATAATCTATCACTGGCATGGAGGATTGCCTAGATTCACAGCGGATCTGCCTAACCCTGCCATTTCCTAAATAGGCATGGTGGTGTGGCTTTATTTCTTTGCTTTCTGGTTGGTTTTCATGTTTCCTTGATCTGGGGTTGAATTACTAGTTCCTGGAGCCTTGGATGGAAAAATTCTCTAGAGCACTCTAAAGGCCTGGGTTGGGTTACTAGTCCTAGAGGCTTGGTTTGACAAACATTCTAGAGCCCTTGGTTGGTTGAGTTACTAGTCCTGGAGCCTTGGTTGGAAAAAACACTCTAAATACTTGGAAAGTTTGGGTAGAGACGAATCTAATGATGGTTTTGTGATGTCCGACCGTGAGGTGGAATCGTTGTTTTATGGGTTGAGCTGGTTTGGCCTCTGGAAGCCTTGGATGGTTTTGGATTGATGTGTTTTATGAGATCCGAAATTCATGCTTGGAATATGGCATGGGAGTGATTGGATGAAGAGAGATTTTCCTCAGCCATGTCTATGGTCAGATGGTTATTGGAACTCCCAAAACTGGTTGGCCTTTGTGTCATTGATATGAGTTTATTTATCCTTGTTAAATCATGAGTATTATACTGGTTTATATGTGGCTTATTGGGTTATTGTTTTCCTGGTATTTGCGTTATTATTATGTTGATATGAACATGTATTATGATAGTATCCATGTATGGCTCTCATCATGTTTTACTTATAAATGATTGAACAATGTATCTATGGCCTAATGGATGAAACTCTAGCTAATGTGTTAAGGCATCAATTATTTTGAGAAATTCTCAAATGAGTATGAGACCCCTATGCTTAGATCTCTTTTTTACACCTATAGACTAGATATTTGTGACATGTTTAACGAAATTCCTATCATGGCTAGTAGGGGTCCAGGCAAGGGCATGTTCAAGTAATTGCATTTGTATCATCATTACATTATTATATTTTTGATCTGAAGGTGTCATTTTGTTCTGGGAAGTGACCTAGATTATGGGCTTGAAAAGGTGGCTCAAATCATAGGGACATAGTCACAGCACTGGGAAAAAATGTCCCTGGACACTAGCATACCCTCTGTTGTTGGATCTTCCAGATTCTCCTAGATGCATGCTTTCTCATATCATGGGAGCGTCCTGGGGTTAACTGGCTAAAAAACTCAGTGGGATCCCGAGGAAGGACACCTGAGAGATTCAGATGGTTCCTGGGAGTTATGTTGCTAATCTGGAAGGTTTGTATGGTGTGTTTCCATTGGTTCCACTTCATTAAGGTGACTTAGGAGGTCAAACATATCAAAGTAACTTCTCGTTACATGTTTACCATCGTTCGCCAATTAATTGGGTAGATGTGGGAAGAGGGTGTTACATTCATATTTATGTCTCCCTCTCCCTCTCTTACCCTTCTCTACCTTTCTCACTCCTTCCCTACATAGTATAGAGGGAAATTGACAAGAAAGAGAAAATCGACAGAGAAAATCACTATAAATGATAGCTAAAGAGAAAGAGGAACAAAGAATAGAGAAAAATGAATAAGTCAGAGTATATCGATAGAGAAAGGAATTATAAATGAAAATTGAATGACATGAAGAACAAAGAATAAATCATAATGAACAAACAAGAGCATGTCAACAAAGAAAGGCACTAGAAATGGATCCATCCTAGATCCATTTTAACTCTAGATCTATCAATCGCCGATACTGATCAAATCTCTTGATTTGTAAACCTATTTTTCGAGTGCAAAACTTGAGGAAAGGTTTTCACCTCGAGATATTTGATAGCTATCGGTGCTTGATAGATCTGAAGTTAAGATGGATCTAGGTTGGTTTCAGTCATTTGTAGCCAAGGAAAACCTATCAAACATATGATTAATTTTATCAATAGTATGTAAATACATCTAATATTAATATAGTCATTTTAAATATGCTAAATATTTTTTAGATTTATTTGGTCATTTTAATTTTGTATTTTCTTAGTTACCTTAGTTTGTTGAGATGATAAATATTGTTAATAACTTTAATGATGAAATATGATGAAATAAAAATTTTGAATGCAAAGTGACAATGCAATAGTTTTGAATGATAGAAAACGTGAATAATAAGAATATAGTCAATTACAACTAGTCTTTATTGTGATCAATCTCAACCTATTTTCTTGTACTAATTTTAGTATTACCATTGTTAGTTTTGTCATATTTTTATATCAATTATATGAAAAGGGCAGTTGAAATCGTAAACCATTTAAATATTTATCTCGATTTTTCGTAGTAAACATCATACCTTATCTTTCTTTCTCTCCAATATTAATAGTTTGAATTACTGTAACACAAAAATCAATCTACATTGTCAATAATCTTTTGTGCTTACACTGTAATCAATGCAAATTGTTAATCCAATCACTTTAAAATTAATGTACCATCATACATATAATTATATCAAATCAGAAATCAACATCTACACTAAAATACATGCATCTAATGCAAGTAATCAAATAGGACCAGAAATCAACATCTACACTCAAATCAATACATCTTGTGCAACTAAGAAAATAGGATTTGAAACCAACATCTACACTGAAATCAATGCATATAGTGCAAGAAATCAAATAGGATTATAAATCATCATCTACACTGTAATCAATGCATTTAGTTCAAGTAATCAAATAGGATTTGAAATGATGCATGTAGTGCAAGAAATCAAATATATATAGAAATCAACATCTACATTGAAATTAATTCATCTAGCGCAAACAATCAAATAGGATTAGAAATTTCCATCTACACTGAAATAAATGCATTTAGTGCAAGCACTAAAATAGGATTACAAAGCATCTACATTGAAATCAATGCATCTACTGCAAGTAATCAAATATCATTAGAAATCAACATCTACAATAAAATCAAAGCATCTAGTGTAAGTAGTCAAATAGTATCAAAAATCACCATCTACACTAAAACCAATGCATTTCGTGTAAGAAATCTCCATCTGTCTCTTCCCTTCCATATGTATCTATCTCTCCCTCCATCTCTCCTTATTTGTCTCTCTATCTCACCAACCCCGAAACTTACACACTCTCTCACTCCATATATATTATTATCTTTTTCCCTCTCTCCTTGTCTCCATCTCTCTCTTCTTCCTTGTCTTCACCTTCCATATATTTCTCTATCTCCCTCTGTCTCCCTATATCACCCCCAAAACATACAATATCTTTATCCAATCTATCTATCTATCACTCCATTCTCCTCTCCCCCCCCCTCTCTCTGGGGTCTCTTTCCCTTCTCTCCCTCTCCCCAACTTCTATATCTCTTCCCTCCTATTGTCCTCTCTCCTTGTCTCTTTATCTTCGTTATCACTCGGACCTCTATCTCTCTCTCTCCACCTTTCTCTCTCTATGTATTTCTTCTTACCTCCCTCTCTCTCCCCCTCCATCTCCATCTCTCTTTCCCTACCTCTCTCCACTATATCACATCCTCTCTCTCTTCCTTTCTCTCTCTCCCTTTCTCTCCCACCTCTCTCTCTCTCTCTCTCTCTCTTTACCCTCCAACTTTGTTACTATATGCCTCTCTCTATCCTTCTATCCCCCTTCTCACAATATCTCCTTCTTTGTCTCATTATCTGACCTCAAAGTATACACACTCTCTCTCCATCTCTCCCTTGTAACTCCCTCTCTCTCTCTCCACTTCCCACTCTCTGTGTCTTTCATATTCCCTCCCTATCTCCCCCTACAACTCCATATCTCTATCCCTCCATCTCTCCTCCTCTCTCCCAATTCTTCTCTCCCGCACTTCCTCTCTCTCACTTTTTCTCCTACCTCTCTCTCTCTCTTTCCCCTCTAATCCTCTGTCTTCCCCCATCACTCTACTCCTATCTCTCAAGTCCTCTATCTCATCCTTCTTCTCTCTCACTTTCTCTCTTGCCTCTCTCACTCTCTCCCCCCCCCCTCCAATCCTCTCTCTTTCCCCATCATTCTTTCTCTCCCTCTCTCTCTCTCCAATTGTGTTACTATATCCCTCCATTTCTCCTTCTCTCCCCCCTTGTCTCCATCTCTCCTTATTTGTCTCTTTATCTTACCCCTAAACATACACACTCTCTCTCCATCTCTCCATCTCTCCCTCTTCACTCCCTCTCCCTCTCTAGTTATCATTCTCTATGTATTTCTTCTTCCCTCCCTCTCTCCCCCTCCAACTCCATCTCTCTATCACTCCCCCTCTTTTTCTCTCTCTCAATTCCTCTCTCTCATCCTTCCTTTCTTTCCCTTTGTCTCCTACCCCCTCTCTCTTCCCTCATCTCTCTCTCTCTCTCTCTCTCTGCCCTCCAATCCTTTGACTATCTCCCTCCCTCTCTCTATCTCTTTCTCCAACCCTCATATTTATGTCTCCCTCTCCCTCTCTTACCCTTCTCTACCTCTCCATCTCTCCCTTGGCACTCCCCTTATCTCTCCACCTCTATCACTCTATGTCTTTATTATTCCCTCCCATATATATCTAGAGTTAATATATGTATCATCATATATTAATTTATATTATAATATAAATAATTTAATGTTGTATTAATCCATATGAATATATATTAATATTCATATTAATATATTATAATATATTAATATGAATATTAGATTTAATAATAATAATAACAACATTTTAATCTTAATATGAGGGTTAATAATGTTTTTTTCATAGTATTAATAATAATTTGGTCCATGGTATTTGGCCCATAGGCTTGGTATATAATTAGATGTTGATTTCTAATCCTATTTGATATATTTTCATTTATTTACCATACCTCTTTATACCTCTTTTATAAATATGGTAGTTGGCCCATGGTATTTGGTCCATATGCTTCACCAACATAAAACCTCTTTTCTTACTTTTTGTAAATATATGGAGGTTTATGGAGTAAATATAAAATGAGGTTTTATTTATTTACCATACCTCTAGTTTATTTAATTTTTATTTATTTACGATATCTCTTGAGTAAATATAAAAAGAGGTTTTATTGATTTACCATAGCTCTCATTTGTTTATATTTTTGTTTATTTACCATACCTCTTATTCTAGGTGTTGGTAAACCTCTTCATATTCTAAAATTTATATTCTGTCTATAAATAATAATAACTACATTGATTTTTTAATAAGACCCAGATTAGATTAAAAAGGTTAAATATTAAATGTTAAATATTACATGATAAATGTTTATGTTTACCTTTTTGTAGAGCACTTCTCTGCGCAATAATAAATATTATATTTTTACATTCTAATGGGAGTTGTAGAGCTTGGTGTAATTAATATGGAATAAGAAAAAAATATTGAAATAAAAAATTAATTTGGATCATAAATAAAATGTTTTTGTGCCGATAGGCATGGTATGGGAGTAGATCTCGCATAAAAACATCAATGTAATAATGTTTAACATTTAAAATTTAACATTTTTAATCTAATGTCGGTCCTATTTAAAAATCAATAGAAATTATTATTATGTATAAACAAAATAAAAAAGAGGTATGGTAAGTAAATAAAAATATAAATGAACTAGATATATAGTAAATAAATAAAACATGTTTTATACTTTAGACCATATGTTAAATAAAAAAAATATAAATAAACTAGAGGTATGGTAAATAAAAAAACCTCTTTTTATATTTACTCCATAAACCTCTTTATATTTACAAAAACTCAAAAAGGAGGTTTTATTTAGGTGAAGCTTATGGTCCAAATACCATGGGACAAATTATTATTAATACCATGGGCCAAATACCATATTTATAAATGAGATATGGTAAATAAATAAATATAAAATATGTATAAATAGGTATGGTAAATAAATAAAAATATATCATATAGGATTATAAATAAACATCTAATTATATGCCAAGCCTGTGGGCTAAATACCATACAAAAAGGAAGAGAGTGATGGGGGAAGAGAGAGGATTGGAGTGAAAATAAAGAGAGAGAGAGAGAGAGAGAGAGAGAGAGAGAGAGAGAGAGAGTGAGAGTGTGGTGGGGGAAGAGAGAGGGAGGTAGGATATAAGGAGAGACAGAGAGACATGATGACAGAGATGATTTGAGAGAGATTAGGAGAGAGGGAGGGAGAGGGGAGGAGATAGGGAGGGATAGAGAGATGGAATTGGGGATCGAGAAAGGGAGGGAAGAAGAAAGACATAGAGAGTGAGAACTGTGAGAGAGACAGAGTGACAAGGGAGATATGGAGAGAGAGTGTATATGTTTGGGGGTGAGATAAAGAGACAAATAAGGATAGATGGAGAGAAGGAGAGGGAGAGGCATGTAGTAACAGTGTTGGAGGGTGAAGAGAGATAGAGAGAGATGTGCAAGAGAAAGGGAGAGAGAAGAAGAAAGAGAAGGAGGATGTGAGAGAGTGGAGAGAGGTAGGGAAAGACATATGGATTTGGAGGGGGGAGAGAGGGAGGTAAGAAGAAAGACACAAAAAGAGAAAGGTGGAGAGAGAGAGGCGGTGATAAGGAGGATGGAGGGAGAGAGAGAGAGGATAACATGAGGGAAGATAGAAGTGAATGAGAGGGAGAGAGAGAGGGATAGGAGGAGTGAGTGATAGATATATTGGTGGAATAGAGTATATATTTTGGGGGTGATAGAGAGGGAAAGTGTGATATACAGATATAGATGGAAGGTGAAGAGAGGGAAGAAGAGAGATATGGAGAGAGAGAGGGAGGGACAAAGGGATGGATAGATATGGAGAAAGAGAGTGTGTGTTTGTGGAATGAGATAGAGAGACAAATAAGGAGAGATGGAGGGAGACATAGATATAGATGGAGGGGGGAGAGAGTGAAGAATATTCCTTGAACTATATGCGTTGATTTTAGTGTAGATGGGGATTTCTAATCTTATTTTATTTCTTGCACTAGATGCATTTATTTTAGTGTAGATATTGATTTCAAATTCTATTTCATTACTTGCATTAGAGGCATTCATTTCACTATAGATTATCTCTAATCCTATTTGATTGCTTGCACTAGATGCATTGATTTTAGTGTAGATTGTGATTTATAATCCTATTTGATTGCTTGCGCTAGATGCATTCATTTTAGTGTCTATGTTTATTTCTAATTCGATGTAATTGGATGTACGATGGTACATTAATTTTAAAGTGATTGGATTAACAATGCGCATTGATTTCATTGTAGATTGTAATGGATAATCCTATTTGATTGCTTGCACTAGATGCATTGATTTCAGGGTAAATAATCTTATTTGATTACTTGCATTAGATGCATTGATTCAGTGTAGATGTTGATTTCTGATTTGATGTAATTAGATGTGTGATGGTATATTAATTTTAAAATGATTGGATCAACAATGTGCATTGATTTTAGTGTCAGCACAAAAAATGATTAACAATGTACATTGATTTTTGTGTTGTAGTAATTAAACCTATTAAAATTGGAGAGCAAGACAGACAAGGTATGATGTTTACTACAATAGCTCGAGCTAAAGGTTTAAATGGTTTATGATTTCATATTTCCTTTTCATATAATCGATATGAAAAGATAACCAGATAAAACTCACTCATATTTAGCATATTTAAAATGATTATATTAATATTAGATGTATTTATGCATCATTATAAAACTAATTATATGTTTGATAGATTTTTGTTGGTCACACACATCTAAAACCAACCTAGATCCATCTTAACTTCGGATCTATCAAGAGTCAAGAGGGATGAAATATCTCTAGGTACAAACCTTTCATCATGTTTTTTACTCAATAAAGAGGTTTACAGAGAGATTTGATCCCTATCGGCGCTTGATAGATTCAGAGTTAAGATGGATATAGGATGGTAATAAAAATATTAAGTAGTTTATATTTTGATACTAACTATATAGATAAATACATAGAGGATATATATATATATATATATATATATATATATATATATATATATATATATATATATATATATATATATATATATATATATATATATATATATATATATATATATATCAAAAGGAAAAAAATCAATATAGACAATGAAGACATAAATAAAATATTTCAATCCATGTATCAAATAAAATATATCAATGTTAACTAATTGGAAAAAAAATCAGTATGGTTAAACATTTTGTAACTCTTTTAATAATTTGTAAAGTACCTCCCAAGCCTACTCAAAAAATTAGCCCTAGGCTCCATATGTTTTAAATTTTTCTCTTTATTTATAGTGACGATTCACCCATCATCACGACTAATATATTTTTATCCTCATATCCACCTTCATTTTTGCCAAAACTATACTTATTATCATAATAATTGAAAAACATTAAATAAGGAATTCACAGTACTACATACTCTTATATTTCTTTTCCAGAATCCATGAGGGGGCCTTTAGATTGCTTACTTTATATCAGATCCATCATTAAGTACAAATTACATATTGCAAAAAGAGAACATGCAACCCATATTATTATTTGGTTAATCTCCATGGAACATTAACAATCTCTTGCCTCTAGCTCTTTCATGAATCATAATTATATTACTACAGGCATAGTCATAGATGTTAATGTCATAAATCTTAAGCATCATGAAAAAATGGCTAGCCTAGCCTCATTAAATACCACTCTGATGACATGCATAGCATATAAATCTCGAACCATTATTTATACAATTAGTACCACTATTTCTTAACTATCCCGCATGCAACTATAACACTGGAGGTACACTGCTTCTATTGCTAACTTTACACGGGAATACCACAAGAGTCACATGCATAGGATAAATATCATTCCCATAATAGAGTAACTGAAACATCCATATATCTGAGCCAACAATTTAACAACATAATAATTTCTGTATTCAAGCTTCTGTGATCCATAATGAATTAAACAAAGTCTTTCGGTAGAAATCTACCGATTGACATTGTTTTAAATAATAATTAAGGATTAACATAAAGGATATACCATGCAAGTGAATCTGACTAGAATGGAAAAGATCACCAATAAAGCTACTCATGTACAAGTATCCCATGTAATTCATTCAAACATTCTCATAGAGAGGAAACTTAAACAAATATTCTCATAGAAAAATTGAAATTATAACAGAGGAGAGAAGAAACTAACATACAAAACATTCAACACGTATGAATCCAACTAAAACATCACTTGGAGAGCATAGCACCACCACCCAACTATGAATCACCACTGATTCCCTCTGATATGAGGTTCTTGCCATGGATCAACTGCCTCCAATTTATCTATGCAATGAGTATTTAGTACCCTCTTTCATGATATACTTTCCATTAGCGGCGTCCATCTTTTATGGATTTTTATCCACTTGCCTAGGACTTTTTCGGAAAAGCTCGCCTTTATCTCCCCTGAGGATTTTCATCATAAAGCTTTCCTTTATCTCCTGCAAAGCTTTTATTCTTTTCTTGATGGATATTTATCTCCAATCCATCCAAGCTTATCTAGAATCACATCTGGAAGCTTTAGCATGAAATATTTATCTTATCCCATTTCTCAATGGGATTTGGCAAGAACCTCATATCTTGGTGTCTCGCACCTCTAAGTGATCAACTTTTAAATTATTTAATAATGTATTTGCTTTTGTTTTGCACATCTTACCTATCTTTCCTCAGCTTAGGTTTGCAATATTTCAACACACAAGGGAGGGGTGTTACATACTCCACTCCTTAAACTTTACATCGTCCTCATTGTATTACTGCATCCTCGTTCCCAAGTAGTTGTCATTGAATCCACAACTTCTATGGCCTTTCCATCTAATGCAAATATACCAATATGTATATCAGTTACAAGGAGTGCTCCCATCACATCTCCTTCCATTGTTACTTTTAACATTGGTTTTAAACAATTTTGTAAGAAATTTTAGATGCATAAATGCATTAAAAATTTCCACAATTAACATCATAATTTCATATACAATACTACTGAAGTAGCTACGACTTATATTACTCGTCATTTATTGTGTTTGAAAGAATGCGTGTCTCTCCCCTAATTCTTCCATGCCTTTGTGTTCTTGCCGAACACTTGCTTCCTATAGTTTCTCTGCATACAACAAGTCAATTTGCATATTTTCCACATCAATATGCATATAACATCATAACCATATATAATCATCATAAGGACATGTATGCCAAACTGCAATTAAACCATGGTTACTTATCCTTTAACCACCTCTTAGTTTCGTTCTTCTATGCAACCTCTAGGTTGGTTGCCCCATCAGACACCTACTCAGTGTCTTCATGCATACCTGCACACAAGGTGTATTACACACATAGATATACATATCATGTTTTAATCATGCAATACATGTAGTCATACTGGTACCATATGTACTGCTTGTACATAGTACAATTTGTACCACTGCACATCATACCATGCCCATAGCATCACCTGCATGACATACACTTTATCCACATGTTTCCAACCATGTTAGTATCATGCCAAACATTCCTTCATCTATTTCTGGTAAGTAGAACAATTGTGCTCAGTTTATAAGGAATTTTCATGAACATGTTCCATTTCTGCAACCAAATAAAGTTTTATGTCATACCATTCAAACAATCATTTTCCTGTTTCATGTGGTTGCAACAATATCAACATAATATCATAAAAGTTATCATGCACACTACAACTCAATCATGAACATATATTCTGCTTAATCATAAAGCAGAATATTAACTCATAGATTTTTTTGAAGTTTAATAATAATTAGATCAATACTCCATACTTAAATAATTCATCTCGTAAGATTTAATATTGCCCTTTTTATGTGTCAATATATTGTTGATGTAGGTAAAATCTCATTCAATAGATAGTATGCACCTACATATATTCTCCAATAGTAGTTATAAATGTGATGCAGGAGCTTCCGAGTGAAAAGGCGACAGCTGGGAAATGTTTTTTTTTATTTTGCTGGATAGAAAGAAAAACATTTTGAGTTTTTGTTTTATTTTGTTTTATTTAAAATTAAGGCTGACTCAAACATTTTTCTTTAAATTAGGCAAGCAAATCAAGATAGGATTAATTAGGAACATGTTTAAAGAAATTGTTAGAGAGCTGAAAGGTAACTGAGGAACAATTCCTCAACTATAAAGCTAATGATGCATTGAAAAAGAAAAACCATAGTTCATTGAGGGGCTGCCATTCAGAGAGCAGAGAGAGCTTAGAATCTGTAATTTACAATTGTTTTGAATCTCTATAAAAGCAAACAATTCTAGAACCTGTCATTAAGGAAGTAGGATAGTTTTTTATTTCCTTGTGCATAAATGTTTCAGACATTGTAATGAAAGCAAGATAGTGAAACAACTCATTAAGAATCTGAATAGAATCAACAAGAATCTTGTAATAGGAGGCATCTCAAACTGGGAACCAGACAAAGGAGAAACCAACATATACAATACATTTTACCTTTTCCTCAACAAAAAAAAAACTAGGTACTTTTATATTCAACATTCAAGCATTCCTATACATGCATTTCGTTTCCAATTTAACAGTTCACTGTACAAAATCTATAACCCTAAAATCGTGGAGGGTTCCAAAACCCATGGAAAAAAAATTATAGTTCACAAGCTAAATACTAGTCAAACAGTGAGGGCATGAAAACCCCTGAAACCATGCTAATACTAGTCAAATAGCAAGGGCATGAAAACCTCTGAAACCACAGACATTGATGGAGGAATTGAAACCCCAAGGGTTACACCCAATTGCAGACAAAGCAAGTAATAGAGCAAGCAAGAGAAAGATACAGCCACAGAAAGACCCTACCTAGGTTTTCCCTAAGCCAGTGAACAAGCCCAGGGATGAAGCTGTGGAGCAAAGTTCGCCTGGAATGACTTGCATGCCACCACAAGATAGGGTAGCAGTTAGGTAGGGCCACAAGACCAAAACAAAGTGAACAGAGAACTGAGAGAGGAGTGAGAATCTACCTAGAGGAGGTTAAATTCCGCGATGGAGGACGAGAGTTGAGACCCACAATAGAGGGTTTCTCCCAACAGAAATTCCATGAGAGGTTCTTGCCTGCTCACCACAAAGCAAGAACGTTAGAGCCTAAAAAACGAAAGGATGAATTGCAACCAGAACAAGAAGATTACTTGAGAACGAGTTCACTTAGCCATCCTATGCAATAGTAAGGCGAGAACCTGCGTTTGCAGAGCCAAATCATCACCAGACCCAACATCATGAAAACAATCATCGCAAAATAGAGCAGAGACGAAGTATGAGCCAAATGATAGAGATAAATAGACTTGCAGATGGAAAAACGACCTAAAACCCTCCAAGAACCAACGAAGTGAATCACCACAGAGAGCGAGAAAAGGCACGATGCAAACAAACCACCACAGGGAACCAGCAAGGCACAACATTAAAAGACCACCATACAAGACAAGAAAGGCACAACACTTACCAACCATCACAAGAACTAGGCGAAAGCATCGAGCACCCATAGAGCTGAACTAGACCATAGAAAAGCAAGAATGGATTCTTGATACCCTCGAGAGGTGTGATAGGCCGTGGTTGTGAACCCAAGGCAAGTACAAAGGTAGGTTGAAAACCATAAAACACATTAAAACGTCACACCAAAACCTTGCCACTGTCTTAAATTCGAAAACGAAAGAGTTAAACAGTCACTGCTACGTGTCCCTCCTTGGGATCGCCACCAATTTTTGGTATCAGAGTATATTTTTCCTTTCTCTCAGTAAAGATGGAGGTAGGATGAAGGGGTCGAGTAACAGCCATCAAAAGAGTAGCAGATGAAGGGTTACGAGAAGAAATTAGGATTTTAATTGGATGTTTGGCATCAGTGGAAGCAGGAAGGTGTAGAGATCTGGAAGGTGGGGATGACAGTGAGGAGGAAAACACAACCACGATGGATAGGTCAGATGACGAAGGACTAGAGATTAAACTATTGAGGTTAGTTTTGTTGGGTAGTAGCAAGCCAAGACCAGAGCTCTCTAATTACGATGGTAGTTTGTCCATAGAGGCATTACTAGACTGGATAAGTGAATTAGATAAATATTTTTAATACGAAGAAATCAGTGAAGACAAGAGGATCAGGTTTGTTGTCACCAAGTTGAAGGGACATGCAACACTATGGTGGGATAATGTATAGGCAGAAAGGAGGAGATTAAACAAACCATTGATTAAAAAATGGGACAGGATAATTGTTAGAATGAAAAGAAATTTTTTTCCTAAAGATTATCAAATTTCCCTTTATAGACAAGTACAAAACTTGAGGCAAAGAATGATGACCGTAAAGGAATATACTGAAGAATTTTAGAAAGTAAACCTGAGAGCTGGTTATGTTGAAGATACCCCTGAGAAAACAATGAGGTTTGTAAATGTCTACAGATGGAGATTCTAGAAGAAATTAGTATTCCTTCCACTAAGACCATAGTGTTAGAAAATTATATATTACGGAGCAATGGAACACATAAAATATTGCAGAAATATAAACACAGAAAACGCACAAAACAAGAGAGACACAGATATACGTGGTTCACCCAGTTTGGGCTACGTCCACCCTGAACAGCCAGTCCTTCCTTTCTATTATCCAGCAAAATGAAGAGACACAACCTACAGCAAATCCGCTGTAATATCCTCTATTTCTCTCACAGTCTCACCTCTCTGTTTCTCGCTCACAGAATACACATCTATATCTTAGCCTCCAATACAATACCCTCATACAAAGAGAGGGGTTGCCTTCTAGGGCAAAAAACCCTAAACTAAACATAAGTTCTACCGTCAGATCATCTACCTAATGAACGGCCCAGATTGACTAGAAATTACTATACTTTTACAAGGCAATTTTACATTTGTTTTTAGCTTCGGGGGCGCTGCCCCCGAACCCTCGTTGGGGGACTGCTGGCCCCCGGACCCTCCAGCCAGGGGGGATGGGCCCCCCGCACCCCCCCAAGTGGAGGGGTGTACAAACTTCCTGGGGTATACATCCGGCTGAAACAAAGACCTCTGAACAATCATGCTCCACACACAACACATAGAGGAAGCCTATCATAGTGCTTTGAAGGCGGAGGAAAAGATTGCTAGGAAACAGAATGCCAAAAGAGGACATGGTTCTGGCAGATGTCAGGGACAGACCTTTGGCAGAGGTAGGACTGCCAATAGCAATGAAGAGGGTAGTAGTTCAAAGACATCGGGGCAGACTGAAAGGGAAGGTAACACCAGAGGAGGAAGTTCTTACCAGTGAGGAAGAGGTAATGGCAGAGGCAGAGGAAATTCCTAGCAGTGTCACAAGTGGGGACACAGGTCCTTTGAATGTCCTGAAAATGAACAAACTGGGCAGAGGGGAGCATATGTCACTCAGCCCGATGAAGCGGAGGCACCAGCACAGGAGGTGGAAAATATGCTAGAAACAGTGAAATCCTTGGTGTTGAACAAGGTATTATTGAAACCAGCTAAGGAAGTAGCTGATCAGACACAAAGGAAAGCATTGTTCTGGACTATGTGCAAGTCACATGGGAAATGCTACAAATTAATCATAGACGGTTGAAGTACTAATAATCTGGAAGCTACTGAAATGGTGGGGAAATTGGGTTTGAAGAAGTTCAAGCACCCAACTCCATATAGGGTGTCTTGCTTGCCAAAAGGTTACCAACTGTTGGTCAATGAGAAGTGCAAAGTAGAGTTTCATATTGGCAAGTACAAGGACAAGGTGACTTGCGATATCGTGCCTATGGACGTGTGCCATATTCTGCTGGGTAGACCATGGCAGTATGATACGAAGGTTGTCCATGACGGAGAAAAAATTGTTACAAGTTTGTTAAAGATGTGATAAAGCATACTCTAGTGCCCATGAAGGAAGAGGATGCTGCAGAAATGAGTGGGACAAAAGCATTACTGTTAGGCAGAAAAGAGTTCTTGCAATAGATGGAGGATGATGAGGTAAAATATGTAGTTTTACAAAGGCCAAAACCAATATTGATCCATACTGAAGTCACTGACTTACCTAAAGAGATAAAGGACATGTTGCAGGAATTTAGTGATATTGTGGTAGACGATCTACCGGATAGATTACCACCAAAGCGGAGCATTAGTCACCATATTGATTTTATTCCAAGATCCAGTTTTCCAAACATGGCTGCTTACCAGATGAGTCTAAAGGATAATGAAGAAATCATGAAGCAAGTGCAAGAGTTGTTCGATAAAGGACTGATTTGAGAGAGATTGAGTCCTTGTGCAGTTTTGACTGTTTTAGCTCCCAAGAAAGGAAGTGAGTGGCGAATGTGCACTAATTCCCGGGCCATTAATAAGATCACTATCAGGTTCAGGTTTTCTTTAGCTCGTATGGATGATATGATGGATTGTTTGAGTGGAGCAGTGTACTTTTCAAAGATAGATCTGAAAAGCACCTACCAACAAATCAGAATTCAAGAAGGTGACAACTGGAAGATAATTTTCAAGACTAATGAAGGCTTATGCGAATGGCTGGTTATACCATTTGGATTGAGCAATGTCCCCAGCACGTTCATGCGTTTGATGAACGATATGCTGAAGGAATTCGTTGGTAAATTTGTGATTATATATCTGGATGATATACTTATATTCAGGAAGACGAAGGAAGAGCATTTTCGACACGTGAGGTATGTATTGGAAAAATTGCAGTAAAATAGAATACTGATAAATTTGAAGAAATGTTTTTTTTTTCAAGAAAGAGTTAATTTATTTGGGATTTGTGATTTTCAAGAATGAACTAAAAATGGATCCGGAAAAGGTTGCAGCCATGGTTAGTTGGCTAACTCCCAAAAGTTTGTTTGAGGTATGGAGTTTTCATGGATTTGCGAGTTTTTATTGGAAGTTTATTAAAAATTTCAGTGTGATTTGTGCACCCATGGTGGACACCATTAAGAATGAATGTCAACGTTTCTTTTGGACAGAAACGGAAGAGAAAAGTTTTCAGCTCCTCAAAAGAAAAATTACTGAAAAACCAATTTTGAGATTACCAGACTTTAACAAACTTTTTCAAGTTCGTTTTGATGCTAGTGGAACAACCATTGGTACAATACTCAGCCAAGGGGACAAGCCAGTAGCCTATTTTATTGAGGAGCTAAATGAAACTAGGAAGAAGTACATGTCTTATGAAAAGGAATTTTATGCAGTGGTTCAAGCACTAAAGCAATGGAGACATTATCTATTGGCTAATGAATTTGTCTTATTTTCAGACAATTCTGTGTTACAGTATATTTTGCAGAAGCATAAGCTGAACCATAAACATGCAAAGTGGGTGGATTACCTACAGCGTTTTACATTTGTGTTGAAACACATCAGGAGTCAAGCCAGCAAAGTGGTAGATGCATTAAGCAAGAGGAATTTGATCCTACAGGAAAGTATGATACAAGTATTAGGATTCAAACATCTTAAAGACTTGTATGAGACAGATGTAGATTTTAAGTAAGCCTATGAAGCTTGCCAAAATCCGTTGTTGATAGATAACAGTTCATGGCTGGACTATAATATGTAGGAAGGGTTGTTGTTCAAAGGAGGGCAGTTGTGTATTCTAGAATGTTCTATGAGAGAGAACTTAATCCAGGAAAAGCATAATGGAGGTTTAGTTGGGCATTTTGGCATAGACAAGACCTTGGATCATTTGAGCCACTTTTACTATTGGCCAAATATGCATATATATGTACAGACGTTTGTGACTAGATGCAAAGTGCGTCAGCTTGCAAAGGGACACAGCCAAAACACAGGGTTGTATACGCCCTTACCTATTCTGAACAGACCATGGGACTCAGTCAGTTTAGAATTTGTATTAGGTCTGCCAAAGACACAACGGGGATTCGATTCCATCATGGTTGTGGTGGATCGTTTCACCAAAATGGCACATTTCATTCCGTGTAGGAAAACTAGTGATGCCACACATGTAGCACATTTGTTCTTCACAGAGATAGTTAGATTACATGGCTTGCTGAAGTCTATTATTTCGGGCCGAGACGTTAAGTTTATAGGAAATTTTTGGTGGACCTTATGGAAAAAATTAGACACCAAACTAAAATTTAGCTTAGCTTATCATCCGTAGACCAATGGCCAAACCGAAGTGGTGAACCAAAATCTGGGAAATCTATTAAGGGGTTTGGTTGGAGAAAATTCTCGACAGTGGGATCGTGTGCTCGCACAAGTGGAATTTTCTTATAAGGATTCACCCAACAGAAGCATGGGTAGTAATCCTTTTGAGATCCTTTATGGAATGCACCCACATGGAGTACATGACTTACAGTATTTGGGTTAGTTGGAGTGTTGGGCACCGAATCTGGCTATCTTTCTGTCCATTTTTAACATCCTTTTTGACCCCTTTTATACTTATTTACCCACGTTGCTATGCTATACTTATGAATTGAATACGCCTAACTTGTCCAATTGGAATTTTTTAATTAATGAAGTAAAGTCACAAAGTCTTATCTATTCGCAGCACTGAATTGAATGTTTGGCTGCAGATTGGAGAACAGGAATCCTCGCATCAGCATTTCGCAATAGATCTGGTAACGGCTAGCCCTGAGGAGACCACACAGCTGGAGTCACAATCCCTTGGAACTATACTTGGGCCTTTTCACTATCTTAGTCATCTGGTGATTGGTGTCGTTCCAATAGATGTATATTTCTATATATGCAGGTACCGTGTTCAGGGAGATATGTTATTCTCCTTTGCTGTGTATAAAAGAAAGAATGTTCCTATAAATGGGGATTCCCCCATTGCTATTGTAATCACCTATTACATATCAATAAAATATCATATGTTTTGTTCTTCTAATCTTTTTTGTGGCTAACACACCCTTGATCAGAGAGCTGGGCCCGCTCTTCTAATCAGGTGCCGCGTCTTTGTGTGTACATTATTTGATAGTTTATGTTTGCTGTTACATTTCTTTATTTCTTGTAATTTTTTTCTGGGGTTCTATAATTTATTTACTCTTACAATCATGTTTTGAATCTTAGCCGTGAGCCCTTTGTTGGAACAGATTGTTTTCTTGGCCCTGTACTTTGCACATTGCCTTGAAAGGATATGCACCTGGATTGATAAATTAATGTCGGAATAGGGTGAGTAAATTTTTCATACCTGGACACCAACATTTTGGCGTTGTTTCTAGGGAGGCTAACAAGGTGCAAATAATGATCCAGACCAACCAGAGGGTCAATCTCGTCGTAGGGAGAGAACGAGTTTTCTCACTCTACCTCAGGTCCTGAGCGTAGGTGTTCTATTTGTTTTTTTTTTTTTTTTCTTTCCTGTTGATTTTGGGCCACCCTCTTGTGCTGGGGAGGGAGGAGTCTTTTAACGCCCCGCTCTAGGACCTGAGTTGGATTTACTTTCTTTTAACCCCCTTTGTGTGATTTTCAGGAAACCCTAGCTTTTACCCTAGGGAGGGAGGAGTCTTTTGATGCCCTGCTTCAGATGTGGAAGCATTAGGTCTTCTCAAGGTTTGTTCTTTGTTCTTTGTTCTTGTTTTGGGGAGGGAGGAGTCCTTTGAAACCCTACTCCAAGCCTAAAACAATAGATTTTTGTTTTCTCTTGCTGTCTTTCTTTTGTAGTTCTTTCGTCTTGCGGAAGGAATGGTCCTTTGGCACCTTACTCCAAGATCAAAGCATTGTAAGTTCATACCAAGACTCTCCATTATACCAACTTTTGTATGAACAAAGAATAAAATAAGAGGGGCAGAGGGAGAGCCCCAAATAGAGGACCAGATCTGGTAAGAAATACCTATATCTAGCAAATCATAGAGAAGGTTGAATCTGAAGCATCGTCTTGCATAGCTGTGAGACCAGGGGCACGAAGAGTGAAGTCTATAGCATTCTTTGGTGATTCAACACAACAGGTCCCTTTAAGTGTGGAAGAAATACCTAGCAATAGATCTAACCAGGAGAATCTTATGCTGGTGATAACAGAAGAAGAGGTTGCAAGCAGAACATTGACAAGGTTAGACTACTCCAGCAAGGGAAAGGAGGTTATAGCTGAGGGATGGAACCATCAAGATGAAGGAGAAGGAAACGAGGAGGTACTCACATCACCAAGGGACCAAGGAAGTGCCGTTAAAGCAACCCGAACTCTAGTGGTAAGGAATCCTCAGCCATCTTCCATAGAGCCTGTTGAAATTCCCACGATTATTGGAAGATATTCATGGCTCCCACAACCACTACCATCGATTTGCTGATTGGATATCTCGAAGCTGGTGCACCCACGAAGCCTATTCCTTTGGCAACTTTACCAACCTTTCATGGGCTTGTTTCGGAAGACCCTGACATGTTTTTGTTCGAGTTCGACATAGTGTGCCGGGGGTATGACTACACAACAAATGCCCAGAGGTTAAATATCGTCCCTTCCACATTAAAAGGAATAAATTTGCGATGGTTCATAGGCCTAGGAGGAAAGTCTATTACCACATGGGAGGATATGCAGAAAGCTTTTCTAGAAAAATACCAGGATTATTGTAAATCCCAGAACACTAAGGAGGAGCTTTTCAAGTTCACACAAAAAGAGGATGAGAGCCCGGAAGATTGTGTGGAAAGGTTTCATTACACCTTATAGAGGTCAGGTCACTCTGATTTGGATAACGAAATTTTAAAAATTATCCTCCTACGGGCTTTTCATGAGGACTCGATGGAACTGCTGAACATTGTAGGAAAGGGAGACATCTCCAAGGAAAGCCTTGAGACCATTTGTGAGTTATGCATTTAGTGCTCAAGGGGGCTTGCAAGAAATAGGCAAGGTATTCATATAGAAAAGGGGTCTAGCGGGGGTATTACAAAGGCGGAAATTGGAAACCTGCTAGACAACTTGAGGATAGATATCCTCAGCACTCTGTCACCACAAATGGATACTCTAAAAGTAAAGCAGAAGCAGCTAGAACTAGATAGGACCATGGCAATATTCTACCTGAAGTGTAGAAAGAAGCATCCAGAAAGGGAATGCCCACTAAACTCCATAGAGGAATGTGCAATCTGCGAGCTTAACCATGCAACAAGTTCATGCCCCTCCTTGCTAGGCTTGAAAGTAGTATTTCAAGGGATGGGAGAGGACACGGAGCAACTATACCTCATGGGGTCTAAGAAGCCATTGTAGCCTCGACCATTGATGGGAAATCAAGCTATGTATCCAGATCCATCTTAGTATTTCAATAATTTTAATATGAATCCTCAGATCATGCCTTATCCCCCCATGTGGCCGCAATACCAGTTTCCACCTTGGCAGTAGTGAAATCCTCAACCTAGTACGAGCTCTCCTTGGGCTCCAACCTGGCAGGGATCCTCTACTGGGAAATTCCCCTAGAAGATTCCACAGTAAAAACTCTAATTGCCCTCTAATATGCCTCCTCGTAACCAGACTACCCATCCTCATTTTCCAATGCAACGTAACCCTAACCCTAACAATAAGGGAACTCATCAAGCTAATGTTCTTAACCTACCTTCATATAGTATCTCCACTGCAAAGTTGTATGAAATGAATCTGCGATTATGGCAGATAGTTAATGTCCAACCTCCTCCAGTAATCATTGAACAACTCGATGGTGAAGGTAAGTGTTCTAGACATATTTGGGCATTGCAACACCAATCTTATATTTCAATAAACAAAGGACTCTTTAACCCCTAAAAGTGTTGCTTCATACCCTAGAGGATCATGGTCAACTGATTACATCATTCCCCAAGAGTTCCACTTGAAAAACCACTTAGAACTGGCTAAAGTTGGACCATATTGACTGCTCCATTGTCAAGGTGTGATGCATACTGACTTCTACACTAGCCAAGTGTGATGCATACTGAAGAGGCCTTCTGTGGGGTGCGATGAGCGATGGTGGACAAATGTCAGAGACAGTTTGCTAAGTGGATGCTCATGGAGTCTTCCAGAAACTTCTCCTATCACACTTGCCTCTCTGAATTCACCCAGGGATGAGTAAGAGATCCAAGAAATCTCCAAGTGGAACCAAGAACTACAAGTGGAATGACACTAATCAAAAACCTAGAGATGACTCACACCCTTGCGGACATCTATAAATGGATCCCTCATCTGAGAGATCAGAAGGCTAGAATTTTGTAAGGAAGTGCTGATAGTTTATCTTTGAGATAAGACATTGTATTGTTGGGTTATCTTGCCTTTCATGAGGTGAAGAGGGCTTTGATGTTAGGGGGATGATGCTGGATCAGACAATTGGGTTGTAATTCTCCCTTCTACTATTAATAAAGTTCTTTGAGATTTCCTCCATACAATTGTGTATTTGTGAATGCCATTGTATGTTCAATTTATTTCTGATTCTACATTGTTTATGATATCATAGATCGAGATGCTTTAATGGTGTTTTATTACTTTGTCTCTACAGGTATTCACCAAGCGGGACAAGTAGGAGAAGAGGTGAAAGCTCTCTCAAGGGAGAGAGGAATCAAGCAAGGAGTCAAGCGGAAGATCCAGGTTTTTCCCTTTGCTTCTCTCTTATCTATCATACATACAGGAAATAAAAAATTACTTTGATTGTTTGTTTCTAGGATAGCTACCAATCCTAGTGGGACTAGCAGATTGAAAAGACACTAGTTTTCTCGTAAACAGTAAGGAGGAAGAACCAGTTAGTAAAGAGTCGAAACAAACTAGTAGAAACCATAGGCCTCTTGTGAATCAACATCAATATGAAATACCTTACCCAGAGAGACTAATTATGGGTAAACCATGCCCTTCAGCTAAATTTGATTTATTAGGAGAATTGCAGAATTTTTTTGTTAAAATTCCCTTGTTACAAGATATAAAGGATGTACCAATATACACAAAGACTCTTAGGGAATATTGTTCAAAGAAACCTGCAAAGAAATCTAAAGACCCCCTCACTATTCATGTTATGGTAAAATTATCGGACTTCATGATGGGAAAATCAATGCCAGAGAAATATGGAGATCTAGGGAGCCTGATTTTGACAGTACATATTAATGGGGTAGGTATTCCAAATGTGCTGGTAGACCTAGGTGTTGCCATCAATGTCATTACCATCGAAACCATGCATGTGCTATGCCCTCACAATTTGAAACATACACCTACAGTGTTGGAAGCGGAAGATCAGTCTATAGTTAAACCTGTAGGGAAATTGGAAGATGTAACAATCTCAGTAGATTCATAGCACTGCCCCATAGATTTCCTAGTATTACATACGCAATCCTCAACAGGCGGTCATCCTCTGATTTTGGGAAGACCATGGCTGGCTACTGCGGATTCTTACATTGGGTGCCATTCAGGGAACATGGTCATTTCTAGTTCACATAACACTAAGAATTTGGTGTTATATCCACCTACAAAACCAAATCCTTCCATCAAACCAGCAGGTGGCAGGAAAGCGTCAGCTAGGAAAAAAACCTGAAATGGAAAATGAGGAAGTGAGACTTGTCCTCACTATTGGACAGGCCCTTCCGTTCAAAATGGATTAGAAGATGATGTAATCACTTCCTTCATGGATGATCCTTGCTTCGTTTCAGAACCAAACCAACAGATCCTAGAATCTATCCTAAGCTGTGAAACTCAGGAAGTTATCGAAACAATGGGAGACCTAGAGGAACCACCTGTTGATGACCTCATGAAAGCATTCAAGTAGAGATAGAACCAATAAAAGCTCTGAATATTAATCCTAATATGTCAGAATCCCAGAAGGAGCATCTAGTAGACATTCTTTGGAAGCATAAAGAAGCTTTCGCCTGGGATTGTTTAGATATGAAGGGGATACCTGCCAACCTATGTACCCATCACATATATATTAAGGAAGATTGTTGTCCTGTAAGACAACCGCAAAGAAGAATGAACCGTGCATTGAAAAATGTTGTGAAAGAAGAGCTTCAGAAACTACTGAATGTGGGTTTCATCTACCCTATCTCAGATAGCTAGTGGGTCTCACGATTAGTAATGGTCCCCAAAAACAATGGTAAACAAAGGATCTGCGTAGATTATCGTGAGTTAAATAAAGCAACGCGAAAGGAAAATTTCCCTTTGCCATTTATTAATCAGGTTTTGAAAACACTGGCTGGTAAGAAGTTTTTCTCTTTTATAGATGGGTTTAGTGGATACAACTAGATCTAGATAGCTCCAGAGGATAAGGATAAGACCACTTTCACATGCCCCTAGGGAACATTTGCATATCAGGTCCTTCCTTTTGGCCTGTGTAATGCTCCTGCAACGTTCCAGAGGGCAATTCTGGGAATCTTCTCTGACTTGATAGATGACAATGTTGAAATTTATATGGACAACTTTACTCCATATGGGGACTCACTTTTGGAAGGGCTGAAAAATCTGGAAAAGGTTCTTGAAAGATGTATACAAGTGAATGTCTCTTTGAGTACAATGAAATGTCATATGATGATGGAAGAAAGAATCGTTCTGGGGCATTTGTTCTCAACAGAAGGAATCATAATGGACCAAGCAAAGATAAAGGTAATTCTGTGCTTCCCAATGGCTAAAAAACCCACACAGGTATGCCGTTTTATTGGTTGTGCTGGTTATTATAGGGGTTTCATAGAAAATTTTGAAAAAGTAGCACACCCACTGTTTCAATTACTAACAAAAGACTCTGAATTTGTGTGGTCAGATGATTGTGATGCACCTTTTACAAAGATTAAAGAATTGGTCTGTAGTGCTCCGATCCTTAGGGGTTCAGACTGGACACTACCTTTCCACATTCATACAGATGCTTCTCAAAGAGAAATTGGTGTAGTACTGGGACAATAGGAGGATAAAGTACTCTACGTAGTCTACTATGTTAGTAAGAATTTGGCTCCTGCCGAATTGAACTACACAGTAATTGAAAAAGAATTCCTTATTGTCATTTACACCATCAACAAATTCCAGCAGTAAATTATCGGGTATCCTAACTTTGTGCACACTGATCATGCAACTATCAGGTATTTAATGAAAAAACATGTTATCCCTAGTCGCATTACAAGATGGATATTGCTACTACAGGAATTTGATATTAATATAGTAGATAAACTAGGGAAGGACAATGTGGTTGCAGATTTCTTATCTAGGATAGAACATGATGGTAAGAACACACCAATTGATGATAATTTTCCAGATGAGCATATTTTTGCAGTTTCTGCTAATTATCTTGCTACAGGAAAGGTACCCCGTCATTTGTTGTATAAGGAGCAAAGGAATATCATTCATGAGAGTACCCGATATTCGTGGATGGCAGGATATCTCTTCCATACAGGGGTGGGCCAACAGATTCGGCGTTGTGTGGCAGAGGATGATATTTATGAGATCTTAAAGGCTGCACATGATGGACCCTGTGGAGGACATTTTGCAAACAAAATAACAGGTCATAAGGTGCTGCAAATGGGATATTATTGGCCCTCCATCTTTCATGATGCTTGGGATTATGTTCAAAGGTGTGATAGTTGTTAGCGGATGGGACAACCTGGGAAAGCAGATGAAATGCCTCTTCAACCCCAGATATTCCTTGAACCATTTGAGAAATGGACCATCGATTTTTTTAGACCCTTTAACCCAACTTCTCATAAAAATTCTTACATCCTGGTCTGCACCGATTATGTAACTAAATGGGTGGAAGCCAAAGTGGTCATGAGAGCAATAGAGCAAGTGGTGGCAGACTTTCTTTTGAAGAAATCTTTGCCCGGTACAACACTCCAAGGGAAATTGTATCAGATGGGGGATCACAGTTCACATCTCATATGATAGAAAAGTTGATGCAGAAATATCAGGTCAAACATAGAGTGACAACTCCCTATCACCCACAGGCGAATGGGCAAGTAGAGAGCACAAACAAGGTATTGGAAAACATCTTGACAAAGACAGTAGCAGGTCATCGCCGAGACTGGGCAAAAAAACTTCCAGAAGATTTATGGGCATACAAAGCAACATGGCGGAACACAATTGGGTTTTCCCCATTTGAATTAGTTTATGGGAAATCCCCTTTGTTTCTTGAAGAATTTGAAACCAGTACACTCAGAACAGCTCTAGAAGTAGGCCTAGATCTATCAGAGGCACAAAAACACTAGATGGAACAACTAAATGAGTTAGATGAGATTTGATTAGTAGTTGTCCAGAGGACTACTGCTGTTCAATAGCAGAGGATGAAATGGCACGATAAATTTATCAAAACTAAGGTGTTTCATGTGGGAGGTTGGACGTTACTATATGACTCCCGATTTAAGGATTTGAAAGGCAAGCTTTGCACTCGCTAGATGGGACCATTTGAAGTAGATGCAGTGTTCGACAATGGCATGGTCAGACTAATTACAATAGATGAGAATCACACTACGTTCGTGGTGAATGGGCATCATCTAAAACTATACCACCATCCAGCCTCTAAAGATGCCTTTGTTAAAAATCTTTCTGATTCAGCTGATCTAATGGTTATTGGAATAGAGGACACTCTCACTCTGCTCTATATCTATATATATATATATATATATATATATATATATATATATATATATATATATATATATATATATAGATATATATGGTTATTACTTACTTGTTTGTACTTTGCAGGCATAATAAAGAAATATGCCTAGGAGAAAAATAACACTTGGTGTTGTGACTCCACCAGTGCTACTATAAAGATATTATGTTTCACTGATGGTGTCACTAAGTGTTGATACTCCACTAAGTGTTATTACTTCATTAAGTGTTGTTACTTTGTAACTTCTCTTACTCCGTAGTTGTTGTTACTCCGCAACTACCGTTACACCACCGATGTTGTTACTCTGCAACTGCTATTACATCGTCGATGTTGCTACTCCGCAATTGTTGTTACTCCACTGGTGCTGTTACTCCACAACCACTGTTACTCTGCCGGTGCTGTTACTCCGCAACTGCTATTACTCCGCGGGTGCCGTTATGTCGCAACTGTTGTTACTCTGCCGATGTTGTTACTCTGCAACTACCGTTATTCTCACATTGTCGTTACTCTGCCAGTACTGTTACTCCGTAACTGCTATTACTTTGTAACTGCCATTACTCCGCTATTGCCGTTACTCCATCGGTGGTGTTACACCGGAACTCTCATTACTCATTATTGTTGTTACTCACTGTTTCCGTTACTTGCTGTGCTATTACTTACTGTTGTTGTTACTGACTCTTGCCGTTACTCGTTGTGCCGTTACTCCATCAGATATTTTTGCTGCTAATCCACCTTAAGGTATCTCCGTAGGTACGTCTCCATCAATTTTATGGATTTAATTAAATATTCTAGAAAGGGAATTCAAATGTACCGAGGACGACCATCATTTAGTTGGGGGGGAACCGTCATAATGAATGACGGTGTACTTCAAAAAGGCATTTATGACACACAATTTTCACCTAACTAAATCTAATGATTTTGGTATTCCGTAATCATACCCTTATGTGTTGGAATGCGTATTCATATGCATAGAATCATATTAGTCACCCTCCCAACACGCTGCATTAAGTTCCTGAAATATCTAACAGTACCACCATAATCTGTCATCATTTTCAAGCATACCAGTACTGTTTCATCTGTTGTCTCCAAAAGCGGCCATGACGTTATTTCAGTTTCCAATGGTTTGAAGCCCTGTCACTCTCCCCTACCAGCCAACTACAGTCGTCGTGTTGATTCTGCCTTTGCAGAAATGGGTGGCTGATCTGTGCGACATGAACCTGATGATACAATGAGAGTTCAGAGCAATCGTGAGGTGTGGCAAGTGTTTGAGAACGTAGGTTGGGATGTTTATTTCGACAGGCTGAGAGGATCAAATGAAGAAATCACAATGGATTTTGCATTAAACTTCGGATAAGGAGGCTCTTAGGTTCATGGAATCGAAATCCTTGTGACAAAGGAAATCATTACGGAAGTCAGTGGGCTTCTGCAAGTTGGAGAATGCTGGTTTTTTAGCAAGACGACCCTTCTAGAATTCCTTGAGGCCTTCCTGCAAGTTGGAGAAAGTATTGCACAGAAGGGTTTGGGGTATGACATAACTTCGCTACCACATCCATGGGAAGGAGTCACAAATTCTGTCATAAAATATATGAGTTGCAAAGGAAGATACTCCACCATCTTCAAATACCATCTCCGCATACTAGCTCACCTACAATTTCCATAGGCAAAAGATTTTTCAATGAATGTGCCCTATTTTTTATTAAGGAGCCTTCACATTATGGTGCATTCGGCTCAGGGGTCGTAACAGGTATTGGCAATCACTACACCATGGGTTGGTTCAACTGTTAGTAATGAACGCCATTGGAAGGATCTTAATTCCATAGGAACTGTTTCAGGATTCCACAGAGGAGGAAATAGAAGCCGTTGTGGCTGCTAGGGCAGAGGAACCTGAAGCCATAGAGGAAGATGCAGAAGATAATGAGTATATTGACCAGGAGGAGCTGGAAGAGATGGAGATTGAAACTGAATAATTTTAAAAAGAGACGACTCCCCAAGAGTGAGCCAAAACTATGGAGTCAATGGAAGATATAGAGATTTATACAGAGATGCCCACTAGTACTATGGCTAAGGCTGTCTCACAAGAACTAGCCCCACCCATGGAACTAACAGAGAAAATGGATAGCATGATGACTATGGAGGTAGACCCACAACATGAAATATTGGGCACCCAACAGGGATCTCCCATCGCCATGGAGCTGATGGAGGAGGATAAACTAATTGGAGAAGAGGTCATGACCACTCCAATTAGAGAACCCATGGAAGAAGAAGAACAAGGAAAAGGAAGGCCCAGAGTTGAGGAAACTAGGGGACCCATGGAGGAAACGCTGGGAGAACCAGGGTGTGATGTTGACGCTAACCCACAAGATCCAGTGTCGACTTTAGGGCCAAGTGCTGAGGATTCATTCTAGTTTTCCTTCTTTATCCCAAGAGGAGTGAGGGTAACTCGTTCCTAGTGGAAAAAAGAGGAAGAAGATTTTTCCATTCCTATGGCTTCGAATTTAACACAAAGGCTACAACTGTGTGGGGAGGATGCTACTCAGGCAACAGGCACTTCGGAGCCTGGAAGGAGAGAAGAGACGGAGGTTGCTGAGGCTGGGGAACCGGAAGGGACTCCAATAGACACATTAGTAGGAGAGCATCTCGCTAGGGCATCGTTAGTCATAGAGAGTGCACATGAAGAAGAAATAGCCGTTGGCGAAGAGGAGGGACCAAGCGAAGCGTTCCCAACAATTGAGCCAATGGAACAGTTAGGCGAGAAGGGAGTGAAGTGTGAAATAATTGAAGAAAAGCAGGCAGTGGAGGAAGGACTAACAGTCGGCATAGCAGAAGTTGTCTCGGGAGATTTACCTCCAACTGCCGAAACAGAGGAAATACAGGTCAAGCAAGAATGGGTAGAATTGTGCGAACAACGAAGACTCCCAATCAAACAAAGATATCAGCTGTAGTTTAAGGAAATAATTCGGCTCAAAATGGAAGTTAGGAAATTGAGGAAACATGAGCTCCAAACACAGAAACAGATAAAGAAATAGAGACGGCAAGCTAAGAAGCCCAAGGCCGTATGGGTTGAAGCAGAAACTTAGGTGGACTAGATAGTCACAACCTTGGCTACCACCTAAACAGACCCGATCGAGAGATTGTTTTAAGGCCGACAGTATGCCTTAACAGCCAAAGTACAGACTTGGAAATCTACTGTGGCCCAGTATCAAAATGAAATCAGGATAACTCAGGAAAGAGCCTCCATAACTATCTTTGGATATGTGGAGCGCATAGATATCATGAGGTTAAGGCATGTGAAGCAACAGCTCAAGATGGAGCAGCTGGAGAAGAAAGTGGCAGAATTAAAGGCCGATAAGGAGCAGATGTTCAATCTGGTGCAAGATGTGATGGCATGTCGTCCCCCTTCTTCTTGTTATTCCCTATTTTTTCACGAGCATTTTATTTTATTCTGCACAGAAAGCATTAAAAATGATATTAGTTATGTGAGATAGAAGATGGTGTATAATTCCTCCCGATAATGAGGAATTATGATGTGCCAACTCAACACTTAATGTGTGAGTTTTACCTGCATGGGTATCTACTATGTTTGGACGGATATTTCAACCTGATTCCATATGTAGGGGACATTCATTTAAGAGCCCTCACCTCTTACTCTCTTAATCAAATTCATTGGCAGAAGGCTTTCAACACTTTTGAATCCAATGAAGTTACCAAGTCATTTATAGTAAGAGGAGAGCATGAGAGGTCAATCACAATGTTTAGTAAGCACAAGACCTCTTTGGGAATCCAAGGGAACAAAGATAAGATGCTGAGGACACAAAGATGGTTCCTTAATATTTGTGTTAATCAGTCAAAAAGAGGCCCTTGATTGTTGTCAGAAAAGGTGGATGACGTCACCGATAGCTGTCCGGAATAGGGAACCTTTTGGGGCACCAAATTTTGCGTGAGTGCTCACGAGAGTACCCAGATATGTGGCATGTGTCCAAGCATGTGGGGTCTGGTGGATGGGGATTGATTTTAGTTTCCTATTATTTGGTTGCCTACAGAAATTTACACTCCAACATATGATGTTCCAATAAATTGGTGGAAGGAAGTTCTCCTTTCGAATGGGTTTAAAGTTCCAAGAACAAAGATGGCCTCAGAATATGATCTCGCCCAACTTCATGAGACCTACAGTCTGTAGAATCCAGACCTGTGGAGGTGGCGAACTGCATGAAGACATGCAGAAGGCTATTTGGGGGGAGATGTTGGGCACCGAATCTGGCTATCTTTCTATCCATTTTTATCATCCTTTTTGACCATTTTTGTACTTATTTACCCACGTTGTTATGCTAAACTTATGAGGTAAATACCCCTAACTTGTTTGGAATATTTTAATTAATGAAGTAAAGTCACGGAGTCTTATCTATTCGCAGCACTGAATTGAATGTTTGACTGCAGCTTGGAGAAAAGGAACCCTCGCTT
Source organism: Pinus tabuliformis (assembly GCA_031772625.1). Taxonomy (NCBI): domain Eukaryota; kingdom Viridiplantae; phylum Streptophyta; class Pinopsida; order Pinales; family Pinaceae; genus Pinus; species Pinus tabuliformis. Next base: position 133,654,862 of record CM062805.1, read on the forward strand.
TAGCATTTCACAACAGATCTGGTAACAACCAGCCGTGAGGAGACTGTGCAGATGGAGTCACAATCCCCTGGAACTATTCTTGGACGTTTTTTCTATCTCGGTCATTTGGTGATTCGTCCCATTCCAACAAATGTATATTAATGCATATACGGTTATCGTGTTTCAGGGAGATGTGTTATTCTACTTTGCTTTGTATAAAAGAAAGAATGTTCTTTTAAATGGGGATTCCCCAATCTCTATTGTAATCACCTGTTACAAATCAATAGAATATCATCTGTTTTGTTGTTCTAATCTTTTTTGTGGCTAACACAGCCCTGATTAGAGAGCTAGGCCTACTCTTCTGATCAAGTGTTGCGTCTTTGTGTGTACATTATTTGATAGTTTGTGTTTGCTATTACAATTATTTATTTCTTGTAATTGTTTCTGGAGTTCTGTCATTTATTTACTCTTACATTCATGTTTTGAATCTTAGCCGTGAGCGCTTGGTCAGAACGAATTATGTTCTTGCCCCTACATATACTTTGCGCATTGCCTTGAAAGGATACGCACCCGGATTGATAAATTAATGTCAGAATAGGGTGAATAAACCGTTCATACCTGGACACCAACATGGAGCACAGGAGTGCTGATGGTGAAGATTTCGCAAAGGCAATCAGAGATCTTCATGAATAGGTGAAATTAAAATTACAAGATAGTAGAAAAAGATACAAGCAGAAAGCAGATTTAAAAAGGCGAGAGGTACAATTCAACGTAGGGGACCTGGTACTAGCACACCTACATAAGGAGAGGTTTCCTAAAGGTGAATACAACAAGTTGAAATGGAAGAAAATTGGGCCTTGCAGGATTCTTCGGAAGTTTTCTATGAACGTTTATGAATTGTAGCTACACCCGGTATAGGAATTTCACCGATTTTTAATGTGGCAGATCTATACCCCTACATTGCGGAAAATGAAAAAGATAGTTTGAAAAGACAAACATAGGACACCAAGAATGAGAATGATTCGTCCATTAAACAAATACCCCTAGCAAAGCCTTTAGAGATCGAATAGATCCTAGACACCCAGGTGGCTAGATGGACTCGAACGAAAGAATATTTGTGGTACCTAGTCAAGTGGAAGGGTCATCCTATTGAAGATAGTTCTTGGTTAGATGCTGGCTAGATTCAAAGCACCGTGCACTCTATTGAAGAGCTCATGGATAGGATCCATGAGTTTAATTTACCCCGGGAGCCTGATGCAGGAGCATCCGAGTGAAAAGGCGACAACTGGGAAATGTTTTTTTTTTAATTTTGCTGGGAAAAAAGAAAAACACTTTGAGTTTCTATTTTATTTTATTTTATTTAAAATTAAGGCTAACTTAGCCGTTGTTATCTAAAATTAGGCAAGCAAATCAAGATAGGATTAGTTAGGAACACGTTTAAAGAAACTGTTAGAGAACTGAGAGGTAACTGAGGAACAGTTCCTCAACTATAAAGAATCTCAAAATAATGCATTGAAAGAGAAAAACCAGAGCTCATTGAGGGGATGCCATCCAAAGAGGAGAGAGAGCTCAAAATTTGTAATTTACAATTGTTTTGAAGCTCTATAAAAGCAAACAATTCTAGAACCTGTCATTAAGGAAGCAGAATAGTTTTTATTTTTTTGTGCATAAATGTTTTAGACATTGTAATGAAATCAAGGTAGTGAAACAACTCATTAATAATCCAAATAGTATCGACAAGAATCTTGTAACAGGAGGCATCTCACACCAAGAACCAGACAAAGGCAAAACTAGCATATACAATACATTTTTCCTTTTCCTCAACAAAAAAAAACAGGTACTTTTATATTCAACATTCAAGCGTTCATGTACATGCATTTTGTTTCCCATTTAACAGTTCATTGTACAAAATCTATAACCCTGAAATCATGGAGGGTTATAAAACCCATGCAAACCAAAAAAAATTACAGTTCACAAGCTAAATACTAGTCAAACAGCAAGGCCATGAAAACCCCTGAAACCTTCCTATTACTAGTCAAACAGCAACAGCATGAAAACCTTTGAAACCACACTCATTCACGGAGGGGTTACACCCGATTGAAGACAGAGCAGGTAAGAGAGAAAGCAAGATAAAGATACAGCCACGGAAAGACCCTGCCCAGGTTTTCCCTAAGCCAACAAACAATCGCAAGGATGAAGCCGTGGAGCAGCGTTCCCTTAGAATGACCTGCACGCCACCACAAAACAAGGCAGCAGTTAGGTAGGGCCACGAGACCAAAACACAGTGAACAAAAAACCAAGAGAGGAGTGAGGATTTACCTAGAGGAGGTCTGATTCCACGATAGAGGATGAGATCCGAGACCTGCAACAGAGGGTTTCTCCCAACAAAAATGCCATGAGAGGATTTTTCTTGCTCACCAAGGAGCCAGAAAATTAGAGCCTTAAAAATGAAAGGAGGAATTGCAACCAGAATAAGAAGATTACGTGAGAACAAGTTTGTAGAGCCGTCCTATCAAACAGAAAGGCAAGAAACTGTGTTTGCAAAGCCGAATCATCACCAAACCCAACCTCATGAAAATAATCATCGCAAAACAGAGCAGAGACGAAGTATGAGCCAAATGGCAGAGATAAATAGACTTGTAGGTGTGAAAACAACCTAAAACCCTCCAAGAAGCAATGAAGTGAATCACCACAGAGAACGAGCAAAGGCATGGAACTAACAAACCACCACAGGGAACAAGCAAGACACGACATTAACAAACCACCATATAGGACAAGCAAGGCACAACGCTTACCAACCATCACAAGAATTAGGCGGAAGCATCGAGCACCCGCAGAGCTGAACCAGACCACAACAAAGAAAGAATGGATTCTAAATATCCTCGATAGGTGTGATAGACCATGGTTGCGAACCAGAGGCTAGTACGAAGGGTAGGCTGAAAACCATAAAACACATTAAAACCTCACACCAAAACCCTCCCACTATCTAAAATTCGAAAACAAAAGGGTTAAACGGTTGTTGCTACGTGTCCCTCCTCGAGATCGCCACCAAATTGAAACTTATACTATTCACCACTTCACATCCTTAAGACCAAGAGATTAGTTATCCTCTCTTATCTTATTTGATGCATGTGTTATTTTAATGCTAACATTAGATTTTTAGATCATTATGAGCAGTAATTATGCAAAATATTTTTTCTTTGCCCATTTTCTGCTTACTAACTCAGAGACATTTTCCAAAGAAGCATCAAGACTTGCTTCTAGATTTCCATTATGTATGTACAGTGGATGTGATTTTGCGGTCAGTTCATTGACCTTCTTATCATATCATTAAGTATGTATACAATAGGTTGTATTTAGATCATTTTATTATTAAAACGACTTATTTATTGGCAACCCATATCCAAGGCTAATTACATCATGACTTGAATGTGCACTGATCAATACAGTCACATTAAATTTGAAGGATAGTTTTTAGGTATTTAGTCTCATATTAAAACAAGCCTTGTCTTTTACATCTCCCATCCCTTCTTAGCATAACTTTATTTCCTTAATTTATGTTCCTTCTTAGACATCATACAAATCATAATTTGATTTTAGATATGGATAATATAATATGACTTATCACTATATTACATTCATGAATTGATATTTTATTTAGGCTTTTCCATTACATAGCAACCATATAGCCTTAATTTTTTTTCTTAAATATGATATATTATATTAGTTTGATGACCATGCTTTTCCATGTCTACTATACATATTTGTAAGCATTTCCTTTCAATCATGACATGGTGTCCACATAAGAGTGTTTATCCATTGCTTAAGTTTTGAACTTTCACAATATTTAAAATTCCTTATCTCAGGGGGGACTTGATAAAAGTAACTGTATAACTTGTTACTTCTTCACTTTGGCATGTAATCATACCAAGCAATCTCCTCGTAACCATTTTAGCATCATCTCATCAATATCAAGGCAACAATTTTATTCAGCGAATCTCAAACAAATTCTAATAGCCATATAAAACATAGCATATCATCAATTCTTCATGCCATATTTGTATATCATAACCATATTTATTTAAATAAAATATAACATCATCATTTTAAGCCACTTGTCATTATGGAATATAGTTTTTGTGTGCTCTTAAGCATGCAATAATAACTTAGTCGTAAGCATTTTCTTCATATAATTGTAGGGATTAATACCTACTCAGTTACCCATCAAATATGATTATATTCCTTTAAAGGTGTCTTCAATTTATGGTTTTTGACATGAGAAAATGCTCATAATTTGGTCATGCACTCCCTTGTTTCTTATCATAAGCACATGTTAAGTCATATATATATATATATATATATATATATATATATATATATATATATATATATGCAAAGACAAGGATACAACCCTCAAACAACTCAATAATATTCATAACTTATTGATACTAATAAATAGGTTAATTGTTTGTATTTTTCTTTATGTTTATGTGTGGCCACCACATGGTAGCACAAAACCCAACTCATGAAGCTCAATGGTAGATTAATGGTACTACTCAATACTACTAACTTATTTTATGTTATCACCTGCAAAAAAGGGTAAAGATAATTTAAGATGAGCATACTCAGATTTCAGAGTCCTGGAGAATAGCATTAAAACACTTTATAGCAATAAATTAAGTTTTGGGTGTGCTATCACCAATGATAACCAGAGAAAAACTTGTATGGAGGTCTGTTGAATGCCACCTCTTTGTACTATTTTATTCCACTATTAGAGAGAGAAAACAATCATGATTATACAAATATGATTTGTCTAAATGTTGTATGCTTAATCTCACTGGTATATAAGAAGATTTATAGACTAGTTTCCTTGAAATATCCATGAGCGTTTAAGGTTCCAACGTTTTTGTATATCTACTTCTGATTTGGGAAACAACTATGAACAGAAACAACAAAATTTTCCAAAACAATTCCAACAACAACCATATTTACAAAAATAACACGTAGTAGTTAACTAAATTCATTTCTTTATATAACATAGTTACCAATCAAATGAATTCATTTCCTTATATAACATAGTTATGAATCAAACGAGAAAATAACCTAGTACCTATTTTTTTTTTAGCTTATTTTGGCCACGTTAACTTTTTTATATCAAGCATGAACAAATTTTTTAAATGTTAATGACTTTCATGCTGATTTTGAAAAGTGTTGATGTAGCATCAACACAGTTTTTTAGAGGGCTTATTTTTTACACTTTAAATTTTCTTATGTATCTAAGTGTGAACTTTTTTTTGTTAGTGATTTTCACCTTGATTTTGAAAAGTGCTAATGAGCATAAACCCTCTTTTTTTTAAAGGGCTTACTTTTTACACTTTAAATTTTCTAATGAATTAAGTGTGTAGTGATTTTCATCTTGATTTTGAAAAGTGTTGATGAGCATCAACCATTTTTGTTTAAAGGACTTAGTTTTTATACTTCAAATTTTCTAATGAATTAATTGTGGATAATTTTTTTTAAATGTTGGTGATTTTCATAATAGTAATAAAACATAAAAATAAAAATAAAAAAACATGACAATAAAAAAACAAAAAACAAAAAACCTATAAAAGTGTAAAAAAAAACCAAATTAACTTGTAAAAAAAAAATTGAATAAAAAATTAATGAAAAAGAAATAAAATAAAATAAAAAATAAGATATATATATATATATAATTTAAAGAAAAACAAATTGAACCAAAAAAAAAATCTAAAAACATTTTTTTAAAGTTAACAAAACAAATAAAAAATAAAAACCTCATTAGAAAAAAAAACTTAAAGTAATTACCAAAAAAAAATTAAATAAAAACTAAAAAAATATTTAAATTAAGTAATTTAAATAAATAAAATAAAAAATAAAATAAAACTTAACTTTAATAATGAAGTATAAAAAGAAAAAAATTAACATTAAAAAAATTAACAGAAAAAGGAAAAAAATTAAATTATAAAAGTTTAAAAACAAATTAAAAAAAACCATTATATATATATATATATATATATATATATATATATATATATATATATATATATATATTAAAAAAACAAAATTCAGAACATATTGTAAAAAAAATTAACAAAAATTAAATTAAAAATAAAAATAAAATACAAAATAATATTAAACTAATTTAAAATTAAAAATTAAAAAAAAAAAAATCAAAAAAGTATATTAATGAAAAAAACATAAAAAAATAAATTAAAAAATAAATTCAAATAAAAATAAAAATAATTAACCCTCATCCTCATCCTCATCCTCATCCTTCTCCCTTCCCCACCGTCGACCCTCTCATCTCCTCTCCCCTTCCACTCCTTGTCCTCCCCCATTCTCCCTTCATCCCCTCCTGTCACGATGCCAGAGACGAAGGTAGTCTTTCAACTACTCTTGGCATGGTGCGGCACCACCGAACACTTTCTTTTCACCAATACTTATGTTCATGGACTATGCCTAACCATATGTCCTACTTAGTTTTTGTTTCTCAACCAAGTAATTATTATGTTTCCTTTATACCAATGAACACCCATACACATTCATTATTAACAACAATTATACAAGAGAACACAATTGCTCAGTATAAAGGGAGGGGCAACTCCCTAAACAATGAGTCTACCCGAATAATATATTATACAATCTTTCAATGTTACAAAGCTTACAATTATACTTCAAAAACACCAAGTTTCATACTTAGTCGAATTTACAACTTCTCACACCTCTGTGTCATAACCAAGATTCTTTGCCAAGTCGGGCAAGCGCGCCCTCACACGAGCTGCCAACCAAACTTCACAACCGAACTTTCGCACAACGGGCGGGTGACCTCACCCGAGTCACCCTTCGCTTATGTCCGCATGGCGGGCGGGCGACCTCACCCGAGTCCCCTTTCTTCCACCTCCGTGTTTGTCTTCGCACGATGGGTGGGCACTCACCCGAGCCACCCAAGAACCTGTGTTAGCCAAGCGCCCGACACTTCATCCTATGCACTACGCCTTTGCCTTCTTTCCAAGAACTCATGCTACCTTAAGGAGCTGCCCAAGGTTGGGCGCATACGACCTACGCCTTCACCTTTGCTACAGCTCTTTAGCACTTCGCACTTCTTGTGTTGAAGACTTGTTGAATGCTTGATATCCAAATGAACCTCCAACAACGGCAATATATAAGCCGCATGCACGGTTAATCAACTCCATGGCCGCCCTGCGTTATATTTCCACCGATGCCCTTCTCCTTGGTTCTTCATACAGTTGGCTTCATCTACCAATGCCCTCAACCAACTTTCATCACCGTCAGCTTACTCTATGAACGCCCACACTGTTCATCATATAAAATGCTCACTCAACACTTTATCCATGTTATTTCAAGTGTCACTCTGTTGTTTTGTGTAGTTCGTGCGCACACCAAGTCACACTCCAACCTTCGCATGCATTTCAATGATGCCCAGGACTGCAGGTCCTTACATCCTCCTCCACCTGAAGTCGTTGTCGACCTCGACAACATCCCATCCTGGTAGCCATCCACCAAGATCAATATTTCCATATCCGAATAGTATTATCCATGATATCCACTCCTCCACATACTCAAAACTTTGTTGCAACATATGAACTACCATTTCCATCATGTCTTGTCCTCATCCTGTAGTCTTTCATCAGATGCAAACACACCTCCGTCATGTGCCAACACGTAGTCCCAATGCTAGCACAACTCTGCACAATGGTATCCCTCATGACTTGAACTAGTTGGGTAGCTAACCAAACCATACGTCCAACTCACAAGAATGCACATCCTTATGCCACCATCAATCTTTCCCTGATTTCTGCTACATCTTAGACTCATCAAGAATATGTCCAATCCCCATGCTCAAGTCCATGGAAACTCCATCCCATCTGCAACATGTTCATCCCATGGCCTTGTTGCACAAGAGTGTACAACCTCTCCACTGGCCCATACATCTCCATGTCATAACAACATCTGCACAACATCCTTTGCTTCGACATTCCCCATAGAATGTCCATGAACGACACCTCTACACATGCTCCTGCATAGTGTCCCTACATAATTGTCATGCTCCATATCTCCAACCTGATGTCCATGACTCTAGTTGTCCGTGATGTCCAACCCATGTAGACTCCATCCCAACATCTGGCCATCTGCATCCAAGTCTACAATTTGTCATAAAGAACCCTCCTCCCAAGGCCCCTTGCTAAGTTGGTGTAGCCCATCCCAACAAGATCCCCCCACCAACCCATCTCCAAGGTTGTCTATAGAGAAAGGAGGGCCAGGAAGTTTCCTCCCTAACTCTCATCCACCCATTTATCAGATTGATACCGTGTCTTCAAATATCTATGCACAGCCTCAACCTCCTCACATGTGCACCCAAGCTCACCAAGCTTGTCCTTTGTCAACTGAAAGTCATATATGCCCATAGCATATCTACAAAGGTCCACTATACCGGCCGGATCTCTACCTGCATAATCTTCTCCAAACACTGCTTCTGAAGTAGTACTCGGACTCCCTTCATTTGCAACTCCATTGTGAAGATCAACAGTAGAAGATGTCTCTGTCAAGTGCTCCCTGATTCTTGAGATTGTCCTCTCACTTCCTTCCTTATTTCTCGCTCTTGCAACGAAGTCAATCACCTTCCCTTCCTTTTTGTTTGAGTCATACTCCCAAGTCTTCTTTGCTCCACATCCTCATGCTTCACATTCAGATCTTTGGGATACAAAGTCATATAATTCATCCTCGGTCGATACCCCAAGCAACTCCTTATATTCATAGGAAGCAACATAGTCTTCCTCTAGCTGTGATCAAGTGAATGTCCCGGTCCACCATTGGTATGGCTTGTGCAAGCTTCATGAAATCTTGCCCCAGCATCATAAAATGATCATCCATGTCCATGATCCTCAAGTCCAACCATCTAAACCACGAGCCCACCCTCACCTGAGTGTTCTCCATCACACCAATAACAACTTTCATGGTAGAGTTGACTACTTTGAAAGCACTCCACTCCCTCTCCATTTCAACTTTCTTCCCAAAATACTTTGTTGCCTTCTTACTCAAGAAGCTATGAGTAGCCCCCGTATCCACCAAAGCTACAAATCTCTTGCCCTTCACGGTCACCTACACAAAACTCAGCTTCAAGGCATCACCTCCCTTTGTCAGCTTTATCTTGTGTCTTACATCAGCAACCTTCTTCAAAAACTCAGCCTCAGAAGTGTCCATTGGCTTGTGCTCCAATTTGACATTCCTCCTAAGGTACTTCACTTCCTTGCTTGGCTCTTCTAAGCAATTCGATGTTGGCTCAGCTTAACTTCCTTCAAGCTTGTCCTCCATCACATCCTGCTTAAGTGCACCAACCAAGTGCCCATTGACTACTTCCATAGAACTAAGCTTCCGAACATCCTCTGGATTATTATGGTACTGAGTCCCCAGCCTGTCAATGTAGTCGAGATCATCCTGCTCAATTATAACCTTCCTATCAAGAAGTTTCTTCTTCAACTCGTCCTCAAGCCGCTTGATTTCGGTCTCCACCATGGCACTTTTCTTCCTCAACCGGGCTCTTTCATCCAAGAGCTCTTGAAGATCAAGCCCATTCCATTGGATCTCCTTGTCAAGTTCCCTGAGTTCATCATATATCGTACTTCCGCATTGAAACTTGAGTTATTCAAGTTCCTTCCTGAGTTCCGAATAGCTTTCCCGAATCTTCATGTTTTCAGCCTTCATCGAAACCCAGTCAGAACTCCATCTACTCATCTATTCCAACACTTCATACCAGAAGAATTCACTTGCATTATGGCTAGATTCACCTTCAATAGGTTCATCTACCATCATAGCCCTTTCAGCCTTTGTTGAGTCCCTATAATACTAGTGATTACCCCATTACTATTGTAGTTGCATCGCTTATTAATATTGTTGTGCCCCTATTATCCCCATATTTTTATTACTGTTCCCCATAGAATCCCTCTATTGTTATTTCTGTGGCTTTATATTATTATTGTTAAGTCGGCTCAGTTATATAGTGACTCCTTAGACTCCTATATATAGAAAGGAGGTTTTGTCATTTGAATCATCCAAGAATTGTTCATTTATGTAATGTAAAGGAGGTTGGCCCCTCAAAGAGGCTGAATTCTAAGGCGTTGATCTATCTTGTCTATCTTTTCTTGAGCTCGTTTCATAACATTTGGTATCAGAGCTTCGGATTCTAGGGTTTCGCTGCTCCAAATAGGTCATCGTGGATTTTCACTATAACTTTTTTCTAAGACGTTTGAGAGAGGTAAAAAAACAACCCATTTCATAAGAAATCACGCTGAACCTTGGGTCCGAATTTCAGAACTTTTTGCGCTATATTTGCGGAGATATGATCTGAGGAAGTTGGTCTTTTTGCAGACTCCTGAATTACATTCCAAACAGGTGACCTAGGGAAAATCGTCATAACTTTCTCTCTGAGCATCAGATTGAAATTTCGTCAGAAGGTACAAAAATAGGACAGACCATAGTTTCTTTTATATATTTTTCAGACCCAAAGGTTGAAATAGTGACTCGTGCCACGTCGTACAAGTTTGCTCTATTGAACTAGTCTATAATCAGGTCACTGTGGGAGATTTCGCATAACACTTCCTTAGAGAATCCAATTTGGATCATATTGGTGGCATTGGAAAGAGGACACAAAGGGATACTATAGGTCGTAATTTAAGAACTGGCTGATCCAAAAGTATATAGATACATCAGAGGCACTATCGAGCTCCTACAAAGTGAAAAAAGGGGTGTAGATTCTTTTACATTTTTGCTTGAGATTGGTTTGAAAATTTATTTTGAAGGAATTCAAAGGGCATAGTAGAGCATTATTATCGGTAACTGATGCCCCGAGGAAAGAAAATGCAAACACCTAGTGAGCAACTTGAAAGCTCTAGCATGACTCATGAAGAAGAGGAAGAAATGCTACATGATATATCAAAATTGCAAGAACATGTGCAACAAATGTCACTCTCACAAAAGCTAACAGAAGCTAAGATAAATGGCGTGGAATCTAAGATAAAGGGCATGGAAGCTAAAATGGATTATTTGAAGAAAGATTTGAAGACAAATTTGAAGAGGGACATGGCAGATTTGAAGACAGACATGGCAGATTTGAAGACAGATTTGACAAATTTTCTACAATAAATACTTACTAATGGTGAAAAGGTAGTAAAGGAAAATCATGATGCGAACAAAAGAAATGCTAATCATGATTTCATAGACTCTAATGTGGGATCAAAGACCCACCATATTCCAAAAATTGATATGAGGAAGTTTGATGGCAAGGATCCCGTAACATCGATATCACAGATGGAGCAATTTTTTGATCTCAATAATGTGCAAAACACACAAAAGGTACGTATTGCAACTTTATATTTGGAACCAAATCAGTTTGTATGGTATTAATGGCTTTGCTCTCGTAAAAAAATTATCACTTGGGTAATTTTCACGAAAGAATTGACAGCACATTATGAGGATACAAAAAGCAACACTTTTTTTAGCCAATTGATAAGTCTCAAACAAAAGGGTTCAATAATGGAGAACATTGAGGAGTTCCAAAAATTGAACATAAGGGTAAAAAATATTCCAGAGGAGCATAGGATTGATGTGTTCATATGGAATTTAAAGGATAATATCCAACATGATGTTCACCTTTGGGAACCTGATTCATTAGAGAAGGCATTTAGGTTAGCAAGAAAAATGGAAAGCAAAATTATGGCAACCAGGAAGCATACCACTCACAACTATAAACACAGAAGTGTTGTTGCCCCTAGTCTTCCACAACCTATAAGGTTGACACCACAACAATTGGAAGAAAAAAGAGCAAAAGGGCTTTGTTACAGTTGTGATAGCAAATACACTAAAGGTCATAAGTGTGCTGAGAAGAAATTATTCTACATAGATTGTGAAGAGGAAGAAGAAAAGGAGCAAGAAAAGTCAAAAGAAGAGGATATACTCCAGGAACAAAGCTTAGATAAAGAAGAAATGAATCCGACCATATCTTGTAATGCATTGGTGGGAATTACCGCTCCTCAAACCATCAAGATAGAAGGACAAATCAAGAAGAAAAAGGTAATAGTGTTGATTGATTCAGGAAGTACCCACAATTTTATTCATTGTAAGGTAGCAAAAGAATTGAATTTCTTCTTATATCCAGCATCAGAGTGTCAAGTGATGGTTGAAAATGGAGGAACAATAAATTGCTCTAGAAAGTGCCATAATATCAAGCTATCGATGGGAGAATATGTATTGACTAGCCCAATGCTTTCCATTCCAATGGGAGGTGCTGATGTTGTACTAAGAGTCCAATGGATACAATCCTTGGGTACAATAGCTTTTAATTTTCAAGAAATTTTCATGAAATCTTCTGTCGAAGGAAAGGAAGTTGAATTAAGGGGTATTGCAAGGAAACCGGGAAAGATAATCAACTCTAACGGTATGAAAAAGATTCTAAAAAGGGAACAAAGGGGTGTAATTTCACAATTGTGTTCACTAGATGTTTCCACATTGCAATCATCTATTTCTCCAGATCTCCAAAAAGTCTTGGACAATCATTCCAAGGTATTTGGGACTCCCAAAGGTCTCCCACCTATTCGTGATCATGATCATGCTATTCATCTGATTCTAGGAAGTGTTCCTCCAAACATCAGGTCGTACAAATATCCCTATTCCCAAAAGAGTGAAATTGAACGTATGGTTGCGAAAATGCTAGAGGTTGGTCTAATTCAACCGATTCAAAGTTCTTTCTCTGCTCCAGTAGTATTATTGCACAAGAAGGATGTATCATGGTGCATGTGTCCAGATTATAGGGAGCTCAACAAGCTAACTATTAAAGGTAAGTTTCCCATTCCTGTCATTGATGAATTACTCGATGAATTGCATGGACCAATTTACTTCACCAAGTTGGACCTTCATTTGGGATATCATTAAATCAGAATGAAGACTGAAGACATTCCGAAAACAACATTTAGAATTCGTGAGGGTCATTATGAATTTTTGGTCATGCCTTTTGGCCTTACCAATGCACCTTCAACGTTTCAAGGTTTGATGAATTCCATTTTCAAACCATTCCTTAGAAAATTTTTGTTATTATTTTTTGATGATATACTAATCTAGAGCAAGTCTTGGAAGGATCATGTTGAACATGTTGACAGGGTGCTACAACTATTGGAGGAGAAACAATTATATGCAAAAGGATCCAAATGTTTCTTTGGAGTACAAGAGGTGGAATATTTGGGTCATATTGTATCTCATGAAGGAGTTAAGGTAGACCCTAGCAAAATTAAAGCCATTAAGGAATGCAAAATCCCCACATCCATAAAGCATCAGCGAGGATTTCTCGTGTTGACGGGGTATTATCGCAAGTTTGTTAAGAATTATGGGAGAATAACAGCACCTCTAACAACATTACTGAAGAAAGATGCATTTTCATGGACTCTAGAAGCAACAAAGGCCTTTGAACATCTTAAAGAGGCAATGTGCCAAGCACAAGTCTTAGCTACACCGGACTTCACAAAAACATTTATTGTGGAATGTGATGCTTTAGGAAATGGAATTGGTGTTGTTTTAATGCAAGATGAAAAACACATTGCTTTTGAAAGTCATCCAATCAAGGGAAAGTTTTTACACAAAGCTATTTATGAGAAGGAAATGTTGGCAATACTCCATGCACTTAAGAAATGGCGACCCTACCTAATGGGAAGACACTTCAAGGTAAAAACGGATCATGATAGCCTTAAATACTTTTTAGAACAAAGATTTTCCTCTGAAGAGCAACAAAAGTGGGTCACAAAGATGTTGGGTTATGACTCTGAAATCATCTACAAAAAATGGAAGCAAAATGTGGTGGTAGATGCACTCTCAAGAAAGGATGAGGATGTGGATGCATTTTTGTGCGCCATTTCTATTCTCCAACCAGATTGGATAAACGAAGCAAGGGAGGAACGAAAGAATGATGAAGAAGTGTGGGCACTTATTTGAAAGTTACAACAATATTCCAGTACGTCTGATACATTTAGCTGGAAAAATGATTCTTTATGGTACAAAGATCGCTTATACCTTTGTAAGAATTCCCAACTAAAACAAAAGATTCTTATGGAATTGCACACTTCTCCCTTAGGAGGGCACTCAAGATTTTTAAAAACTTACCACAAGGTTAAGAAGGAATTTTTTTGGGATGGCCTTAAATCGAATATTCAAAAATTTGTGGCGGAATGTTTGGTTTGGCAAAGTTGAAACAATTAAGACACCGGGTCTATTACAACCTTTATCCATTCCAAACCAATGTTGGGAGGAGGTTTCAATGGATTTTATCACAGGTTTACCCAAGTCTGAGGGAAAGAGTGTCATCATGGGGGTAGTTGACAGACTTACCAAGTATGCACACTTTTGTGCATTATCACATCCATTTAAAGCCAGTATAGTTTCTACTGCATTTATTGAAACAATTTAAAAACTACATGGAAACCCAAAGATTATTGTAAGTGACAGAGATCCCATTTTCATTGGAAATTTTTGGACAGAACTATTTTTTTGTCTTGGTACTCAGTTAGCTCATAGCTCATCTTATCATCCTCAATCTGATGGGCAAACTAAGATAGTAAAAAAATGTTTGGAAGGATATCTTCGTTGCTTTGTATCTAATAAACAGACACAATGGGTCAAATGGTTCCCTCTAGCTAAATGGTGGTATAACACTTCCTTCCATACAGCAACAAAAATGACCCCATTTCTTGAACTTCATGGATATTAGCCACCAATTATCAAATCATATTTAAGAGAAAATTCTAAGGTTCAAGCAGTGGAACATCACATCGAACATCAACAACAAGTCCTCCAACTCTTAAAGGATAACCTTGTGTTGGCACAGAATAGAATGAAACAACATGCAGATCAACATCACAATGAAAGAAGTTTTGATGTAGTTGATTGGGTATTCCTATGGCTACAACCATATAACAAAATGTCCCTCAAGGAAGCTAAGAAGGATAATAAATTATCACCAAAGTATTATGGTCTGTACAAGGTGTTGCAAAAGATTGGTACTATGGCTTACAAATTGGAGCTTCCTACAACTTCTCGATTTCACCGAGTTTTCCATGTTTCATATTTAAAGAAGTTTATAGGCGACAAGCTCCCAGTTCAAACAATATTGCCAGAACTTGACGAGGAAGGAAAAATTATATTGGAACTAGAAGTAGTCACAGAAACAAGAACTCGACAGCTATGAAATCGATCAATTTCGGAATATCTTATCAAGTGGAGGAACTTATCCATTGAAGATCCCACATGGGAGGATGAGAATTTTATAGAGAAGCATCCAGAACTACTCAAGCGTTGAGGACAACACTTTTCTGAAGGAGAGGGGCATGTTGGGTCCCTATAATACTAGTGATTACCCCATTACTATTGTATTTGCATCCCTTATTAATATTGTTGTGCCCCTATTATCCCCATATTGTTATTACAGTGCCCCATAAAATCCCTCTATTGTTATTTTGGTGGCTTTATATTATTATTGTTAGGTTGGCTGGGTTATATTGTGACTCCTTAGACTCTTATATATAGAAAGGATGTTTTTTCATTTGAATCATCCAAGAATTGTTCATTTATGTAATGTAAAGGAGGTTGCCCCTCAAAGAGGCTGAATTCTAAGGCGTTGATCTATCTTTTCTATCTTTTCTTGAGTTGGTTTCATAACAACCTTCTCCATATTCACTAGCTTCACCAAGTTCCCTGCAAAACATGAACCAACCCTTGTTCCACTTGTATGTGAAACCAGCTTCCTTCACCTGCAAGTACCTGTTTCTACTGTCATCAACTTCCAAGTGTATATGCACTTGCTTCACCCAGCTTCTTGCAAGACTCCTCCAAGTCTTTAGACTAGCTCTGATACCAACTGTCACGATGCTAGAGATGACGGTAGTCTTTCAACCGCTCTTGGCGAGGTGCGGCACCACCGAAAAGTTTCTTTTCACCAATACTTATGTTCATGGACTACGCCTAACCATATGTCCTACTTAGTTTGTGTTTCCCAACAGAGTAATTATTATGTTTCCTTTATATCAATGAACACCCATACACATTCGTTATCAACAACAATTATACAAGAGAACATAATTGCACAGTATAAAGGGAGGGGCAACTCCCTAAACAATGAATCTGCCTGAATAATATATTATACAATATTTCAATGTTACAAAGCTTACAAGTATTCTTGGGAAACACCAAGTTTCATACTTAGCCAAATTTACAACTTCTCACACATCCGTGTGATAACCAAGATTCTTTGCCCAAGTCGAGCGGGAGCGCCCTCACATGAGCTGCCAAACAAACTTCACAACTGAACCTTCGCACGATGGGCGGGTGACCTCACCTGAGTCACCCTTCGTTTACCTCCGCACAATGGGCGGGCGACCTCGCCCGAGTCCCCTTTCTTCCACCTCCATGTTTGTCTTCACACGACAGGCAGGCACTCACCCGAGCCACCCAAGAACCCATGTCAACCAAGCACCCGACACTTCTACCCATGCACAACGCCTTCGCCTTCTTTCCAAGAACTCGTGCTACCTTAAGGAGCTACCCAAGGTTGGGTGCATATGACATGTGCCTTCACCTTTGCTGTGGCTCTTTATCACTTCACACTTCTTGCATTGAAGACTTGTTGAATGCTTGCTATCCAAATGAACCTCCAACAACGCCAATATATAAGCCGCACACACAGTTAACCAAATCCATGGCCGACCTGCGTTATATCTCCACCGACGCCCTTCTCCTTAAATCTTCATACAGTCGGCTTCATCCTCGAACGCCCTGAACCAACTTTCATCACCGTCGGCTTACTCCATGAACGCCCACGTTGTTCATCATATAAACTACTCACTCAACACTTTATCCATGTTATTTCAAGTGTCGCTCTACTGTTTCATGTAGTTCGTCCGCACACCGAGTTGCACTCCAACCTTCGCATGCGTTTCGGTGATGCCCAGGACTGCAGGTCCTTACACCTCCCATGTAACACAATCTTGCCCACATTTAATTAAACGGATTTTAAATTAAAAGTCACCACTTCACAGTCTTTAAAGCTTTCTCTGAGCCTCATCCCCTCCTTGCTTTACAACTCTCCCTCACGTATTCTCTAATTACAATCTCGAATCATTTGATCATTCATGAATCAGTCGATCGCCTTGTCTAATTTTGGAAATGGAAGCAGCTCTCGCTCGGAATATTAATGGCACTACCTCCATTCATGCTCAGCTTTCATGGTTCTTTTACAGCCTTTCTCTGCATTGTTGACCATCCATCCGGATCCATGCACCTGATATCAATGGTAGCATAACTTTGGGGAAGAGCCCAAACTGTCCCTATGAAAAAATGTATGAAGAGAATACCAAGAGTTGATAACTCTTATTGGGTAGCAATTGATTTCAACCCTTGCTATCTAGATGAGTCGGAGGCTGGTTTGCAACCCATTTCCTATCCTGACCCATATACAAAAAAAAACGCATTTTTAAACTAAGGAATGACTTTTTTATGAGTTAATACAACACAAAAATGTAATAGAGCTAGGTTCGAGGTGACATGCCCAGAGAAAAAGGTTTACCAATTGATTTTGCTAAGTACCCCAATGTTTCCATTGCATCACTGCACGTCCATTGATGGAATGGAAAATTGGAAGCTTAGGTAACCATTACGAAATCTCCTCCAATCTTAAGAAAACTATTTATAGTTACCTCCACATCCAATTGAGGTAAAATTGGTAAAGTTGACCCAATAAGTTTTTGACCCATAAGGTCTTTCAAGAAGTCATGTTTCAGGTTTTTTTTAAATATCCTCCCACTATGACATAAAAATCAATCCACTAATTTTTTGTTTTTGTAATACTTTATCCTAATAACATATGGCTAGTGAAGGTTATTAACTCTTCAATAACCGTGTTAAGATTTTCATTCTCAAAGAATCCTAGTTTCCTTGGTGACTCGAAAACAATCTAAAATTTAACCCTTTAAATTTCAAGATTTTCTTTATTTAGTTCTCATACTTTGTCATATCCTGTAGAGGCAAATTGCCCATAGGCTGAAAGGTTTGAACTTGAAGCTTCGATATCATTTGTAACGTACCTCTTGAGCTTACTCGGAAAATTGACCCCTAAGCTCCATATTTTTTAAAATTTTCTCTTTATTTAGAATGAAGATTCACCCCTCATCATAGGTAATATGTTTCTATCCTCATATACACCTTTATTATTCATGCAACTATACTTATTATCATAATAATTGAACAACATTACGTAAGGAATTCACAGTACTACATACTCTTATATTTTTTTGCAGAATCCACGAGGGGACCTTTAGATTGCCTACTTTATATAAAATCCATCATTAAGTACAAATTATAGATTGTAGAAAGGGAACATGCAACCCATATAATTATTTGGTTAATCTCCATGCAACATTAACAATCTCTTGCCTCTAGCTGGGTCATGAATCATAATTATAGTACTACAAGCATAGTCATAGATGTCACTGTCATAACTCTTAAGCATCATGCAAAAATAGCTAGCCTGGGCTCATTAAATACCACTCTTATGACATACATAGCGTAGAAATACCAAATCATTATTTATACAATTAGTACCACTATTTGCATCATGCAAAAATAGCTAGCCTAGCCTCATTAAATACCACTCTTATGACATGCACAACATAGAAATTCTGAATCTTTGTTTATACAATTAGTACCACTATTTCTTAACTATCCCGCATGTAACTATAACAATGGAGGCACACGATGATTCTATTCCTAACTTTACACAAGAATACCACAAGAGTCACATGCATAGGTTAACCATCATTCCCATAATAGAGTTAGCTAAAATAGCCATATATTTGAGCTAACTATTTAACAAAATAATAACTAAGTAATAACATAAAGCATATACCATGCAAGTGAATCCGACTAGAATGGTGATCAGTAAAGCTACTCATGTATAAGTATCCCACGTAATTCATTCAAACATTCTCATCGTAAGGAAGCTTAAACAATTTTTCTCATAGACAAATTCAAATTATAACAAAGGGGAGAACAAACCAACATACAAAACATTCCACGCATATGAAACCAACTAAAACATCACTTGGAGAGCGGAGCACCACCACCCAACCATGAATCACCTCTCATTTCCCAAAGCCAAGGTTCTTTCGATTTATCAACTACCTCTCTTTCCATAACCAACATAACACGCATATGAAACCAACTAAAACCTCACTTGGAGAGCGGAGCACCACCACCCAACCATGAATCACCTCTCATTTCCTCCAGCCGAGGTTCTGTCCATTGATCAACTGCCTCCAATTGATCTATGCAATGGGTATTTAACACCCTCTTTCATGATATAGCTTCAATTAGTGGCGTCCCGCTTTTATGCATTCTTATCCACTTGCCTAGGCCTTTTTCCTAAAAGCTTGATTTTATCTCCCGCAAATCTTTTATGCTTTTCTTGATGGATATTTATCTCCAATCCATCCAAAGTTATTTAGAATCACATCTAGAAGCTTTATCGTGAAAGATTTATCATATCTCATTCCTCAATGGGATTTGGCAAGAATCTCATCTCTTGGTGTCTCGCACCTCCAAGTGATCAATTTATTAATTATTTAATAATGTATTTGCTTTTCATTTTAGACATCATACCTAGCTTTCCTCAACCTAGGTTTGCAATAGTTTAACACACAAGAGAGGGGTGTTACATAATCAAAATAATTTGATATGAACATTCAACATTTTATGGTATAAACATTTTATTAATATGTTGCTCAAAATGAAAGTAGTGTAATTACTTCCATGATTACCATGAAATTGATACATTATAGACACACATATAGAATAAAGTAGTGCAAATCCATGTTAACCTAAAATTATAAAAGGTAGAGAGCCTTCAAAATTTCTAAAAATATATATAAGAGATCAAATCTCTCATGTACAAAATTGATTTTTAAACAAATATATAGAAGAGTGATCAAATCTCTCATATTCTATATTTTCTTCAGATTTTACATTACTATGAAAGAAATTTACACTTCTAAAAATGTGATCTCTATACTCAAAGTTAAAATACATAGATCTAAACTAATTTAATATAATGTATCCATATTTTACCTTAGTTCTTGAAAAAAATAGACTTGGTCACGTGTTAAAAAGCTCTTAACCTTGAATTTTCAATTTGTTTGAACTTATAATATAATTTTTATTAAAATGCATAATATTAATTATATTTATAATTATTTTAATAATAATTTTTATTCTTATGGTTATGGAGATGAAATTGTGTCTTTAGCTTTATTACTTTGAATATTTAAAAATAAAGATTAGCTTTATTACTTTGAATATTTTAAAATAAAGATAAATAAAAATAACAGTTTTTCAAATTTTAAATTTAGAACCAAAAAATTAATAAATATCAATTTTAAATTAAAAATAATATCAATGTTAAATTAAAAATATTAATTTAAAAATAAGGAATGTTACGTTGACTGAAAGGAATGAATATGAAATTTCAAAACGCCATGCCAAACCTACATTACAGTTATCACGATAAGTTTCCTTCTCTGTGCACCGCCAACCTTATTTACAGAAGCCACCGTTAAACTTTATCACAATACTTTCAAAGTATATATCGTAAAAATTGGTAAAATACTTCATTTTTCCATGAGACGGGAAGTCGAAAGTCGTTTTGGCCACTCTTTTTGGGGAAAGAAACAAGACCGCCCCGGTGACCATAACATTCCATCATCGATTAGCTTTTATGCGCCTCTCCAAATACATGTTATTTACCTCCGAAGTTCTGTCCATAATTTTCTTGTAATATCTCTGCTACGACGATATAAATGATCCAATCGAGAACCCACTAATTATTCAGCGCTGTTTCCAGCATTCTCTGAGACATAAGAGAAGATCTGCAGAGTGGACAGGTCGTCTGACGGTGATCAAGCCACTTATCTAGGCAATTCCTGTGAAATATATGATGGCAATTATACAATTCTTTACCCGTTATATTTGGAATTTGGATTTTTCTTTATGGGTCATATTTGGAATTTGGATTTTCCTTTATCTGTCATATTCACCTTTATGGTATTTTACTTGAAATTTTATGTTTAAATTACATTCCCAGAGTGATTTTTTCATAATAAATCAATTCTTAAAAAATTATTTTTGCATAACATATAATTATGTTATATAAATATGTTAAAAAATTAAGGGAAAAAATTAAAATGACCATAAAGCACAAATAAATTTTATATACATTTTGAATATATTATAAAAATTAAAAAATAAAAATATGAAATATTGATTTTTTTTTTAAAATAACCATACATTAAATTTTAAATAGTAAAATATTTTACATTCTACAAGTGTATATGAATGGGGAATGAGATTTTTTTATCTATTTCTAATAATAGAATTTTATTAATCATTGCATTTTGATAATATATGATGATATAATCCCTTCAATAAATATGATCAAAATATTAATTATTATTGTATTATTGTTAATTAAATTTATTTGTTTATATAAATATTTATTAAAAATTTACTTACTCTAAAATAGATTCACTATGAATCTATAAATCTATATATCTGTAATGATCAATAACCATGGGCACCAAAATACCCAAAAACTCTTTCCAGGATTAACAATCTACAAATTTTCAAATACTTAAATTATTTACCATACATATCATCCACTACCTAAGAAATTCTCGTTATGTCATTTCATATTCAAATACAAATCTATCAACATAGTATGTTATAATACATTATCTGCATTTCGAAATATCAACCAGATTGATCTTTTCATTTTTCAAGCAATCTGCCCATCAATTGATTATCTAGTTGATACAGGGGCATCATTCAAACTTTATTTTGTCTATTTCTAGAAGGCAAATTTAAATGGGTTGATAGATATGCATGTGATAAATGGTTTTGTTGCGAAGATAAGAGAGAGTTCGTTTTTCTATTTTTAGCTAACAAGATAGTATTTAGCTAAGTAGATTTTATTTAAATTGTTGTTGTGTAATGAAAAAAATAGAAATCGTGCTATCGTGTGAGGAAGGTTTGAGACAAGTTAAGATGAATTAGTATTGGAAAGAAGTGTACACATATATAGATATTTTGAGTATTTTTTTTTCTTTTCTTGTAAAGTAAAGGAGTAAAGGAGTCAGATCAACCAGAGAAACCTGTGGAGAATCGAAACATATAGCTATGTTGGTCCGAGGAATAGAATTATGAAAGACTTGTCTGTGTTGACATGGACATCAATTGAAATCTCTTTCATTGGGTGTTTGACTCAACCTGTAGGAAGCATTTTATAGTGATTGATTGCAAATCAAACTTGTAGTGCAAGTGTTTTATTTACAGGATAAACACATTAATTGTGAGCATTGTTCCAATTAAGGACTCAATTTTTATTATGCAATATCACATAGAACCCAGATCGTTGTGGAGAATAATGAGGAAGGGTGAATTTCGACTTGCTGCGTTGGATATTAATTGTTAAAGAGTTTTGAAATAATGAATAATAGTCATATGTTTCCCCATATTTGAGGAGTCCCTTTGGTAGATCCGTCCTTGGCAATATTGGTCTTGATCTCGAAATTACAGAGCTTCATAAAAGGATATGCAGACTTAAGTTACAGACACTGTCAGATTGTTCATAGGAGAGTAAATATTTGGAGTCATCTTGTATTCTTCGTTGGGTTTATTCATCTCTGCATGGTGTGATTTCAATTTATGAACTTTATAGAGCATATTGATTTCTTGAAATGTAGAGTGCAGACATCACTGAACTTGCGACTCGACTTTTGAGCAAATAAACACGAATTCGAAGAGTCCTCGATGTGGGTTTTGCGCAGGATGGGGTCTATTGTGTGACCCACTAGCATTTTTTTGAGAAAGGGCCTGGTTGAAGAGATTCGTGGAGTTCTCTAAGCCATAGTTTGAAAAGGTGCGTGAATGCCTTTTCGAATTGAATTCCATTTCCAAATCCAACTGTAATGTGAGTGAAATCGTCCGGGTTTAGTTCGCACTGAAAGTTTTAAAAATAAATCAAGCTAACATTGACATTTTAAAAAGAAATCAATCTAACATTGATCTCTACTCCAGACTAATCTAGAAATCATGATCATTTTAACAGTAAAAGTTCCACTAATCTAGCAATGGAATAAAGGCAGCGACTCGGGACTCTGCATATGATATGACAAACTTGTTCCCTTCCTATAGCAGTAGTGAAAGGTTTTCCCCTCGTTACCATAGTGATCTGTGGTATTTTCATATGGTGAAAGTATTGCCCTTTGGGAACAAATCTTTTGCTTGTTACTCCCGCTTCTTTACCATGACCTAGCTGCAGCATATAAACTCAATTTGTTTTTCCAAACACCGAGAATCACAGAAGAAGAGGCAACCGGGGCAGAAAATTAAATTGTTGTGCAGTTGAATGAATGCCAACTTGTTTACTTTATTATGAATGATGCAAAACAAAATGGGACATTCAATTTTATTAGCAATCAGTTCCGGATGACCTGTGCTAGCCGCCAGCACAGATGAATGTGTCCTTCAGCGTTATATTAATGCCAGTGCAAACGGAATCTGTCCTTCAGCAGAATAACAATGCCAATGCAAATACTAACCATGGTTTCAAATAAATATGGCACGTCAAAAATAAGTTTTCTAAATTTAAAAACACATCACGATAGAAGGTTACATGAAATTTGTAAATGTATTTAAAATTCAAACCCCTGTATGGATATAACGCTGATTTTTTATATACATTCAAATAAAAAAATTAGGCTTAACCATTATTAATTTTAATAGTAATTTTATATATGAATAAAAATAATATTTTTATTTGTGAATTTAGGTTTAGGCTTGTCTGATCTATATAATAGTTTTTTTCTGTAAAATCAGGTACGAGGAAAAATTTGCAGAGCTGTTTTGAACGAGCTTGTGTGTTAATCATCAAGACGAGATAAAGATGTAGAGAGCATAGCACATGATCTATAACAACTAGTTTATGAAAATTAATATTTTAATAATTATTATTAAGATCCAATAATATTCCTATAACCATTAATATAACAGCTAGTTCAAGAATAATAATATTATAAGATAAAAAAAATACTAATAATAAAAATAATTAAGAAAAATTGAAAAACAAAAACATTAATAAGCAACAAACAATCCAAGTCAACCAAATACATGTACCAGAGTCAAAAAATAAAAATAAATAAATAAAATAAAATATATAAATAGGAGTCAAGACCTAATCTAGTGGGTCAAGATCCTATAACAAAAACCATAATTAAAAGATTAAAATTAAAACAAAGCAATCAAAAGAGAGAGTATTATTATTATTATTATTAAAAAACTATAGTTCATGAAAAATAATATTGTAATAATGATTATTAAATCAAATAATATTTGTATAAAACCTAGTTTAAGAATATCTATATATATATATATATATATAAGAAAGAAAGAATGAAAAACCCAAACATTAAAAACAAATAAACAATTCCTGTGAACCAAAGATAGGGAATATATATATATATATGTGTGTGTGTGTGTGTGTGTGTGTCTATGTGTGTGTGTGTGTGTGGGATATTTTTTTTAAAGGTGATAAAACAAATAAAAAAAATATTGATATTAAATGCGAATATCTATATAGAAACAAAAAATTCATAAATAGAAAAATCAAACTTTAAAAAAAAAAATCCATGAACATAAACAAATTGGAGGACATGAAAGTGACCTGCTAATCGTCCAACCATCTTCTCTATTTAAATTATTGAGCCTTTTTTGGATTTCTAAGGCCTTCCTAAATTTACGATGATGAAAATGACTAACCTTGACAATGACATGGGCTTCCTCAATGCATATGTGATGCCTAGATTTTTCTACATGTTCTCCCAAAGCAGAGTACCAGAATCCTTCCATACTTGATGTTAGCTCCATCAATCCTTTCATTAATTTTCAATTCACATCATAAATATATTTTTTTTATTTTTACAACTTGGAGGGCATAAACAATTTTGATTGAATTTTTTAATTCTACAAATATATAGAAAAGTTTAATAAAATATACGTGATTTAAAGAAAACAAATTTTTGATAGTTGCTTATGGTAGCAATGATAGAATGCTATGAAAACATAATCAAAATGTGTTGGTAAGATGGCTCATTAAATGTAGGAAGAAAAAGCTTTAGTCATCGCATCAGTTTTTCCGATTATGATGATGCTTTATGTTCTCTAGCATGAAAAATATGAGAAATGCTATGGTTAAATAATAAATTAAAATAAATTTAATAGTTAAATGCTATGAAAAATAATCAAAATGTGTTGGTAAGATGGCTCATTAAATGCAAGAAGAAAAAGCTTTAGTCATCGCATCAGTTTTTCCGATTATGATGTTGCTTTATGTTCTCTCGCATGAAAAATATGCAAAATGCTATGGTTAAATAATAAATTAAAATAAATTTAATAATCAAATACTCAATATCATATTTTATATAAAATATTTAGAAATTGAGTATAAATTTCGAAAGTAATGGTAATTTCTTTTTAACATGTTTAAATTGAAGATATTTTTGAA
This sequence comes from Pinus tabuliformis, assembly GCA_031772625.1. Lineage (NCBI taxonomy): Eukaryota > Viridiplantae > Streptophyta > Pinopsida > Pinales > Pinaceae > Pinus > Pinus tabuliformis. The sequence continues at coordinate 133,680,522 of CM062805.1, forward strand.
GCTATTGATGATTTTACACTATTTCACCTTTTTTTAACCTGAATTTTACCTCTTTGTTAAAATATTTATAACTTTCCTTTGTCATTGTGAAATATATCACCAATTTACTAGTCTATTCTTATATTTTTATTTTTTTCATTATTGTCTCAAACTATCTTATTAAAAAACTATATAAAATTAAGTCTTATGGTTGTTTATCACAAGGGTAACCAAAACTATTGACATTTAACAAAAGTCTAGGTCTATCAAAACATAAATACCTATTACTACTAAATACATAACTATTGAAATAAATAGATCCACTAAAAGTTAAGGGGATAATCCAAGAGGCTGAATAAAACATCAAGTATATGATGAAGTGACTTGGGTCGAATCCTCAATGCTTGTACTTGTTAGGGTTAGAGGCTCCATGCCACATTGAATATGGCCATATGTGGGCACTAAAATAGCATCAATACTGATGAGACATTACCATTGATTCCATTGGACACACTGAATTTCATTCAAAATGGAGATTATATCATTATGGTGCTTGTGTTTTTCCTTCAAGACCTTACCCAGAAGTGTCTTAGGGTAATGAAATCAAGATAATTGCTCCATAGTCCCCTTATATGCTCAAGGTCAAGAACCCAATTGGCTAGGTTAGCTTGGTTTTAGAATCAATGTATGCTTTGCATTCATTAGTAGTCAAGGCTTCTAGTTGGAAGACTTCCTCTTGGATTTCTAGAGGGGTGGAAGAACTGATTATGTTTGTAGCAATTTGACTTGGGATTGAGCTCACAAACAACCTTGAGGGCCTCTTCCTCTACACCCCTCGTGACAATGCATCCATTGGTGGGGAATGCTATTTTGCGATACAAAAGACCACATTGAGGATGACCCTAGTAAACAAAGAAACCACTAAATTGGGATGATAGAATCCTTAGTAAACTGGAAATAAATTTAAAACTTAGCTTCCAAGAAAGTCTAGAGCAAACTCTAGCAAGATGTAACAAAATTTAAATAGAGAGAGAAGAAATCGAGGCATGGTTTAACCACCATATGAATCCAGTGACACCAATAACAGTGCACACCACCTAGACACTCTATAAACTATGAACTAGAGTTCACCATACAAATACTATAAAAATAAAAGAGATATAAAAGATGGACATGGAATGAATTACTAAGCAATGGCCCACAAATCAAGCTTGAAAATGCCTCAAGGAGAAAATGTGAAGTTAGGTTACACTTTTGGCCATTTTTTGAGAAAAAAATATCACTTTTAGAAGTTTTTCTACTTTCGGCAAGCCAAAATAATTTTTCTGTATAGAATTTCATTTTACAGTGAAAAACCAATTGTCAAAATTTGTATTAGATTTATATTTACATTTGATATGTCAACTTAGAAAATGTTTGAGCGTGTGTTCTTTAAAAATCAAGGGATTCATAAAAAGTCATTTTTTTTCCACCAACATATTCTTTGTTAACCTTGTGTTTTTCAGAAGAAACATTGTGTTGCAACAATCTAGACAAACTCTACTTTGATATGGCTATATTTATGAAACCGATAGATGCACATCATAATTACTAGAATTTTTTGAATTGAACCAATATGAAAAAACTGCAGATTTTGAAGATGTGAACATAACACCATGTTTCTTAACATATTAGTTAGAAACTAAAAATCTAAAAACTACCCATTAAATAATATGAACCAACATAATGCACGACAAATGTTTCATATATTTTCACAATGTATTCTGGAAGATAAAAAAAATTATTTCACTGAATCATAATGACCTTTAGAATTTTTTTCCACATATTTTACTAGAAAATTAGTCAAAATTAGAAAATATCTATGAAATTCAATAAATTTTATATGTAGTCATAGTATATTCAATTTTACAAATGCTAGTATTGGTTTTGAAAGCAAATTCACCATATTTGATTGAGTTTAACCATTCTAGACTTGGAGAAAGGAGAACAGTGCTGTGTTGTTGCAGAGTCGCAAGTTTTCGATCGATTTTATTTTTTTCAAATGATTTTTTTTTGCCGGATTAGTTTTTTCTCGGAACAAACATCAAAAGAAATATAAAAAATTTCGATTGAACATTTTTAAAAGTTCCGCTAAAAAACCTACCCATATTTTTCTTCGACCATGAAATTTAAGTGATGTGACCCTCCGATATAACTATTTTTGTAGAACGCTATAATAAAAGTGGCTTAAAATTCATTTTAACACTCACATTCTTCATATACAACTTTTGAATACCAAAATTCTTTGAATCTTAGTTTTGGACAAAAACTTTTTTTGGGCCAGATTTTTAAATTGAGTTTGTTGGGCTGAATTTTGAAAGTAAGTATTTTGCGCTGAACTTTAAAAGTGAGTTTTTTGTGCTGAATTTTGAAAGTAAGTCATTTGGGTTGAATTTTGAAAATGAGTTTTTTGTGCTGAATTTTGAAAGTAATTTTTTTAGGGCAAATTTAGAAAGTAATTTTTTTCTAGATTTTGAAAGTGACTTTTTTGGTCTTGATTTTAAAAATATACATAGATTGAATTATTATGGGAAATTAAAGAAATTCCAACAAAAAATGTGATTGAATTAGAGACATTGAGGCTCATAGAAAATACTCAAGAAACTATTACAAAATAAAGAATGAAAAACACTTAAATATTGAAATGGCAAATCATTCTCAACATGAAGTTGAAACAACTATGTAGATGTAGATATTATAAATGATATTTAAAATTTAATAGTGTATTATGAAATTTAATTTTTATTTAATAAACTAATTTGAAAAATATTTTGGAATGTAAACAAAGAGAGATTTTCCTCATAACATTGATGATGAGATTGAAAATGTTGAAAGATAAAGTGAAAAATAAAATGAACTAATGATTGATGATGTTGTTGAAGATGTTGAAAGAGATTCTAGTGAAGACGATGAATAACCTTTAGGTATGTATATATATATCATGTATTATTGAAATTATAAATATTTATTAGTTTCAATTTAATGAACTCTATTTACTAACTTAATTATTAAATGTATATTTATACTCATTTACACTAAATTTTCATATCTACAGATGAAATCAATATTCGACACTAACACATATGGAGCTAAAAAAGCTGACCATGTTATACGTTATCATGTTAAGCTGATTATTGGTAAGTTCTTCAAAGATGAATATGTTGTAGATCAAGCTCCAATTTTGGGAGGTCTCTTAACACCAAAGAAATTAAAAGAAGCTACAAGACTATTGGGCATTCGAAAATCAATGAAAGATAAAAAGGTTAAGGAAAATATGATTCAACATATAAATAGTGCTCTAAAATAAATTCAAAGATCTAGAAAGAAAAGTAGTCTAGACGCATGTAGAGAAATACAAATGACAATGGTTTCACAAGCATAGGAAATTTCAATTTCAAATAGATGAAAATGATGAGTTTGCTTGTTGAACAACTATTTGTAGGAAACCATACAAAGATAGACCTGGACTCCATTGTGTTGAATGCCTCCATGTGATGGGGAAGCTTTTGTTGAACTGGGTCCCTGCTGAGCCACTTTTTTTGGTGGAGGAGTTCTCCAGCTTTGACAACTATACACAGTTGGATCTTCTGTTGGTGATTGTTCTTGATCTCCATGTCCAGGATATGATTATTTGTGGCTTGTTCCATGCAATCTAGGTTTAGCTCTGTTGCTGTGACTTACTCTGCAATATCTGATGTGTCGAGTAATGGTGGAAAGTATGGATGAAGGTGCTCTACATTGAACACTGGATCCAGGCCAATGACTAGGGGAATGTTGAGTTCAAAAGCATTATCTCCCACAACCTTGGTTATCATGTAAGGCCCATATCGGAGTGGTTTGAGCTTCCAATGGGCTCCGGGAAGGTTTTCTTTCTGCCATTGCAACCAAACTTTCCCATGTTAGGTAAACTTGACTCAGGATAGAGTCAAAGCTGACCAGGTTAAACAGTGATGGTTTTGGGGCACATGGTATTGTGCACCAATAGTATGTAGCCTATGGTATTATATGTAATGGAGCTTATAAAAGGCTGGAAGGACTTCATTGTAATGCAAGACCTGGAGGTAAGCGGTGAAGCCTCACTTGGTTAGATTGGCCAGGGTTTTGGCCAATGCTAATGAGATCTTATTATGTTGAGTTTTTCCCCAGATTTGGGGTTTTCCCAGATAAACATTTGTGTTTATCTATTTATGGTTATTGCTGGTTATTTTTATATTTATTCCTCTCGGTAATTATTTATGTTATGCAGTAAATTTCTTAACAACTGGTATCCAAGCCAGATATTGGCTTCAAAGGTATTCTTTGATGCCAGGGGTTTATAGTGCCTAATGAGATCAATATAGCCTTTTTATAGATATGGGTTTGAAAATAATGGTGGAACAATCATACGTGGAAGAATCTTGAGGAGAATGTGCAGAAGATAGTCCCGTAACTACTAAGGATCACAGTGCATTTGCAATATTTACTGGTTTGGAACATGCTGATGAATTGTTCAAGATTCATGCGGCTATTTAAAGAAGGTCAGCAGAAGAAAATTGTTCATGCGGCTTCGAAAATTATTCATTTTCTGCTCCGTGAGGCCACCGGTGCTGGAATCTACGAGGTTCTCGTAGGGCTCGCAGTTGGAGTGGCTCGATAGAAGTTTTTGAGCTAATCATATTGAGAGAGGATGGATCAGAACTGTAGCAGCAATAAACAAAAAAAAAAAATTAACAGTAAAGTCTCAGTTAGACCTAGGTGATAGGGGGGATTTCGGGTTAACAATACCCCAGGTAAAAACTTTGAGGGGGGTAAGAGCTAGAGTGAGCAAGATTGTCTCACTTAGCAGGTTTGGCTGGAGTTAGTAAAGGAACCCCAAGTCAAGTTTAAGGGGGGAATTGTTAGGTAAACTTGACTCAGGATAGAGTCAAAGTTTACCAGGTTAAACAGTGCTAGTTTTGGAGCACATGGTATTGTGCACCCATAGTATTTTACCCGTGGTATTATATGTAATGAGCTTATAAAAGGCTGCAAAGACTTCATTGTAATGTAAGACCTAGAGGTGAGCGGTGAAGGTTCACTTGGTCGAATTGGCCAGGGTTTTGGCCAATGCTAATGAGATCTTATTAGGTTGATTTTTTCCCCAGATTTGGGGTTTTCCCAAATAAACATTTGCGTTTATGTGTTTATGGTTGTTGCTGGTTATTTTTATATTTATTCCTCTCGGTAATTATTTATGTTATGCAGTAAATTTCTTAACATGCCACCCACCTAAAACTTGTGTGGCACTCAATGTTGATCATGTTGTTGCTTGTACTTGGCATTGGAATTCTCCAAGATGTTGTGAAACTGCTGGTGAATATACTGGATGCATTCAAAAAATTTGGTTTCTTTATTAGCCTTGGATAGTACATGTGTGGATTATGTATGTGTAGTCATATGAGGCATGGAAACATCAACCAAATAAAATGGTCGGAATCCTAGACAAACTTGAAAGGGACTACAATCAGTTGAGCTATGGATAGCTCTATTATAATTATGTTTCACATAGGTAAGGATCTCATACCAAGTTCATGGATGCTTAGATTTGTGCATCCGAAGTATGTGCACTATCATCCTATTGACGATATTTGTCTGGCCATCAGCCTTGGGATGGACCACTGTCGACTTGGTGAGGTTGGTGTCCAATAGTGTCTAGAGGCTTCACCAAAATGTGCTCAGCAACCTATTATTTGGATCTGATACAATGGTCCATAGGATCCCAAAATGTTCCCACACTCATTCAGGGAAGAGCTTAGCAGTGTCCTCTGCTGTGATACTCTTCTTACAAGTCGCCAATATAGGCATGTTACAAAATTTGTTCATGACCATAGATACATAGTCATTACCATGCTTGGTAGAAAAAGGGTCATACATATAGTCCATGGTGATGGATTCCCAAGGTTTTCTTGGAGTAGGCAGAGGAGTGTACAAACCTTTCTTCTTGATGGTTGTCTTGGCGATGGCATAAGCAGTTTAAGATCCAACATATTTCCCAACATCTTCTCGTAGTTTTGGATAATAAAAGTACTTTTATAGTATGACAAAACGTTTCTCCACAACAAATTGTCCTGCGACATCACTATAGTGCACATCCAAAATTAGCTTGGAACTCTTGCTTGAAGGAAAAAAAGGTAGCACATGTCGCATAATAATGTGTCATGAAGCTAGAATTTAGGAACTTTCTTGTCATCCTCTAGCATCTAGTATGTGGAGGTTAATTATGGGTAATTTTTGTACAGTTGCGGCCATCGAGAGGTCTCATGGCCATTACTACAACTGGGGGCCGAACGAGGCAGTCTACATAATTGGTGCTGCCCTTTTTGTATTTAATTTTCAAGTGGAATTTTTGCAGATATGTAGACCACTTTTGATGCCGATCGTTCTACAACTTCGCTTATGTCTGTATCAACTAAAGAGCTTAGTGATCGGTGTGGATGACTATATTGTTCCCCAGAATGTAATGCTTTCATTGCTGGAAATCTTGAATGAGGGAATACATCTCTTTATCATAGGTGGGGTACTTCTGAATTGTATCAGAAAGTGTCTCACTATGACAGGCCACTAGATTCTCGTGCTCAATGAGGAATGCACAAATAGAATATTCAGAGGTGCTCGTCTCAATTTCAAATGGTTGTTGCAGGTATGGTAATGTGAGTACCAGTGCAAAGAAGCGGTGACACTTCAACTCAATGAACACCTTCAGTTGGGACTCAGACCAGGAAAAATTTGCTTTCACTCCACCCCTCATAATCTGACCCAAAGACCATGTGATATGGGAGAATCCCAAAACGAACCTCTGATAAAAATTTGTAAGGACCAAAAAGTTGTGAATATTTGTTAGAGTGGTCGGGGCTTTCTAATACCAAATTAATTGGATATTATTTAGATCCACGTGCATGCTTCACTCATCTATGATGTAACCCATATATTAGACCTACCTCATGCCGCAGGTGCTTTCTCCAATATGGCACACAATTTGTGCTACCATAGGGTTTGCAGGACTTGTCAAATGTGTTACAAGTGTTCTTCCAAACTGTAGCTTAGATGAGGATGTTGTCTAGATAAACAACCATGAATGAGTTGGTGAAGTGCCACAAGATGTCATCCATTAGCCTCATAAAAGTAGTAGGGGCATTTGTTAGCCCGAAGAGCATTGACAACCATTCAAAAAGGGCTTCCCTGGATTTCAAGGTGATCTTCCCTACATCTAAGCGCTCTATTGGAACCTGGTGATAGAAATACTTTAGATCGATCTTGCTGAAATACTTGGCCACCTTGAGTTTGTCGAGAAGGTCACCAATATGTGGGATTGGATACCTATTCCTGATAATGATTGTTTTAGTTCCCGATAATCAATGCAGAGCCTCCAAGTCCCATATTTCTTCTATAAAAGTATAATCGGGCTCCCACAAGATCAGGAACTTTGTTGAATGTGCCCTTTTTGGAGAAACTCCTTGATTTTCCACTTGATCTCGTCATTTTCCATAATGGAGCACCAATATATCGACCTGTTGGATAGAGGTTCCCCAGGAGTCAGATCAATCAAATTCTTAACCTAAAAGTGCAAGAGTACCCTTGTGAGTGAGGAGAATATTTCCATGTATTCTTGCATGAACTTATCCACCTCCTTCTCCTACGTGGAGGAACCCTTCTTAGGCACCACGAATGTGGCCATGATATTCCCCTTACTTTGAGAGTGAATCAGAATGAATTTCTTTTCCAAATATAGGAGATCATCTTACTGTATTTCTTAGCAGAGATCAAAGAGATGAAAGTAGGCGGGGCTACCTCTGATATCTTCTATCACTTATTACCTAAATAAATAATAACAATATGAGGCCTTGACTCATATACACCACGATGCTTCCAAAAGTATGGTTGGCCTAATAATACATCACAAACTTGAAGAAGAGTAACATCGCACAATACCTCATCCATGAAGGGCTTCATGTTGTAGGGAAGGTGACAATATTGGATGATGCAGAGGTCAAGTCCTTGGTGAATCCACCAAATGGTGTACAACTACAGATGTGGCGTGGTTGGTATGCCCAACCACTTCATGGCCTCTGCTAAAATGAGGTTCTTTTGGCTCTTGCTACTGAAAATGATTTGCAGCAGTGAACCCTTCACCGACATCCTTGAGTGGAAGAGATGCTCCCCCTCCTCTGGATCTTTGGGCTCAATGTTCTGGATCTTGATGGTGGCAATAATGGCGCTTGGCTTCATATCAATAATGTGCTTCACTTTGTCATCCCCCTTATCGAGTTCTGACTCAGAGTTGGAACATGCATCTAACTCTGAAGCCTTCAACTCGGCCACCAATGACTGCTTGGCTCGACACTCGTGTTGTGAGTGGGTCTCTTATGGAAATCATACCATTTTCTTGCATCCTTCTTTATCTTCATGGTGTTATTATTTTCTTTCGTCTTCGACAGGTTGTCATGAGTCACCCTACCTTGGATTTTTCATTTTTTCTTTGGTTTTGGGGTGCCATTCCCTTGCTTTAGATTCATAGATCTAAAGTCTCACTTCTTCTATTTAAAATTCTACTCAATATTGATAGCGTATCAGTAAGGGAAACAAGAGAGGAGATTTCTAGGAACTCCTTCTCTTCCTCGATGTACTTTTGCAGAAAACCACGATACTTCAATACCATATGCCACTTACAATCCTTGATACCCAACTTTGCTTGAAGGGTGTGAAAAATATTTTTGAACTCCGGCACATCTTGGTCCCTTCACTCCCACAGTGTGGTCCATTTTATGTACTTATCTTCTGATGCAGGGGCATCTGGTTAACAGGGCGAGGATGAAAAAAAAAAGGTTGAATTGGTTTCTGAAAAGGACAGAAGACACAGTCGTTGGATGGACATTAGATCTGTTTTTGTTTTTTTTATTTACTTTACTCTTTAAATTGCCAAAAAAAAATACAGTTATGATTTTTAATTTTAATTAGGAACAGTAGTGATTAGGCAGAATTCTTTGTTTTCCAAACAGCTATATTACAGTTGTAAATGTACATAAAACAGAATGTACTAACTAGTTATGGAAAAAACCTGTATATGAAATAACTGATATAACCAACAACACAACTAACAGCAGTTACAAAACTGTTTGTATACAATGTTATAAAATGGGTGATACAAACCATTACAGGGGTTCGACTTTGTATGAAAAGATTCAAGTTAATAATAAGAAAACATTTTGTGCACTTATATCTTCCTAACGTGCCCTCAGAAACTGTGTAGTTGCGTGAGTATCTCATTATACAAGACTGCTGAACGTATTGCTACAGGGCTCGAGCCCAGAAGCGGAAAAGGAAACCACTTGAACGACAAGCAACAACAAAAGTCCATACAACTCATAACAGGTACGTGAGTAAAACAACTGAGACTTATCTATTCATCAAAAATCAAATTCATATGAATACATTGCACAGTCGGTCGAACAAAACATTTCAGTAGAAGTCTTTTTCTTTACATACTACCTGAAATAGAGGCCCAAACTAAAACCACGGACAAGAGACATAAACCTCTACAATAAAACAAGAAACCAACTTTTCGCAAGACTCAGAATTATAACCCACATTGTGCCAGCGGCTAAAGAGGAGTCAAATACAAACAGAGAGCAGTCTAAGACTAGTAACCAGGTTCAACAAGTAAAGTCGAAACATCCCTAAGACAAGCTGCCAAACATCATAGAAAACTACCCATGTTTGCTGAACTGCCGAAAGCTTAAACACTGGAACCCACGAATAGACACACCTCCGAGGGCATGCAAAGAATGGTTAGACCAAGCAACAGTATTAACTGAATTAAAGAATGTTTGAAAGGGGCAAGTGAACAAAAGGCAATGGCACCCTACCTGTTCGGAGAACCATAGATTCCAGCCGACCTCGAGAAGACCCTGCTCACAAAGGAGCCACTACATCAGATACAGGTAAAGAAGGGTACAAAAATTCCAGCATAGAACCCAAAAACTTAGCACATGAGCACGCAGAGTTTCCAACTGTGGACGTCGCCATCGAACTGCCAAGGACCATGAAGAGCAGCTGAACCAGTATTGAAACAAACAGCAAACATTATACAACCACCGTGTAGCCTAAACCCTCTCTCGAAGCAAACAACAGCCACAGGGGCGGAAGTTTTCAACAGAGGAAAGTGGAAATCACTCACAGGATACAAACAGTGCACACAGAGATGGGAACCCTCTAAGGAAAAACGAAAACTCAAATCACAGTGGAGTTCGAAATGCAGGCCAAGAGATAGTGCCATTCAAACTTACCAAGTTATTCATAAACCGCCGGAGAAAAAGAGTCATATCGGACCAGACATCAACGACTGAAGCCGAGGGAATAACCAGGAGTCATAACTGACGAACCAAGCAAACAAGTTGCAGGTATCCGCATCCAGAGCAAACAAACAGCCGAGGTACAGAGCTTGCAGAGCGAAAGACCAAGCAAAATAACAAGAATGAGACAAGCGCGAAAGGGTAAAAACCCCAAACCCTCAACGGATTAGTGGGATCCCGAGGAGGGATAGGTGTTCAAAGGGCGGGTTTGTTGGCATTATGATACAAGTGTTGTCCTTGATGGCAACTCACTCAGAAGCAGGTACAAGTGATGGAAACTTAATCAGAGGACAGATCTTAGTACAGTAGGACAAGAAAGCGATATACGCAGGTTCAGTAAGGAAAATCAACATGTACACGTACGTTGGCTTCAGTAAAAGCGCGTACATGTGGAAAACTTATCTTTGGTCCGTGGCAGTTAGTCCTTGGAAGTTGTGCCTATGGTTTTGGACCAGGTGTCTCGATGGACGTGTTGATCCCTAGTTTTGAAGTTGATGGTATTGTGTTACTATGGTTTTGGACCATGGTATTGTGAAGGGCCTAAGCCTATATAAGGAGAAGATCATTAGGCCAGATATAGTGCAAGAGTGTGTGAGTGATGAAGATCTGAGGAAGTGTGAGATCCAAGTGCTGGTTATGGGTTGGTGATATGAACCAAGGTTTCACTCATGTGGAGGATGATGAATGATGGAACGAGATCTCAAGGCTTGGAATGATTATCTTCATATGGTATGACTGTGGATAGACCAGATATATTGATGCATGTTTATTGATTATGATCTGGGTATGTTTTGATGTTTGATATAGCTGCGGAGCTATAAGTTAGAATTTGCAGATCTGTACGCGGGTTGGTTTTGGTAAAAGAGCGTATACACGCAGGTTGGGTTCGTCGAAGTAGCATATACAATGTGAAGTATGATATTTGAAGATGGAGTTGGATTTGGTTGTTGTTATGTTGTCTAGTTGTTGTTGATAGGGTTTCAGTGATTCAGTATTGGGTGATTCAGAGATTGATGATGCAGGTTGTACTACAATGGTGATAGTTTCATGGATCCAGTATGAAAATGTATGAAACGTGGTCCCGGGAAGATCACAGGTCGGCACCTACGTACTGGTAAACATATTAGCCAGTACAAGAGCCAGGGGGTTGTAGCTCCCTTCCAGGGCAGCTGGAAAACGAGTGAAGGTTGTAGCCTTCTGTAGGGTTGACACCTACGTACTAGTAAATGGATCGGCTAGTACAAGAGCTATCAGGGTTGTAGCCCTCTGCAAGTTGTAGCCTGCGTGCTGGTAAAGGATTGCACCAGTACATTGTAAAAGAAGTTTCTTATTAAAGAAGAAAGAGATGAATTGCAGCAGGTGGTTTTCACCCACATTGGGTTTCCACCTTATATCACGGTGTTCATGTGTGTGGCTTTTATGTGATGATCTGTTCTATTATACTGCACCTGTTTACTGTCAATGTGGTTAATAATGTTTTGATGCATTTACTGAAGATAAGCTAACTGAATCATAAGATTTCTGGATATACGCTAGTTGCTTTAGACACAGTAGCGTGTACATGCGGGTTCACTTAACTGAAGTAGCGTATATGTTTCTGAGCATGAAATTTGAAAAGTTTTATTGATCTGATAATACTGATTCACCCCCCCCCCCTCTCAGTATTATTTCCAACAATTGGTATCGGAGCAGGTCCTTCAGAGAAGCTTGATCTCTTGAAGGAGATTCGTAGAACAATGGGAAAGAAATCACGTCAGAAGAAGAAGACAGCTCAAAGGAACAATGACAACCTACCGTTGAGTGGAAGCAAGAATTCAGATCCTGAATCACCTCATAATGAATATGGACAAACAAATGAAGCATCAGATCAAACCATAGATCAACAAGATCTACCTAGCAAAAGGGAGAATGCCCTCAAAGAAGAAATCATCAGATTAGAAGATCAGTTGGAATGTGCCTCCAGAATTCGACAAATGCTGCTAGTGCTGAATAAAGAGCAAGAAAACGAGCTCCTAAAACTAAGGCATCAGCTGGATGAAGGAAGGAAAGCTGAAGAGACCTTGAAGAAGCAATGTCTGGAAAAAGAAGAACAACATCAAGTTGAGGTAAAAATCTTGAAAAGTAAATTAGAAGAAAAAGATAAACTATTACAATTTCAAGATAGTACTAAGATCTTGGATGATATTCTTAGTAGTCAAAGGTCCCCTGCTATCAAAACTGGTCTTGGTTTTCATGAGTCTATTGAAGATGAATCTGGTTCACAAAGTAAGACAAGAATCTCTAATGCAAAATCTGAAAGGCTCTACAAGGAGATGAAAGGACAACCCCATCAACAATCAAGGAAAGAGACTCCTCAAAAAAAATCTTTTACTCCTCCCATGAATAATGTTTTATGTTATGTATGTCATAATCTTGGACATGTTGCAGCCATATGTAGAAGAAGAAGGCTTCAAGACCATCATGCAGAAAGATCATCACATTCAAGATACTTTAATGGATATTGCTTTTCTTGCAATATGTTTGGCCACAAAGCTGCTGATTGCTATAGGAGGAATATGAAACATGTAAGATGCTATGCATGTAACAAGTTTGGACATAAAGCAAGAAATTGCAGGAACAAAGCTCATGATAAGAAGAAATCATCAACATGCTTGAAGATATGGAAGAAGAAGGAAGTTCAGTCAGAAAAATGTGGCACAGCACAGGGTACTAAGCACAGCACAGACATAACAGACTCAGGGGGAGCTGAAGGTGTAAAACTTCAGTGTTCTAATTCTCATACGCAAGTTTCATGAAGGAAATCCGCGTATATACGCGAGTTTCACACTGCAAAGTCATGTATATGTCAGTCTGAAGAAATGCAGTGGGGATAAGCTCAGAAAAGGGGTCTGATATGTTTCAGTCCAGTATATGCTCTATTGGTTAACAGTTACAGTCTGCTGAGGAGGTCTGGAAATGTCTTAAGATGCTAGAAGTTTTTTAATCCTAACTTGATGATGATGATATCTTGATGCTTATTACTGATGTATGCATGATCAGATCTAACTGAAAACAGATGGCACAAGCTCAGGGGGAGCATATACTTCAAATAATGCATTGTTGGCATTATGGTTACAAGTTGTTGATAAAGTCTATGAAGCTAAACGATACATCTTGTTGTTTGATCAAAGGAATGGTATTGCAGGTTGATGCTTATGGTACAGATCATATATGATGAATGATAGTCATGGTCTTGAATGAATGGCTGGTCTTAGAACCTGCATCTGCTCAGGAGAAGCATGGATGGATTAAAACAAAGGGGAGCCAAATCAGAAACTTCAGCATGTACTCAGGGGGAGCATGGACAGATTGGTACACTTTGGCATATACAAAGGGGGAGCACATTTGGAGATTTCAGCAGGTACTCAGGGGGAGTATGTACAACAAAAGGTATACCAAAGAGGAGAATATCTTGGTCCGCCCTTTGCCCTTGATGTCAAAGGGGGAGAGTGACTTGGTGTGGTGGTTGCCATCAAGTCCAAAGGGGGAGATTTTTGGCATTATGATACAAGTGTTGTCCTTGATGGCAACTCACTCAGAAGCAGGTACAAGTGATGGCAACTTAATCAGAGGACAGATCTTCATATGGTATGACTGTGGATAGACCAGATATATTGATGCATGTTTATTGATTATGATTATGTGATATGTTTTATAGATGTCTGATAGAGCTGTATGAGTTATAAGTTAGAATCTTACGCTGGGTTGGTTTTCGTAAAAGAGCGTATACACTCAGGTTGGGTTCGTCGAAGTAGCGTATACAATGTGAAGTATGATATTTGAAGATGGAGTTGGATCTGGTTGTTGTTATGTTGTCTAGTTGTTGTTGACAGGGTTTCAGTGATTCAGTATTGGGTGATTCAGAGATTGATGATGCAGTTTGTACTACAATGGTGATAGTTTCATGGATCCAGTATGAAAATGTATGAAACGTGGTCCCGGGAAGATCGTAGGCCGGCACCTACGTACTGGTAAACATATCAGCCAGTACAAGAGCCAGGGGGTTGTAGCTCCCTTCCAGGAGCAACTGGAAAACGAGTGAAGGTTGTAGCCTTCTGTAGGGTTGGCACCTACGTACTAGTAAATGGATCAGCTAGTACAAGAGCTATGAGGGTTGTAGCCTGCGTGCTGGTAAAGGACTGCACCAGTACATTGTAAAAGAAGTTTCTTATTAAAGAAGAAAGAGATGAATTGCAGCAGGTGGTTTTAACCCACATTGGGTTTCCACCTTATACCATGGTGTTCATGTGTGTGGCTTTTATGTGATGATCTGTTCTGTTATACTGCACCTGTTTACTGTCAACGTGGTTAATAATGTTCTGATGCATTTACTGAAGATAAGCTAACTGAATCATAAGATTTCTGGATATACGCTAGTTGCTTTAGACACAGTAGCGTGTACACGCGGGTTCACTTAACTGAAGTAGCGTATATGTTTCTGAGCATGAAATTTGAAAAGTTTTATTGATCTGATAATACTGATTCACCCCCCCCTCTCAATATTATTTCCAACAATTGGTATCAGAGCAGGTCCTTCAGAGAAGCTTGATCGCTTGAAGGAGATTTGTAGAACAATGGGAAAGAAAGCACGTAAGAAGAAGAAGACAACTCAAAGGAAAATGACAACCTGCCGTTGAGTGGAAGCAAGAATTCAGATCCTGAATCACCTCAGAGTGAAGATGGACAAACAAATGAAGCATCAGATCAAACCATAGATCAACAAGATCTACCTAGCAAAAGGGAGAATGCCCTCAAAGAAGAAATCATCAAATTAGAAGATCAGTTGGAATGTGCCTCCAGAATTCGACAAATGCTACTAGCGCTGAATAAAGAGCAAGAAAACGAGATCCTAAAACTAAGGCATCAGTTGGATGAAGGAAGGAAAGCTGAAGAGACCTTGAAGAAGCAATGTCTGGAAAAAGAAGAACAACATCAAGTTGAGGTAAAAATCTTGAAAAGTAAATTAGAAGAAAAAGATAAACTATTACGATTTCAAGATAGTACTAAGATCTTGGATGATATTCTTAGTAGTCAAAGGTCCCCTGCTATCAAAACTGGTCTTGGTTTTCATGAGTCTATTGAAGATGAATCTGGTTCAGAAAGTAAGACAAGAATCTCTAATGCAAAATCTGAAAGGCTCTACAAGGAGATGAAAGGACAACCCCATCAACAATCAAGGAAAGGGACTCCTCAAAGAAAATCTTTTACTCCTCCCATGAATAATGTTGAATGTTATGTATGTCATAATCTTGGACATGTTGCAGCCATATGTAGAAGAAGAAGGCTTCAAGACCATCATGCAAAAAGATCATCACATTCAAGATACTTTAATGGATATTGCTTTTCTTGCAATATGTTTGGCCACAAAGCTGCTGATTACTATAGGAGGAATATGAAACATGTAAGATGCTATGCATGTAACAAATTTGGACATAAAGCAAGAAATTGCAGGAACAAAGCTCATGATAAGAAGAAATCATCAACATGCTTGAAGATATGGAAGAAGAAGGAAGTTCAGTCAGAAAAATGTGGCACAGCATAGGGTACTCAGCACAGCACAGACATAACAGACTCAGGGGGAGCTGAAGGTGTAAAACATCAGTGTTCTAATTCTCATACGCAAGTTTCATGAAGGAAATCCGCATATATACGCGAGTTTCACACTGCAAAGTTGTGTATATGTCAGTCTGAAGAAATGCAGTGGGGATAGGCTTAGAAAAGGGGTCTGATATGTGTCAGTCCGGTATATGCTCTATTGGTTGACAGTTACAGTCTGCTGAGGAGGTCTGGAAATGTCTTAAGATGCTAGAAGTGTTTTAATCCTAACTTGATGATGATGATATCTTGATGCTTATTACTGATGTATGCATGATCAGATCTAACTGAAAACAGATGGCACAAGCTCAGGGGGAGCATATACTTCAAATAATGCATTGTTGTTATTATGGTTACAAGTTGTTGATAAAGTCTATGAAGCTAAATGATACAGCTTGTTGTTTGATCAAAGGAATGGTATTGCAGGCTAATGCTTATGGTACAGATCATATATGATGAATGATAGTCATGGTCTTGAATGAATGGCTGGTCTTAGAACCTGCATCTGCTCAGGAGAAGCATGGATGGATTAAAACAAAGGGGAGCCAAATCAGAAACTTTAGCATGTACTCAGGGGGAGCATGGACAGATTGGTACACTTTGGCATATACAAAGGGGGAGCACATTTGGAGATTTCAGCAGGTACTCAGGGGGAGTATGTACAGCAAAAGGTATACCAAAGAGGAGAATATCTTGGTCTGCCCTTTGCCCTTGATGTCAAAGGGGGAGAGTGACTTGGTGTGGTGGTTGCCATCAAGTCCAAAGGGGGAGATCGTTGGCATTATGATACAAGTGTTGTCCTTGATGGCAACTCACTCAGAAGCAGGTACAAGTGATGGCAACTTAATCAGAGGACAGATCTTAGTACAGCAGGACAAGAAAGCGATATAGGCAGGTTCAGTAAGGAAAATCAGCATGTACACGCAGGTTGGCTTCAGTAAAAGCGCGTACATGTGGAAAACTTATCTTTGGTCCGTGGTGGTTAGTCCTTGGAAGTTGTGCCTATGGTTTTGGACCATGGTGTCTCGACGGACGTGTTGATCCCTAGTTTTGAAGTTGATGTTATTGTGTTATTATGGTTTTGGACCGTGGTATTGTGAAGGGCCTAAGCCTATATAAGGAGAAGATCATTAGGCCAGATATAGTGCAAGAGTGTGTGAGTGATGAAGATCTGAGGAAGTGTGAGATCCAAGTGCTGGTTATGGGTTGGTGATCTGAACCAAGGTTTCACTCATGTGGAGGATGATGAATGATGGAACGAGATCTCAAGGCTTGGAATGATTATCTTCATATGGTATGACTGTGGATAGACCAGATATATTGACGCATGTTTATTGATTATGATCTGGGTATGTTTTGATGTCTGATATAGCTGCAGAGTTATAAGTTAGAATTTGCAGATCTGTACGCGGATTGGTTTTGGTAAAAGAGCGTATACACTCAGGTTGGGTTCGTCGAAGTAGCGTATACAATGTGAAGTATGATATTTGAAGATGGAGTTGGATCTGGTTGTTGTTATGTTGTCTAGTTGTTGTTGACAGGGTTTCAGTGATTCAGTATTGGGTGATTCAGAGATTGATGATGCAGGTTGTACTACAATGGTGATAGTTTCATCGATCCAGTATGAAAATGTATGAAACTTGGTCCCGGGAAGATCGTAGGCCGGCACCTACGTACTGGTAAACATATCAGCCAGTACAAGAGCCAGGGGGTTGTAGCTCCCTTCCAGGAGCAGCTCGAAAACGAGTGAAGGTTGTAGCCTTCTGTAGGGTTGGCACCTATGTACTAGTAAATGGATCGGCTAGTACAAGAGCTATGAGGGTTGTAGCCCTCTGTAGGTTGTAGCCTGCGTGCTGGTAAAGGACTGCACCAGTACATTGTAAAAGAAGTTTCTTATTAAAGAAGAAAGAGACGAATTGCAGCAGCTGGTTTTAACCCACATTGGGTTTCCACCTTATACCATGGTGTTCATGTGTGTGGCTTTTATGTGATGATCTGTTCTTTTATACTGCACCTGTTTACTGTCAACGTGGTTAATAATGTTCTGATGCATTTACTGAAGATAAGCTAACTAAATCATAATATTTCTGGATATACGCTAGTTGCTTTAGACACAGTAGCGTGTACACGCGGGTTCACTTAACTGAAGTAGCGTATATGTTTCTGAGCATGAAATTTGAAAAGTTTTATTGATCTGATAATACTGATTCACCCCCCCCTCTCAATATTATTTCCAACAATTGGTATCAGAGCAGGTCCTTCAGAGAAGTTTGATCGCTTGAAGGAGATTCGTAGAACAATGGGAAAGAAAGCACGTCAGAAGAAGAAGACAGCTCAAAGGAACAATGACAACCTGCCGTTGAGTGGAAGCAAGAATTCAGATCCTGAATCACCTCAGAGTGAAGATGGACAAACAAATGAAGCATCAGATCAAACCATAGATCAACAAGATCTACCTAGCAAAAGGGAGAATGCCCTCAAAGAAGAAATCATCAGATTAGAAGATCAGTTGGAATGTGCCTCCAGAATTCGACAAATGCTGCTAGCGCTGAATAAAGAGCAAGAAAACGAGATCCTAAAACTAAGGCATCAGCTGGATGAAGGAAGGAAAGCTGAAGAGACCTTGAAGAAGTAATGTCTGGAAAAGAAGAACAACATCAAGTTGAGGTAAAAATCTTGAAAAGTAAATTAGAAGAAAAAGATAAACTATTACGATTTCAAGATAGTACCAAGATCTTGGATGATATTCTTAGTAGTCAAAGGTCCCCTGCTATCAAAACTGGTCTTGGTTCTCATGAGTCTATTGAAGATGAATCTGGTTCACAAAGTAAGACAAGAATCTCTAATGCAAAATCTGAAAGGCTCTACAAGGAGATGAAAGGACAACCCGATCAACAATCAAAGAAAGAGACTCCTCAAAGAAAATCTTTTACTCCTCCCATGAATAATGTTGAATGTTATGTATGTCATAATCTTGGACATGTTGCAGCCATATGTAGAAGAAGAAGGCTTCAAGACCATCATGCAGAAAGATCATCACATTCAAGATACTTTAATGGATATTGCTTTTCTTGCAATATGTTTGGCCACAAAGCTGCTGATTGCTATAGGAGGAATATGAAACATGTAAGATGCTATGCATGTAACAAGTTTGGACTTAAAGCAAGAAATTGTAGGAACAAAGCTCATGATAAGAAGAAATCATCAACATGCTTGAAGATATGGAAGAAGAAGGAAGTTCAGTCACAAAAATGTGGCACAGTACAGGGTACTTAGCACAGCACAGACATAACAGACTCAGGGGGAGCTGAAGGTGTAAAACTTCAGTGTTCTAATTCTCATACGCAAGTTTCATGAAAGAAATCCGCATATATACGCGAGTTTCACACTACAAAGTCGTGTATATGTCAGTCTGAAGAAATGCAGTGGGGATAGGCTCAGAAAAGGGGTCTGATATGTTTCAGTCCAGTATATGCTCTGTTGGTTAACAGTTACAGTCTGCTGAGGAGGTCTGGAAATGTCTTAAGATGCTAGAAGTGTTTTAATCCTAACTTGATGATGATGATATCTTGATGCTTATTACTGATGTATGCATGATCAGATCTAACTAAAAACAGATGGCACAAGCTCAGGGGGAGCATATACTTCAAATAATGCATTGTTGGCATTATGGTTACAAGTTGTTGATAAAGTCTATGAAGCTAAATGATACATCTTGTTGTTTGATCAAAGGAATGGTATTGCAGGCTGATGCTTATGGTACAGATCATATATGATGAATGATAGTCATGGCCTTGAATTAATTGCTGGTCTTAGAACCTGCATCTGCTCAAGAGAAGCATGGATGGATTAAAACAAAGGGGAGCCAAATTAGAAACTTCAGCATATACAAAGGGGGAGCACATTTGGAGATTTCAGCACGTACTCAGGGGGAGTATGTACAGCAAAAGGTATACCAAAGAGGAGAATATCTTGGTTCGCCCTTTGCCCTTGATGTCAAAGGGGGAGAGTGACTTGGTGTGGTGGTTGCCATCAAGTCCAAAGGGGGAGATTGTTGGCATTATGATACAAGTGTTGTCCTTTATGGCAACTCACTCAGAACCAGGTACAAGTGATGGCAACTTAATCAGAGGACAGATCTTAGTACAGCAGGACAAGAAAGCGATATAGGCAGGTTCAGTAAGGAAAATCAGCGTGTACACGCAGGTTGGCTTCAGTAAAAGCGCGTACATGTGGAAAACTTATCTTTGGTCCGTGGCGGTTAGTCCTTGGAAGTTGTGCCTATGGTTTTGGACCATGGTGTCTCGACGGACGTGTTGATCCCTAGTTTTGAAGTTGATGGTATTGTGTTATTATGGTTTTGGACCGTGGTATTGTGAAGGGCCTAAGCCTATATAAGGAGAAGGTCATTAGGCCAGATATAGTGCAAGAGTGTGTGAGTGATGAAGATCTGAGGAAGTGTGAGATTAAAGTGCTGGTTATGGGTTGGTGATTTGAACCAAGGTTTCACTCATGTGGAGGATGATGAATGATGGAACGAGATCTCAAGGCTTGCAATGATTATCTTCATATGGTATGACTGTGGATAGACCAGATGTGTTGACGCATGTTTATTGATTATGATCTGGGTATGTTTTGATGTCTGATATAGCTGCAGAGTTATAAGTTAGAATTTGCAGATCTGTACGCGGGTTGGTTTTGGTAAAAGAGCATATACACGCAGGTTGGGTTCGTCGAAGTAGTGTATACAATGTGAAGTATGATATTTGAAGATGGAGTTGGATCTGGTTGTTGTTATGTTGTCTAGTTGTTGTTGACAGGGTTTCAGTGATTCAGTATTGGGTGATTCAGAGATTGATGATGCAGGTTGTACTACAATGGTGATAGTTTCATGGATCCAGTATGAAAATGTATGAAACGTGGTCCCGGGAAGATCGTAGGCCGGCACCTACGTACTGGTAAACATATCAGCCAGTACAAGAGCCAGGGGGTTGTAGCTCCCTTCCAGGAGCAGCTGGAAAACGAGTGAAGGTTGTAGCCTTCTGTAGGGTTGGCACCTACGTACTAGTAAATGGATCGGCTAGTACAAGAGCTATGAGGGTTGTAGCCCTCTGCAGGTTGTAGCCTGCGTGCTGGTAAAGGACTGCACCAGTACATTGTAAAAGAAGTTTCTTATTAAAGAAGAAAGAGATGAATTGCAGCAGGTGGTTTTAACCCACATTGGGTTTCCACCTTATACCATGGTGTTCATGTGTGTGGCTTTTATGTGATGATATGTTCTGTTATACTGCACCTGTTTACTGTCAACGTGGTTAATAATGTTCTGATGCATTTACTGAAGATAAGCTAACTGAATCATAAGATTTCTGGATATACGCTAGTTGCTTTAGACACAGTAGCGTGTACACGCGGGTTCACTTAACTGAAGTAGCGTATATGTTTCTGAGCATGAAATTTGAAAAGTTTTATTGATCTGATAATACTGATTCACCCCCCCCCCCTCTCAATATTATTTCCAACAATTGGTATCAGAGCAGGTCCTTCAGAGAAGCTTGATCGCTTGAAGGAGATTCGTAGAACAATGGGAAAGAAAGCACGTCAGAAGAAGAAGACAGCTCAAAGGAACAATGACAACCTGCCGTTGAGTGGAAGCAAGAATTCAGATCTTGAATCACCTCAGAGTGAAGATGGAAAAACAAATGAAGCATCAGATCAAACCATAGATCAACAAGATATACCTAGCAAAAGGGAGAATGCCCTCAAAGAAGAAATCATCAGATTAGAAGATCAGTTGGAATGTGCCTCCAGAATTCGACAAATGCTGCTAGCGCTGAATAAAGAGCAAGAAAACAAGATCCTAAAACTAAGGCATTAGCTGGATGAAGGAAGGAAAGATGAAGAGACCTTGAAGAAGCAATGTCTGGAAAAAGAAGAACAACATCAAGTTGAGGTAAAAATCTTGAAAAGTAAATTAGAAGAAAAAGATAAACTATTACGATTTCAAGATAGTACTAAGATCTTGGATGATATTCTTAGTAGTCAAAGGTCCCCTGCTATCAAAACTGGTCTTGGTTTTCATGAGTCTATTGAAGATGAATCTGGTTCACAAAGTAAGACAAGAATCTCTAATGCAAAATCTGAAAGGCTCTACAAGGAGATGAAAGGACAACCCCATCAATAATCAAGGAAAGAGACTCCTCAAAGAAAATCTTTTACTCCTCCGATGAATAATGTTGAATGTTATGTATGCCATAATCTTGGACATGTTGCAGCCATACGTAGAAGAAGAAGGCTTCAAGACCATCATGCAGAAAGATCATCACATTCAATATACTTTAATGGATATTGCTTTTCTTGCAATATGTTTGGCCACAAAGCTGCTGATTGCTATAGGAGGAATATGAAACATGTAAGATGCTATGCATGTAACAAGTTTGGACATAAAGCAAGAAATTGCAGGAACAAAGCTCATGATAAGAAGAAATCATCAACATGCTTGAAGATATGGAAGAAGAAGGAAGTTCAGTCAGAAAAATGTGGCACAACACAGGGTACTCAGCACAGCACAGACATAACAGACTCAGGGGGAGCTGAAGGTGTAAAACTTCAGTGTTCTAATTCTCATACGCAAGTTTCATGAAGGAAATCCGCGTATATACGCGAGTTTCACACTGCAAAGTCGTGTATATGTCAGTCTGAAGAAATGCAGTGGGGATAGGCTCAGAAAAGGGGTCTGATATGTTTCAGTCCAGTATATGCTCTATTGGTTAACAGTTACATTCTGCTGAGGAGGTCTGGAAATGTCTTAAGATGGTAGAAGTGTTTTAATCCTAACTTGATGATGATGATATCTTGATGCTTATTACTGATGTATGCATGATCAGATCTAACTGAAAACAGATGGCACAAGCTCAGGGGGAGCATATACTTCAAATAATGCATTGTTGGCATTATGGTTACAAGTTGTTGATAAAGTCTATGAAGCTAAATGATACATCTTGTTGTTTGATCAAAGGAATGGTATTGCAGGCTGATGCTTATGGTACAGATCATATATGATGAATGATAGTCATGGTCTTGAATGAATGGCTGGTCTTAGAACCTGCATCTGCTCAGGAGAAGCATGGATGGATTAAAACAAAGGGGAGCCAAATCAGAAACTTTAGCATGTACTCAAGGGGAGCATGGACAGATTGGTACACTTTGGCATATACAAAGGGGGAGCACATTTGGAGATTTCAGCAGGTACTCAGGGGGAGTATGTACAGCAAAAGGTATACCAAAGAGGAGAATATCTTGGTCCGCCCTTTGCCCTTGATGTCAAAGGGGGAGAGTGACTTGGTGTGGTGGTTGCCATCAAGTCCAAAGGGGGAGATTGTTGGAATTATGATACAGGTGTTGTCCTTGATGGCAACTCACTCAGAAGCAGGTACAAGTGATGGCAACTTAATCAGAGGACAGATCTTAGTACAGCAGGACAAGAAAGCGATATACGCAGGTTCAGTAAGGAAAATCAGCGTGTACACGCAGGTTGGCTTCAGTAAAAGCGCGTACATGTGGAAAACTTATCTTTGGTCCGTGGCGGTTAGTCCTTGGAAGTTGTGCCTATGGTTTTGGACCATGGTGTCTCGACGGACGTGTTGATCCCTAGTTTTGAAGTTGATGGTATTGTGTTATTATGGTTTTGGACCGTGGTATTGTGAAGGGCCTAAGCCTATATAAGGAGAAGGTCATTAGGCCAGATATAGTGCAAGAGTGTGTGAGTGATGAAGATCTGAGGAAGTGTGAGATTAAAGTGCTGGTTATGGGTTGGTGATTTGAACCAAGGTTTCACTCATGTGGAGGATGATGAATGATGGAACGAGATCTCAAGGCTTGGAATGATTATCTTCATATGGTATGACTGTGGATAGACCAGATGTGTTGACGCATGTTTATTGATTATGATCTGGGTATGTTTTGATGTCTGATATAGCTGCAGAGTTATAAGTTAGAATTTGCAGATCTGTACGCGGGTTGGTTTTGGTAAAAGAGCGTATACACGCAGGTTGGGTTCGTCGAAGTAGCGTATACAATGTGAAGTATGATATTTGAAGATGGAGTTGGATCTGGTTGTTGTTATGTTGTCTAGTTGTTGTTGACAGGGTTTCAGTGATTCAGTATTGGGTGATTCAGAGATTGATGATGCAGGTTGTACTACAATGGTGATAGTTTCATGGATCCAGTATGAAAATGTATGAAACGTGGTCCCGGGAAGATCGTAGGCCGGCACCTACGTACTGGTAAACATATCAGCCAGTACAAGAGCCAGGGGGTTGTAGCTCCCTTCCAGGAGCAGCTGGAAAACGAGTGAAGGTTGTAGCCTTCTGTAGGGTTGGCACCTACGTACTAGTAAATGGATCGGCTAGTACAAGAGCTATGAGGGTTGTAGCCCTCTGCAGTTTGTAGCCTGCGTGCTGGTAAAGGACTGCACCAGTACATTGTAAAAGAAGTTTCTTATTAAAGAGGAAAGAGATGAATTGCAGCAGGTGGTTTTAACCCACATTGGGTTTCCACCTTATACCATGGTGTTCCTGTGTGTGGCTTTTATGTGATGATATGTTCTGTTATACTGCACCTGTTTACTGTCAACGTGGTTAATAATGTTCTGATGCATTTACTGAAGATAAGCTAACTGAACCATAAGATTTCTGGATATACGCTAGTTGCTTTAGACACAGTAGCGTGTACACGCGGGTTCACTTAACTGAAGTAGCGTATATGTTTCTGAGCATGAAATTTGAAAAGTTTTATTGATCTGATAATACTGATTCACCCCCCCCCCCTCTCAATATTATTTCCAACAATTGGTTCATCAGGAGCAAACCTCATCAAAAGAAATCCATACATGCCGATTGATAAATCGGAACACAAATAGTCCAAGAGAGACACAATAATATTCTATTCGCACAGTCTTGTTACACATCAAGACATCAGTGGTGGGACCTGAAGGCTAGCCCATCAAGTGGTTCATCAAAGCCAGTTTTTTAAGGAAATCCGCGTATATACGCGAGTTTCACACTGCAAAGTCGTGTATATGTCAGTCTGAAGAAATGCAGTGGGGATAGGCAGTCAGAAAAATGAAAGGGGTCTGATATGTTTCAGTGTTCTAATTCAGTATATCCGCTCTATTGGTTAACAGTTACATTCTGCTGAGGAGGTCTATTGGTTAACAGGCTGAATGTCTTAAGATGGTAGAAGTGTTTTAATCCTAACTTGATGATGATGATATCTTGATGCTTATTACTGATGTATGCATGATCAGATCTAACTGAAAACAGATGGCACAAGCTCAGGGGGAGCATATACTTCAAATAATGCATTGTTGGCATTATGGTTACAAGTTGTTGATAAAGTCTATGAAGCTAAATGATACATCTTGTTGTTTGATCAAAGGAATGGTATTGCAGGCTGATGCTTATGGTACAGATCATATATGATGAATGATAGTCATGGTCTTGAATGAATGGTTGGTCTTAGAACCTGCATCTGCTCAGGAGAAGCATGGATGGATTAAAACAAAGGGGAGCCAAATCAGAAACTTTAGCATGTACTCAAGGGGAGCATGGACAGATTGGTACACTTTGGCATATACAAAGGGGGGGCACATTTGGAGATTTCAGCAGGTACTCAGGGGGAGTATGTACAGCAAAAGGTATACCAAAGAGGAGAATATCTTGGTCCGCCCTTTGCCCTTGATGTCAAAGGGGGAGAGTGACTTGGTGTGGTGGTTGCCATCAAGTCCAAAGGGGGAGATTGTTGGAATTATGATACAGGTGTTGTCCTTGATGGCAACTCACTCAGAAGCAGGTACAAGTGATGGCAACTTAATCAGAGGACAGATCTTAGTACAGCAGGACAAGAAAGCGATATAGGCAGGTTCAGTAAGGAAAATCAGCGTGTACACGCAGGTTGGCTTCAGTAAAAGCGCGTACATGTGGAAAACTTATCTTTGGTCCGTGGCGGTTGGTCCTTGGAAGTTGTGCCTATGGTTTTGGACCATGGTGTCTCGACGGACGTGTTGATCCCTAGTTTTGAAGTTGATGGTATTGTGTTACTATGGTTTTGGACCGTGGTATTGTGAAGGGCCTAAGCCTATATAAGGAGAAGATCATTAGGCCAGATATAGTACAAGAGTGTGTGAGTGATGAAGATCTGAGGAAGTGTGAGATCCAAGTGCTGGTTATGGGTTGGTGATCTGAACCAAGGTTTCACTCATGTGGAGGATGATGAATGATGGAACGAGATCTCAAGGCTTGGAATGATTATCTTCATATGGTATGACTGTGGATAGACCAGATATATTGACGCATGTTTATTGATTATGATCTGGGTATGTTTTGATGTCTGATATAGCTGCAGAGTTATAAGTTAGAATTTGCAGATCTGTACGCCGGTTGGTTTTGGTGAAAGAGCGTATACACGCACGTTGGGTTCGTCGAAGTAGCGTATACAATGTGAAGTATGATATTTGAAGATGGAGTTGGATCTGGTTGTTGTTATGTTGTCTAGTTGTTTTTGACAGGGTTTCAGTGATTCAGTATTGGGTGATTCAGAGATTGATGATGCAGGTTGTACTACAATGGTGATAGTTTCATGGATCCAGTATGAAAATGTATGAAAAGTGGTCCCGGGAAGATCGTAGGCTGGCACCTACGTACTGGTAAACATATCAGCCAGTACAAGAGCCAGGGGGTTGTAGCTCCCTTCCAGGGGCAGCTGGAAAACGAGTGAAGGTTGTAGCCTTTTGTAGGGTTGGCACCTACGTACTAGTAAATGGATCGGCTAGTACAAGAGCTATGAGGGTTGCAGCCCTCTGCAGGTTGTAGCCTGCGTGCTGGTAAAGGACTGCACCAGTACATTGTAAAAGAAGTTTCTTATTAAAGAAGAAAGAGACGAATTGCAGCAGGTGGTTTTCACCCACATTGGGTTTCCACCTTATACCATGGTGTTCGTGTGTGTGGCTTTTATGTGATGATCTGTTCTGTTATACTGCACCTGTTTACTGTCAATGTGGTTAATAATGTTCTGATGCATTTACTGAAGATAAGCTAACTGAATCATAAGATTTCTGGATATACGCTAGTTGCTTTAGACACAGTAGCGTGTACACGCGGGTTCACTTAACTGAAGTAGCGTATATGTTTCTGAGCATGAAATTTGAAAAGTTTTATTGATCTGATAATACTGATTCACCCCCCCCCCCCCTCTCAGTATTATTTCCAACAAGGTTATCAGGATACAAACCCTCATAAAACAAAATCCATACGGTGCCGATTGTAAATCGGCCCACACAAATATCCAACAGAGACACAATAATATTATATTCGCTACAGTCGTTACACATCAGCACATCAGTGGTGGGACCACGTGGGCTAGCCCCATCAAGTGGTATCAAAGCCAGTTTCTTTTAAGGAAGTAGGGAAAGATGGAAGTACAAAGACGAGGACGAGGAAGAGGTGCACGCAGAATAGCAGACGAGGGCTTGAGAGAACAGCTGAGAATCCTTACTGCTCGCTTGGAAGTAGTAGAGGCAGGAAGGCGAAGAGACCCAGAACTTGGAGATGACAGTGAAGATGAGGCAGCAACTGTTACAGATGGGTCAGAGGAAGAAGCCCCAGAGTTAAAACTGTTGAGATCAGTATTGTTAGCCAGCAACAAACCCAAACCAGAGATCTCTAATTATGATGGCAGTCTGTCCGCTGATGTTTTATTGGATTGGGTGAGTGAGTTAGACAAGTATTTCGAAAATGAGGAGATTAGTGAGGATAAAAGAGTTAGATTTGTTGCGACTAAATTAAAAGGACACGCTGCCCTATGGTGGGATAGTGTCCAAGCGGACAAAAGACGGATGAACAAGTTTCCGATAAGAAAGTGGCCAAGGATGGTGGAAAAGTTGAAAGGCAGGTTTTTCCCTAAAGACTACCAGGTTGAACTTTATCGGCGAGTACAGAATTTAAGGCAGAAAGGTACGACTGAGAAGGAGTACACTGAGGAATTTTATCGAGTAAATTTACGTGCTGGTTATACAGATGATACTCCAGAAAAAACAGCGAGGTAGGTGAATGGATTGAGGTTGGAAATATTGGACGAGATCAGTATTCTCTCTCCCCGAAATATTGAAGAAGCCTTCCAGAGTGCTGTAAAGGCTAAAGAGAAAATTAACTGGAAACAGAATAATAGGAGATGGAGAGGGAATGGCAGAGGACGAGGACAATCCTATGGCAGAGGGAGAATTGCCACTAATAGCGAAGAAGGCAGCAGTTCTAGAACTTCAGGGACAGCAGAGAAGGGAGAAAGCACTAGAGGAGGTCGACCATATCAGCGGGGAAGAGGAAATGGTCGTGGAAGAGGGACTAATGTCTAGTGCTACAGGTGCCATAAGTGGGGGCATAGATCCTTCGAATGCCCGGAATTTGAACACGGTGGCCAGAGGGAGCATTTGTTGCGCAGCCTGAGGAAGCTGAAGCACAACCCCGGGAGATCGAAAACATGGCGAAAACGTGGGAAGCTCTAATTTTGAATAAAGTACTGTTGAAACTAGCCAAAGAGGTGGCTGAACAGACCCAGCGAAAAGCGCTATTTCGAATAGTTTGCAAATCACGGGGAAAGTGTTGTAAATTGATTATAGACAGCGGAAGTACAGACAATTTGGTTGCCACCGAAATGGTGGAAAAGCTGGGTTTGAAGCGGTTAAAACACCCCACACCTTACAAGGTGTCGTGGCTACAGAAAGGCCACCAGCTACTAATTAATGAACAGTGCGAGGTAGAATTTCACGTTGGCAAATATCACGACACGGTGATCTGTGATATTATGCCTATGGACGTGTGCCATATACTACTTGGGAGACCGTGGCAGTATGATCGAAAGGTGACACACGATGGGAAGACAAATTGTTGTAAATTTGTGAAAGATGGGGTCAAACACACGCTTGTACCCATCAAAGAGGAGGACGCAGCAGAACCAAGCAGAACAAAAACATTATTAATTGGAGGAAAACAGTTTGTGAAGCAGATTGAGGGAAATGAGGTCAATTATGCAATTGTAAGGAGGACAAGACCGATGTTGCTGAATACAGAAAAATCAGAACTGCCTGTAGAAATTCAGGAGTTGTTGGAAGAATTCCAAGATATTGTAGTTGATGATCTATTAGATAAGTTGGCTCCCAAGAGGGGTATTAGCCATCATATTGATTTTATAGCTGGAGCAAGCTTACCAAACAAGGCAGCGTATAGGATGAGTCCGAAAGACAATAAAGAAATTCGTAAACAAGTACAGGAGTTGCTGGATAATGGACTGATCAGAGAAAGTTTGAGCCCTTGTGCGGCACCAACAGTACTTGCACCTAAGAAGGGTGGAGAATGTCGAATGTGTACAGATTCGCGAGCTATTCATAAAATCACGATTCGATATAGATTTCCCTTACCCAGGATGGACGACATGATGGATTGTCTTAGCGGAGCAACTTATTTTACAAAAATAGATCTGAAGAGTGGTTACCATCAGATCAGGATTAGGGAAGGAGATGAATGGAAAACAACCTTCAAGACTAATGAAGGGTTGTACGAGTGGCTGGTCATGCCATTTGGATTGAGCAACACTCCTAGTACCTTTATGAGACTGATGAATGAGATGTTAAAGAAATTTATTGGCAAGTTCGTGATAGTTTATCTTGATGACATTTTAATTTTCAGCAGAACAAAAAGAGAGCATCTCCAACATGTTCGAAAGGTGTTAGAGAAGTTACAGCAGAACAAACTGCTGATAAACTAAAATAAATGCACTTTCCTGCAAAAGGAGTTGGTCTATTTGGGGTTTGTAGTTGCAGAAAATGAATTGAGAATCGACCCCAAGAAGATTGCAGCAATTATAAATTGGCCGTCACCGAAGAGCTTACTTGAGGTTCGTAGTTTCCACGGCTAGCAAGTTTTTATCGAAAGTTTATTAGGAATTTCAGTGGAATCTACGCACCAATGTTAGAGACCATCAAAAAGGCCAACCAACCTTTTTGTTGGACCAAGATGGCAGAAGATAGTTTTCAGCTACTGAAGCGGAAGATTACAGAGAGGCCAATCTTGAGGCTGCCCGATTTCAATAAACATTTTCAAGTTCGGTGTGACGCAAGTGGAACAGCTATTGGCGTTGTGCTCAGTCAGGAAGACAGACCAGTGGCATTTTTTAGTGAAAAACTAAATGAGAGCCGACAGAAATATTCCTCGTATGACAAGGAATTTTATGCAGTGGTCCAAGCTTTAAAACATTGGAGGCACTACCTACTGGGCAATGAGTTCGTCTTATTTTCTGATAATTCGGCATTACAATATGTAATGCAGCAGCACAAATTAAACCATAAGCACGCCAAATGGGTTGAATACTTGCAGAGTTTCACTTTCATGTTAAAACATATAAGTGGGCAAGCCAACAAAGTGGCAGATGCCTTGAGCAGAAGAGCTTTGCTCTTACAGGAGAGTAGCATACAGGTATTGGGATTCGAACATTTGAAAGACTTGTACCAAACGGACACAGATTTCAAGGAAGCTTTTGAAGCCTACCAAAATCCCGTATTAAGGAATGCAAGCCCGTGGTTGGACTATAATTTGCAGGAAGGATTATTGTTCAGAGGTGGGCAGTTATGTATCCCGGACTATTCAATGAGGGAGAATATTGTACAGGAAAAGCATAGTGGTGGTTTGGCGGGACATTTTGGCATCAACAAAACTTTGGAGCAACTCGGACATTTTTATTATTGGCCTAAAATGAGCAGGGATGTACAGAGATATGTAACCAGGTGTAAAGTCTGCCAACTGTTGAAAGGACACAGTCAGAATACTAGACTTTACACACCACTTCCTGTTCCAAGCAGGCCATGGGACTCAATCAGCATTGACTTTGTCCTAGGACTGCCTAGAACGCAGCGGGGATATGATTCAGTAATTGTGGTGGTAGACAGATTTTCAAAAATGGCTCATTTTATTTCTTTCCGGAAAGCTAGTGATGCCACGTATGTTGCACACCTGTTTTTCACAGAGGTTGTTAGATTACATGGCCTACCCAAAAATATCATTTCAGATAGGGATGTAAAATTCACAGGACACTTTTGGCGCACCCGGTGGAAGAAACTGGGCACGCAACTAAATTTCAGCTCTGCATATCATTCGCAGACTGATGGACAAACAGAAGTAGCGAACATGAGTTTAGGGAATTTGTTACGAAGTTTGACTGGAGAAAATTCAGGATTATGGGATCGAGCTCTCGCCCAGGCAGAATTTTCTTATAACGATTCGCCCAATCGTAAAACCGGACACAGCCCATTTCAGATCTTGTATGGCATGCATCCTCGAGGAATACATGAACTGCGAGATTTCAGGAAGCTGGAACAGAGAAGCGCGGATGGGGAAGACTTTGCTGAAGCAATGAGCAAACTTCATGAAAATGTTAAAGTAAGGTTGCAGGACAGTGTGCAGAAATACAAGCAGCAAGCCGATTCAAAGCGACGAGAGGTGCATTTTAATGTTGGAGATGAGGTCCTTGCGCATCTGCGCCGGGAACGGTTTCCTAAGGGCACATATAATAAGTTAAAATATAAGAAAATTGGTCCATGCAAGATCCTACGAAAATTTTCAGCCAACGCTTACGAGATTCAGCTGCCACCTGACATAGGCATATCACCTATCTTCAATGTGGCAGACCTATTCCCGTATAATGCCCAAGCAGAGGATGATAGTGTGGTACAGCCAGAACGGGACACCCAATTTGGAGACGGTTCTTGGAAGAAACAATTGCCTTCGGCCCAGTCCCATGAGATTGAAGGGATCCTCAGCACCCAGGTAGCCAAGAAGACATGCAGGAAGGAATATCTGTGTTACCTCGTCAAGTGGAGAGACCGTCCAATGGAGGACAGCTCATGGCTTGACGCGATGCAGATATAGGAGGCTGGTTATTCGGTGGAGGAACTCATGGAACGGAGCCATGAATTTCTTTTACCCCAGGAGCCTGATGCAGGAGCATCTGGTTAACAGGGTGGGGACAAAGAAAAAAGAGGTTGAATTGGTTTCTCAAAAGGAAAGAAGACACAGTCGTTGGATGGACAGTAGATCTGTCTTTGTTTTTTTTATTTACTTTACTCTTTAAATTGCCAAAAAAAAATATTGTTATGATTTTTAATTTTAATTAGGAACAGTAGTGATTAGGCAGAATTCTTTGTTTTCCAAACAGCTATATTACAGTTGTAAATGTACGTAAAACAGAATGTACTAACTAGTTATGGAAAAAGCCCATATATGAAATAACTGATATAACCAACAACACAACTAACAGCAGTTACAAAACTGTTTGTATATAGTGTTATAAAATGGGTGAAACAAACCATTACAGGGGTTCGACTTTGTATGAAAAGATTCAAGTTAATAATAAGAAAACATTCTGTGCACTTATATCTTCCTAACGTGTCCTCAGAAACTGTGTAATTGCGTGAGTATCTCATTATACAAGACTGTTGAACGTATTGCTACAGGGCCCGAGCCCAGAAGCGGAAAAGGAAACCAGTTGAACGACAAGCAACAACAAAAGTCCATACAACTCATAACAGGTATGTGAGTAAAACAACCGAGACTTAGCTATTCATCAAAAATCAAATTCATATGAATACATTGCACAGTCGGTCGAACAAAACATTTCAGTAGAAGTCTTTTTCTTTACATACTGCCCGAAATAGAGGCCCGAACTAAAACCACAGACAAGAGACATAAACCTCTACAATAAAACAAGAAACCGACTTTTCGCAAGACTCAGAATTATAACCCACATTGTGCCAGCGGCTAAAGAGGAGTCAAATACAGATAGAGAGCAGTCTAAGACCAGTAACCAGGTTCAACAAGTAAAGTCGAAACATCCCTAAAACAAGCTGCCAAACATCATAGAAAACTACCCGTGTTTGCTGAACCGCCGAAAGCTCAAACACCGGAACCCACGAACAAACACACCTGCGAGGGC
The DNA here is from genome assembly GCA_031772625.1 of Pinus tabuliformis. Classification (NCBI taxonomy): domain Eukaryota; kingdom Viridiplantae; phylum Streptophyta; class Pinopsida; order Pinales; family Pinaceae; genus Pinus; species Pinus tabuliformis. The sequence goes on from CM062805.1 coordinate 133,713,575, forward strand.
ATGCAAAGAATGGTTAGACCAAGCAACAGTATTAATTGAATTAAAGAAAGTTTGAAAGGGGCAAGTGAACAGAAGGCAATGGCGCCCTACCTGTTCGGAGAACCATAGCTTCCAGCCGACCCTGAGAAGACCCTGCTCACAAAGGAGCCACTACATCAGATACAGGTAAAGAAGGGTACAAAAATTCTGGCACAAAACCCAAAAAACTTACCGCATGAGCACGCAGAGTTTCCAACTGTGGACGCCGCCATCGAACTGCCAAGGACCATGAAGAGCAGCTGAACCAGTATTGAAACAAACATCAAACATTATACAACCACCGTGTAGCCTAAACCCTCTCTGGAAGCAAACAACAGCCACAGGGGCGGAAGTTTTCAACACAGGAAAGTGGAAATCACTCATAGGATACAAATAGTGCACACAGAGATGGGAACCCTCTAAGGAAAAACGAAAACTCAAATCACAGTGGAGTTCAAAATGCAGGCCGAGAGATAGTGCCATTCAAACTTACCAAGTTATTCATAAACTGCCGCAGAAAAATAGTCATATCGGACCAGACATCAACGACTGAAGCCGACGGAATAACCACGAGTCATAACTGATGAACCAAGCAAACAAGTTGTAGGTATCCGCATCCAGAGCAAACAAACCGCTGAGGTACAGAGCTTGCAGAGCGAAAGACCAAGCAAAATAACAAGAATGAGACAAGCGCGAAAGGGTAAAAACCCCAAACCCTGAACGGATTAGTGGGATCCCGAGGAGGGACAGGTGTTCAAAGGGCAGGTTATCAGGGTACAAACCCTCATAAAACGAAATCCATACGGCGCCGATTGCAAATCAACCCACACAAATATCCAACAGAGACACAATAATATTATATTCGCTATAGTTGTTACACATCAGCACGTCAGCGACGGGACCACGTGGGTTGGCCCCATCATCTTCCTAACTCCCGATAGGGTGATACTACTCCTTGATGGTGTATCAAAAAGAGTTCCAAGTGGGTGGAGCTGAAAATAGTGAGCGTTGCCTCTCGTCATTCTACTCAAAGTAGTTTTCCCCCTATTCCTTGATGTGGGGGGTGGGTTTGACAAGTGCAAAAGTAATATTTTCCCTATTGGAAAAACTGTGAACCAAAAAATACCCTTCCAATAGATTTAACCATGTATCCGTGGCATCTACATATATCTAGCCTTTAAATATGGGAATGTCAAATTTGAATTGTACCTTGAAGGGAGTGACGCCTCGAGAGTGGCTTCTGAATGAAGATGTGTCACCTGTGGGCATCTGCCAAAGGATTTGGGCAAGGCTGTCCATCATTGAATTCCTCTATCACTTGAGGGCTTCTTCGAGAAATGTTTAGAAGGGATATCCTACTCCCTCATAATTATTTTCTTTTACAATGGGGGGCTGTCAAGGTTTGTGAGGCTGGTGTTGCAAAGGTTCAACCAGTTTGAGCCCTAACACCTTATACCCTAACCTCATTTGGGACATGCAAAGAAAAACATATAAATACAAGACCTCTCTAATACCATTGCTCCAGACTTATGCAAGAATGAAACAAAATATAAACATAAACATAAACACAGAGATGCAAGTAAAATAAAACTTCATTTCATTAATATCAACGAATTGAAATATGCTTACATACAGAATGAAAATAAACTAGTGCAAGTGATGGTAGCTTATCTCTGAGAAGAGATGTGGTGGCTACATGCCTTTGAGCTATGTTACAATGAGGCTCGAAGGCCTATTTATTATTTAGAAATAATTAAAAACCCTAAACATCCAAAAACCTAACCCTAGGAGATGAAGCAACAAAACTATAGGCTCCATTGGGGTAAATTGGTACATAAACTTCTCAGGGTCGTAACTTTGGCATGCGATCTCCATTTGACATGAAAGTTACCTCGTTAGAAAGATATATATGAGGAATATAACTTTCAACTTCAAATGTCAATTAATCCCCCACATTTGTTCGTTTTCCAAAAAAAAGTCGTTTAGGGCCTCAAAATGGCTTCGGAACTTTAGGACCCAAAAAATTGCCAAAAATAGAAAATTGTGCTACAATTATGGAAACTGACAGAAATAATCATACAATCGTGTGGGTACAAGTGGAATAGGCAGGTGGCCACCAATATACACCTCGATCAACCACTCTCAAAATTGACTTGTATAAGCTGAACATGTTGTTCAATGGTGCATTGTTTCACTAAGCCATAACACTAACCCATCAAGGAAGGCACGCATGTATGTACATATACATTAACTTCTATATATTTTTAATGTATGATAATTTTTATTAATTTTATAATTTTAAACATTTACAAATTATATAGTTTAAATAATTGATCGATGATTATGTTTGATATATACATTGTATTTTAAATAACATATTTAAATTCTTGCTTGAATTTACTATAGGTTTTTTTTGGCATATTGGAGTCTTAGATATATATAGATCGATTAGGTATGAGGATCAAACAATAAAAGGGACTTGAAAATTGCATTCAATTAAAACAAATGAGTACTGGAATGCAAACACATTTGATAAAAGAAAATAATCTTGTTTTTGTCTTCTTTGCATAAAGGACACACAATTCAATGATGTTTGTGAAAACAATATCTGTGTAAAATCTTGGAAACATACATAACTTAATACAAAGGGGAAATTTTTTCGTGCAAGCTTCAAAGAGATGGAGTTAGAGGAGACTCTAGTGTCATATGAAGGTGATCGAGTTTACGATCTTGTTAGAGGAGGTAGCATTTCAATCGCTTTCAAAGGATATATGTATGTTTTATGTTTTTAAAATCATTGTGTATAAGTATCTAGATAGTAGTTAAAATATAGATGTAAATAGATAATAAAATAAAGTACATGTTGATAACTAATTTCCTGTTAATTATGATCTGAATTTACACTTTTTTATTATGCAGGAGTTGTTTTTGTTGTAATTGCACTCATTAAAAATATAGAAAATGTCAACTATTATTTGATGCAGTGCACATAACCAAAGATGAAATTATTGGAGGACTATGATGATAACAATTTTATGTATGAAAGAGGGTCTGTCATACTGAAAGGATATTTTTTCCAAGAAAATCATCAAATCGAGAGTCATGTTTACTTTCAAGACTATCAACTTGATGCCATAACTTGACAAATATAGTCACTTGGTGTGTGCAATGTGCATAAATTTGATAGAAGTTCAATCAAGAAAAAAATAGAAAGTTAAAAAATGGAGAATGTCAAAAGCTCACCATGAACAGATCATTTAGGATGGCATTCCATTAGAATTTTTTTAATTGAACTTCCCAACAATAACTTCTCCTTGTATTCATCTTTCAGAAAGAGTTCAAGTAGATTGTTAGCCTTTCCTTTTTTGCACGCTTAAGTTGTCAATTCTAGCTAGTACTAAGTATTACAAAATTGTTTTCATTACTATGTTGGCTTTGTTTTTAAGTTAAAAAAAATTCAAAGATCCCAAATAATACTATAATGTAAGGATGTAGCATATCACAATTTTCTTGTTTGTTGTTTATTGTACACCTATTATGTTTGCACTGCATTTTTCTTTTTTGTGTCATCATTTTGTCTTTTCAAATATTTTTATTTCTATCTTAATAACATTATTTACTTTACAAAAGTTGCATTACCACGAAAATGCATTATTAAAATAAATCATTTTATTGCGTTCAAATGCCTTATACATGTCGTGCATATAAAACCTATTAAAACTAACAATGCATGCTTGTCACGTAGTATTTAATATTTGAAAATTTCATTTACTTTAAAGAAACATTTGAGATTAATGTAACTTCAGTTCATTCAACATTACAATTTTTAATTCTCAATCTCCAAAATTTCTCAAATTTCATGAAAAATAAAATTTAGTATCTGAAAGTAGACTTTAAGGAAAATAAGTTAATTTAGAATCTATGTTTTATAATGCAATTTTAAAGTATGTTTGCATTGAACAACTTTATATTAAAAGTGAAGTATCAACCCACATCCATAGTAGCTCTTCTACACAAGATGGTGTTCTCTTCATGAATTCAAAATGTATACATGTACCATGTTTTATAATGTGCAATTTTAAGTGATATGATTGTTTTTGACATCTACACCATTATAAAATTCATTAATGAAAAATGTACTATCTTTCGTAATTTGCAATTTTACTATTCATTAAACAAATTGACAAAAAAAGTTGACAAAACCTAAAAATCAACCCAAATCATTATTATATTCTACTAACATTATAAGAATCATCATGTAAAAAGTACCAACTAAACACAAATTTACTATAGTATATTTTCTTTGGGAAACTTTATATTAAACATTAAATATCAATATCCCTTATATACAAGATGATGCTCTATTCATCAATGCAAAAATGTATACATGTACTAAATGTTTTATAATGCAATTTTAAGTTATATGATTGTTTTAGACATCTCCACCATTATAAGATTCATGAATGCAAAATGTACCATGTTTTGTAATTTGCAATTTTTGAAATTTTGCAAATTTACAAACATAGCTCCATATTCTTGAACTTAAATGTAAAACCTTTAAGGATCAAACCATGCATCATGAAAAAATGTACTATGTTTTGTAATGCATTTTTATAGTACATTTGAATGAACAAATTTATATTAAAAGTTAAGTATCAACCCACGTCCATAATATAGCTCTTCTATAAAAGATGATGATCTATTCATGAATGTGAAATGTATACCATATTTTATAATGCAATTTTAAGTTATAATTGTTTTAGACATCTACACCATGATAAGGTTCATGAATGCAAAATTTACCATATTTTGTAATTTGTAATTTTATTATTCATTAAACAACTTTACAAAACAACTTCACAAAACCTAAGGATTTTAATCCAATTCCATATTATCTTCTCCTAACATTATAAGAATCATCATGCAAAATGTAATAAATTCCAAAATTAGCATATTAAAGATCAATTCATAATAAAGAGTTATATTTAGAATATGTCCAAAATTTATATCACTATAAAAGTAAATATATAAGAAAAAGTTGTGAGATAAAAATATGCAACAAAGATATCAGTTCATAATAAAGAGTTTACTTTAAATATTTCCAAAATTAATATCCTGATAAAAGTAAATATAATAAAATGTTGTCAAATAAAAATTTGCATCAAAGAGAATCTCACTGAAATATATGATCTATCAACATCCCGTGCTCTCATCAAAATCATGGCTGCCCTACACAACATGTGTAATATGCATATGTACATAAGATTGTGTACTTTAAAATTAAAATTTGGTGTTTTAAAATTAAATGAGAATTTAAACATCAAAGAAAAATTATAAAAGGCTTCAAATTCCGTGTAATACCCCATGGTGTTCCCCCTCCAAGGCACCCTTGTGGTCATGGATTATGTGTATAATACATGTACATGTATATATCAAAATTTTAAAATTTCACATCAAAATGCATAAACTCGTAATATTAAAAAAATCAAGTAACAACTTTCTCAAGTTGTCTAGATGATTCAATTCCTGTAACTGCCTCAAGTTTCAAATTCCACGCAACACCTCGTGGCATTCCCTTGAATTTCAACCTCATGGATTCCTTGTACCATACATGTTCATGTATATATTAAAAATTTAAAATTGCATATGAAAATGTATAAACTCACAATAATAAAAAAATTGTTACAATGTTTTAAAGTTGTATAGACAATCCTATCCCCATGGCTGAATCTAATGCTAATGTCCCTAGAGAACAGAAACTATCTCTATAAACCTAAAATTCAAAAATTTTAATATTGTAAGATAGAGATCTCATTTTTAATGAAACTTGCTTCAATTTACAACAAAACAATAGTTAAATAATCAATACTTGTGACAAGTGAATATTTGACAAATCTCCTAATAAGGAGGAAGAGGGTGGTGTTATGTCAAAAATGTCGAATGGAATCAAAATCTGTTAACATTTCTAATTATATATATAATTATTTCTTTTACAAATATGTCTTCACAATACCAATATAATAAAAATAAAATAATACTATTAACATTAAGTCTTGAAAACAAACTAACATCTCTCAACATTTCTTGATTGGAACCTACATACGGGACCATGATATTATCAAAATTTTCGTCCAACAAATTACTTAACTACAAATGTTGAACATATGATACATTCGTGTTAGATTATATCTAACAAATTTTACGAAATGTTTCTGAATCAACATTAACGCATACATTACATTACATTAAAATATCCACCCTAAACATTAACATATACCTATCCCATTCTCTCTTCCTCATGACCAATTAGTTCTTGCCATCCATCATGGCCACCCTTTACATATGCTTTAACCTCTTCAATATTCATATTATCTATCTCCTCATCTGATTTATATACAAAATTAGAATGTGCACCACCTCATTCTCTTTGTCGATTTCGACCAACATCAATTCCACTCAATGTAGTCATTATGTTGTCTATAATGGCATCCCTTGCTTCTTGACCAATTTGAGAAATGGCATCCATCTCTGGACTGCAATGTTTCCAGACGTGGAGGTTTAGGTACCAAATGTGGCGGAGGGCGAGAAAATTCAGTATCCTTTAACGCATTGTTACGTTCATAAGTTCAACCTCTCCCAGTAGCATAAAATTCAGATGGAAGGTCAGTATAATAAGCTCTCATACCCAAAATGAATTTTGCATAAAAATAATTTTGCAAAATAATGTGCAACCTCGTTATTCCATGGAATCTTGCCATACAATGCAAGTAAGCTATCATACAAATGGTGCGCTTTTTTAGGGGCCTTGAAATATTTCACCTTGAGCATCTTTATTTCTAGCCCTTATTTGAAATTAAACGTAGATTTGGCATATTCTTTCGTAACCCTTCCACTTACCTCAACCGATTTATCAGGACCCTTCAATGTTTCCTTTCTATGCCTACTCATATATATAAATCCATCAGTTGTTGGCCCAAGTTTCTTGTTTCCCAGGGAAGCTCATCAAGAATATTAGATGGATAGGTTGTAGTTGGCATATGGTCTTCTTCTTGAATCTTCATTCTTCACCTACATTGAATTCAATCAACATTTTCACCTCCCACTTCAACATAATTAGATAATATTAAAACATGTGAATGTATTTATACACATGCAAGATAGACATGTACACATATATGTACATACAATTCATTTACATGTATAAATTTGTTCAACGTTAATTTTATATATATATATATAATTTTCCAAAATGATGAGGATCATGATGATCCAATTGAGATTCATGACCACCCGGGGATGGCTGAGAACCATCACACCCAATTACGTGAGTTGATTGAGCTTGTCGACCACGAGGAGAATGTTGACCACCAGGTGAATATTGACTATCCTCACGTGATGACATAGCGAGAGATCCTCCTAAAAAAAATTAGAAATTATAATAGATTAATTAAGTTATGTTGACAAAATTTTATTCAATATATGTATTTACATATGATTCTACCTATTTATCATTTAAGTAATCACACATAAACATATATATAACATACCATGATGATGTGAACGATGACCCTCCATTAATTGATCTGATACTCTCTTTCACCTAGTGGGGGATGCTCATAAAAATATGGAATTTATTATAAATTAATAAAGCTAAATTGAAAAAAAAATCAATTCAATATGTATGTACATATGATTCTACAAATATAATTTAAGAACCTGGACATTAACATATATATACCATGATCATGATGTAATGAAATATGGCCCTTCTCCGATTCATTCGATACTCTCCTCAATCCATGACCAATCTCAGCAACATGCATAGAAGGTCACCCTCTACTCGATGTATTACACTCAATTGATGTTATATCTCGTTTATGCCTTGAAGAATCAGGTGGTTCCTGCTCATGTGATGATCCAGGCCCTCTATCCACATTCATATATATATATATATATATATATATATATATATATATATATGATCTTTAAAAAAACTGAGTTACCTCATGCATTTAAAAAATCTTAAAAGTTGTTATCTAAAAAGATCAAGAATTTAGAAAATTAAGGGGTTTCTTCAAAATTATTTTGTGTAAGTTCTTCATTTCAAATATACTCAATACTAAAGACAAAAATGTTGAAGTTCAAGTTTTTAGAATTGAATACAAAATTCCCTAAAACATGTCATATTGTTATGAAACTAGCTCAAGAAAAGATAGATCAACGCCTTAGAATTCAGCCTCTTCGAGGGGGCAACCTCCTTTACATTACATAAATGAACAATTCTTGGATGATTCAAATGACAAAACCTCCTTTCTATATATAGAAGTCTAAGGAGTCACAATATAATCCAGCCGACCTAACAATAATAATATAAAGCCACTAAAATAACAATAGAGGGATTCTATGGGGCACAGTAATAACAATATGGGGGAAATAGGGGCACAACAATATTAATAAGGGGTATAACTACAATAGTAATGGGGTAATCACTAGTATTATATGGACCCAACATGCCCCTCTCCTTCAAAAAAGTGTTGTCCTCAATGCTTGAGTAGTTCTGGATACTTCTGCATAAAATTCTCATCCTCCCATGTGGAATCTTCAGCGGATAAGTTCCTCCACTTGATAAGATACTCTGAAATTGATAGATTTCATAGCTGTCGAGTTCTTGTTTCTGTGACTGCTTCAGGTTCCAATATAATTTTTCCTTCCTCGTCAAGTTCTGGCAATATTGTTTGAACTAGGAGCTTGTCACCAATAACCTTCTTTAAACATGAAACATAGAAAACTGGGTGCAATCGAAAAGCTGCAGGAAGCTCGAATTTGTATGCCATAGTACCAATCTTTTGCAACACCTTGTATGGACCATAATACTTTGGTGATAATTTATTATCCTTCTTAGCTTGCTTGAGGGACATTTGCTTATATGGTTGTAGTTGTAGGAATACCCAATCACCTACATCAAAACTTCTTTCACCGTGATGTTGATATGCTTGTTGTTTCATTATATTTTGTGCCAACACGAGGTTATCCTTTAAGAGTTGGAGGACTTGTTGTTGATGTTCGATGTCATGTTCCACTGCCTAAACCTTAGAATTTTCTCTTAAATATGATGTGATGGATGGTGGTTGATACCCATAAAGTGCCATAAATGGGGTCATTTTTGTTGTTGTATGGAAGGAAGTGTTATACCACCATTCAGTGAGAGGCAATCATTTGACCCATTGTGTCTGTTTATCAGATACAAAGCAACAAAGATATCCTTCCAAACATTTGTTTACTATCTCAGCTTTCCCATCAGATTTAGGATGATAAGATGAGCTATGAGCTAACTGAGTACCAAGACAATAAAATAATTCTATCCAAAAATTTCCAGTGAAAATGGGATCTCTGTCACTTACAGTAATCTTTGGGTTTCCATGTAGCTTTTGAATTGTTTCCATAAATGCAATAGAAACTGTACTGGCTTTAAATGGATGTGATAATGCACAAAAGTGTGCATACTTGGTAAGTCTATCAACTACCACCATGATGACACTCTTTCCCTCAGACTTGGGTAAACCTGTGATAAAATCCATTGAAACCTCCTCCTAACGTTGGCTTGGAATGGATAAAGGTTGTAATAGACCCGGTGTCTTAATTGTTTCAACTTTATTTTGTTGGCAAACCAAACATTCTGCCACAAACTTTTGAATATCCGATTTAAGGCCATCCCAAAAAAATTCCTTCTTAACCCTATGGTAAGTTTTTAAAAATCCTGAGTGCCCTCCTAAGGGAGAAGTGTGCAATTCCATAAGAATCTTTTGTTTTAGCTGGGAATTCTTACAGAGGTATAAGTGATCTTTGTACCATAACGAATCATTTTACCAGCTAAATGTATCAGACGTACTGGAATCTTTTTGTAACTTTCGAATAAGTGCCCACACTTCTTCATCATTCTTCCATTCCTCCCTTGGTTCATTTATCCAATATGGTTGGATAATAGAAATGGCGCACAACAATGCTTCCAGATCCTCATCCTTTCTTGAGAGTGCATCTCCCACCACATTTTGCTTCTCTTTTTTGTAGATGATTTCAAAGTCATAACCCAACATCTTTGTGACCCACTTTTGTTGCTCTTTAGAGGATAATCTTTGTTCTAAAAAGTATTTAAGGCTATCATGATCCGTTTTTACCTTGAAGTGTCTTCCCATTAGGTAGGGTCGCCATTTCTTAAGTGCATGGAGTATTGCCAACATTTCCTTCTCATAAATAGTTTTGCTTAAAAACTTTCCCTTGATTGGATGACTTTCAAAAGCAATGGGTCTTCCATCTTGCATTAGAACAACACCAATTCCATTTCCTGAAGCATCACATTCCATAATAAAGGTTTTTGTGAAGTCTGGTGTAGCTAAGACCGGTGCTTGGCACATTGCCTCTTTAAGATGTTCAAAGGCCTTTGTTGCTTCCGGAGTCCATGAAAATGCATCTTTCTTCAATAATGTTGTTAGAGGTGCTGCTATTCTCCCACAATTCTTAACAAACTTGCGATAATACCCTGTCAACCCGAGAAATCCTCGAAAATGCTTTATGGATGTGGGGATTTTCCATTCCTTAATGGCTTTAATTTTGCTAGGGTCTACCTTAACTCCTTCATGAGATACAATATGACCCAGATATTCCACCTCCTGGACTCCAAAGAAACATTTGGATCATTTTGCATATAATTGTTTCTCCTCCAATAGTTGTAGCACCCTGTCAACATGTTCAACATGATCCTTGCAAGACTTGCTATAGATTAGTATATCATCAAAAAATACTAACACAAATTTTCTAAGGAATGGTTTGAAAATTGAATTCATCAAACCTTGAAATGTTGAAGGTGCATTAGTAAGGCCAAAAGGCATGACCAAAAATTAATAATGACCCTCATGAGTTCTAAATGTTGTTTTCAGAGTGTCTTCAGTCTTCATTCTTATTTGATGATATCCTGAACGAAGATCCAACTTGGTGAAGTAAATTGATCCATGTAATTCATCAATGATAGGAATGGGGAACTTATCTTTAATAGTGAGCTTGTTGAGCTCCCTATAATCCGGACACATGCACCATGATCCATCCTTCTTGTGCACCAATACTACTGGAGCAGAGAAAGAAGTTTGACTCGGTTGAATTATACCAGCCTCTAGCATATCTGCAACCATACGTTCAATTTCACTCTTTTGGACATAGGGATATCTGTACGGCCTAATGTTTGGAGGAACACTTGCTGGAATCAAATGAATAGCATGATCATGATCACGCATAGGTGGGACACCTTTGGGAGTCTCAAATACCTTGGAATGATTGTCCGGGACTTTTTGGAGATCTGGAGAAATAGATGATTCCGATGTGGAAACATCTAGAGAACATAATTGTGCAATTACACCCCTTTGCTTCTTTTTTAGAAGCTTTGTCATGCGATTAGAGCTGATTATCTTTCCTGCTTTCCCTACAATACCCCTTAATTCAAATTCCTTTCCTTCCATAGAAAATTTGATGAAAAGTTCTTGACAATTAAAAGCTATTGTACCCAAGGATTGTACCCATTGGACTCCTAATACAACATCAGCACCTCCCATTGGAATGGAAAGCATTGGGCTAGTCAATACATATTCTCCCATGGATAGCTTGATATTATGGCACTTTCCAGAGAAATTTATTGTTCCCCCATTTGCAATCATCACTTGACACTTTGGTGCTAGATATAGGAAGCAATTCAATTCTTTTGCTACCTTAGAATGAATAAAATTATGGGTGCTTCCTGAATCAATCAACACTATTACCTTTTCCCTTTTGATTTGTCCTTCTATCTTGATGGTTTGAGGAGTGGTAATTCCCACCAATGCATTACAAGATATGGTCGGATTTGTTTTTTCTTCATCTAGGCTTTGTTCCTGGAGTATATCCTCTTCGTTTGACCTTTCTTGCTCCCTTTCTTCTTCCTCTTCACAATCTATGTAGAATAATTTCTTCTCAACGCACTTATGACCTTTAGTGTATTTTCTATAACAACTGTAACAAAGTCCTTTTGCTATTCTTTCTTCCAATTGTTGTGGTGTCAACCTTATAGGTTGTGGAAGAGTAGGGGCAACAACACTTCCGTCTTTATAGTTCTGAGTGGTATGCTTCCTGGTTGCCATAATTTTGCTTTCCATTTTTCTTGCTAACCTGAATGCCTTCTCTAATGAATCAGGTTCCCAAAGGCGAACATCATGTTGGATATTATCCTTTAAAGACCCTATGAACACATCAATCCTATGCTCCTATAGGATATCTTTTACCATTATGTTCAATTTTTGGAACTCCTCAATGTGCTCCATTATTGAACCCTTTTGTTTGAGACTTATCAATTGGCTAAAAAAAGTGTTGCTTTTTGTATCCTCATAATGTGCTATCAATTCTTCCGTAAAAATTGCCCAAGTGATAAATTTTTTATGAGAGCAAATCCATTGATACCATACAAACTGATTTGGTTCCAAATATAAAGTTTCCATACGTACCTTTTGTGTGTTTTGCACATTATTGAGATCGAAGAATTGCTCCATCTGTAATATCCATGTGGCGGGATCCTTGCCATCAAACTTCCTCATATCGATTTTTGGAATATGGTGAGTCTCCGATCCAACATTAGAGTCTATGGAATCATGATTAACATTTCTTTTGTTCTCATCATGAGTTTCCTTTAGTACCCTTTCACCCTTAGTGACCATTTCTTGTAGCAACTTATTCATATTTATCTTCAATTCTTCCATCTTATCATCTATGTCATCAATTTTAGCTTCTACGCATTTCTTTAAACAATCCATCTTAGCTTCTACACCTTTCTCTAAACCATCCATATTAGCTTCTACATCTTTCCTTAAACCATCCATCTTACGTTCTGTTGCTTTTTGTGCAAGTGACACTTGTTCCTGTAATTTTGATATATCATATAGCATTTCTTCTTCTTCTTCATGAGTGATGCTAGAGATTTCAGGTTCCTTACTAGGTGTTTGCATTTTCTTTCCTCGGGGCATCAGTTACCGATAATAATTCTCTATTATGCCCTTTGAATTCCTTCAAAATAAATTTTCAAACCAAGCTTAAGAAAAAATTTAAGAAAATCTACACACCTTTTTTCACTTTGTAGGAGCTCGATATTGACTCTAATGTATCTCTGTACTTTCCTATCATCTAGTTCTGAATTTGTGACCTGCAGTAGCCCTTTTTGTCCTCTTTCCAATGCCAGAAGTCTAACCCAAATTGTATTCTCCAAGGAAGAGTTATACAAAATCTCCCACAATGACTTGATTATAGACTAGTTCAGTAGAGCAAACTTGTACGACGTGCGACGAGTCACTGTTTCGACCTTTGGATCTAAAAAATGCATACAGGAAACTACAATCTGTCCTATTTTTGTACCTTCTTACAAAATTTCAATCCGATCCTCAGAGAGAAAGTTATGACGCTTTTCCCCAGGTCACCTGTTTGGAATGTAATTCAAGAGTCTGCAAAAAGACCAACTTCCTCATATTATATCTCTAGAAATGTAGTGCGAAAAGCTCTGAAATTCCGACCCAAGGTTCAACGTGATTTCTTCTCAAATGGGTTTTTTTTTGCATCTTCTGAAACGTCGCAAAAAATGTTTTATAGTGAAAATGTCACGATGACCTGTTTGGAGTAGCAAAACCCTAGAATCCAAAGCTTTGATACCAAATGTTATGAAACCAGCTCAAGAAAAGATAGAAAAGATAGATCAAAGCCTTAGAATTCAGCCTCTTCGAGGAGGCAACCTCCTTTACATTACATAAATGAACAATTCTTGGATGATTCAAATGACAAGACCTCCATTCTATATATTGGAGTCTAAGGAGTCACAATATAATCTAGCCGACCTAACAACAATAATATAAAGCCACAAAAATAGCAATAGAGGGATTCTATGGGGCACAGTAATAACAATATGGGGGAAATAGGGGCACAACAATATTAATAAGGGGTATAACTACAATAGTAATGGGGTAACCACTATTATTATAGGGATCCAACACATATTCACCAAGTTGTGCTTACATAGTGGTGGCACACTTAGTATAGTATTGAAAGAAACACATGGTCATTAAAAACACCACATTTATACCTAAAAACACACACACATACCAAAGATATCTTACAATTTCCATCAATAAATTTTGATGGAGAACTTCTTGACACCAATTCATCTTTCACACACAAATATTGAGTTGGTATTGCCCCATACAATATATTACTAGACATGCTATCAACATTTGCACAATGTCTTATGCTAAATGATTGAAATTGACTAGCAATATTTTTTGCTTCTCCATGGAGTTTTTTTAAATTCTCCTTTTTGAGTTGGTACATGCTTTAATCTAGTTGCACACAAGTCCAGAATTGGTGCAGACTACAATTGCGTTGGATCCCTACTCCCTAGTTGTTATTAAGCCTTCTATCAGTGCAATATAATATGATTCATTGTTTGTTTTCGTTACATGTACATTCTTTTTCGTTGGAGGACTTTGTTTGTCGCAATATTGTATAGCACATAAGTGATCACGACTTGTTCTGGATTCAAATAACAAGAAACTTCTATGCATAATGTCCATTTTTAAACCATGTTTAATGGGTTTTCTGATCCTTGTAAAAAAAATCAATAAGATGAATAATAATATTTTTTTTTTTGCAAATGCCTTAGATTATGGGAGAATGATGAAAAATAAATATATATTGTGATGGAATAATGGAATATTACAGGATCTATTGTGATGAACTGCCCCAGTAGAATAATAATGGCAGTTTACAAATCAATGCAATTGGGAAAACATCTTAACAAATGTTCTCATGTTGGAATGCACAAGAATAACATTCAAACACATGCTATGCTACATTGGTTTTAGATGATGAGAAAATATTTTTCATTATAAAAAATTAATGTGATTTTCAACCCAAGCTAGGGCCTATAATCCTCTAATAGTTACTCCCATGAGTCACCATACCCCTAAGACTAAAATAATTATTAGTACTTCCATGCCAAATGAGATTCCTTCACTATTCAATGAATCCTTTGCTTATCATGAGCATACTAATCCTTGAAATTAGATATATATATATATATGTCGTTTTTACCAAGTTTGGACTATATTAAACTGAAGGTTAACCTATCAATCGATATTTTCCATCATGTTATGTATAATTTTGTTGCATAAATTGCTACATTTAAAAAGTTTATACCCACATTCAAATAAATAAGCAACTAATTTGTAAGGGCTTTCATCATCTATATAATTCATTCAATGCTTTTCTATGAGGCAATAAGGGTTCATTATTGATCATGCCACTAAGTACACTAACATCCATAAATCCTATATTTATCTTCAATATTAAGAGAAAAAAGCATTATAGTTTTCATATGCATAATATCGTTGGCTTGCTTTCAAAAATCCTTCGATTAAGACATCAACCAAGATTTATACATAATGGATGTTATTAATAGATAGGACAAGTGAATAAGGCAACAATGTGAATTGGAGAGTTATTATGTTGTTGAAGCAAGAGTTGTACCTTCTATTTAATTAAATTATAAAAACAAATTACATAAATTACAACGGTCCCAAAACAACTATGGGCCATAGAATTAACTATCCGCTTGAAACCTAGGGCTCCAAGCCAAATGCTTAAAAATTGGGGCAAGGACCCACAAACATAACTACAAGACCCTCGAAATAAAAACAAACGTCAAGACTGTTCGATCCGCCTTCAGAGATTTGACGGATGAGGCTCATATTGGGGCGAAAACAAGCAAAAACTTTAAATCTAGAATTAGACCTGATGAGGAAATAGGGACCACTCTACAAGGATTTCGGGTCCGAATGGGGGGATAACCCTCGAGCAAGTAGTCCGCCCGAAATCCACTGATTCCCACCTTGAAATGAAACAAGCATGGAATATAACACCGCACTCGGACATGCATGGTAACCACATTGCAAGTTGCCTTGCGAAATCCCCCGGATTGCAGTAAATATGCCTAACTACGAGTATGCTAAACCATCACCCGGCAAAGTTGATTCTTCTTAGGGAATTTATTTTTCATAAAGAGTTCTAGGTTCAAAGAGACTACAACTCGATAAATTTGGGGATGAAGAATTTAGGGTGCAAATTCCCTCCCGAAGACCTGTTATCCATGCATTGCTTCACCATTAAAAATTAGAATTCCCCGGTTTCCTATAGTCAAAACCTTTTAGTTTCCCCTGTTTTGAAAGAGCTCCCTGTCTGTGCTAGCCTGTCTGAGACATTCTTCCGTCAATCTACCTTGGGGTGTCTCTATGAAATCATAAATTTTATTTCTCTTAGCCGAGTGCATGCCTTCATTAGCTAGAATATTTGCTACTTTATTGGCAGTATGGTGCACATGAGTAAAACTAAGGGTTCTCATGTTCTCTAAGTGATATTGAATCCGTTGATAAACTTGCAGAAGCCACCAGTGTCTCGAGACTTTATCTGGAGCAGAGCCATAGAAAATTTTCTTGACCGAATTAATAATCAATTTGGAATTAGCTTCAATTATGGCATTATGAAGATTTAAGTCCTTCAAGATTTCTAGACTTTGCTCAAGGGCCATAAGCTCTGCCATATTGTTAGTGGCTTTACCCAAATGGCTATGAAATATGGTTTTTATGTAACCATTTTCATCTCTTATTACTCCCCCATGCCCCACCATACCCGGGTTACCTTTAGAGGCCCCATCTATATTGCATTTTAAAAAAACCTGAGGAGGTGGTTGCCAAAAATCCTTATCAGTAATTATATGACTTACATTCATGTTTTTTCCCTGTAGGGTAAGCCCCTGAAGACCCAAGTGTTGTAGTATCTGTACATCCTGATGTTTTGGTTGGTCCTCTGGGGGGTTTTTAATGAGGGTCCCTATTGTCTCCTTGAGCTATCTTAAAATCTAAGCCATGAGGTTCTGGGGAGAACCTTTTCTGTTCTTGAATATTCTATTGTTGCATTCTTTCCAGAAATCCCATATTAGAAAGCTTGGAACTAAAGCCCAAGATTTGTTGATGATTTCATTGGCAGAGAAATTTTTCCTCCATTTCTTTAGAGTACTGGTAATACTGCTCAAGTCCCTATCTGTTTGTCTGAATATTGAAGCTACCCCGTCCCACAAGGTGGGAGTTAATGGGCAGATGTTGAGTATATGATCCATGGTTTCTTCTTGTAATTCACATAGTTGGCATCTAGATGGACCATGTACCCCTCTTTTCCTAAGATTTTCCCAGGTCAGAATACTTTTACGCTAGACTAACCACATGAACAGTTTGATTTTCATCCAAATTTGGTTCTGCCATAGGTCCTTCCATACCCCATTAGGGTTAGGGTAGTCAAGTCCACGGGCTATGCGCTTGGCATCTTCGAGGTTAAAGTTACCTTCACTGTTATTGCCCCATCTCAACTAGTCTAAATCTACTGATGTCAAAATCTTTCTTTGTTTTAGGATGTCCATTAAAGCTTCTTCATGTGCCTTTAATGGGGAGTCATCACTGTAAACCAAGTTCTTCCAAAATCTCCATTTTTCTTCTCCTCATTCCTGATCCCAGAAGTCATTTACCCTGTGTAACCCTTTGTTGTCAGTATCATTCTTGAGATTGACGAATTCTTCTCTTAACAGTTTAGGTTCTTGTTGCCAGTTATCTTCCCAGAACCAAGCAAGGTTACCATCTCTTATTTCCCAGAAACTGTGTTTCTACACAATGGCTCTATTCTCCCAAGCTTTGTTCCATATGTGGGAGCCTTTAATGAGCCCAAACATTCTAATGTGGTCCTTTTCTTGCCAATTGATTGCATATTTCTGTTTCCAAATTTGGGCCCAAGGGGAAGCTGAATTTTTTAGCCATCTCCACTATAGTTTAGCCCCCAAAGCTTTGTTTAGCATTTCAGGATCATCCAGTCACAAACCTCCATGTGTTTTGGGTTTACAAATCTTCTCCCAAGCCACCAAGGCCCATTTTCTTTTCTCTTCTCCTTTACCCCAAAGAAAATCTCTTTGGATATTTTTGCATTGTTGCATGACTCCTTTAGGAGCCGGAAGGGCTGAAAACATAAAAATGGGAATAGTTTGAAGGACAAATTTTGTGAGCACTAGCCAACCTGCTAAGTTAAAAGACCTATTTGTCCATTTCCAAATTTTGTCCTGTATCTTATTAGTCACTAGTTCCCAAACTATCTTGCTCAGGGGTTTTTCTATTAGTGGTACTCCTAGATATTTGGAGGGTAACATGTCTCTTTGAAAACCTAGAATTCTAGATATATTTCTCTGAATAGCAATGTCAGTGTTAAAAAAGAAAATCTTTGTTTTGGTAAGGCTTACCTCTATTCCTGCTACCCTTACAAAGTCTTTTAGGATTTGTTTATAGGCTAGAGCTTCTCTGACCATACGTATACCCTGCATCATGGTATCGTCCAGAAATTGTTGATGGGTCAAAGCACCTCTGTTCACGGTAAGCTTGAGACCCTGGGTTCTGCCTTCTTCTTTGGCCAAATTTATAGCTTTGCCAAGCCCTTCAATCATGAGAATAAAGATGAAGGGTGAGAGTGGATCTCCTTGTCTGAGACCTCTCGTAGGGTGAAAGAGTTGGGATGGTGAGCCATTTAACAAGATTGAAAAACTTGAGGTAGTTACAAGGGCCATTACCCATCTTACCCAATTATGGTCAAAGCCATAAGCTATCAGAACTCTCCTAATGTAAGTCCAACTTAGCTTATCATAAGCCTTTTCTAGGTCAAGTTGCATAATCATACCTGCCTACCTCTTGCTCTTAAGTGAGTGAACCACCTCGTGAGCTTGAATGATGTTGTCAAGAATTTGCTTGCATTCCACATACCTAGTTTGTTCCACCGAAATGAGAGTAGGAAGAAGGGGCTTAAGCCCGTTGGCTGTTATTTTGGAAATAATTTTGTACACCACATTACATAATGCTATTGGTCTGTATTTGTCTGGTATCATAGCATTATCCTTCTTATGTATCAAGGATATGAACGTGGTATTGAGGGCCTTAAAAAATGTTCTATTTTTCCTTGAGTCCTCCACCACATCAAGGATATCTCGCTTGATAATTCCCCAACATGCTTTGAAGAAGTCAACATTGAAACCATCTAGATCAGGCACCTTCCCATTTTGCATCTCTTTGATGACTTCACTGACCTCCTCTTCATTCACAGGACTGTTTAGATTGTAATTGTCTTCTTTTGTCACAATATTAGGAATGTGCTTTGTAAAGTCATTAATGAATTGTGATCTATCTAATAGAGATTCCGTAGCAATGCCTTGGAAGTGTTGAACCAGTTCTACTTCTATTTCTTTGTGGGTATTGATTTGCTTTCCTTGAGCATCTTAATGACTGAGATCCTGTTATGAGACCTATGGTCCATGGTGGATTTGTGAAAAAACCTTGTGTTCCTTTCTCCTTCTTTTAACTATTGTACCCTTGATTTATGTTTCCAGAATATCTCCTCTTGCTTGCATAATTCTTCCCATTCCTGTTGATGGTGTTCAGCTTGTTTCTTTCTTCCCTCGTTGAAGCCATCTATGATGAGGATCTGGTTAATCTCATGTAGCCTCCGTTCAACAACTTTTTTGGCTTCAAAAATGTTGCCAAATTCGTTCTTATTCCAATATTTAAGCCTGATTTTGATATGTTTCAATCTTTTATGCAGGAGGAACATTTTAGTGCCCTGAACATGCATATCCTCTGTCCACCATTTTTCAATATTGTTGATAAATTACAGATGGGTGAGCCAAATGTTTTCAAACCTGAAAGGTCTGTTTCTTGGAGTTCCTATAAAGGATGCTTCAAGTTGAACAAGTCAATGATCCGAGCCACCAAAAGGGAGTATCCTTGTTGACAGATCAAGGCTTGTGAGGATAAGGTCCTTCAAGATGATAAAACTGTCGAGTTTTGAAGCCACTTGGGACTCTCCTCCCCTTTTATTATTCCAAGTAAAGATTCCATTACTTGTCTCTGTGTCTACTAGCCTCATATTCTTTATAAAATTCTGAAATTATGTTGAATCTCTGCCTAGTGATCTAGTTCCACCCTTCTTTTCCGAAAGGGATCTCATCATATTAAATTCCCCTCCCAAAATCGATGGGATGTCTGAATGTTTGTTTCTTAGATCCTCAAGTGAGGTAAGAAGCCTGAGTTTGTCTTTAGGCTTCTGTGGACCATAAAAAAATTTAGTTAAATAAACTTCCTTATCCCCCAAAGGTTGAATAACCATTGAAAGGTAGTTTTTGGATGCTTCAAAATCAATGATTCCTAGTTTTAGAGGGTTCCAAAGTGTAAGAATTCCTCCTGCTGTTTTATCTGCTTTAACTTCTAGATATTCATATTTAATCAGCCATTTGCTGTGTATTTCTCTTATTTTTCCAACTGAACACTTTGTTTCCTGGATGAAAATCATGTCTAGTTTTTTCTCTTTCATTCTATTGTTGAGATTTCTTTGTTTCTTTCTACATCCTAGACCCCTGATATTCCATGTTGTGAGCTTCATTAAGAAAGATTTGTAAATGATTAACTAGTTAGGTCTTTCATATTACTCGAATCAATCATAAGTTTTCCACACTTTAGCAACATCTCATTCTATTTTTTCCTACTTCTTTTCTTGCCTGAGTTCCTAGGAGCTAGTCCCGATGTTGCCTTCATTGTTTTCACCCCTTCGTTGTTCTAACTATCATGGTTTCTTTTGACTCCCAGACCTTCCGCCTAGGTTATCCATAGGAATAGTTGTTGTACTCTATTGAAATTCTCTTGTGGTGGTGAATCCATTCCTTTGGTAGTTCCTTGCTCCAAAAACTTTTCCAGATCTAGATGCTCCCTTTCAAGAATATCTTGCAGTTCATGATCCTTTTTTCCCACCTCGCTAGTGGTCATCTCTTGGTCCCTATCTAGGTCCATATTGTTTAGTAGATCCTCCTTTTGCTGGTTGTTTTTAGGTGTTTCCTCCATGATATCCTCCCTTTCCTTCTCTACAAGGTTGTCCTCCAGAGCCTGTTTTGCTTTATCTTGCTCCTCTTCTTCTTCCAATACCTTGTACCTGTTCTAATTTAGCTGCTTACCCTCATTGATTTTTTTGGTACCTTCTCACTCCTTTACCTTTATTCCCCACTTTGTTAAAACTTTTAGTTTCTTTCCCTGAGCTAGCTTTAGTCTTGTTTTCCATTTTGTTTCAGGGGCACTCTCTGAATAGATGCCCATGTTCATGGCATTTGCGCATCTAAAAGTGACATGCTCATAGTCCACTTCTTGAACCCATTCTTCATCAATGACTTCCAAAATTACTTCATCTGGTAGAGCTCCAAATAGGTTCATTTCTACGCATATATGGGAAAAGGAGGTATAATTCCCCCGCATAGTGGCCTCTGATATTTTAACAAAATGCCCTACCTTATTTCCTATTACTTTCAATTATTTTGGTTGCCAATAATCTAGTGGTAGGGAGTACAGCCTTACCCACACCAGGACCAATGTGAATGTCTCACGCTCTGTGACAAAATTCATTACCCAAGGCCATATACAGAGGCCTGCAACTGCATAGAAGTACGGCCCTCCTTCAAACACCTTATCTTTATCCTCAATGTTTGCAAAAACTATAGTGAAGAAACCCTTGGATCTGAGGTGCGCATCTATATCCCCCTTAGGTTCCCAATGATTCTTCATCCATTCCTGTAAAGCCTTCCCCATAGGCCATAACCCCATGAATTTACAAATGACTGCATAAGTCGCCATGTGTTCCCGATGTGCCTGTAGCATTGGATCGCTTTACACCACTCTCTGTATGATGGTTGCCCTAGGCTTACAAGGTCCAATCCTCTTTCTAGTGTTAGCTTTCTGATTCTCTCATTCTATTCGTTTTTCTCTACTAGCTTCTTCTTGAATATTTTCCTGCCCCCGTGTGCCTCTGTTTTCCTATTTCCCTTCTTCTGAAACCCCTTGTTTCCACCTCCAGAGGTTTCTTGAATCTATTAGATACTGCCTGAGTGTAGGAGGGTGTGGAACTCCCCCCCCCCCCCCTCATCTCTCCATGGTGCCCAACCCTACTCTTCTGCTGCAAACCCTAGCTCTCAGTATCGCCTCTCCTCATTCCTCCAAAATTCTTTGAATTGGAGAGTTATTATGGCTTATCACTTAAATAAATATAATAAACTAGGGGAAAAGAGGTGAATATAGATCACTTATCATTTATCTATAGAATATATGAAGGGGGAAAGAGGTGAAAATATATAATATTAAATTTAATGAGATTGATGATAGAGTTGAAATCAATAAGAAATAAATCTTATGATTTATAATAATTTGGAATAGCATGATGTAGCGTACATATAATTCTTGCACCTAGAGGATCAAGATAAAACCATGAGTTCTTCCTCTGATATTATTTAATGCTAGGAATTTTTCACTAGTATAAATAAAAATTAGTTTTCTTTCAAAAATGTATCTATGATTTTAACATTTAAAGTAAAACTCATTGATGATATTTTATAAATATAGAAAAACTCGAATATAAAATATAATCCATTCTAGTTTGTAAGAGAAATTAAAAAAAATGGAAACAACTTTACCAATCAATAGGTAGTAGTTCCTATACTTATAATGTGATGAATACAAAATGATTGTATATCATAATTAATAATTATGTACTCTAATAGGATAAATTCTATATTATGTCCTTTTTCCAAAGGCTTTCAATCCTATTTATAACTAAAGTGAAAATGACTCCCCTTTTTACAAGGATTTGCTAAAGCATGGAGATATGTGTTAATACACAAGCGAAATTTAAACATCCATACAATGAACTGCTATACCATCCTCACGTATAAGTAAAATATATACTTTTAAGTGATTAGAATATAACTTTAAGATTTGCATTGTATATTACATGATTACTTTAATAGCCTTTGGGTGTTAATTTTGCATATAACCTTTTATTATTTTGGCCTTCTCAATTTGTGTCTTATCTTTTATGGAGCTCTTCTTTTCTGGTACTTAAAGTGCCATCTTCATGAACCATTGAAGATGGACCCATTCTTTTCCAAAGATTGTAGTTGAGCTTCCTCATATGCATCTTTCTTTTCATCATTGTAACTATCTTAATCTGTTTGACCACTTTTGTGGTCTTTTCTTGGACATTAATACAATTATCTTATCTTTTATTATTTACATTAGGTTGGAAATCTAGTTGGTGTGTCGTCATTCCTTAGCACATTATATGCTAACATTATTGTTAGAAATCGAAATTTCTCTCACTTAGAATTTCTTGTTTTTCATGGAGTGTAATTCAAGTCTTATCATATCATATGCTTGTACATCAACATTCTCGTATATCTAATAATATTTCTTTTGAGACATGTTTTCGGCAATAATCACATCAAATGTCATTTGTCGATGTGTTTCGAACTGGAAAGTGTATTTCATCATCAGGACAAGATGAAGAACCAGATCATGGCAAGAAGTTAAATAGAGAGACCGGTCAGTCAAATGGCTTGAAAGAAACAACCTTAATTCAATATTTTTTGTTGTAAATACTAATAACTGCCATTATTTCTTGATTAATTTGAGCACACTTTTTATAGAAAATTTGTTGCAATTGGAGACATATAAGGTTTTCAAAATTGATTTTATATTATTTAATTATTTGTGTAGTCAATATATTTAATGGAAATCATATGATGGTTTCTTTAAATTTACATATTGTGCATTGACATACTTTTTGAATTCCATTAGGTATCTCAAGGAGAAAAGGCTTCCCGAAGAGATGGAAAAATTACAAGAAGTTGTGAAGTCTATATGTGTGATTGAAAATAGGGAAGATTAGAAGCAAATGATGGTGATGACGACTGCATGGGTGATGAAAGGAGTGAAAAGATCAAGAAAAGTTTTAATTGTCTTTTCTTCAACCCTATTAATATTGGTGGTCTTCATGTTCTAAGCCTAGGTGAAATTCATATCTCTAATATTTTAAAATTAAGGTCCTTTGTTTAATTCTTCCTACATGTTAGTTTCTCAAATTAAAATATCTCATTGTCAATATCTCACTCTAATCCCATTTATAATGTATATTCCCAACTATTATAATAAGGGCCCAGTTAAATAATAATAGGTAAGGGACGAAGGTGAAATAATTTCTCCAATCACTACTTCAGCTTTCCAATATCAGTGAAAAAAGCATAAAAACTCGTCTCTTTCTAAAAACGAACAAGGCCTCACAAGGGAACACGTGATAATATTAAAACTATATATAATAGATTTAGGTAGAGAATTGGTGATTCAAAAGCTTCACTAATGGTTGGTAGGCTACAGCCTCTGTCCTGCCACAATAGGCAACCTGTGATTGTACTCTCATAAGGTCTAGCTCTAGTAGATCCAATAACCATATCGGCTTACTTGTAACTAACGAATAGAGTTTAAAGGATAAGCTCAGTGACAACCCCCACGAGTCAAACTTCCTCCTTTCCGTTCAGTAGGCCTTTGTACATTGTATATCTATTCAATTTATATGAAACAATTTCTACTTGGGTACAGTCATGAGTATGCCAAATATATGTCATTCTGACAAGTTCCTATTTACCATCATTAACTCCAAAACAATGTAATGTCTAAGTGCTACAATCCATCCCGTTTCTATAGAACCTTAATACATTTAGAGTTTTCTATAGGGTTTTGTTTACCACTTTGTTATGGTTCTTGTTGTTCATATTAATGCAATAGAGGGTTATGTGTGTGTGTGTGTGTGTGTGTATATATATATATATATATATATATATATATATATAAGAATTAATATATAAACATTATATATATTAATATGAACATTTTTTTACAGAAGAGGACCATTTTTTATAGAGACTTATTTTGGAAATCATGATGGGTTGATTAGATGGGGAAAGAAGTCAAAATTCCTACCCTACATGAAAGGAAAATGGCTGATAAGGCTCGTCAAATTGAACAAGCTCAACTAAAATTTGCTAAGAATAAATTTGATCTTACATTTCTCAAATGATTTAGGGATGCATCATTGGTTCTATTTTTTGCACGTATTATTTTCCACGCCTAACTCTGGGCAATGATGCATCCATGCTATTTATTCTTGAAGATCGATTGATTTTTTCAACTTGTCCTAAGGATGAACCACATTAGTTGGTTCAAAATCTTGACCAAATCCTAATGGTGTGATTAATCTAAAAGACATTTATTTACAATATGGATCACAAAAGTCTTAGATCTAACATTATTACCCTACACGGAAGGGAAATCGATGATAAGGCTCATATATTTGAATGAGCTCGACTACAAGTTGTTAAGAATAAATCTGATCTTATGTTTCTCAAATGATGTAGGGATGCATCATTAGTTCCAGTGTTTGCACGTATTTTTTTCAACGACTAACTCTCGGCAGTGATGCATCCATGTTATTTATTCTTGACGATTGATTGATTTTTTCACCTTGTCCTAAGGCTGAGCCAGATTAGTTAGTTTGAAACATCAACCAAATCCTAATGATGTGATTAATCCAAAATAAATTTATTCATAAAGTAGAACTCCTCAACATCGAACTCGTCCAGATCCGAACTCATCAATGTTGAACTCGTCTAGAACCGAACTCCTCGATGTCAAACTCCTCCAGCATTAGGCTTCTCCAGCACTCACCTTCTCTAGCGTCGATCTTCTCCAGTGCTGATTAGACCTACACAACAAAAAATAAAAATTTACCATGTTGCAAAGAAAACTATACATCAACATAACTTGCTAAACATCAACATAGCCTGCTAAACATCAACCTGACCTGAGTCATTCATAGCACAAGAAAACAATGTTCAACAACATGCAAATAGCTTTTAGCAAATAAAAACATAATGAAACTTGGCTGAGATATACAGAAATAGTTTTTCGGTCGAACTAAATGTTCGATCAAAAAACTTGTTTGGTCGAAAAAATATTTCAGTTGAAAAATTAACTCACCAAATTTTCCCCAACTGGCCAACAATCTATTGCAGGATTTTGTTAAATTTAACATTCAAATTTACACCCGAACATTATGTTTAATTGTTCCACCGAAAAATATAGTCTTTCATCCAAAAAAGTGCGATGAAGATTTTTTTGCTACCAATTCTCACAAAAGTGTAACCCAACTTCACATTTTCACCCCTCAAGATGAGTAAAAGTCTTTATCAGTTCTGTCATACCCTTATTCTGACTCATTTTATTATTATTTCCAATGTCCCAAAGGTCACATCCTTGATTATTGTATCCTTTCTCCTAACATGAATGGTTGACACCAGGTGTGTACATTAAATGTCAACATCCTAGGATCCAATACCACCATGTGAGACAATTCTCACTAAACGAATGTGATGTCAAAGATCTTCTCCTTTTACTGAATACGTATCATAGGGATTACCGGGGGACACAAGGCCATGATAGACAGATTTAAACTCCACAAGCTAGCACTGTTGCAACAATATCCCACTTGTAACGTGGGATTGTTTCGTTTTCTATAGAAGAACATGGAACCTAGGTTACTCATCCAAGAGCTCATAAAAAAAATATAGGATTTCATCTTAATGTGAATGGAATTATTGTTGGTTAACATGTGCAATTGCATGGGGTAGGATAGCCACACCAACACCCCCTTAAATGTGATGGGATGGAACAAGGTGGTGGGCTTCCCCCCTTTCATTCCACTTCTTCATTGACACGACTTCCAAAACCGCCATCAGGGAGTATCCACTCTTACATTTGAAAATATATGGAAACATAATTTTGATGTAAATTTTGCTTTTTTAAAATATTTTTAATTATAGTTTTGTCTTTTTTCAATTTCAATTTCAATTTTAACTCAAAGTTTTATAATTATTTTCTTTCAACTGTGTCAAGTATACTAATTGCAAATCAAACTTGTTTTCTATATGTCATGTTTTTATCAATATACCATCATTTGTGTGTTATATTTTTCCATGTTCAACATTCAATGTAGCAATATCACACATTTTTTTCATACTATAGGTTAGAAAATGAGAACAAATGATTAGTTAAAGAGAACTTGCAAATATAAAATTCACTTAAATAATAGTTTTTGGTTTTCAGTCTAATGGTATTCATTTAGAAAACCCTTAATAGTTAGTATAATTAATATAACAATATAAAGATAGTTATTTCAAGGTTATCCAAGAGATGGGTGAAGTTGGTTGTATGTTTGATTGTAATTGTTCATATTAGATAATAAAATACCTTATCTTGCTAGTGGATGTTTCAGTGGAGTTTTACCACATAAATATGTGTTGTGTGTTATTCTAAACCTTGTCATTGTTTTTTTATTGTTTATTATTTTTTACACCATAAAATGCCAATAAATGTTATGGGAGTCATGGTAACCAACCTTAATTACTATTGTAAGGAGCCAAGGTGAAGGGGGAAAATTATGACAAAGTCCATTCAAAGGTGGTATAACACATCAGTTTATAGGATTTGTGCTCAAGATCTACATAGAGAATTGAAGAATCAACGGTCAATTATGTGAATAAGAATTTTCAAGGACTTGTGAGATTTCATAGAGTCTATCGACAGTGGAAGAAAGAGACAAATCACTAAAAGAAATGAGAGTCAATGGAAGCTAGATATGTGGGTTAATGTGATAAGGATCCCATAGACCTATGACGATAAAATAGTAGTAAAACTGGTCACATTACACATATTGGAGCCAGTGGGGTCATCGTGAACAAGAATATATCATAATGGAGGATAGAAATATGGCCAAAACCATAACTACTCAAAAGAGTCTCATGGAGGTGGAGTAACCCAATTTTTCATGGAGGAGGAGTAAATCACTCGAACTACTCATATTTATGGGAAATTGAGACAAGGAGGATGAAGCAAGAGTTAGAGGTAAAGTATGTTTAAAAGAGAAATCCATAGAGTTCATTACAAAAACATTATCGAATGTTAGCATTAATGGAGAAAGTTAGCTTTACTATGTTTAAATGTTTATTTCTTTAGAATAGGATTGATATCCTATTTGTTAGTGAGTGGTTCAAACCGACCGATAGTGTGAAAGGCTATATGTACTAGGTTGTTCTCCTGATTGAACAATAGTGTGTGTGTATGAGTGTTGGTACACTCTCCAGGTATCTCACTTGGAGAGGCATTTAGGTAATATATCTCCTGACTCAGTTACAAAAGCACAAACTATAAAAATACACTACAAAGGGAATCCACTATTACCTCGATAAGATGTGAGGGAATTAAGTCTCACTTTCCTCTGTCACCGTGAACTTGCCAATTCCTAGCTCACTTAGTGTGACTTCTGGGTCGAGTGAACACAAGGTGTATCCCACTCTAGTTCCCAAAATATTCACTTTCTCTTAAAACAAGATTTACCAATTGAACATATCCTTACCAAAATCCAACCATTCCTCCCTAAGGCTCAGCTCTCGCCTGAAGGAAAAAACTCTCCAAGATGAAATCTGCTCTATGTTTTCCCTCCCCTTTCCTTATTACGAGTTCCCTTCCTTTCTCAACGTAGTCTGTAATCCTTCTTATCGTCGGTGCTCTATGGGCCATATCTTCCCAATAACAATAATTTCAATCATACTCAGCATATATTCCAACCATCTCACACGCTCAATGCCACCTGTTATCTCCTTTTGGATTCATTTGATATAGCACATTGTTTACCTTATTAATGTTAAGTTTCAAGCTAAAACAATTTTCAAGGATAACTCTACTAATCAGAGAAATATCCCTTGAACATACTTTCTTTCTTTTTAAAAATATACTCCAGCCACGTATGACATCCACCATCACCCATCTGCTCGCTTTTGTGATGTATCATTAGTTTTCAAAACAATTTTTCTTGTACTAATATATGTTTCTACCATCTGCGGGGGGCATGTTGTCCCATCCTCCTTCATGTTGGATAGGTGAAACTTTGAAAACTTGCCCCACCTCTTCATTATTCACCTCGTCTAACTATCTAGGGAATATTAACTATACTTTTAAACTAAATTAAATTTCCTACTATTTCATTCAGAAGACTCAATCCACACCTATTGTGAGAATTTAATTTCAACGAACTTTTTTAAGCCTTATGTACCGGATATAAAGATTGTATAGCTAAATAATCCATCCATTTATCTTTACATCATTATGATTATCATTGATTCATTACATTCTTAATTACAAATGTATATGTTTAAATACTTGGAAATAATTCTATTATCACGCTTTGTAATTTTTTTATTTAGCCTACAATATTTGTGTTTCAGTTGTTTCGCCAGATGGAAATGTACTTTCGTTATTCTTGATTAAAGATAAAAATTATGACACATTATTAAGTCCATAATAATAAAAAACAAGAAACGTGTCTCTGCGCCCTTCACAATCCATTATCTTAGTGCCACATAATTTATCTATATTTACAACGTGAAGACTAAATATAACTTACAATTCTTAATTTAAAAAGAGAAATAAAGAGAACTCGTCTAAGGTGATATAATCCAATCCACCTTGAATCATCATCAAACCATCGTTTACAATTATGTTTTTCTACCTTTAAGAATTCATGCATTACATCTATATAGTGGAAGCATATGAAGAGGTCCTTTAGATTGAATTTGCTTAGAAAAACTTGTCATGATTCATTACATAATTTGAAAATAAAACAAGATATATTATTTATTGCGTGACCATAATTTCGTAATTTGGTATTGCTTCTTATTCTAGTCCGACTTTCCTATTTGAAGGAAGCATCGTTAAATATTGGATTATCATTGTATTCTTTATGCAATTTTAAAAGATGAAATATATTTAAATCGTTTATTATATTTAGAAGCACATGATCCATTGTCCTTATGTGAAGCACATGATCCACACTTAGCCTAACTCTGAAGAATAAATAAATAAATAAACTAAATCCGTCGGTGGTCTGTCCTTCAAACGACTAAGCGTATATTTTAATCACATAGTTTGAGAATATGTCACTGGTTTTAAGGCTATTTTAGAGTGTTTTATAACTTCTGTGGATAATAAATAATTTATTATAGTTGTGAGTTTATATATATATATAATAAAAGGTTTTTCAAAAAATGGTCAATAAAATTAGGTTTCCCATGTTAACAATTATCATTATCATAGTTGGTAAGTGGATGTACACATTCACTTTTCGGGTAGTCCCACCATCTAGCTTTAATTTTATTTATTTATTTTTTTGGTCAATTTTATAAATTCATCATAATTCTTCATATATAAAGCTTTGAGAAGGAGTAGATCTCTTGAGGTGAAAACACTTTTAAAGTGTAAAATTTCAGGAAAGGTATGAACCCCAGAAAATTTGAACATTAAGAGGTTAGCTTGGATTCATATTGATTCTTAAATATATATTTACACACACACCATGTATCAACTCCATGATAAGCATGGTAGGAATTACACCTCTCTTTTATTTTGAAAAACACACACACACACATGTGTGTGTGTGAGTGCCTATGTGTGTGTATCACATCACCATCTATAAGTATGGGGCATGTATCAAATCCATTATGAGCATGGAAGGTTAGACATAAAATTGATATTCCAATATATTAGTTAAGATACATATTGAAATATATTATTTATGTCTAACATTCACATATTTTATAAAAAAAATAGTATGGAAGGAATTACACATTCCCTCTATAATATAAAGAACAAAATAAAATCCATTGAGCATAGTTGGAGTGATATTATTGATGTTTTATAATGATTTTTTTTATTTTTTTATCAATTTTTCAGCTTCCACTAGATCAAAATTAAATTGTACAAAAATAGTGGTCTTATTGTTTTGGATTTCCACAAGGGAAACATGACCAATGAGAGTGAATATACTTTAAGTTTCTTCTCTCTATTAAAGTAAACCAAATTAAAACTACAACATGACTATTACTACGCCATGATATATGTCTTACAAAGTTCTCATGGAGGTTACAAAATATTAGTTGGGTATAATAGAGAGACCACATCTTTGAAACATTATTAAACAACATGAAAAGAAGTCCATAAGACATAAACATAAAATTAAAATGAACCAAGACGTTCATCATTCCTCAGAAGAAGTAGTAAGGAAAAAATCATATGTGCTTAGACCTAATGGGGATTGTCTCCCACACCAAAGATGTATCTCAATTTTTTTCAATTGGGCCCAAGTTAACAATGAAAAAGAACAGATGCCTTTAGACCCACTAGATATCATTCAGGTGAACAACTATTCCATTATGGTCCTACTGCTTTTCCTTGATGACATGACCCTATTAGCTCTGCTATGCAGCGCTGACTTTCTAATGACAGAGAGAAGCTTGGTCTATTTGGTTGTGTCCTAAAAGGGGCTTACATTAATCACTTTTCCCTTTCTTTCCTCAGCCCCCTTACCTTTAACCTTCCGCATTTCCTAAACGAACCTTCCAAATCCGACAAAATTCCCTTCTGCCTTAGCCCTACGTGCAAAGCTAAACCAACCATAAAACCTTATCCATATGCCTTGCGCACTCGTAACCCATCACGCTGCATCCCCACCATTGATCAACCCTCGCCAATCCAACGGCTCACATCACACCCAATAAAGGCAACTGGCTCGACAACATTCCACTGTTAGATCATCTCCACTGAGATCTGACGGCCTTCGCACATATCGCATAGAAAACTAGATTGAACGATAGCATGCGATGAGGGCGGCTTTTCGCTCTCATCTGCTGCTACTTGTCATTCGTTGTGTGGAATCGCACTGCCCTGAGCAATTACCACTTAGCGCCCGAAAGTGGTGCGATGAAAATTGTTACCACCCAAGTAAACCACCGTCACCTGTTAACGCCCATGCAGCTTCATCACCCAATGATCGTTCGATCTATCCACTGAAGATCTAATGGCCCTAACACACCCCACTCCCACTTCGGCCGATAACCTTCACCAAGCCATCTCTGCCATCCATCTCCTCGATCCGACGGTCATCTCTCTCGCTCATCCCCATTGTCCACCTACCCATGCACCCTATGTCCTACGTCCATTCTGTTGCCCAAGGAAGGAGATGACCAGCTCTGTTTGACTGATAGCAATCGGATCTCCAACAACCACATTAAACAAAAAGCATGGCCAAAGGGAGAAAATGGCATAGCATGGCTCTCTAACAGAATTTATCAGTAATGGACTTCACTGTTGCGAGCATTCCAACCGCCTAAAGGAAATCACAGTAGTTGTACAGATCATATTTACAAAGTGAAGCAAGCAACCTCGTTCAGAGACTCCATCAGGTAGTTAAATGCAGTTGGTGATCAATTAAGACCCCTCCATACCTAAACGGACATATGCCATTGTAATGTAAACTTATAAATATCCAGAAGAAAGATGTAATCAGGGTTGCATTAGATGTAAGGTTCAACTTCTGGAGACTGTAGACAGTTTGTCACTTACAACATCTCATCTTCATTTTCAGCAATATAAGCTTCTTTTGCTGTTAATTACAAACTGTCCATTTTCTTCTGTTCTAAGCTTGTGCCTGATGTGTGGTGTTCTTGATCCCTTAATGTTTAACACTAGATAACTGTCATCTTATCTCTGTGTTAGAATGTTGAAAGCATCACCAAATAGGTTACTCAGGTTTCTTTCTATCTAATGTAGGAAAGCTTTCATCCTGTCTTTGCATTAATAGATTAGATTTGCAGGTTTCTATACTAGTTGTAGCCGGCCATCATGTGGTCTTGTGTATCTGCTGGTGTGGTTAGTATTCTCCATATTCACCTAATATCTAAACTATGAGCATTGGTGGTCTAAAGCCTTGTAGTCCGAGCGTGTTCATGCATGTCTAGAGTGAAATAGGGTAGAAGTGGTTATCTGGCTTGAACTAAACCATCATTCCTTCCAGTAAACCTCACCACATTAGTTGAATTTATATGTTACCAGGCATCTCCGAGCTACAACCTAGGAGAGTTTCTTGGAATCCTAACATAATTGGCACCATTTCCGGGGAGAGGAGATTGAAGCTCAGCTTCCCTAGGAGAACGACACAGATCTAGCTTTGATGATAGATAAAGTCTGGACACATTTTTGGTTGTAATCATCTATCTGGCGACTCTACTACAGGCCGAACCTCTTCGCAACTCCACATCGCAGTTCTAGCTCCGTTTGTGAGGCATACTTGGAGAAATCCTCAGAAATCACCAGCTGACTCAGTACCTGACCCTGAGAAGATTATTAACTAGAAAAAGATATCACAAAAGGGAGCATCAGGATCAGGTAAGCCTAAACATTCTTATGTATCTCGGCCAGAAAGGCTTGTAACAGAGCATCTACATGTTGAAAATATAGCCTCTAGTACTAGCAGTGAAGAAATATTTTCATAGGATCATAAAGACCCCATTTCTTTAGGTCCTCCTTTGGATCACAGCCCAAAGGAAACCTCCCTTCCAGTCCATCAGTTTCCTTTAGCCCTGTCATTCATTTCTCATCTTTCTATCATTCAAACTGCTAGAACCCTTACATCCACCCCTGCCATGGTAGATCCACAAGTGCCCACCAAAATGGAAAGAATCATAGCTGCTAGGGATGAACCCCTGGTCCTGCCTATTCCTTTGAATGCCATGCATGCAGGAGAATATCAGAAATACATCGTAATTTCACTGGGACAGAAGGAGTAACAACTAAAGAACACCTTCAGTATTTTTATAGCTATGCTGATAAGGTAGACATTAGTGAAGATGATGTGTGGATGAGAGTATTTGTCCAAAGCCTTGATGGAGAGGCTAGAAAGTGGTTCAGAGAGCTAACCCCTACATCTATAGCAGACATTGAAGCACTAGATGATGTGTTTTTAAAGCATTGGGGAGATAAGAAAGACCTATTGTACTACCATATTGAGTTTGGCAACCTGAAAAGGGAAAATGGGGAGTCATTGTCTGATTTTAATAAAGGATTCAATCGTATGTATAGCAAGATATCAGCTAAAGTGAAGCCTACCCCCAACTCTGCCAAACTCACCTATGCCAATGCCTTTGATTTTGATTTCTTCCTACTATTAAGAGAGAGAAGATGTGCTTCTCTAGCTGTAATGCAAGATGCAACCTTGGAGGTGGAATCCAATATCATGGTTGTAGAAAACCTCAAAGGACATGCTGATAGACAAAGGCAAAGAGGTGAGTCTTCCTCTTCTTCTCCTTCCTTAGAACCCAAAATAGACAAAATGACTAAAATGATAGAGTCACTGGCTACTGAAATCTCCAAGCTGAAGGTTGAGTAGACTTCTGGGAAAGCAAGGCTTCCTAATACATATTCTCCTAGAAATCCAAATCCATACAGAAGAGCAAATGAACAATTGCAGATCATTCAGAGGGGCAAAGAGGCTAGTGAAGAACAAAGAGTTAAGACTCCTTTCTAGAATAGAGTCATGGAGTAGGAGCAGTTCGATGAATAGGATGAGATTCACGGCATAAAAGACAAGGGCAGTGCTGCTTATTTGACATTAGTTGCCTACGAGAAGTCATTACTCGGTGACCAGACTAGTCAAGAAAGGGATAGAGAAGTTGTTTTGTAGACTAAGGACTAGCAGAGATATAACTTGAGGTCAAGAATGAGTAATGTCAAAGAGAATCCTGCCTAAAGAGTTGTTGTCCCCACAAAGCTGCAGATCAGGAAGCAGAAGAGACCAATGGTTGATCCCATCATCCTCAAAACACCAACTCAATAGGTAAGATGCCTTGACAAGTCCCCTTCTCCTTTCAATTTTGAATTAGAAGTCCAGAAGTTAAAAATATCTATGCCTCTGATAGAACTTTTAAAGAGTGAGGTCTTTAAGAAGCCCATCCTTGATGCCCTTGAGTTGAAAGCCACATGAGCCTCCAATGACTATGTGAATTTACAAGATGACAAACCTGCAGTTGTGCTTAGCTAAATGACTAAACCCTCTGATAATAGCTCCCCATTATTTTATGTCTCCTTGACCATTCATGACAAAATCCTCCACAATTGTCTACTGGACACAGATGCCAACCATAATCTGATGCCCAAAGCTGTCATGGAAGAGTTAGGCATTGATATTACCAGACCTTATCATGACTTGTTCTCCTTTGATTCGAGGAAGGGGAAATGTCTGGGGTTAATCAAAGACTTAGCCATCACCCTAGCTCAGCTGCTCATGAAAAGCATGATGATGGATATTGTGGTACCAGATGTTCCCCCTAAGTTTGGCATGCTACTTTCCAAAGGGTGGATTAAGAGGTTGGGTGGGACATTGCAAAATGACTTGTCTTATGCCACCATCTCAATTTTTGGAGGAGAAATCAGAAGACTATATAGGGAAGCCTAACTGGCCTATATCATCAGTGTTGAGAAGAATCCAACTAATCATCCCATTTACGCGGTGGACACTGATTTTGGAGCATGTATTCTCCAAATTGAAGAATCCCAAAGGGCCTTGGTGCAGCTCAATAAACCAGTATGTTAGGCCATGGAAGAGGAAGGGACACAGGTTTGGGATATGTTCTTTGATGGAGCCTATTCAAAGGAAACTGCAGGAGTATGAGTGGTGCTGGTTTCTCCAAAACAAGAAAGCACACATCTATCTTTTAAGCTGACTTTTCAGGTCACCAACAATACAGCAAAGTACAAGGTTATGATATTGGGCTTAAACATTGCCAAAGACATGGGAATCAGAGACATAAAGGTGTTTGAAGATATTGATCTCATCATTTAACAAGTGAACAAAACGTTCCAAACAAGGCACGCAATGCTGAAAGCGTACAGAGATGAGGTATGGAGACTCAAAGACTCTTTTGATAGCTTTTTTATCTCGTATATTCCTAGAGTAAAAAGTTAGCTTGTCGATTCCCTTGCTGTGTCTGCAAGTATGTTCATCCCTCCCATGCCCCCTAGATTGGCTTATGAAGTCCAGATAAAATATACACCATCCTTGCCTGATAATGTCCAACATTGGAAAGTGTTTGAGGATGATGATGAAGTAAATAGGTTTCTGCAAATCATTGATGAATTCTCTAAAATGCAAATTGATCAAGAGAATGAGACCTTGGAGGAATGTCCCCAACACCAGCTAAGGAACAAAATTGGCCAAGATAGTATTTTACAGTTGCCTAGAAATCATATACCTAAAGGGCTAGTGCCTCTGGAGAAGTTATTTGACGATAATGATGTGCCTCATAAGATTGCCCAAAATGAAAATTAGTCTACAGTCCATAGGCATAACATATGGATTCCAAATCATCCAAAGTATATAAATCTGTCCACCCATTTGTCTGTTTCCCAAAGTTCTGAGTACTGCACCTTAATGAATCAATTTGCTGATGTCTTTGCCTGGGAATACAGTGACCTGAAAGCTTATGACAAAAATATCATCCAACATAAGATCCCATTGAAGAAATACACCATTCCTTTCAAGCAGAAGCTGAGACCCATAAATCCTTTGCTCCTCCATCTGATTGAAAAAGAAATCAAGAACTTGTTGGCTGCCAAAATCATAGTTCCTCTGAGATATTTAAAGTGGGTAGCCAACTTGGTAGTGGTGAGGAAGAAAAGTGGAGAAATCAGGTTATGTGTTGATTTCAGGAATGTGAACAAATTCTCTAAGAAAGATAACTATCCCCTGCCCAAGATGGAACATTTGATACAGAAAGTCTCAAGAGCTAAAGTTATGTCGTTCCTGGATGGATTTTCAGGGTA
The DNA here is from genome assembly GCA_031772625.1 of Pinus tabuliformis. Lineage (NCBI taxonomy): Eukaryota > Viridiplantae > Streptophyta > Pinopsida > Pinales > Pinaceae > Pinus > Pinus tabuliformis. The sequence goes on from CM062805.1 coordinate 133,750,357, forward strand.
TAACCAAGTTGTTGTACATCCAGATGACCAAGAAAAGATTTCTTTCACCATGCCTTAGGGCACTTTTATGTAATCTAAGATGCCTCTTGGATTGATGAATGTTGGGGCCACCTTTCAGAGAGCCATGGATATAGCATTTATAGGAGAGAAGGATAGGTTTGTCCTTGTCTACCTCGATGATATAATAGTATACTCCAACAGCCATCAAGATCATTTGCAGCATTTGAAGAAAGTGTTTTTGAAGTGTAGAAGGTTTGGGATATCAGTGAATCCTAGGAAGTCATAGTTTTCTTTAGAAGAGGGCAAGCTTCTAGGACACATTTTTTCTGCTGCAGGTGTCAAGATTGACCAAGAGAGAGTGAAAGCGATACAGACCTTGTCTGTGCCAAGATCAAAAAAGGACATCCAATCCTTTCTGGGAAAAAAAAATTCGTAAGGAGGTTTATTCCTAATCTTGCAGAATTGGTAAAACACATCACCTCTATGCTGAAAAAGGGATCAGAGATCAAATGGACTGATGCAGCAAGAATATCTCTGGAAACCATCAAAAGAGCTATTATGGATGTTTCCACTTTGATCAGCCCAGACTATAGCAAGGCGTTTCATATCTTCTCCTTTGCTTCCCTTGACACCCTTGTAGTAGTCTTATTGCAAAAATATGATGAGGATTCAAAGCATCCAATGGCATTTTTCAGCAAAACCTTAAGGGATGTTGAATTAAGGTATGATATTATCGAAAAGCAAGCTTATGCTCTTATCAAATCTTTAAAATCTTTCCAAATCTACATTTTCACTCCAAGGTAATTACATATGTGCCCTCTACTTCAGTAAAGGATATCTTGACATAGCCAGATGTTGATGGAAGAAGGGCTAAATGGATTGCAAATCTTATTGAATTCAACATAAAACTAAAGCCCACCAAGCTTGTTAAGGGTCAGGGCCTTGCCAAGCTGATGGCTGAAGAAAATTGCAGGATGTTGGACATGAATTGGATGAGCAGAAACACAGATGACAGAAAAACAAGGGGAGAAACAGTTGAACGAGGGCAAAACCAATCTTTGGTGGAAAATTTGGCCTCTTGTCAATGGTATGATAAAATAGCTATGTTTCTATTGAAACTAGAACTCCCTCTAGGTCTTAGCTCGAGCCAAGCCAGGACCGTTAAGCTAAAAGCAACCAAGTATTGTATTCATGAAAGCTTGCTTTATTGGAGAGACCCATTAGGAATCCTCTTAAGATGTCTGGACAAAGAAAAATCTGTGGAGGTCATGCATCAGCTTCATTCCAGCATCTGTGGAGGACATCACTATTGGAAAACCATATCCCACAAGATCCTCAGAGCTGGGTATTATTGGTCCACTGTATTTTCTGATGTCTTTTCATTTGTAAAATCTTGTGACAGGTGCCAGAGGTTTCAAGGAAAACAACAGTTGAAATCCTTACCCTTGAAGCCAATACATGTGAGTGACCCTTTCCAGCAGTGAGGCTTGGATTTCATAAGGGGAAACTAATCCACATTCTAGTGGCTAGCATAGATGGATCTTAGCAGCCACTGATTACTTCACTAAATGGATTGAAGCCATCCTTACTAGGAAAGCTGATCACCGTGTTGTCATGAAGTTCTTCACAGAAAAAAAATTCACCAGGTTTGGCTGTCCACACAAATTGTTATAGACAATGCAGCAGCCTTCAGGGAAAAAGACTTGGTGGACATGTGTGACTCAATGGGCATTAAACTAGTGCATTCCACCTCATATTACGGTCAAGGGAATGGTCTAGTAGAATCATCCAATAAGAGCTTAATAAGGATAATCGAAAAACTACTGGAAGACAACAAAAGGAACTAGGATTCCAAACTGATGTTTTCATTGTGGGCTGACAGGGTGACCACCAAGAAATCCACAGGGAATTCTCCATTCAGGCTGGTATATGGCACTGAGGCTGTATTCCCAATCCAGTTGACCCTCCCTGTGGCCAAGTTCTTGCAAGAAGAATAGAATGACGAAAATGACATGGCAAAGAGAATTAGTGACTTGGCTAAAGTGCATCGAATCAGAGATCAATTGATTGAAAAGTCTGCAGCACATCAAAAGAGAATTAAGGAAGCCTTTGATAGAAAGGCAAAGATGGAAAATTTTCAAATTTGAGACTTGGTTCTTAAATGGGATGCATTGAAAGAAAAGAAAGGCAATCATGGAAAATTCAATGCTCTGTGAACTGGCCCTTTTGTCATTAATGAGGTCTAGGGGAACAACACTTTAATGCTGCAAAGTATCGAAGGAGAAACAATTTTTTATGGCCTAGTTAATGGGCGGTTTTTGAAGGTTTATGTTGTATAAGACCTTTAGGCCCCAAAATTGTAAAATATTTCTTTTACAGTTTTTAGGTGTAGGCTTAATTAGCCTCCATGCCCAATGGAATACTAGGAAATCTTGTTGATCTTGTTTCTATGTGAAAGGCAATGGTCTACGGTTCTTGAAACCTCACAGGGAGGATTTCATCCCCAGAAGGAGCCATTGTTAACTCTGCTGTGTAGCGTTGACTTTCTAATGACAAAGAGAAGCTTGGTCTGTTTGGTTGTGTGCTAAAAGGGGCTTACATTGGTGACTTTTCTATTTCTTCCCTCACCCCTCTTACCTTTAACCTTCCCCATTTCCTAAATGAACCTTCCAAAATTCCCTTTGGCCTTAGCCCTAAGTGTAAAGCTAAACTAACCATAAAACCTTATCGATATGCCTTGTGCGCTCGTAACCCATCGTGCCGCATCCCCACTGTTGATCAACCCCCGCCAATCCAACAGCTCACATCACACCTCATAAAGGCGACCCGCTCAACCAATTCCCACTATTAGATCATCTCCATCGAGATCTGATGGCCTTCACACATATCACGTGGACAACTAGATTAAATGATAGCATGCGATGAGGGCAGTTTTTCTCTCTCATCCGCTACTATGTGTCGTTTGTTGTGTGGAATCGTGCTACCCCGAGCAATTACCACTTAGAGCCCGAAAGCGATGCGATGAAAACCATTACCACCCAAGTAAACCAACCTCACCCATTAATGCCCATGCAGCTCCATCACCTGATGATCATTCGGTCTGTCCACTGAAGATCCAATGGCCTTGATGCACCCCGCTCCCACTTCGGCCGATAGCCTTCAGCAAACCATCGCCGCCATTCATCTCCCCGATCCAACGGTCATCTCTCTTGCTCATCCCAATTGTCCACCTACACATGCACCCTACGTCCTACGTCCATTTGTTTGCCCAAGGAAGGAGATGACCAACTCTACTTGAGTGATAACAGTCGGATCCCCAACAACCACATTAAACAGAAAGCATGGGCAAAGGGAGAAAAGGACATAGCACAATTCCATAACAGAATTTATCAGTCATGGACTTCACTGCTGCGAACATTCCAACCACCTAAAGGATAGCACAACAGTTGTACATATTAGATTTACACAGTGAAGCAAGCAACCTCATTTAGAGACTCCATCAAGCAGTTAAATGCAGTTGGTGGTCAATTAAGACCCCTCCATACCTAAATGGCTAGATGCCATTGTAATGTAAACTTATAAATATCCAGAAGAAAGATGTAATCAGGGTTGGCATTGGATGTAAGGTTCAACTTTTGGAGACTGTAGACACTTTGTCGCTTGCAGCATCTCATCTTCATTTTCAGCAATACAAGCTTCTTTTGCTGTTAATTGCTCACTATCCATTTTCTTTTGTTCTAAGCTTGTGCCTGATGTGCAGTGTTCTTGATCTCTTAATGTTTAACACTAGATAACTATCATCTTATCTCTATGTTAGAATGTTGAATGCATCACTGAATAGATTACTCAGGTTTCTTTCTATCTAGTGCAGGAGAGTTGTCATCCTGTCTTTGCATTAATAGATTAGATTTGTAGGTTTATGTACTAGTTGCAGCCGTCCATCACATGGTCTTTTGTATATTCTGGTGTGGTCAGTATTCTCTATATTCACCTAATATCTAGACTATGAGCATTGGTGTTCTAAAGCCTTGTAGTCTGAGGGTTTTCATGCATGTCTGGAGTGAAACAGGGTAGAAGTAGTTATCTGGCTTGAACTAAACCATCACTCCTTCCATTAAACCTCGCAACAATAGTTGAATTTATATGTTACTAGGCATCTCGGAGCTACAACCTAGGAGAGTTTCTTGGAATCCTAACAGACCCAACATTATTTTTATCTACCAATACAGAATGATGGAATGGAAGTATTAGTTCCTACAACCCCTAAAATGTTCGATATTGGGGACCCAATCAGAAAATTTTGCCTAAACCTCTGACTTTGAATGGGAATTTGAGTCATGAACCACTGGAACTTCGAGTAGATGAATTTTGTCTTGAATTTATGTGGGAGAGGCTCAATGGTATTCACCCTCCCACCATCTAATTGATCATCCAACAACAATCACCTTCATGAACATTTTATGTTTTCAAAGTATCTAAGCAACTGTAGAGAATGAAATCTGTAAGGCCCAACTCAGAGTGCTTAGTCCCTACTTCATAGGCATAATACAATTCTAGGTGTAGGAATGTAATATCCTAGAAGTGACTCGATGTTGTAGTAGAGTCTCCAGAAAACATCAGGGCAACTCTAGCAACACAAGGATCACCTGCTGGTCACATATGTTTCTAGTTTAATTATTTTCATCACCATAACTCATAAACATGTGTGATTACATGTGTATGTTTTGCAACACCACCCACCTCTTTAATTCTTTGGGTGGTAGTGAGGTAGCAGGCCTTCTCCCTTCCCTCCTCAGGAACATATTCCAACACCCACATCGGGGTATATTCTGCAATTATTTCAATTAAATTAAATAAAACATAGCTAGGTTAGGCTTCATTTATTTATATTAATAATTACTTGTGAATGTTTAATGTCTTCTTATTACTTCTTAAGTGCTCTTCATCAAGAAATTATACAAATATTCAGTCTTTTAAGAAGAGGAAAGAGATAAGAGACATAAAATTTAAGCTATAAGCCAGGGAAAAATCCCAAAAGTGGGAAAACCCATCAATCCTTATCTTAGAAAATCATATCAAAATGAGATATCCAAGACCAAAATTGCCACCAAAAGTTCCAATTCAAACCCTCCTCCAAGTGACCTCCAATGTCAAAGTCAACGATGGTCAAACTGTTCAAATCTAGTCAACTCGTGAAATTTTGGGCCTACAACATTACAAAAAATTTCACCTGTACAAAATCTTGTCCACATCAAATATTTTTTTCAACAAAAGACATTCTCTCTCCTTTGATTTACGATCCTTTCTCTCCTTCATATGGTTCAAATGTACATCTTATTGTGTCATTGGATGATGTCTTAAATGAGTCGAACTGCCTCTTATCTATAGATGTCCAGGAGGGTCGAGTAGATGGCTCTTGGAAACCCAGGCCGATTTGACACTTTTTGGACTTATTGACTTAAAACTAAATATCAAATTCTTACAAAATTCCAAATGAGACTTGACTCAAATACAATTTCATTTTTGACTCATAATAAATTATTTTTAACTATTTTGACTCTATAAGCATGAAGAACATGCTTTGACAAAAAGAAAAATAATAATAGTGAATATAATAGATACATGAATGATTCTTTTACATTAAATTATGAAGACCAACACTCTTTAAAACTTCAACACTCCCTCTTAAATAGGGAGGTATTCATAATAACGTAATAGGATATTCTCAAGTTGAAATATTCATGTATGAAAGGATCCATCTTGATTAGAACCAGTGGTGATTACATCATCACAACTAGCATTGTCAAACTACCAAGGCCTTGAAAAGTAAGCTCTATCTCTCCAATAGATCAAAGCACAATTCTAGGAGGCATAAATTTGAACACCACCACCTCTCAAGGAACATACCCCACCTTGGTGTTCACCAAGGTATGTCCTCAAAGGACCATTTCCTAATCCATTGTCACAATAATTGACACAAGGAAATTTTGCTCCTCAAGACTATTATTATCTTAGATCAATTTTCTTGACTTACAGTGGTTAATCCTTGTCACAATACAAATATTCAGATAATATTGGTCTCATATGCTTATCAAATTCACCATTACCCCTACTAGTGTTCATGCACAAGTCTTACAGTTGTTAGTCCTACCCATAGTACCTGATAGATGGAGAACATGGTTTCCACCCCCGCTCCCTCTTAACCAGGGAGGAGATCCTCACTCCCTCTCAACGAAGAAGGATATAACTATAGGCCTACACTTGTCTCGAAAATACCTATCTTTTTCAATAAAAAGGAACTTCATCAATGCATCAATAGCTTGTTCATCCTTTGGAGATCCATTGTAGCTTCTTGGATCCTATACGCATCACATCATAATGATTTTTGGCCTTCCTGATTTTCTAACAATCTTCACATCGAATCCAACATGTCATCAAATATACCATCACAACATTTTACGTGGCCAAACTGCTTCATAGCTAATTGTACAAAATTCCATGTTCTCTTCCTTCATAGTGAAACAAAATTCCACTTCATGCTCTTTTATGAAATCATACCAACTTCTAAGTAGATTCAACCATTAGTAGGATTTGTATACATCATAAGCACTTCCAACTCAATTGATGTGTCCTTGAATCAAATCAAATTAGCTCAAGCAATGTCGTATACATCCAAAATCTTGCAACTCCCTCTTTCTAGCTGAGGTAAGTGAACTTCTTTTATTAATTCTTTCTTTCATGCTGCCATCAAATTGACTTTTTTGATGCATAACTCAAATTTCTTTCTTCTTCTATTAAGATTTAGAAAAAATCTTTGTGCTTTTCTATGATATTTGAATTTGTAGTTCTTGATTTTACGAGAAAACATTATTAGAAGTCTATGAATGAAAAAAAATGAAAAGTGCATATACAAAATAGCAACACTAATAGTCAAAGAAAGGAGTTGTCGAGTACTTATCTTTTGAGGAAATTCAATTCTCTCTTAATCTTGGACTTGTTCATCAACCTTATTCTCACATTAGCATGATGTCAGTTCTTTCATTTTCAAGAGCTAGACCTCCTTACTACAACGAAAATGATTAGTTGGTTTTTTTCCTAGGGTTTTCTAGTTCAAACCTTTGATAGGGTTTACAAAACCTATATTCTCAAAAGTCTTCAAGATCTATCATTCAAGAATTGTAAATTCTGCAAGCATGTTAGAGAGTTAGCTAAAAAAACCCTAGAGATGATATTAACAACCCTTTTATGCATGAGATTCCGTTCCTTGGTCATAAAAACCTAGTATTTATATGAAAGGAAAGACTTCAAATTTTAATATATCAACACATACCATTTTATGATGCCTCGCTATCTTTCAAGAAATGATTAGATCACTATCTTAGCATTATATGCACTACAATTGAGAAAATTTATATGTACCATTTTCCATCTTGCCTTATTCATCCTTGTAGCGATATTATTTTTTAACATTTTATTTAGTTGACATCTGTGATCTTTCTCCAACAAAGATTCCCTAGAATTTCAGCCATTGAACCACAAAGATTTCTTTTGAGCTACTGGAAATGTCATTTGTCGTGGTTTACATAGTTTTCACAAACATCATCTATAGAGGAAGTTTAGCCTCTCCATAACCTTAAGTCTCTTTTAATTATATTTTACAAACTTCAATATTAGATAGAATGGATTCATGGTGTATCTCATCATTCTTTTAAGTATATAAATTCGGTGGCATAGTTTCTTCTCATAGTTGCATCGCAAATATAATCTTTCTAAACCTTTATATATCTTGTTACAATTATCCATAGAGTTTAAAAGGTCTTGAGCTCTAATAGTTTTAGTATCTTCCATATATTATATGTCATATCAAGGTGACATATGGACATGTCACAAACTCATGACCTAGCATATAATCATAGTGACTTATAAATGCATATACTGCAATAGAGCTTCACTCAAGATGCCATAGACTGGAATATGATATTCTCACTAAAATTCATTCTATGTATTCCTTGACTTAACTTCACAAAAAAAAATTGATGGCTTGTATAGTTTGGATCTTGGACAATTGTTATTTGGTGTCATCATCGATGCCTTCAAGGAGATACCTTACATGCTCATTTTAGTTACAAATTTAGATGGCATGCATGGTATTAACTTTCTTATCTTGCTCAAACTTTCGTAAAATTTAGATGTTTTCTACTGATATGTGAGAAAGATGCTCAAATTGGCCACAAATTTGAATGTGACTTTGCACAATGATGAGGCATGATATAGTACAAACTTCAATTTTCTTTATGTTATAGTTCTTTGACTCATGTAGTCCCTCCAATATTTGACCTTAGATATCCTAGTATATATTGTCATAGGTGGCTCACATGAATCTCAAAGAAATCCCATAGGATTTGATCTAGGTTGTAAAGGTATAAAGCCACCAGTATGCACTACCAAATCAACACTTCAACAACAAGTGTTCACATCAATTATTTTCCATACTTTCCCACAACATGCCATATAAAGGTTTTTCAATAAACCTCCATATCATAGTGCCACTATTTCACAAAAATTCACATACTATAGTTCCAAAGAGGTTTCATATTCCACATCATCTTAGAGACCTTTTATGTTACAATGTTTTAGAGGCTTTACATACCAATTGAAATTCGTATAAACTTAAGAAAATATTTTGGCCTTCTATTTCAGATACTAGAGATTAATTAATAGGTGCTTTATTCTCTCTTTTGATCACATAATTAATTCTTCAAGTTTTCATCTTCAAATTTTGGTCTTTGTAAATTCGTCTTTATATATGGAGGTAGAACGTTGTCTTTGTTTCAGATCTCCCTGACATGTCTTAGATGCTATAGAGTTTGGATCATTGTCTCAAACTTATATCTATACAATATATTCTTATCGTGGAGGTTGGATATGTGTCAAACCACCACAAGGTTTGGTCAATCTTGCAGAACTTCGTTCAAGTAACCAAAGGATTCAAACTAGGAGCATATTATTATAGAGCTTCTAACCTCTTTCTTGAATCACAAGACAATTAGGGTCCAACTTCATAACTACATCCATATGAAGGACATTTTAATCAAAGAGGTGGCTTCAATTGAGATAACATAGATCTTCAGATGCCACTATTCTTATATTCTTTTCTAGACCTGAAACTATGTTCGTAAATCAAATGTAGTGAGGTGAGGATTGCTTTTTATATCTTGATAATTAATTTTGAATGTTTAATGCCATATTATTAATTCTTAAGTTATCTTCATCAAGAAATTTTACAAATATTTAGTCTTTTAAGAAAAGCAAAGAGAGAGGAGACGGAAAAATTAGGCTCTAAGCCATGGAAAACCCCAAAAGGGAAAATCAAAAAATCGTTATCTTATAGAATTAGATCAAAATGAGATATTGAAGACCCAGAAAAAGACCAAAACTACCACCAGAAATTCCAAGTCAAGCCCTCCTCCGAGTCACCTCCAATGTTAAAGCCAACAATGGTCAAATTGTTTAAATTTTGTCAACTCGTGAAATTTCAGCCCCTGAAATTTTGTGCTTGCAACATAAAAAAAAAATTGGTCAACAAAAGGCTTTCTCTCTCCTTTGAAATATGGTCCTTGTTCTACTTCATATTGTTCAAGTGTTCTTTTTGTGTGATTGGATGATGTCTCAAATGAGTTGAACTACATCTTATATACAATTGTCCACGACTGTGAAATAGGTGGCTCTTGGAGGCCAAGGTTGAATATTTCCAAAGAGGTCCGACTTGACACTTTGTGGGCTTATTCACTGAAAAATAAAATTATAATAATGAATATAATAAATACATCAATTATTGTTTTACATTACGTTCTAAAAATCGACACTAGTTACAACATCAACATATTCAAAATTTTCTTTTGTTTAGTGAATATTTTATTATTATTTTAAAAAGAACATTTGTTAATTCTAATTTGAGGACTGAAGGAATGACACATCTCCCTCATACTACTATATAGAATGTCCCTCTCTACATAATCATAAATAATAGCACTCGAAAACAAAATTTGAAAACTATTATAAAAGAAAAATATTAATAATGTGAAATCATATATATATATATATCTATATCTATATATATATATGTATATGTATATGTATATGTATATGTATATGTATATGTATATGTATATGTATATGTATATGTATATGTATCTATATCTATATCTATATCTATATCTATATCTATATCTATATCTATATCTATATATATATATATATATATATATATATATATATATATATATATATATCGAGAGAGAGAGAGAGAATATCACAAGGCATCAAAACAATTATCTCATAATACATCTCACATTGTCAACATTAAAAAAAATCATAAACATTAACTAAATTAGTACTTTATTTCAAATTATTATTATTATTAATTATAAAAATAATATATTTTTGCATGCACTAGCACATGAGTTTATAAACATGCAACAAGATTCTTAAACATGGAGATTCAACTCTACTTTATCAAGAAAATTCTTAACCTATAAATATGATTTGTTACAATACCATAGTTTAATACCATGGCATACTTAACCCATAAGCTTAAAAAAACATAACTGGTATTTAGACGATAATTTGCTTTAATTAATCAATTTAACTAGGAGTGTAGAAATGACATAACTAGTTTTAAGATAAAAAAATTCAACCTTTGACGTATGAGTACTATTAAGAATATTGTAGAATATTATGAGAAGGCTCAATCCTCTTATAATTAATGATAACGAAGATAAAATTATAGAATCTCTATTCCAAAATCTATGACGCGGAAATTATTTTTCTACTATTCTAGTCATAACTAAGATAAATTTTATGTATTTTAAAATTTGAAATAATTTTCTCACAAAATTATATTCATAGGTTTAGATAGGAGTAATGAATAAGATCCTACCCAACCAAGCTCTATTTCCATAAGTGACATAATGAACTTTGATGTAATGATTTTGATTGTCCTTATTGAAAAATAAATAGAAAAATAAATAATCCTTTTTATATATATATATATATATATATATATATAAAGGGAAAAAGGATTCTTTATGATTCAAGGTACATGGGTCTAATTAAAATAATACACTTGATACGAGGTTAACATACCATTTGAGGGATTTCAACGTATGCGGAGAGAATTACTCCTCCGAAGCACCAAAGATAAACCCCCCACACATATATATACGTTGGATGTAATTGGTTGGGAAATGTTGATATACCACATATTCATCAAATAATGAGTATATTATAGGAGACATTCCTATTATAAAGAGAGAAAAATAAATATATAAAGAGAGAAAAATAAATATAATTTTAATTTGGATTATAAATATAAATGATATAATTTTGTTTATTTAATTTTATTTGACTACATTTTATTTACTTGTCTAATATATATATTTTCAACTATTAATTTTATTTCAAGTTGATTGTATGGGTTTGAGGTTATATGGGTTGCTTTATTAGTGGAATGATAGGTGTATTTTATAACTCAATGTGAGGGAGTTGTGTAAATTTTTCCATGTCATAGTTGACACATGTCTTTTTTAAAATGAGAATAAATATTTTAGTAAATTATAAAAATAATAGCATAGTCTATTGAAAAATAAAAATAAATATATGTATTACTTAATTTTAATTAAAATCATTATTTATGTTACACTCCAATATAAATTATTTTGGTAGACGTTTCTCGCGAGTAAGTGTAATTCATTCTCAACAAAAAATTAACCAGTGTAATGAAGAAATGTTAGAAATATATATATATATATATATATATATATAGAGAGAGAGAGAGAGAGAGAGAGAGAGAGAGAGAGAGAGAGAGAGATCCAAAAAAATAATTCACTCTCAATTCTAAGTAAAATATTTCAATGTGTAATATAATAAAATATTACAGTTTTATTTTCCAATAACATGAAGATATTGATATTTTGTATATATTAATTTGGCTAAAATCTCATGGATAATGCCAACAATAGGATTTTTCCTAAACTGATTGCATCAAATCCTGATGAGGAGATATTCTATCCTATTTTGTTGTGATAGAATTTATTATTCAGTTTCTTCTCTACATCTATAAAATTGTAAGCTTGTAGAGGCAAATGGATATGTGAGGTGTGAGGAAGAGGAAATCTACTATTGTAATCCCTTATTGAATAATTGATAAGCTGATACCTCTCTTTGGTGGATGTAGCCCAGATTGGTTGGGTGAACCACATTAAATCGTTGTCTCTATTTTCTGTTGTGTGTGATTTACTTATTTTGTTGTCGGTTGTGTATACTCTAACAATTGGTATGAGAGCTTGATCGGTCCACTGCCTATTGTTGAAGAGTGAACCTGTGTGTTGTTAGCATTGCTACTAGCTGCGCTAGAGATCAGATACAAACAATAGAAAAGTAAAGTGAAGTAACAGCCGTGAGACCATGATAGTGTCAACATATATGGTAGCAGAGATAGGTGCATATGCAGATGCACTAGCGTCGACGTCTTTTCCAATCGATCTACGTGGCTGTGTGTTTTGATCCACTACACTATGAGCTGGTGGAAGAGACCAAATTTTTTATTGATCTGTGTGGCCAAATCTGTCATCAATCTGTTGTGGAATCAAAAGAGGAAGAGCCGAATTGAGGTAATAGCACTAAGCACGTCAGCTTAACATTCAAAATTTCATTCGATGGATGAGTAATTCCACTGATCTTGGTGAACAGTTTGATTCTTAATATCATCAACAGAAATTTGATTCCTAATTCTTCTGTCCATAATCTTTCTTTGGTGATAGAGTGGAATTTTGTGGAATGCATATGGCATACTGAATTTCAATTATGTAAGGAGAAGTAGACCCTAATGTCGTGAATGTTTTATAGCATTTTATTGTTGACACTATATGCTGTGTGAAGTTTTCTATTTTGTGCGAGAAGTTAAATTAAATATGTCAAAAACTCAAAGTGCTCGATCTGAGATCGAGAAGTTTAATGGGAGGAACAACTTCGAAATCTGGAAATTCAATATGCGCAATTTACTCGTGCAACAAGGCGTGGCGAAAGAACTTTTGGGAAAATAAAAGCAACCTTTGGCCATGATAGATGATGAATGGAGTGACATCGATGACAGAGCACTAAGTGACATATGATTGTGTTTGGCGGATGATGTTTTATTTAACATCGTGTCAGAGACAATTGTCGTTGGTCTATGGACAAAGCTAGAAAAACCATACATGACTAAATCCTTAACAAATAGGATTCTTCTTAAAAGAAAGTTGTACAACTTGCGCATGAGGGAAGGTACAACAATAACCGATCATTTGAACACCTTTAATACTCTCTTAGTGCAGTTAGATAGCATAGAAGTAAAATTTGATTCAGAAGATAAAGCTGTAACTTTATTATGTTCTCTGCCTGAGTCATGGGGTCATTTTGTTACTCCTATAACTCTAAGTTCATTAGAAACCCTTGAATTTGATGATGTTGTTGGAGTTATACTGGTTGAAGTAACAAAAAAATGTCAAATCAAGAAACCTCTACATCAGAAGCAATGATGGTTAGAGGTCGATCTAAAGAAAGATGGTTCAGTAAGAAGAACAACTCTCAGTCAAAATCGCAAGGGAAGAAGAGTAAGCTAAAATGTTGGTTTTGCGGCAAATTGGGACATTTGAAGAAGAACTGTTGGAAGAGACAGCAAACATCCAAAGGAGACTCTTCAACAGAAAATAAAGAAGCAAACACGATAGATACAGGTACGACATCTAGTTTAGGTATAAGTGATGAAGTTTTATCAGTGAATTTGTTAAATCATGATCAACATTGGTTGTTAGATTCTGGTGTGTCCAATCACATGTGCATTCATAAAGAGTGGTTTAAAACTTGTAAATCAATCAATCATGGATTAGTTTACATGGGAAATGATGTCTCATGTAATGTTGTAGGAATTGGAAGCATCCCAATTAAAATGTTTGATGCAACAATTACAATCTTAGCTGATGTAAGACATGTGCCTGAACTTAGAAAAAATATTATTTCTCTAGGAATGCTAGACACAAATCGATATAAAACTTTTATTCGAGGTGGAGTAATGAAAATTTATAAAGGAATCCTACTAGTAATGAAAGCAAGGAAGGTTGGAAAACTTTTTTAGTTGGAAGGAAGAAAAGAGTTAGATCATGCTTCAATTATATCTGAAAACGATCGTGATTCTATTCGACTATGGCATCAACGGTTGGGCCATATGAGTGAAAGAGGATTAAAATTTTTATCTGATCATAAGTTACTTCCTAGTTTAAAGTCTTTTAAGTTAGATTTCTGCAAACATTGTATATATGGGAAAGAAAGCAAGCAGAAATTTAAAACTAGAAAACATACTAGTAAGGGAATCCTTGATTATATCTATTCTGATGTTTGGGGTCCATCTCCTACAACCTCATATGGAGGATCATAATATTTTGTATCTTTTATAGATGATTTCTCTAGGAAAGTATGGGTCTACATGTTAAAAAGAAAGTCTGATGTCTTCACAATTTTCAAGCAGTTTAGAGCATTAGTAGAAAATATCACTGGAAGAACCATTAAATGTTTAAAAACTGACAAGGGTGGTGGGTTTACTTCAAAGGAATTTGATAATTATTGCAAGGAAGTTTGGACTGAAAGACATAGAACTACTGCTTATACACCTCAGCAAAACGGAGTTGCTAAACACATGAACATGAATCTCTTACAAAGAGTAGGAAGTATGCTAAGTAACGCCAATTTGCAAAAGGAATTATGGATAGAAGTAGTATCTACGGCTTGTTATTTGATTAATCGATCACCATCAACTAAAATAGGATGCAAAATTCCTCAAGAGATATGGAAAGTCATCCTTGTGATTATTATAAACTGAAAGTTTTGGTTTTGATGCATATGCTCTAATTATGAAACATCAGTGTTCTAAATTAGATCCTAAATCAAAAAGATATATATGTGTTGGATATGGTGTTGGGATTAAGAGATACAGGTTGTGGGATCCTACTACTCACAAGATCATCATTAATAGAGATGTTAAATTCAATGAATATTCACTCGATAAGTCAGATGTAGATATTAAATTGAAACAAGAAAATGTACCTAAGTTTCAACATATTCAGTTTGAAACCAGTTCAAGCACTGATGATAGTAAAGAAGAATGAGTTTCAGATGAGGATCATGAAGAAGTTGCTACAGATAATAATCAGCAAATTGTAGAAGAACCAGAAACATCTTTAAGAAGGTCCACGAGAATCAGATATCATCCTGAAAGGTATGATGATTATTTTACTTCAGTTGCTTTAACTGCTAATGATGATGAACCTTTATGCTATCAAGAAGCTGTAGAAGGTTCTAACAGTGATAAGTGGAAAGAAGCTATGAAGGAAGAAATGAAGGCATTAGACAAGAATGCCACATGGGACCTCGTAGAACTTCCCAATGACAGAAAAATTGTGGGATGTAAATGGGTTTACAAATTGAAAAGGGGTGTTGATGATAAAGCAGATAGGTACAAAGCGAGGCTGGTTGTGAAAGGTTTTTCTTATAAAACATGGATTGACTTTCATGAGATATTTTCACCAGTTGTTAAAATTGTTTCAATTCGGATTGTCTTAGCATTAGTTACTTCACTTGATTTAGAATTACAACAACTAGATGTTAAGACTGCATTCTTACTTGGAGATTTAGATGAAGAGATTTATATGGAAAAACATGAAGGGTTTGTTCAAAATCGTAGCAACAAATTTGTCTGCAAGCTCAAGAAATCATTGTATGGTCTGAAGTAGTCACCGAGACAATGGTACAAGAAATTTGATTCTTTCATGATGAACCAAAATTATATAAGAAGTGAATATGATCATTGTGATTACTTTAAGAAATTAATTAATGACATGTTCATTATCTTAGTATTATATGTTGACGATATGCTTTTAGCAAGCAAAAGAATAAGTGAGATCAACAAGTTAAAGGTTCAGATGGCTAGCACGTTTGATATGAAAGATCTAGGAGAAACAAGTCAGATTTTGGGCATGGAGATTTTCAAAGAAAAGAGCAATGGTAATCTGTGGTTATCACAAAAGAAGTATATTGAGAAAATACTCTTAAGGTTTGGTATGAACAATGTGAAGCCATTTTCAATCCCTTGGCTTCTCATTTTAAGCTTTCTTCAAGTTTGTGTCCTAACACATGAAGAAAAGGAATATATGTCTCGAATTCCATATGCCAATGTAGTAGCTTGTTTGATGTATGTGATGGTTAGTACACGACCAGATATTTCACATGCAGTTGGGGTTGTCAGCAGGTATATGGCAAATCCAGGAAAATAACACTGATCAGCAGTGAAATGGGTGCTTCGGTATCTGAGAGGCACAAGTTATTATTGTATCACTTATAGCAGAAGTAGTGAATTTGTTTGCGGATATGTTGATTCTAATTTTGTAGGTGATTTGGATAAGAGAAGGTCAACATCATGATATGCCTTTACTCCTACAGGTGGAGCTATTATCTGGATGTCAAAGCTACAAAAAATTATTGCTTTATCCACTACAGAAGCAGGATACATAGCTGCGTCACATGCTTAAAAAGAAGTGGTTTGGTTGAAAGGTTTGTTTGGTGAGTTTGTTAGGTTACAAGACAACATTAAGTAATTTTGTGATAGTCAAAGTGCAATTCACTTGGCTAAAAATCTAGCCTATCATAGTAAATCAAAGCATATACCTATAAAGTACCATTTTGTAAGATAGTTTATCACTGAATGGGGAGTCTCTCTTGAAAAAGTGCATACAAAGGAAAATTGTGCAGACATGTTCACGAAACCAGTTTTATTAGAGAAGCTACAATGGTGTTTGGATTCTCTTTGCTTGCAAAGAAAATGAAAAGAATAAATAGGAACGAGGTATCAGGCTAATTGTTGTCAAGGTGGAGATTGTTGAGATTTTGTATATATTAATTTGCCTAAAATCTCATGGATAATGCCAACAATATGATTTGTTTCTAAATTGATTGCATCAAATCCTGATGAGGAGATATTCTATCCTATTTTGTTGTGATAGAATTTATTATTCTGTTTCTTCTCTACATCTATAAAATTGTAAGCCTGTAGAGGCAAATGGATATGTGAGGTGTGAGGAAGAGGAAATTTGTTGTTGTAATCTCTTGTTGAATAATTTATAAGCCGATACCTCTATTTGGTGGATGTAGCCTAGATTGATTGGGTGAACCACGTTAAATCGTTGTCTCTATTTTCTGTTGTGTTTGATTTATTTATTTAGCTATTTGTTGTGTATACTCTAACAGAAGATGCTTCATTCTTTTCTTTTTTTTTAAATAGTATCACTTTAGTCTTAAAAAAAATATTTGAACATCAAACTTTATATAACATTTATATATTTATAAATATATATACAAATAATAACTTAACAGATAAAGGAAAAATAATTAAATGTAAAAATTTCAATTACATTTTAATAAAAGATATGTGTAGTTGATTTAATTAATATAATATAAGAAGAAAATATTAAAAAAAAATTATGTGGATCATAAATAAATTATTATATTAGTTATTTCAATATAAATGTCAAATAAATTATTATAATATTAACTATATAGATAAATAAGTAGAGGATCTAAATTTTTAAAAATATATTAACAATCAAATAAAAACATTTCAATATGGATAATGAGATGATAAAAAAAATATTTCAATTCCTATATTGAATAAATATATCAATGTTAACCAATTGGAAAAACATTTATGGTTAAAACATTAGTAATTTATTTTATAATGAAAATAATATGGTGTGGACATTTAATACTTTATCATATTAACATTTTAATAGTGTGTCTTGTAATTCATGAAAAGTTGTAATTATTTCAATGATCACCATGGAGTTGGCCCATAGTAGACACACATATATAAAAGGAACTAGAGTACATCCATCCTAGCCTAGATCTATAAAGGGAAGAGAGCCATCAAATCTATAGAAATAGAAGGATATATAAAATGCGAAATAAAATTTCTCATTGCAAACTTTTCTTCAAAGTTTACAATAAAACAAAATCGCTTCCAAAAGCATGATCCTTATCTATGCTTGAAATTAAGACACGTAAATTGAAGCTACTTTAATATAATATTATGATTTATAACCACATATGTATTGGTATCATCTCTTTCTTTATAAGCACATATGTAACTACTACCTCATATGTATCTTAACTTTAAAATAAAAATAAACCTAATTTAATTTTTAAAAAAATAGACCTTCCACCTTTAAATTTATTTAAAACTATAATTTATCTACTTTTATTAAAATTTATAATATTAATTATAGTTTATAGTTTATTTTAAGAATAATTTCTATTTTTTCTAGTCTCAATAACACACCTAATTTAATTTTGAAAAAAACTAGACCTTCCACCTTTAAATTTATTCACAAGTATAATTTGTCTATTTTTTATTAAAATCTATAATATTAATTATAGTTTATAGTTTATTTTAAGAATAATTTCTATGTTTTAGAGTCTCAATAACACAACTAGTTGAGATGAGTTTGGTTAGCAAGGCCCCATATATATTGGTATCATCTCTTTCCTTATAACCACATCTCTTTCTTTATAACCACATATGTAAGTACTACCTCAATATGTATCTTAACTTTAAAATAAAAATAAACCTAATTTAATTTAAAAAAAACTAGATCTTCCACCTTTAAATTTATTTAAAACTATAATTTATCTATTTTTTATTAAAATTTATAATATTAATTATAGTTTATAGTTTATTTTCAGGATAATTTCTATTTTTTCGAGTCTCAATAACACAACTAATCTCAATAACACAACTAGTTGAAATGAGTTTGGTTAGCAAGGCCACCCACATCAAACCTCACAAGGTGGTTGAAATGAGTTTGGTTAGCAAGGCCACCCACGATCAAACCTCACAAGGTGGTTGCGCCGCACAAGGTGGTTGAAATGAGTTTGGTTAGCAAGGCCACCCACGATCAAACCTCACAAGGTGGTTGCGCCGCACAGAAAGCAGACATGGTAAAAAAAATCCTATGGTTGTGCTCTGTGCTAGGCAAAAAAACATGCTAAAAAGACTGATTAGATACTCTCTCGTGATAAGTCCTCATGATAAGTCCTCAGTCCTAAAAAAACATGTTAAAAAAAATCCTCCGGTCCTGGATGATTTTGACTAGTGTGACTTAACATGTTAAAAAAATCCTAGGGTCCTCGGATGATTTTGACTAATGTGACTTTGACTGATTAGATACTCTCGTGCTAAGTCCAAGTCCTCAAACCACAAGTCAAGAATATCACATGCAACTTTGACCAATGTGACTTTGACTTTAACTGATTAGATACTCTCGTGCTAAGTCCAAGTCCTCAAACCACAAGTCAAGAATATCACATGCAACTTGACAAACTAACCAAAAAAATAATAATTTCTATTTTTAATGATATCACAATTTCTATATAATTTCTATTTTTAATGATATCACAATTTCTATTTTTAATGATATTGAAATGAAATTGTGTTTTTGATATTGAAATGAAATTGTGTTAAATGAAATTGTGTTTTTGATATTGAAATGAAATTGTGTTTTTACAACTTTTCGGGTGATTTTGAGTAATGTGACTTTCACTGAGTGATAAGTATTCAAATCACAAGTCAAGAATATCGCATACAACAGGACAAACTAACCCAAAAAAAAAAACAGGACAAACTAACCCAAAAAAAAAAAATCCATTTTTATGGATATTGAAATGAAATTGTGTTTTTACAACTTTTCTATTTTTATTGATATTGAAATGAAATTGTGTTTTTACAACTTTTCTATTTTTATTGATATCAGAAATGAAATTGTGTTTTTAGCTTTATTGCTCTGAATCATTAAAAATAAACATAAATTAAACTAACCCATTTTTAAATTTTAAACCAAACCAAAAGACATTAAATACCAATTTTTAAGACGCAATGCAAACATACATTACAGTTATCACAATAAATGTACTTCTCATGTTATTTTATACTTGTGTATATAATAAAATGATGCACCTCCAACGTTATTTACAAAATCTATACATCACATCGACACACATATCACATCTATACTCACTGGTGTGTTTGGATGCGGTACCTTAAAATACAAAATCCAATGTATTTTTGTTTCCTTGTGTTTGGATGCGGTACCTTAAAATACAAAATCCAATGTATTTTTGTTTCCTTATCTTAAAATCGGAGATATATATATATAATTTTGGATTTTTATTTGTTTTGTAATATATATAATTTTGGATTTTTATTTGTTTCGTAAAATTACAGCATTTAAAGTTACAGTTATAGAGAGCGATGCAAGCTAAAATACTGTGTTCCATGAGACGGGGAAGACGGTTTGGCCACACTTCCTGGGCAAAGAAACCAGACCGCCCCGCCGACCATAATATTCCATCACTAATTAGCTTTTATCCGCCTCTACAAATACATCGACCCAAATCGTATTTACCATCGCAATTCTGTCAATAATTTTCATGTAATGTCTCTGCTACGAGGAAATAGCGAAATCTTCAGCAAAGATATAAATGATACAATCGAGAACCCACGAATTAGTCAGCGCTGTTTCCAGTATTGTTTTGGGCATAAGAGAAGATCTGCAGACTGGGCAGGTCGTCTGACGGTGATCAACCCACTTATCGAGACAATTCCTGTGAAATATATGATGGCAATTACCCAATTCTCTCACCTCGTCCTCTTCCTCAAATGAACTCAAACAGACAGTACACACGAGATCAGCCCCCATCGACTGACAAAATCTTTCTGCAAACATCCCGAACGTAACGAGGGGCAGGTTGTCTAGGTTGTCTCTAATCATATCAGCAGAGACCGAAGGAACATAAGAGGAGTTCATGTCAGGGAGGTCTTGCCAGGAAGAGATGTAGGAGATGTAGGGTTCTCCGGAATCGGCTACCCCAACAAAATGAAAAGCCCAACAGATCACAATCTTTACATAAGATACTGCGAATTCTAAGTGAAACAACAGTATCGGGATAGCTAGACCGCAGTAGCATGCAGGGAATCCCATCACTGAAAATCCGCCACTTCGAATGCTCAAGAAAACCCAATACAAAAACCTTAGGGTTTCAAATCCTAATGCCTTGACCTAATTAGCCTCTCCAATGCTTATATGATGTATATAGACAGCAAGTCTCAGTTTATAAGTCTGGAATGTAAACAAACTTCAGAGAAGAGTGTCGGAATTCATAAAATCCAGCATGAGCTCAGACATGAAAGTGTAGTAGAAAAATGTAGAGATGTAGCCCAGGAGACGAAAGCGAGCGAAACCCCAACCTCAATCTAAGTCTGTTACAGCTTTTGATGCAACAAAAACAGGAAAACACTGCACCGCTACACTAACATCCAGCGTCGATGACTTGGGAGGATTAGGAATTCATGAATTCTGTTAGAAAGGTATGAATTTATAGGCGTAAACGAGGGTTTGGACGTGGGGAAAGCATGTCCCACTTGCTTAGACGATACCTTTCGTCAGAGGTATCATACCACCTGTAGTGATCATTGCTTCTTCCTTTATCGTGCCGCGTCAAGAGCTTCATTTACATTCAGTTGCCAAGTGTTACTGACCCGTGCTGGTACCACATATTGGCCCATCGTCCCAGAAAGTTAACTTATGTTTTTTTAATGGTTGTTTAAGAAATACATTGCATTAAGATTTGAAGAAAAACGGATCGTCATTATATTTTCCTCGTATACAATGGAACTTACAAAAGATTGGGAGTGTGTGGGCCGAAGACGAGAAGTTGCCCTAAAAGTAGAAATTAAATATTTTCCTGAGTGGTTGAGCATCTTACAAGTGGTTAGTTAGAGTACTCAATTCTGCGTGTGCATGTGAAAGCACGGAACATCAATGTGCAAAGTGATGACTTTGGAACTATATTTATTATGAGTGAAAAAATAAAGGAAAAGGAAAATGTTTTCAGGCATCAGGTGAATAGATATAAAATTATATTCATTTAATAATAATAAGGAAAAGCCAATTATTATCATGTCTATCCTTGTATTTTGTCCTTGCAGCACTGATGATTATTTTCGATAACTTGTTATTTTTATCAATACACCATATTTTCACATGATATTCTTTTCCAGATTTAACGTTCACTGTAGCAATCCACACATTTTGTCATATTATAGGTTCAAAAATGAGAAAAAATATTTTATAGGTTAAAAAAAAATTAATTAAATAAAAGAAAATGTAAATATCATAATTATTTAAATAATTTTTTTTGGTGCTTAAGTTAATGGTACTGATTTAAGAAATAGGTGATTATTTTCGATAGCTTATTGTTTTTATTAATACACCATATTTTCATGTCATATTCGTTTCCAGGTTTAGCATTTACCGTAGCAATCCACACATTTTGTCATATTATAGGTTCAAAAATGAGAAAAAATATTTTATAGGTTAAAAAAAGAAATTTTAATTAATTAAAAGAAAATGTAAATATCATAATTATTTACCTATTTTTTTAGTAGTTAAGTTAATGGTATTGATTTAAGAAATATATGATAGTTAGTGTAATGAATATAATATTACGAAGATAGTTATTTTTTGAGGTAGTCTAGGAGATGGGTCAAGTAGGTTGTAAGTTTGCATTGTAATTTTTCATCTTAGATAATAAAAGACTTTACCTTGTTCATGGATGTTTTAGTGGGGTTTTACCACATAAAATTTGTGTTGTGTTTTTTTTTTGTTGTGGTTCATGGACACCGTGGTCAATGGGTGTTCGCTACGTCCACGGAAAAATTGGTTAATGGGTGGTCACTATGTCCACGGAAAAATTGGTGTTCATGGACACCGTGGTCAACGGGTGGTTGCTACGTCCACGGAAAAATTGGTTAATGGGTGGTCGCTATGTCCACGGAAAAATTGGTCAATGGGTGGTCGCTACGTCCACGGAAAATCTGGGCTGATCGACCTCGAAGGGAATCTAGCCTTGTGGCCCACTAGCAAGGCCTAACCCCAAGGGTTTTGGGCAGAATGGATCCTGTGACCTCCCGAATGGCGATGCACTCATTTTGACGAACTAAGCTAACCCTTGGGGCTCAAAAATTTGTGTTGTGTTATTTTCAATCTTTTCATTTTTTTATATTTTTTTAATTATTTTGAAACCTCGCAAATATCTACTAAGGGTATGAGAGTCATCGCAACCAACTTTCATTGTTATTTTGAGGAGCCAAGGTGGAGGGGAAGAATTATGAAAAATAACAACCAAAGTAGGCATAGCCTAGCCTTGCTCGAGATATACACAAATAATTGAAGAATTAATAATACTTTAATGGCAAATGATACTTTGAATATGAAAACCTAAAATGCAATATTTGTTTGTACAACAAGTATTATTGTATAAGGAATTAGATGGAAAAAAAAAAGAAACTTACAAATATGACCAAGGAAGAGTGGAAAGAGATGGATGTAAGAGCTATCAACTCAATTCAATTATGTCTTGTAGATGATGTCTTGTTTAGCATTATCAGAAAATTAAGTGTAATAGGATTATGAAGCAAGATGGAAATCCTTTATATGATAAAGCCCTTGACAAATGGGATCTACTTGAAAAGATGTTGTAAAGTGTAAAAATGAAAGAAGTTATGAAAATTCTGGATCATGAGAATGCAGTTAATACTCTCATATGCTAGTTGAAAAAGTATGGATGTTAAACTCGATGACAAAGATAAGGAAGTTACATTGTTTTGTTTATTCCCTAAATAGTGGGATAATTTTTTCACTATCATTAGCTTTAGTACAATTTGTATCATTGTTTCCTAAGGAGGCGAGGGAAAAGTACAATATTGAAACATCTACACCAAAAACAATGATGGCTAGAGGTTAGTCCAGAGAAAAAAGAGTGAATTCAAGAGGTACAATTAGATCAAGTCAAAAGTAAAGAAGAGAAAGCTTAAATGTTGGTATTATAACATGTGGGAGAATCTTAAGAAGGACTACTAGAAGTGAAAAGAATCCAAGGAAGACTATAAAAATGAGACAAATCTAGTTGAATCAAGTCAGTGTATGATTGATAAACTTTTGTATATTATTTGTATTGTTCCTCAATAGTATGATAATTAGTTGTTATATTTTGGTTCTTTTCATCATATCTATCCACATAGAAGTGTTGGGTTGTGTTATATTTTTTCCATGTAGTTAACAGGGGGTTTGAAGGGCACCTGTAACCCCACTAAGAGGGGACTTGGGCGGACCCACCTATGGTTTTGTGCATGATTTTTGCACATGTTTTTTGGACGCGATGGTTTTCAGTCCATGGTATTGGATGTGACGGTTTTCGGTCCATGGTATTGGATGCTTCTGCATGTATAAATATGTATTGTAACATTGAAAGGAACATAATGAAAAATAAAGCTGGTAGTCTCGGTTTTGGGATCCAATGGGAAAATCTCTGTGTATATGTGTTTTATGTGTTATGCTCTCACATTGTTTATTTTCTATGTTTTAGAATTCATATGCAGGTAATTTCTGTACGGGGTTAAAACCTACATTTGGTATCAAAGCAGTTTTGGCTTCAAGGGGCGCCTTGGTTGCTGAGGGGTTTCGCTCGGGCCTGTGGTGCACCCTGTTTAGTGGGAGATCTACGAGATTGATTCTGGTGGTGAAAGAAGATGACGAGTAGTGGAAATATAGAGATTGAGAAATTTAATGGTCAGAGTTTTGAGTTGTGGAAACTCAAGATAGAGGATCTGTTGGTGGATAAAGACTACTGGATTGTGATAGATCCGGGTACTAAACCAGTGGGATTGTTCGATGAAGAATGGAAGAAGTTGGATTGGAAGGCAAAGAGCACAATACGATTGTGTGTCTTAGATTCAGTATTGTTGAATATATCAAGGGAAGCTACAGCGAAGGCTTTGTGGGACAAGTTAGGGACTTTGTACCAATCTAAGTCTCTGGTGAATAAACTGTTCCTGCGAAAAAAGTTGTATAACCTGAGGATGAAAGATGGAGACTCGGTGACAGAGCATTTGAATGCATTTAATATCGTGGTAAGTCAGTTAGCATTTGTTGATATTAAAATTTGAGATGAAGATAAGTGCATCAGTTTGTTGTGTTCTCTACCAGATTCGTGGGATAGTCTGGTTATTACAATAGGTGGCAATGCAACTGCCTTGCAGTTTGATGAAATAATCTCAACCTTGTTGATGGAGGAGATGAGACGGAAAAATATGGAGAGCCAAAATGGTGATGCCTTGTCTGTACGAGGACGGTCCAAGAATAGAAACAAAAATAAGTCATCGAGTGGGAGATCTAAATCTAGAGGGAGATCTAAATCTCCAGGAAAACCTGTAAAGGTGGTGTGTTGGAAATGCGGAAAGGAAGGCCACTTCAAAAGGGACTGTAAATCTAAAGCTCCTGACAAAGGAAAGGGATCTGATGAGGCTCCTTCTGTAGAGGCGAAAACCACCTCAGATGAAGGTGGGGATGTGTACTTGGCTTCTTCAAATACACATGTAGATCATGAGGCATGGTTGATTGACTCAAGTGCATCCTTTCAATTCACTCCCATAAAGAGTGGTTCTGCGAGTATGAGAAATATGATGGTGGTGATGTCTTCTCGGGGGATGACAGGAAGGCTAGAGTCATTAGTCGTGGAAAAGTAAGGTTGAAGTTGCAAGGTGGAAGGGTTAGAACACTTCTGGGTGTTCTGCATATTCCTACATTAGCCAAAAAACTGATTTTTGTTAGTAAGTTAGATGATGCAGGTGTAAAAACAGTGTTCGAGAAGGATACCTGGAAGATGGTTCGGCAAGCACTGGTATTTATGCGGGGAGTTCGGATTGGAACTCTGTACAAGATGCAAGGTAGCACTGTTGTTGATGGCTGCAACAGTTCCGTGGTTCCTGAAAGTGGACCAAAAAATCTAGTGGTCTCTGGAGAAAAGACCATGCTGTGGCATCAAAGGCTTGGACATATTGGAGAGAAGGGCCTTCGAATACTTCATGGTAAAGGTATGGTAGAAAGTATGAGTAATAACTCTCTGGATTTTGATTTCTGTGAAAATTGTGTATACTGGAAGCAGAATCAAGTGAGTTTCCCCTCTGGTGGTAAGAGGGTGAAACATATATTAGAGCTTGTGCATAGTGATGTGTTTGGACCTATGAAGGTTCCATCACTAGGTAAGTCTGTGTACTATGTATCATTTATAGATGACTTCTCAAGGAATACATGGATATATTTCCTTAAGAAAAAATCTAGAGTATTTGATAGGTTTAAATAATTTAAGTCGCTAGTGGAAAACTAGATAGAGAAGAATATAAAGGTGTTGAGGACAGATAATGGTGGAGAGTTTTGCAGTAATGAATTTGAAGAATATTGTAAGAAGTGTGGTATAGCACGACATAAGGCTACTCCATATACACCTCAACAAAATGGAGTTTCAGAAAGAATGAATAAGACGTTGATGGAAAGGGCAAGAAGCATGCTCAGTGGTGTCGGGTTAGGACAGGAATTATGGGCAAAGGTAGTGGATATTGCATGTTACCTGGTTAACAGGTCACCTTCATCAGCGTTGGAGGATAAAACTCCACAAGAGGTATGGACTCGTAAGAAACCCTCTCTTCCACATCTAAGGGTACTTGGATGTGATGCATATGTACATGTTCCAAAGAAGAAATGAACCAACTTGGATTGTAAATCTGAAAAGTGCATCTTTATTGGGTATAAGGATGGTTTAAAGGGTTATAAGCTTTCGAACCGAGTAACAAGGAAGATTATGTACAGCCAAGATGTGGTTTTCAGAGAGGTGAAAGATGTTATTAAACATGAAGTCCAACCAAAGGAACCTGAAAAGATAGTGTTTAAGCTAAGGAGGAAGAATCAAACTCTACAGCAGAGGAGGAATCAGAAGATGAAGAGCCACAAACTCCAGCTGTGAGAAGATCAGTTCGAGAAAGAAGACAGCCAGAAAGGTATAGTCCATCTGCTTTATGTTCAAATTTTGCTTTGTCTGTCACTGATGATGATCCCAGAACTGTGAAGGACGCAGTAGATTCAGAGGTTGGAAAACTCTGGAAAGAGGCCATGGTTGATCAAATGGCATCTTGGCACAAAAATGAGGCTTGGGACTGGTGGAGTTACTCACTAGAAGGAAACCTATTGGTAGCAAATGGGTGTTCAAGAAGAAGACAAATCCAGAAGGAAAGGTTGAGAAATACAAAGCTCGGTTGGTAGCAAAAGGTTATTCCCAGGTGTCGGGAAATTATTTTGGTGATATTTTTTCTCTCGTTTCCAATGTAATTTCTATTGGATTACTTTTATCTATTGTTGTTTCTTTTGATTTTGAGGTAGAACAGATGGATGTGAAGACGAAATTTCTTCACAGGATCTAGAAGAGGTGGTGGGCTCCAGTATTGCAGCAATAATGCTGCAACTCGTGGGACTCCCTTCTTTACTCTTATCAACCCGGTAGTTCATAACAAACTTGGAAGCGACGGTGCTGTGGAGGTGGAAGTCCTATGCTTGATCTTGTGATGAGCAAGCAAGTCTTCAATTAAGTTGGAGTTGAACTGGCTTCCTTGATCGATGACTAACTCTCTTGGGTAGCCAAATTTGTAGAAGATGTTTTCCCTTAAAAACTCAGCCACATTTTCTTCTGTCACTGCTTTGATTGCCTTGGTTTCTGCCCACTTTGTCAGATAGTCTGTTCACACAATGATGTAAGACCTTTGCCTTGAAGGAGGATTGATAGGACCCAAAAAATCCATGCCCTACTTCTCAAATGGTTCAAGAGTCACTTGAGGTTGGAGAGGAATTTCGTCCCTTGGGGTTGGCTTTCCCATCCTTTGGCTCGGTCACATTGGCTGATGTATCTCTTGACATCTTGATGAAGCGTGGGCCAATAGTAGCCTGCCTGTAGAATTTTTAAGGCAGTCCTCTTGGCTGCAAAATGTCCTCCACAAGGCCCGTCATGACAGGTTAGGAGGATGTCAAAGACTTCCTCCTCCCTTACACAACGCCTTAAGATCTGATCGGGGCCAAGTTTGAACAGGTTGCCCCCGATCCAAGTGAATGAGGCAGTCTTCCTTATAATTCTGCTTTTCTCTTTGGAAGATAGATGCGAAGGGAACTGTGTTGAGACTAGATAGTTTGCTATATCAGAAAACCATGGAGAGAGTACTGAGATAGTAAACACATGTTCGTCTAGCATCTGGTCATCCACTGTTCCATCTTCACCTGCAGGTAAATCTAGTTTAGACAAGAAGTCAGCAACAACATTTTCTTTACCTAGTTTGTCAACGATAGTCAAATCAAATTGCTGCAATAGAAGTAACCATCTAATAATACGAGCATTCACATCTGGTTTATTCATTAAATATCTAATTGCAGCATGATCAGTAAGGACAAATGTTTGATAGCCAGTGATGTAGTGTCGAAATTTTTTCAGGGCATGGACCACGGCCAAGAACTCTTTCTCAGTTACAGTATAGTTCAGTTCTGCCTTGGATAAGTTTTTGCTGACAAAGTATATGGCATATGGGAGTTTTTGTTCAACCTGTCCTAAGGTTGCCCCTATGGCTTTGTTCGAGGCATCAGTGTGGATGTGGAAAGGTAGGGCCCAGTTTGGACCTCTTAATATCAGAGCCGACACCAACTTATCCTTTAATTCATTCAGAGCCCTTTGATAGTTGTCTGTCCATTTGAACTCAACATCTTTTGCTAAGAGGCCAAACAGTGGTGAGGCTAGCTTACTGAAGTCTTTAATAAATCTTCTATAATATCCTGCTAAGCCTAGGAAACTCCGAACATCTATTACTTTCTGAGGAGGTGGAACCTTTTTGATGAGAGCAATTTTATTAGGATCCACCTGCAATCCTTGGCGAGAAATGGTATGTCTTAGCATGGTCCCTTCAGTCATCAAGAATTCACATTTTTCAGGACTAAGGGACAGGTTCATCTCAATGCACTTGGTTAGGACTTTTCCCAGATTGGACAACGCTTATTGGAAGTTGGACCCATAGGGGGTGAAGTCATCCATATAGATTTCCAGCGAATCATGGGCCAGCTCAAAAAAGATGCTCAATACTGCTCTTTGGAAAGTGGCAGGAGTGTTGCATAGCCCAAAGGGAAGGACTCGGTAAGCAAAGGTACCCCAAGGACAAGTGAAGGTGGTCTTATCTTGGTCTTCCGGGCTAATTTGGATCTGGTTATACCCACTGAACCCATCTAGGAAAGAGAAAAACTTCTTCCCCGCTAGTCCATCCAACACTTGATCTATGAAAGGCAGAGGAAAGTGGTCTTTCTTGGTGGCTTTGTTCAGTTCTTGGTAGTCCACACAGATTCTCCACTTTCCATTTTTCTTGGGTACCAACACAAGAGGGGACAGCCACTCACTATCCGAGATGTGGTAGATGAATCCTGCATCCAACAGTTTTTGCAGTTCTTCTTTGACAATGTCCTTAAGGGCTGGATTCATTCTCCTCTCAGGTTTCCTGACCGGTTTACAATCTTCTTTCATGTAGATGTGATGGGTACAGACCGAAGGATGGACTCCTTTCATCTCCTTATAGCTCCAAGCGAAGGCATCTAGATGACTGGCCAATAGACTATACAACTCCTTTTCCTAGAAGGAGATAGGGAGGAGCTAATCTTTAACATTCTCTCGGGGCCAAACTCCACATTTTTTACTCTGCGAGAGAGTGGGTCGGTCACACAAAGGTCCACTAAGGTGCTGGCTTGAGTATCTTCCACCAATTTCTCTAAGGACAATGAACTGGGAGTCGGATTCTGAATCAAGGTCTCAATCAAATCATCCTCAGTTTGAGGACCTCCCCTGGTGGTTTCTAAGGTGCACAAGGGTGCAGGGTACACCTCATCCTCTTCGCCTTCTTCCAACCAAAGTGGTAAGTCATGCTCTAATAGAGGTTGGGCAGGAGGGTATAGGACTAGATGCTTCGACATCAGACCATTTTTGATGGTCATGTTTCCTGCTCGGCAGCTTATGTAAGCATCCGCAATGGCTAACCAAGGTCTTCCCAAAATAAGGGGGTATCCGGTAAGCTTTGCCTTTGGTTGAAGAACCAAGAAGTCCGTAGGATACTCCCAGGAGTCAACAGAGACCAAGACATCCTCCACAATCCCTTCGGGAGTCACGGTGGAGCGATCTGCCAACTGCAGGACCGTCGAGGTCTTCCTTAAGGAACCCTGAAGGTTGAGTTTGAGCATGGTATCCCTGGTCATCACATTAATGGCAGCCCCTAAATCAATCAAAGTGTGGGGTATGATGGTGCCATTGATGTGGAAATCAACTACAGGACCCTCAGGATCCAAATACTTTGGACAAATTACTTGCCCCATCATAAGATCAGATAGTTGTCCTATGACATTGATGGTTGAGGCATCTCTTTTTCGCCTGCCTGGGTCCCTGAAACACTTTTCCTTAACCAGTTTGTTGTATATTGGTACATCTTTGATGGCTTGGAGAAGTGGTATTCTCACACACAATTGTTTGAGTTCTCCCAGAAGCTCATTCTCCTCTAGGTCAGGTTGTGTGGTTACTGTTAGTCTCTCAGGAAAGGGTGGAGTGGTCTTGGGTTCACTTTCCTGTTTATCCTCCTCGTCCTCTAGGGGAGGAGGTTGGCGATCTGGAAGAGTCTTCCTGGATCGCAGGTTGATCTCCTGGATCTCCATAGCATAGGTAGGGCAGGTTGTTTCCCCGGTATATACCTATTGGGCCTGTCGGTTTTTGGGATTCGGGTTCGGTTGAGCAGGCATTTGGGGTTGTCTTGGAGGAGCAGGAGGTAATGGTTGTGGTTGAACTGGTGGTGGAGGCAAAATAGCAGGAGGAGTGTTGTACTGGGGCCTCCACCTTGGTTGAGGTGCATTCCACTGAGGCTGTGGCTGGACATGTGAGTGAAATGAATGAGTAGTGGGCTGAGTATGGTATTGAGGTGGGTAAGACCATGGAGGAGGTACAGACCAGGGAGGATGAGCAGGGGGACCCCAAGAGGGCATAGGAGTAGATTGGTTGGGGCTATAATAGGCTTGGGATGTTCCTTGCATCCCCTGCTGGTAATGTCTAGGTCCATGCGGCCTCCTTTGGTTGAGGAAGTAGAGAGGTTCAGTGGGTGCCTCAGTTCCTTGGAACATGGCCTTAAACCCATGTAAGGTTAGGCATTGGCTTGTGGGGTGGTCCTCCTCACAAACGAAGCATACCTCTACCGAGTGTAATGGACACTCGTTCTTAGGGTGCTTCCTTGTACACCTAGGACAATAAGATGGCCAAAGCCCTCTCAGCTTCCTCTTTCTTTTGCTGGATTCAGAATGTATAAAGTTGCATGGCAATGGTCTGTCTCACCTCACTTTTGAGGTCCTCCAGCTGATTAACAAACTCATGCTTGGAGAAAGTAGCACTAGTTGAAAGGGGTTTTCCCCTACGTCTTTTCCGGGCTGCCCTAGAGTGGTTTCTAACCATAGTCTTTATATCCTCATAAGGTAGTTGGTAAATGTCTCCTCCAGCTAGCATGTTAAGGGTATCTAGAAGATCTTCAGGGACTCCTCGGAGCAGGACCAACTTGAGAGATTCAGGGTCAAGTGTGCACCTGGCCCGTTTATAGCTAAGTTGGAATCTTTCCTCATAATCTTCTAAAGACTCATCATTTCCCATGGTCATCCGAAAGATCTCTCCCTTGGCTTCCTTGGACCTACAGTAGTCCCAGTACTTGGTATTGAAAGCTTGCTGCATCTGAGCCCAAGTGGTGATACTATTTCCAGGTAATCCCATGAACCAACGTAATGCTACGTCCTTGAGGGTAGAGGGAAAGACTTTCAGTTTTTGCTCATCTTCTCTATAGTCATAGGTTCGACAAAGGACAACAAACTAAAACAAGAAGGTATCAGGGTCTTCAGTAGTCAATCCATGGAAGTGAGGTAAAGTGGAGGGGCTTATGTTTTTCATTTTCATGTCTCCATTGGTCTCTCGGATGGGAAAGGCACCTTCTATTCTCTCATCTTCTCTTCCATTCTCAGCCATGGCTTCAGGTGGAGTGTTTTCTAACTCTTCTTCTGGTATAGGATCTTCGTATATCTCAGGAGGCTCGCCTATAGGTTCTTCTGGGTCACTGTCGCCAAAGAAGAGAGAAGGGTGACTCAGTGAAGTGGTGGGGGTGTTGGGTAAGAATTTTCCAGTTTTATCTCTGTTCCTACGAGGCATGAAATGGAAAGGCTTTTGATTGCTTTTTGCTTTTTCTGCTTGTACCTGCAAAACTAAAATAGATTGAACTGCAACTAGCTATCTTGCTGAAATGAAGATGCGGTATTGAAATGAAAGCAGGAAAGGACTAAGCTACGTTGCTCAAATGAAATTGCAGGGATGAAATGCTAGTCTACACTTGCAGAATTGAAATTGCTAATCTACGCTTGCAGAATTGAAATTGCTAGTCTACGCTTGCAGAATTGAAACTGCAGAATTGAAATGCTAATCTATGAAAGCAGGAAATATCTATTTCACTTTTGCGGAGATGAAATTGCAGGATGGAAATGAAATAAACTATTTAGCAGAAGGCACGTGTAGAAAAATAGAAGAAAAGCAACAATCACCAATACTCTGACGCTTCCCCGGCAATGGCGCCAAAAAGATGGCGGGCTCCAGTATTGCAACAATAATGCTGCAACTCCTGGGACTCCCTTATTTACTCTTATCAACCCGGTAGTTCGTAACAAACTTGGAACGATGGTGTTGTATGCACAAGTACTAGCTCTTGCCGCAGCTGTCACTTGGTCAGCTGGCACAAGTCCGCTAGGGGCTCAGGCCAACTTCTATGAGATCTTAGAAGAAGCTTTGTACCTGATGGATGGAAGCTAACTCAAAGGAAGCTGATCTACTTGCAGAAAGAAACTGAAAGCCAAAGAGTAACATAAACCCTAACAAACCCTAATTCTACCGGCTAGTCCTACTGATGTAGAGGAGAGGATGCAAACTATTGAAAAAGATGCCATTACTTCTACAAAGGTAAAATGCACATGCCTATTCTATCTCTATCTGAAGAACACACCTTTTTGTATTTTTGATTAAGTTATCAGAATTATCATACATGTGCTTTTAACTGGCTTTTCACTGCGCAGGGGTGGATCAAGGAAGGGGAATGCTTGGAAAAGGTTGGGGAGGTGCGGAGAAGGTCTAAGGAGTCCCTAACACCATTCCAGAGAGTTTCACCAAGTTTTTCTATCCATCAAGCTCACTTGTGAGCTTCTACAGGAAGTCTGCAGGGGTTCTACAGGATGTTTCAGGGATTTCTACAGGATGTTCACAAATTTCTACAGGATGTTCTAAAATTGGATTTTGGAGGATGGGTGAGTGAAAGAGGATGTGTGAATGGATAGGGAGGTAGGGTAGGGGTCTGAGATGACCCAGTGACTGATGGATGAAGTGATGAGAGCATGTGGAAAGCTAACTTGACTTAAGGAAGGCTAAGGCAATGGAAGGGAAAGAGGGTAGGGTTACGTGGACAGAAGAGTAGTTGTGAGACGAGGAGGCTAACTAGGGGATGGAGCAGCTGACCTGGACGAAGCTTAGGTGGATGAGAGAAAGATGGATATGCCCTGCACGGTGTGTACTTAACTGAATCAACCAAATCCTGCATACAATCAAAATCTTAGCTAATCTATCCGAACTGTCAACAAAACAAATGAACAACAACTTTATTTCCAAAGAGAACCATGTACAACACTTAATGAAAGAAACATCTAAAAAGGTCTAAACGCATGACTAACTTCTACAAATGAAAACATTACACCAAAGATTACATGGTCAAGCAAACTAGTGTTTTTGTTGAGCACCACTGGTTCTACAATTCCAGCCCCTGATCCAATAAGGGAGAGGTGAAACTGAGAGTGCAGGCAATCCTTTTCTGGAGCTTTTATCAATTCTTATCTTATCAATCTATTCTACACATCTGAAGCAATTCTATTCCTCAACAATGACCTACTTAACCAACACAACTAAATCTAGCTCAACAAACTTCGTTTCAAATGCATAAAAGGAAAATCACAGTGCTGAAAGGAAAGATAACAATACAAAGAAGGAGGCCCTAGGCTCTCAGGTTGGGCCCAACCCCGAGAGCTATGGCTCCTATAAGAAACTCAGAGCTGATATCAAATATGACTGCTTCCCATTATCAAAAAATAATCATAAGTCAAGAGTTATGCTAATAATGGCTACAAAAGAACAAAACAGAGCTAGCAGCCTGTAGTGCAGAATATACAAGAGTTTTTCCAAAAGTCCTTTTCGAAGGCAGAGGCCTTAACATTTATACACCACGAGGCCCTAGCTGGCCTCCTAAATCTATGGGACTTGGCTGTCCAAACTGTGAGTGAACAGCTCCTTCCAAGAAATCTGTTTGGCTGCCTTCTAGATCCGGTTTTGGTGGCCTTTGGAGCTCGGAGTTGGGGGTGAAGACACCGAGGGAAGCTATTTAATGCCATAGACAACCCCCCTACAAATCCTCAACCCAAGCTTGGCTGTCTCCTAGCCCATGTCTGCTCGGTTTTGCTCCAACATGTGTCAAAAATCCTGAAATGAGCATGTGTTAGCCACCTAGGAGTAGTGACTACCCTTATTCGTACAAATGACATAAACATACTAAAAAATAATGCATAAGTTATGAAAAATGAAGGATTGAACAAGGGTAGTTAGGCCAAATGAGCCCAAAATGTTACCAAATTTGGGGCTCATCAAGAGGAAATCTACATGAAGTAACCTGAAGGCTTTGCAGTGAAGGGTAAGAAAGAACTGGTATGCAAATTAAATAAGTCTCTGTATGGGTTAAAACAGTCACCAAAGATGTGGTATCAGAAATTCGATACACTTATACGGGGACTTGGCTTCACCAGAAGCAAAGAAGATCACTATGTGTATTTTAAATTAATTGGTGACCGTGTTATTTATCTGTTCTTGTATGTGGATGATATGTTGTTGGTTGGAAATGACAAAGAAGTTATCCAGGATTTGAAGACCCAATTGTCCTCCAAATTCGACATGAAAGATCTTGATGTTGTAGACTATATTTTGGGCATGGAAATTAAAGGAGACTGGGCAAAGAGGAAGCTCTGGTTAAACCAGAGGAAGTATGTCGAGACAATATTGCAGAGGATTAATATGCAGGATAGTAAACCAGTGAAGGTTCCTATTCCTATAGATGTGAGGTTATCTGCTGAACAGTGTCCCAAGGCACAAGAAGAGGAAGAGGACATGTCTTGTGTTCAATATGCAACTGTAGTGGGTAGCTTGATGTATGCAATGGTCTGTACTAGACCAGACATTGCACATGTAGTGGGAGTATTGAGCAGGTTTATGTCAAAACCAGGGAAGGAGCACTAGACAGCAGTGCAGCGGGTTTTCAGGTATTTGCGTGGCACTACTGATTATGGTTTGTGCTACCAAGGAAGACCAGGGTTGGACAGAGTGTTGGATATTCATGGCTTTCTTGATGCAGACTGGGCTTGAGATCTCGATTAGAGAAGATCTACAAGTGGGTATGTGTTTAACCTATTTGAAGGTGCAGTCAGTTGGATGAGTAAGAAACAATCTGTAGTGGCACTATCAACTACAAAGGCAGAATACATGGCAGCCACTCATGCAAGCAAGGAAAAAGTTTGGTTGCAGAGATTGTGTTCAAGTATGGGGTTAGTACAAGAAGCTATAAGGATAGATTGTGACAGCCAAAGCGCAATTTTCTTGGCAAAGAACCCTGCATGTCATTCAAACAAAGCACATTGATGTTCAATATCACTTTCTGAGGGATATGATAGAAGAAAAAAAGGTGTTGCTGGTAAAGGTGGACACTTTGAAGAATATTGCAAATGCATTGACAAAATCTGTGAGCTTTGAGAAGTTCTCTTGGTGTAGAGAGACAATGGGCATTTCAGGGCTGGGAAAATGACTAAGCTCTCTTGTGGTCCCCTATGGAAAGAAAACAACAAGTGGGAGAATTTTGGATTGTGTTATATTATTTCCATGTAGTTAACAGGGGGTTTGAAGGGCACCCATAACCACACTTTATGGGGTATGGTGCAGTGCCCCAAAAATTTTGGTTTTGGACCCTATGTTAGGTTGGGCGCACCCACCTATGGTTTTGTGCATGATTTTCGCACACGTTTTTTGGACGCGATGGTTTTTCGATCCATGGTATTGGACACGATGGTTTTCAGTCCATGGTACTGGATGCTTCGGCATGTATAAATATGTATTGTAACATTGAAAGGAACATAATGAAAAATCAAGCTGGTAGTCCCAGTTTTGGGATTCAGTGGGAAAGTCTTTGGGTGTATGTGTTTTATTTGTTATGCTCTCGCATTTTTTATTTTCTGTGTTTTTGAATTCGTATGCAGGTAATTTCTGTACGGGGCTAAAACCTACAAGAAGTTGTTTTTCTTCGCATCAAGCTATTGATGGTAAAATTGTTTTTATGGGTAATAATATTTATTGTAAGACTTGTGGGCTTGGAAGAGTGAAAATTAAAATAATTTATGATATTTATAAGAGAATTAAAAAATCTTAAACATGCACCTAAAATAAAGAAGAATTCAATTTTTTTCAGAGATTTATATTTTGAAGTTCATAAGTTTACAAGCGAAGGTGGAGAAGCAAAAGTGCTCAAGCACACTTTGGTGGTTATGAAGGCTATAGAGATAGGAAACCTTTACAAGATCGATGTAAATATTCATATCGACGAAGAAGGTGTCTAAGGAGGCGAGTGAACCCACTTGTCTATTGCATCATCAAAAGGGTATTGATAAAATAAAAATTACTTAAATGTTTGTATATCTATATAACGTTTCAGAAATTTTTTTAAAGCAGGCAGTCATATTAGCAAAGTCTTTCTTAATTATATCCATTCATATGTTTAGGGGCTATCCCTTGTAGTTTCTTTTTTATAATTGCCATATTTTATTACATTTAAAGCTAATTCCTCTAGAAAACTAGATCTATATATTAACAAAAAAGGATGATGTGTTTCATACATTTAAAAATTTTAGAGTTATGATAGAAAATTGAAATGACTAAATAATCAAATTTTTAAGAATATATGATGAAGGCTATTCAACTCGTTTAGAGCTCAAAAAAATTTGCAAGAAGCTAGGATCATAAGACACAAAACCACTATATATTCTCTCCAGCAACATTATGTAGCATAAAGCACTAACAAGACTCTTCTAGAAAGAGCAAGGAGTGGTTTGAGCAATGTCAATTTGCAACAAGGGCTTTGTGTGGAAGAAGTCACTAGTACTTGTTATATTGTATATCAATCACTAATAGTTGCAATAAATTGTAAAATTCTTGAATATGTGTGACTAGGCCATCCTTGAGACTATTAGAATTTTAAAACTTGCAGTTGTAAATCTTATGCCCTTACTCTTAAAAATCAATGTTCTAAGATAGACCTTAGATCAAATACATATGTCTATGTTGGTTATGATGATGTATTTCAGAGATATAGAAAGTGGGATGCTACTTTCCACAAAATCATCATTAGCAGAGATGTAATAATTGATTAATACCGTCTAATTTAAATCACACATTGTAAAATTTGTAGAAATTACAATGTAGATTTGCAACTTCTCATGAAGTGTAACACTATCCTCCCACATCTACCCAGGCAACCAACAAGCCGGGGTAAACATGCGACGAGAGGCCATTATGATATGATTCGACCTCCTAATTCATGTTAAGAAAGTGGAACTGATGGAAACACACCATACAGACATTCAACATCAGCTTCAGGACCCTGAGGAACCAACCCAACACTTGACACAACTTGCCCTTGGGTCCCACTGAACTTTTGAACAACTTAAACCTCAGTCACTCTCATGCTATAGGCATACAATGTCTAGAAACCCAAAGTTTCTCTCATAGGCTTGCTTTCCAGAGTCCAGAGACTCATTTAGTAAGTGTTAAGCCAGTTTCCGTGGGATTTGAGCCACTTTTTCAAGTCGATAGCCCCGATCACTGCCTAAAATTGAACCATCTCTTCATAATAGTAAAATAACATGGAAATGATAGTGATAAAGAAAACACTTTTTAAGACCATGACTGGACCCGTACTGGCCATGATAGGCACTTCATCAAGCATATCATGAATATGTAATCTACATGTGTAAATAACAGTTATGAACATAGGGGTCTCATACTTAGCTGAGAATCACTAAGAGCCATTTATGCCTCAATACATCAACTCCCATTCCATTCATTATGTCATAGATACATTGATCTTTCAATTACAAGTAAAAACATGTTGAAAGCCATACATGGTTGTTCTCATAAAACACATACATAGCCAACATAATAGCAGTAGAAATACTCATGAAAGTACAAACATATATACCACATATAATTAATCAAATTTTTCATAGAAAAATTGATCCAGATTTAAACAGGAATGCAACAAATTATAGAGATAGCCATAAACACAGAGATGCAGTTAAATGGTACTTCATTTCATTAATGTGAAATACTGAAATATGGTTACAAACAAAAATGGAAATACACTAGCTACGACGATGGTAGCTTATCTCTGAGAAGAGATGTGGCAACTACATGCCTCTGAACTGAACTACAATGAGGATCAAGGGCCTTTTTGTTATTGAACAATAAGAGAAAAATCTAAACAACCAAAACCCTAACCCGAGGAGATGTAACACCAAGAGTTTATGGGTTCCGTTGGGGTGAGTTGGACAACCAACTTCCCAGGGTCATTACTTGGTCATATTATCTCCATTTGACATGCATGATAGCCCGTTGGAAATATATCTTCGAGGACTACAATGGAAAAGACAATTTTAGACAGCAAATTGCTGGCAGTAGATTTAAAAAAAATGTTGTTTAGGGCTCCAAAATGGCTCTGGAAGTTTAGGACCTGAAAAACTGCCAAAAATAATAAGCTATACTACAATTAAGGAAATTGAAAAACTGAAAGAAGCAATGGTGGGGGTCTAAGTGGAATTGGTCGGTGGCCACCAATATCTACCTGGATCGTTCCCCCCTTCCCCCCAGGAACCAATGGTCCCCATTGTGTTGAGTTCCTCCATGAGATGAGGAAACTTCTGTTGAACTTGATCCCTGGTGAGCCACTTTCCCTAGTGAAGGAGTTGGCCTCCTTTGACAACTCAGTACAGTTTGATATTCTACTAGCGAGTGTGCTTGATCTGTGTGTCCATGATCTTATCAGTTGTAGGTTGTTCCATGCAATATTGTTGTAGACATTTTTGGGCACTGCAACACCAATCATAAATGTCCATAAACAAAGGGATATTAAGTCCCTAAAAGTGTTGTTCCAACCCCGAAAAGAACAAGGTCAGCAGATTACATCATCTCCCATAAGTTCTCCATGAAAAACTACTTAGAACTGGTCAAAATTGGACCATCTCGCCTGCTCCATGGTCAAAATGCGAAGCATCCCGCCTAATGCACATGGGAGGTGCAATGCATATTGAAAATCCCTTCTATAGGGTGCGATGGACGAGAGTAGACAAGTGGCGGAGATAGTTTGCGAGGTGGATGATCCTGGAATCTTCCAGAAACTTCTCCTATGACACTTGGCTCTCAGAATCGCCCAAGGATGAGTAAGAGATCAATGAGATCTCCAAGTGGAATCAAGAACTATCAGAGAGAGGACACTAATCAAAAACCCAGAGCTGACTCACACCTCTACAAATATCTATATATAGATCTCTCATCCCAGAGATCCAGGGGTTGGAGGCCGGAATTTTGTATCTTGTAAGGAAGTGCTGCTGGTTTCTTGGTGTAAAATCATAGTGTTGGGTGATCTAAGCTTTTCATGAGGTGAAGAAGGGATTTCTTGCTGAGAGGATGATGCTGGGTCAGAACAATTGGTTGTAATCTTCTTTGCTATTCTTGATTATTAATAAAGTTATTCAAGTTTTCCTCCACATTCTTGTATGATTGATGATATATGCATTTGTGTGGTCAACATATATCTGGTCCTATATTGTTTATGATAGTAGATCTCTGTTCTTGGATAGTGTTATGCTGCTTTGATTCCACAAGTGCTCTTTGAAGCTAGGTAGACGAGGAAGCGAGTGGCAAAGATCTATCAGAAGGGAGAGGAATCAAGCAAGGAACCAAGCGCAAGACAGAGGTTGGTCTCCTTTGTTCCCCTCTTATCTACTTCTCGTAAAGGAAAATGAAAGTAGTTTTACTTTGTTTGTTTCTAAGATAGCTACCAGTCTTAGTGGGACTAGCAGCTCTGCATAGACACTAGATTTCCCGATAACAAAATGGCGACTCCACTCGGGAGCGAATAGATTGTTTTTTTGTCCATATTTGTTTGCTTTATAAACTTACAGATGGAGCCTGAAGTCAAGCCAGCTAGCCTTCGAACTGCATTTGCTATGCAAGTGCAAAGTAGATCAATGCTGCTTCAGTCTATCTCCAGGTTTTGTTTATGAATTGAACAATCGATTTACAAGCTCTCTAATCACCCTTGTGGTGGCTCTAGTAACCTCCTTAGATCTACCCCTGTGATTTATTTACTGATTACCACTTGCTCGGCCTAAAACCCTGAACTGAGCTGCAAACTGTGACCCGGAACCCAATTGAACTCTCATCCCTGGAGCATCACACTGTCTCTTCTTTGGAATCTGGATGCATCGTACTTCCGGAGTGTAGTAGGTGCGCTGCATCTCATTTTCCCTGTGTTATAGGTGCGCTGATCAGACAAGACCTCTTCTGCTCTTAGATTTTGGTTTCTGTGTCCACTCTTTTATGCTCTATTCAGGAGTTTTGTTGTCTGTAGTCAGTATATCTCTATTGAAACACCCTTATTTTCCATTATTCCACCTCCATTGTGCAAAGAACTGTAAATTTTTTTATGTATTTTGAGCCATTTTCAGTTCTATTTTACAAAGTAGCGTAATTGAATTGTCGCTTCTTGATTTGAAAGTGTCGCAAGTGTCGCCTTTAGTCATAGAAGAGAATACGATTGTTCTTGATAGTCGATTACACTGTTACTCTTGTATTTGATTTGAATTAGTAGTTTTTTCAGGTGTCGAAAGCAAGTTTTCAATTCCAAAGAACAAAGTGTCGTCATTGTCTTCATTTTGTCTTGAAAAGAAACTTGTTAGTAATGTCGATTTGAAAAATAATTCAGATTTGCGCTTAGCTTTCTTCTTATCATTCACACATTAAGAAGGCTGAAAACAAATACATGCATGTGCATTTGCATTTATATTGTTTGTTGGTTTGATTTAGGACAGTGCATATAGTGTGTGCTCTCTGCTCTATGTTGAAAGAATCTCGTCTCTCTTTCCCTAGTAGCTAGGATTTTCATTGCAAAAAAGAAGATTAAATGATTGTTTATCATCTTAGATTGCATTTTAGGAATTGTATATCTACATCACGCGGTGAACCTGAAAGGCAAATTTCTTAAGCAAGATCAACTGTAAAGTAAATTTAATGAATCTAAAAATGCTTTGGAACCTAACGCTTTAGAAGTCTAGGCTAGAGACGTATTCCGGTCTCGTAAAGCCTAGTAACTATTGTTTTCATTGTTGGTTGCGTGAATCCTCCACTTTTAGATGACAATTGCCAGTACGGACTTGTGCTCCCACGTACTGTCGAGTATATATTGGGAGACCACAATAGGCTATATCCTTTATTCATAGGAAGCCATGTCTGCCACCCTATCGATCGCAATGCACTGAACACAGCATTCGGGAAGATTGACTGTCGTACCGTAAAAATTATTCTGTAGTTTTGCGATTGGTTTGGTAATACCTCTGTCTAGATTTCCAAAGTAGTCTCTTTCGTTCCTTTTCAGACTCCTTAAAGGAAAAGGTCCATCTGAGCACTTGTCACTTCAGGCTCATTAAAAATCAAAGGCGACTAGAGTCATCTTTTG
The DNA here is from genome assembly GCA_031772625.1 of Pinus tabuliformis. Lineage (NCBI taxonomy): Eukaryota > Viridiplantae > Streptophyta > Pinopsida > Pinales > Pinaceae > Pinus > Pinus tabuliformis. Next base: position 133,792,331 of record CM062805.1, read on the forward strand.
TTTTTTCTCGACTCTTAAAAATTGAAAAAACAAGTTGTATCAAAGCGTCTAAAATTTATTTTAATCGGAATAACGTCACTATTCTCTCGTTGGTCTTAGAAGTTAGTCTCTCTTCATTGCAAGTTCTTGTAGAATCGCTAGGAAATCTTTTGGATAGACTAGATATGTCTGAATAACCGTCGACATCTAGGACTGTGTCATCTGATGCAGTAGCAGAAGAACGTCCTGCTGCTACTCCAAAAATGTTCACTTGTGTACCATCTGTCCCGGCAAGTTATCAACAACAAGCCAGAGTCTAATCAGGGACTATTTTGACGACATGGTCAGTTCCTATTTCTTCATCCCGATTATCATCTGGTATTTCTTATGTTGAAACTCAACAAATTGACCCAATGTGTCTTCAAAGGCCAATCTACCCTTTAAGTACTGGATTGCCACCATATGGAGGGTAGTATGCCTTTTCATTGTTCCCTCCCGGAGAACAACCATATGGGAGTTTATAACAAATTTCAGGTCAAACTAGATTTACATCCAACAATTGGGTACCAATACTGCCTCAGCAACCAAGGGTTGTACATTCAATGCAACCAGTCCACCCTGTGTCGAATATTCCCACTATACGTGCTATAGTGACTGCATCGCAAGTACAAGCGCTAACTATTGTATGTCAACCCCAAGTTTCTCAGGTTGCAATACAACAGCCTCTTGTCTCAATGACTCAATCACAACCTCAAGTTACTGCCTCCTTATCTGGAGCGACTCAGGCTCAAACAAGTACTATGACTCCTCATCTTGGTCAATCATCTAGTATTGGACAATAGCAAATGGTCCAACAACCATGGCTGGTTCAATCTCAACAACCGCCATTCCAGCAATCATATCAAGGACTTGAGCAACAAGTCTTTGTAAGTAATGGGCAACCGCATTTCCAAAGTGGTTATCAACAACCATATTATAATGGTTATGCCCATCAACCTTATCAAAGTTACCAGCATCAAATACATTATGCTGGTATGCAAAGACCCACTGCTCAGGCGATTCCATCTTATCCTGGGTATGCTTCACCTAACCTGAATCAACAGTTGCCCTTTGTAGCAACTCTAGAATTACCAGATCTAAACCAGCTGACGAATGATCCAATTACTTACGCCCCTTGGTGGCTGGCGATTCTGCATAAACTTCCGTCAGATATTCCTAAATTTAATGGAAATCTGGGTGAAGACCCGTCGAATCATGTGATGACCTTTCATCTGTGGTGTTCATCTAACACTCTAAACGATAATTCGATTAGGCTTTGCCTTTTTCAGCGAACGTTAACTGGTCAGCAGCAAATGGTATATCGAATTGCCTAGAGCTTCATTCTATAACTTCAGCACCCTAGCCACATCCTTTTTAACCCATTTTCAGTTACCAATAAGGTACGAAACGGGAACAGAGCTTCTTATCAATTTCAAACAGACAACGGCCACTCGTATATCTGATCATATTCATGAGTGGCGACATCATCGCAGAATGGTAAAAACATATGTTCCTGATCAGCTGCTAGCTGAATGGTTTATTAAGTCATTATTACCTTCTATCACAGAAGATGTGGCAAAGGGAGGAGTCATCACTGAAGAGCAATTTATTACTCGTGCACAATATCTAGACTTGATCTATACTCAGTCTAGCACGCTCTACGATAAAATACCTGACGCTCCTAGACTAGAATTTTTCGTTCCTGCCCCTCCTAAATCAAACAAAGACTCTCATGCTGGCGATGGCGTGATAGGTATGACAAGCACGAAATCGACAAAGGCTACATCTAAGAAAGCCCGTAAGATTTCTGATCAAAATGCAAATGAAGAACTTCTTGCCTCGGAGGTAAATGTCGTGTCGACCGACAAGGGCAAACAACTGAAGCAACCAGGGGGCAAGAAGAAAACGAAAGGGAGAAAAAAGAAGCAGGATGAGTCATCTCCTGAAAAACCTTCTACAAACCCTTCTAGGCAAAGAAAACCCCCTTCGGGGTGTCAGATATGAGATGAGGATCATCGGACGAGAGATTGTCCACATAAAGCTGAAGTTAAGAAACTCTTTAAGAGTTCAAAAACCTCATCAATATTGACTGATTCGTTTCCAAACTCGGGAACCAAACTGGTTGCTAATGAAAATGCTTCCTGATCCCAAGTTCCTATGTTGTCTATTTCAAAGCAGCAAAATGATGCTTTGACAAGGAATAAAGGTTACGGGAATCCAAAGTTGTCGAATAACTAGGCTAATGAGCAACCTAGTAGTTCGACAACAACTTTGACCGAAGTTGTGCCACCCAGCATTCCTGAGCCAATAATAAAGCCGCCAAAGGGAGTAGTACACAAATCATCATTTAATCCTTGTGCCAAAGTAGCACAGAATTATAATATAGTAGAGGACCTGGCCCAATCGCCGTTCGCTATGACGACACTTAAGTTACCGCAAAATTGCCCCTCCCAAAAGTAAGATCTATTATCAATAATAGGTGGGATTGACCCAAAGGATTCCAATCTTGTATCCTTTAATCACAAAGGATATGACCCTCAGTTACCAGCTCAACTAGCTTTCCTTATTCAAGTGAAAACCCTCAACAAAACTGTTCATCAAACAATTATTGATGAGGGGGCATCTACATGTATTATGTCGATGAGTTGTTGGAAAAATTTAGGCTCACCACCCTTGTCGCGATCGTCAATGATGTTAAAAGCATTTGATGGATGATCATACACTCCATACGGAATTTTAAGTAACTTGCAGGTTGAACTGGGGGGAAAAACAGTAGAAATTGATGTTGAAGTAATCGACGGAAACCTCGATTACAACATCCTACTGGGAAGGCCCTGGATATATGCCATGGCCGCAGTTGTGTCGACCTACTTCAGGAATATTTCATTTCCCTTCCAAGGAGGAATTACAATCATCGACCAACAAACATTTCTCCCCAACAGTTCACAAGTTACAGGAAGCATTGCAATGATCCACGGAAGTAATCATTCGCTTCAAAATATTGGAGTAGGCCTCCTAAAAGACCCTGCCTTAATGGGTACTTTTTCCCTATCACCTTCGAGTAATCTGGCGGGCATGGCCACAGTGGAAACCTGCAATGTGAAATCTTCTATATCTAATGGATTTGGAAGATTCCTAAACATTTTGTCAGCATGGATCATCGCCATTTTAGAAATATTCTAGAAATCAATTTTCTTGGCCTGGGGGGCAAACCCAAATCAATTCTCATTGAGTGTTTGGATAGATAGGTCTAAGGAATATGGCACCTCTTCAGATCCTTGGTCGCATGTACATTCTATAGACGAAGGAATCATTCAATCAATGATGATAGGAGAGGCACCATGGGAAGATTACCACCATCACTCCCATCTTTCGGATTACCACGAAGATTATTCCAGCAACCTTAATCATCCTTCAGTTTTTGATTTTCTATCAAATACTTTAAATACGGTGGATGTTGAGGATGGTTCTTATCTCGTGTCGACCTCGTTTAAAAATGAAACAAGGAGTCAGGAGGATAATTCTTTTACTGTGTCAACCTCATTAAAAAATGAAATGACTCCCTTTCCAAATCGAGTCTTTGATTACGATCTCGTAAAATCAAAGTCGAGACTTTCGAAGATCTCGAAGGTAAACCTTCATTCCAACCACCGAGATGAATGCAATGAAGCTTGGGGGGCATGCACCTCGATTTGCGTTATTATGCTAGGGGCATGCAAACTTATCATGAGCAGTGTTACCGCAGGGTTCAAGCTCGTTAAAAAATAAACCCGCCACGAGCAGTTTTTATGTGGAGTTCAAGCTCGTTAAAAATTAAACATAAGAAGTGAGCAAATGTTTCCCCCAGAGTTTAAGCTCATTCATTAAAAAATGAACCAATTCCCGGTAAATAACCATCGTGAATGCATTATCATCAGACTTTGAGCCTTGGTCGTGTTCTCATCATCACCTCTACTTTGTTTTGACCGATCATTCACCTCCATTTTATTGTTTACCCTTTTGAGGAGCAGTTGTGAAGAGTGATTCTGTTAGCCATCCTTGTGACACTGCCGTGATTAGAAAATTCCAAACCTTACCTGGAATTAGCTGCTACCCGAATTTATCACTCGTTCCTCGAAAAATGAGTCTCCTTTAAGCTCTTTTCATCTAACTCGTAAAATATGAAAAGATTGCTTTGCAATTGGCCTCTCCAGATCGTTAAAGTTACCGGAAGTGCTATCCCTCCTTTAGATTTTAATCTTTTTGGACCTGAGGGATTATTACACAAAAAGATCAAGCGCTTGTTTTGTTTGGCTCATTAAAATTACCGAAAATTCATACCTTTTGTATTATTTTATACTTTTTCATACTCAAGGGATTATATGACGAAAAAGGATTATTGGAGTTTTCTTTACGTCCCTTTTCAGACTCTCTAAAATTGAAAAGGACCGAGTTATCTTTGTCGTTAAACTCGTTAAAACCGAATAGCGACAAACTTGTCCATATAGACAAGAACGAGTTTCACTATCGCTAGGCTCGTTAAAACATAGCGATGGGTTTGCCCGAAGGGAAAATTATAGAACAAGCATATGTTATCCTCCTCAAGATTGACAAAAATAAAGAGGTACTGGTCAGCAATGACTGGGGAAAAATTGGGAAGAAAACTTGAAGAAAATTTATTGGTAGCAAGTCGCTCTTGAACATGACACTTTCACTCTGCATCTGAGTCGGGTTGGGTTGTTCTGTTCAGTGGTCATATCACCATTGGTCCATCACACCATCCATATTTGGGGTTAAATCTACCAATCCATCATGTCAGTGTCGCCGATATGTTTGAGAGAAGTCACTTAGAGAATTCACCTGTGTCTCATCCACTGCAATACATTTACGCTCCATTCTTTCATGACCGCCACCCTGAACCTTATGTCATCAAATCGTTTTCACCTCCATTAAAATCATTTGCTCTGTTCCGTGTCATCGATGTGGGATTCACTAAGGCCCTCCTATTATGGATCGCTTCTTGTCGATATCATCTCATTATCTAGGAAGTCGATCTAGGAACAACCCTTTCAGTACTTTGAAGCTTGCATGCCTCAATGGCAAGTTTCTCACTTCCGGAGACAGGTTTACATCAATGGCCTTTGACCGAAAGATTTTGCGTGGCGTTCGACGCCAAGTCCCTTATTCACACCACGTGAATTGTACTGTAGTAACTTGAGGGTCATCATCATTATCGGTGTTTCCTCTCACGCCTGTTAACAGCTTACATCATTGGCTAGTAATGAGGTGATGTCTTTCCATGATCGACTCCAGAACATCTCTCACATGGATCGACTTGTACTTTGAGTGAAGATCGAATGAGATTGAAGAACCTGGATCTATTTTCATCCATCTGGGATGTGATATATATTCAGGAAAATAAAGACATCAAATGTACATCATTGCTGCACAGATAATCATCCAATCCAAGGGATGATGGCTCTACCAGAATCATCAGTCTGCACCCAGACAATTGTCTGTCTTATGTACAAGAAAATGAATTTATAAAATTGAGCATGGGAATGCCCGCCTCAGCTAGATCATGAAAATATAATGAAGATAATGTGTTGTATTGTATCTTATTACAGGTCGCCTTCTAGCTCGAAAAAACTTCGGATCCTCATGATAAAGCATTTCACCCGACATAAAAAGATTAACGACCTCATGCTTTAGGGGGAAACTGTTATAGAAATTTTTGGGCACTGCAACCCCAATCATAAATGTCCATAAAAAAAGGGATATTAAGTCCCTAAAAGTGTTTTTCAAACCCCTAAAAGAACAAGGTCAGCTGATTACATCATCTCCCAAAAGTTCTCCATGAAAAACTACTCAGAACTAGTCAAAACTGGACCATCTCACCTGCTCCATGGTCAAAGTGTGATGCATCCCACCTAATGCACATGGGAGGTGTGATGCATACTGAAAATCCCTTCTATAGGGTGCGATGGATGAGAATAGACAAGTGGCGGAGACAGTTTGCGAGGTGGATGATCATGGAATCTTCCAGAAACTTCTCCTGTGACACTTGCCTCTCAGAATCGCCCAACAATGAGTAGGAGATCAATGAGATCTCCAAGTGGAATCAAGAACTATCAGAGAGAATACACTAATTAAAAACCCAGAGCTGACTCACACCTCTACAAATATCTATATATAGATCTCTCATCCCAGAGATCTAGGGGTTGGAGGCTAGAATTTTGTATCTTGTAAGGAAGTGATGCTGGTTTCTTGGTGTAACATCATAGTGTTGGGTAATCTAAGCTTGTCATGAGGTGAAGAAGGGCTTTCTTGCTAAGAGGATGACGCTGGGTCAAAAATAATTGGTTGTAATCCTCTTTGCTATTCTTGATTATTAATAAAGCTATTCAACTTTTCCTCTACATTCTTGTATGATTGATGCTATATGCATTTGTGTGGTCAATATATATCTGGTCCTATATTGTTTATGATAGTAGATCTCTGTTCTTGGATAGTGTTATGCTACTTTGATTCCACAGGTGCTCTTTGAAGCTCGGTAGACGAGGAAGCGAGTGGCAAAGATCTATTAGAAGGGAGAGGAATCAAGCAAGGAACCAAGCGCAAGACAGAGGTTGGTCTCCTTTGTTCCCCTCTTATCTACTTCTCGTAAAGGAAAATGAAAGTAGTTTTAGTTTGTTTGTTTCTAAGATAGCTACCAGTCTTAGTTGGACTAGCAGCTCTGCATAGACACTAGATTTCCCAATAACAAATATGGATTTAACTTTGTGTGTGTGAGTTGTTCTACAATGTCAGATGATGCAGGAGCATCTAGCTGACAAGACGAGATAAAAGGAAGGCTGTTTGGTCTCTAAAGGGGACAGAGGAGTAAATTTGCTGAAGGGATAATGTGTTTGTTTTTTTTCTTTTATTTGATTAAGCTGTCTAAGTCAAGTAACTGAACAGTAATTAGGAATGGTAGAAATTATAATTACTTAGGATTAGAGTTTTAAAACAACCAATTTTGTCTTTGTGTTAATGATGAACGACAAAGAAAAAGTTCTGAACAAAACTAATGTAACTAATCAAGACATAACTGACAGCGGTTGAAAAGAAACTGACAGTCACCTAACAGTTGTTAAAAGGGGAACAAAACACAATAGTCTTTCTTATTCAATTTTCTGGGTAATGAAAAAATTGATTGTTACAAAAATTCTGTGCACTCTATCCTCTTCAGCATCTCTAGATTGTTTTGCATTGTTATACAATATAGCATCTGTTTTTCTCTTACGTATAGTATAGTTCTATTTGTGACATAATTCACAGGTGTATGGTTATATGTAAATCGAGATACGCTAGTCCAACGAGAGAATTAAGTCTAGGCAGCACATGAAGGAACCCCCAGGATGAGGGACGAAAAGCCACTTACAGTTTACAAGAAATCTATAGGCGGAATTATCAAGACAAACAACAAGCGAGTAATTAATATCATACATTGCCGAGTATGCACAATAGACGAATATTCATAGCTCTATGCATTTAAATTTATACAGAAGAGAAAACAGAAATTTTTGTGCATTCATTTCATATATATCGGTGAAAACCAAAACTGTTCAACGGTTACAAATTTTGTGCCAAATTCCTTGAGAAGTTGGGGCAAGATACCACACGGGGATAGAAACCCTTGACACAATTACAAACACCAAACAGAGAGGTAGCAATTGTAAACCCTACAGCCGAGACTGTAACTTTCAGTGGCACAACAAGCCATTGACACACTGGCTTGACAAAACCCGACCAAACTTGAACAATAAAAAACAAAAGCAACTAGAGCATAGAAACGTTGCTACCCGTGACAAGCTGGACATCCAAGCCACCAGGCTTCGAATCACTTCGAGTAGCCAACCAAGCCGCCAGGCCCCGAATCCTTTCGAGGAACCAGACCTGTAGTCACAAAACACTGTCATAAAAATAAGAAATGGTTCGCAAGGAGGGACGAAGCATATAACAGGATGACATCAAATATCTGTAAGTGTTTACCTGACATTGGCGAGCCATGGCCAAAGCAGTTCCACCAGAATACCCTGCTCACGAAGGAGTCGATACATTAGCTAGCTGAGAGAAGGAAATGCCAAAGCTGATAGCATAGAACCGAAGAACATACCTTTTGAGTGACGAAGGCACCGGAGAAAGTTGACACCATATCCTGCCTGAGAACGAGGAGGGATGAACAGAACCCTGAGGACGGACATCTGAAGCAGCTCCCACCAGTAGTCGAATACAGTGACAGAGAGAGGAAAAACTCAGGCATTAATACAATTATTTATAGGAAGCACAGAGAAGCAACCACGAACCATAGAAATCCACTGAATAGTCAGGGACAAGAACGGAATAGGGGAGATCGGACCTTACTGAGTCGACATTGTCAACATACCAGGGGGAGCAATGTTCTGATAGCATTCTGAGTCATAGGACGAGCATGAGAACCCCAGGTCGAAACCTCTAGAAACCACCGAGCATGCAGACCATACAGAACCCAAACGAAATGTGCAAACCAAATGACCAAGTGAGGGTTTAATTGCCCATACCTATGCAGGACGAGAAATCCGAGGGAGGACAGTTGGAAATCAATGGAGGGCAGAGGTACCAATCATCTGTACAGGTACAAAGGACAATTACAGTATCCATAAATTCAACCGCCACCAAATCGACCTGTATCCAAAATAAATCTATTGTTCATTATTAATTACCATGTAATTCCCTCACTGTTGTTCGTGGAGAAGGGCTACGTGGGCTGGGACCATCATCGAATGTGTCTAGTAATGGTAGAAAGTATGGCCGAAGGTGATCCACATTGAACACTGGGTGCAGGCCAAGGAATGGCAGAATGTTGAGCTCAAATGCATTGTCTCCCATAGCCTTGGTAATGGTGTAAGGACCATATCAGAGTGGTCTAAGTTTCCGAAAGGCTTTGGTAAGGCGTTCCTTTTGCAAATAAAACTAGACTTTGCGCCCACCTAAAACTTGTGTGGCACCTGATGTTGATCATGTCACTGCTTGTACTTGGCATTTGATTTCTCCAGAATGTCATGGACCTACTAGCGAATATGTTGGATGTGCTCAATGAAGTTGTTTGTCTTATCTGTTTCAGACTGGACATGAGTTGAAACTGCGTGAGTAGCTGCAAATGGCATGGCTACATCAATGGGACATAGTGGCTGGAATTGCAATCCCACCGAAAAAGGGTTGTGGCTAGTTGAGCTGTGGAGAGCCCAATTGTAGCTGTGCTGAAAATAGGGGAGGCTCTCATCCCATGTGAGTGGATGCTTTGAGTTTTACATGCACAAAATGTGTACAATCATCATGTTGACAATCTCTGTTTCGCCATCAGTTTTAGGATGGAAGGCTATGGACTTAGTGAGTTTGGTGTCCAACATAAACCAAAGACTAGACCAAAATGTATTGACTAACCTGTTGTCCCAATCTGAGATGATAAACTATGGGATCCCAAAGTGTACCCACACTCATTCAAAGAAGAGTTTAACTGTGGCTTCGGCTGTGATATTCTTCTTGCAAGCTGCCATAATGGCCATCTTCGAGAACCTATCGACGACCACAAAAACACAGTCATTTCTATGCTTAGTGGAAGGAAGGCCTGACATGTAATCCATGGAGATGGATCCCCAAGGTAGACTAGGGGTAGGAAGGGGGGTATAGAGGCCTTGCTTCTTGATGGTTGGTTTGGCAATGGTGTAGGCAGTGCATGACCTGATGTACTTCCTGACATCTTGTCGAAGATTCAGCCAATAGAAATACTTCTACAGTACTGCCACCGTTTTCTCGATCCCGAAATGCCTAGGAGCGTGACTATAGTGTGCTTCCCAAATCATCTTGGCACACTCACTTGAAGGAACACAAAGGTGACCCAGATGGCATAAAAGGGCATCCTGGAGGTGAAAATCTGGAACATGCTATCCTCTAAGAGTGTCTAGTATGTGTGGTCGAATTCTGGGTCGCTTTTGTAGAGAAGTGGTCAATTAGAAGTCTCGTGCACACTAGAGTTGAGCATGGTGGTTAACGCCATGATCGGTGGTCGACCGAGGAAATCTGTAACATTAGTGGTGCTGCCCATATTATACTTGATATTAAAATGGAACTATTGCAGGTATGTGGACCACTTCTGACGGCGATCATTCTATAATTTCCCTTAAGTTTGTATGAACTGCAAGGGTTGGCGGTCTGTGTGGATGACCGTCTATTTCCCCAAAATGTAATGTTTCCATTGTCAGCAGGCCTACACAATGGAATACATCTCTTTGTCATAAGTGTGATACTTCTGGACTGTGTCTGAAAGTGTCTCACTATGATATGCCATTGGACGCCTCTATTGAGTAAGGATTTCCCCAATAGCATAGTCAGAGGCATCTGTCTCGACCTCAAATGGTTGTCGCAAGTCTAGTAATGCAAGCGTTGGTGCTGAGTAGAGGTGATCTTTCAACTCTATGAATAACTTCTATTGAGATTCAAACCAAAATAATTTTTCTTTCACTTCTCCCTTGGTGACTTGACTCAAGTGCCAATTAATATGAGAAAATCACAACATGAACTTGCGGTAGAAGTTGGCAAGAGCTGGAAAGTTATGGAGCTCTATCAGAGTGGTAGGAGACGGCCAATCCCAAATTACTTGGATCTTGGCTAGATCCACACGCACCCCCTATTCATCAATGATGTATCCCAAATATTGAACCTGGGTCATGCCAAAAGTGCATTTCTCCAAATTGGAACATAACTTGTGTTGCTGCAGTGTTTGGAGAACCTGTCGGATGTGGTGGAGGTGCTCTTCCCAACTTCTGGCTGAAGATCAGGATGTCATCCAAGTATACCACTACAAATGAGTTGTTGAATGGCTGCAATATGTCATCCATTAGCCTCATGAAGGTTGCAGGAGCATTCGTCAATCCGAAAGGCATAACCAACCATTCGAAAAGGCCATCCTTGGCTTCGAAGGAGTTATTCCACACATTAGAGGGTTCGATTGGTACCTGGTGATATCATGACTTCAAATCGATATTGCGGAAATATTTTCCCCCCTTCAGTTGGTCCAGGAGGTCATCAATCCGTGGGATCAGGTACCTATTATGGACAGTGATCTTGTTCAGCGCCTGATAGTCAATATAGAGTCTCGAAGTCCCATCCTTCTTCTGTACCAACACAATCATGCTCCCACAGGGAAATGAACTAGGATGGATGTGACCTTTTTGCAGGAGTGTTTTGGGAAGTTTTAGTGTCTACAGATAAACACTTAAACCCTTAGACGAGTAGCTAAGTCTAGAGCAATAGTTTAAAGGGTTCTCTGCTTTTCCTATGATCAATAGATTAAATAAGAGGCAAAGAAGCCTACCTGTAGCCTGCGCTTGCTCCTTATCTCCCTTGATCGATCCTCTCCATACTTATTCCACTTGAAGAGTACCTGCACACAAACAGAAGACAACAACCAATCAAAGCATATGATAATGATCTATTGATTAAACATAGCATGGAATCAAGTACATGATACACATATGAAAGCATAAATGGATAACACAAGCATATGGAAAAGCTTTGAACACTTTATTAGTAAAAGGAAGGGTTACAACCCATTGCTCGATTCAGCATCACTCCTGCAATTCAATCCCATCCTCTCCTCATAACAAGCAAGACATTTTGACATCATTACAATACTTGAAATCAACTCAATTCTCATACTAAGAGCATCTCCACATAATTTAATAATTTCCAGCCCCTGATCACTTAGATGAGTAGTCTTTTTACTGGTGAATGAAGGAAGTTATGCCATAAATGGTGATAATGAATGCCCTCCCAAACTTATAATTTAGCTCCATGGAGGAATGGGTAAGGGATTGAAGTTCCTTAACTCCTTCCCTTATCTAAATACGAGCTCAAAGAAGTAGATAGCCTTGAAAAACTTCTAGAGGCATCCAATGGATAAGGAATCTTTCAAACCCCAATGGAAATTTGCTCAAATTCAGCCAGTGCAGGCCAAAGAGGGACCAAGTGTGTTGCATAACACCCTATCAGTGTATGGTTTGCATTGCACTGCACCTTAATGAAGGCCTACATGCATTGATCTTCTTAGAGGTAGTTTCTAGATGATTTTGGTCATGAAACTTCTTAGGAAGCTAGGAATTCTGATGGTTGACTTCTTTAGGGCATGTAACAACTAAATTAGGGTTTTATGGGCCCTAATAGTACTGATATGTAGGTTGGAGTTGATGTGCCCAAAAGGATCTGTAACAAGGAGCTCCTGAATGTGCCTCTTGATTTCATCGTTCTCTAGAACAGAGCATCGATAGATTGCTCCATTGGGCAACGGTGCACTTGGGGTTAGATTGATGGATTGCTTGACCTGATAGTGTAGAGGAACCCCTATAGGGGAGGTCAAGATGTCCTCATACTCCTCCACAACCTTGTCCATCTATAGTTGTCATGGGAAGTGGCCCTATCTAGAGGTCATGGCCACCGTCTTCTTCTTTCCTTGAGGGCGTATCATCACAAAAAAAAATTTCTTGGTTTTGGAAATGAGCTTACTACACTATTTTGTAGTAACCAAAGAGATCGCAGTAGGTGGTGCTACCTCCGGTATCATGTACAACTTATTTCCCAAAGTAACAATAATAGCACGGGGCCTTGATTCATACACATCATGTCGCTTCCACAAGTATGGTTGTCCTAATAATACATCACAAAATTCAAGGGGAGAAATGTCACACATTACCTCATCCATGAAGGGCTTGATGTTGTATGGAAGGTGACACTACTAGATCACACAAAGATCTCATCCTTGGTGAAGCCATCCAATGGTGTATGGTTGTGGATTTGCTATGGTTGGTAAGACCAGCTGCTTCACGACCTCTATTGAAATGAGGTTCTTTTGGCTCTCACTGTCGACAATGAACTATAGCAGGGAGCCCTTTACCCACATATGGGAGTGGAAGAGACACTCCTCCTCCTCTGGATCTTCAGGTTCCTCCTTCTAGATCTCCATGGTGGCAACGGTGGTGTTGGGCTCCTCATCGATAATCTGCTTCCCTTTGTCATTCCCTTTGTCAGGTTCTGACTCAAAGTCAAAACATGCATCTGATTATGAAACCTTTAGCGTGGCCACTAGTGACTACTTGGCCCACCACTCACCTATGTTGTGCGTGGAGCTCTTATGGAACTCACACCACTTTCCCGTGTCCTTTTTCAGCTTCGCGACGCTGTTATTTGCTTGTAGCTTTGGCGGATTTTCTTGGGCCACCCCGCCTTGGCTTTGTCCTTTGTTCTACAATTTGGCGCCACCTTTCCCTTGCTTCGGAATTACAGATCTAAAGTCTCGTTTCTTCTATTTAAATTTTTACTTGACCTTGACGACATATCGGTATGTCGTGTCGAGCGAGGAGATGTTTAGGAATTCTATCTCTTCCTGGATGTACTTGTGTAGATAGCCATGGTATTTGAGTACCAAATGCTGCTCTGAATCCTTGATACCCAAGTACGAAGGGTATGGAAAATATTGGTAAACTCCAGCACATCTTCGTCTCTTCCATGCCGCAGTGTGGTCCACTTTATGTATTGATCCTCATAGCTTCCAATAGGTTAGTACTGCTCCTTGATGGCATCTCATAATGAATTCCAAGTGGGTGTAGCTAAAAATAGTGAGCATGTACTTTCATCCTTCTGCTCGCAGTAGGTTTCCCACTAGTCCTTGATGTGGGGGGCTGCTTTGAGAAGAGAGAAAATAATCTTTTCCCGACTGGAAAAATCATGAACAGAAAAATAACCCTTTAGTAGATTTAACCATTTATTGATGGCATCTACGTCTATCTAACCCTTGAATATGGGGATTTCAAAATTAACCTGTACCTTAAATGGTGTGGCATTTCCAGAGTAGCTGTTGGAAGCCAATGCCTTGCCCCTGGGTAGCCGCTGAAGGATCTGGGCAACGTTGTCCATCATCGTGTTCCTTTGTCGCTCGAAGGCTTCTTCAAGCAATATTTTGATAGGATCTCCTACCCCCTTGTCTTTCTTTTCATCCGCCTTAGGAGGCCGTCAGGATTTGCGAGGCTGGTCTTGCAAAGGTTCGACTATTTCAAGCCCTAACTCCTTATATCTCGACCTCATTGGGGACATGCAAAGAAAAACAGAGAAAAAAAGCAGACCGCTCTAATACCATTGATCCGCATTTAAACAAGAACCCAAGAAATTACAAAGATAACCATAAACACAGAGATGCAGTGGAAATAATACTTCATTTCATTAATGTAAAATATTGAAATATGCTTACAAACATAAATGGAAATACACCAGCCGGGGCGACAGTAGCTTATCTCTGAGAAGTGATGTGGTGGCTACATGCTTCTGAACTGAAATACAATGAGGCTCAAGGGCCTTTTTATTATTGAACAATAAGAGAAAACCTTAAACAACCCAAACCCTAACCCAAGGAGATGTAACACCAAGAGTTTATGGGACCCGTTGGGGTGAGTTGGAAAGCCAAATTCCCGGGGTCCTCGCCTGGTCATATTATCTCCATTTGACACGCATGATAGCCCATTAGAAAGATCTCTCCGAGGACTACAATGGCAAAGATGATTTTAGTCAAAATACCACTAGCGGTAGATTTCCAAAAAAACATCATTTAGGGCCTCAAAATGGCTCCGAAAGTTTATGACCCGAAAAAGTGCTAAAAATAGTAAATTATGCTACAATTAAGGAAATAGAAAAACTAAAACAACCAATGGTTGGGGTCCTAGTGGAATTTGCAGATGGCCACCAATATCCACCTGGATCAAATACAAGGAGAAATAATTTTTCATTAATGATGCAAAATCTAAAAGTAGGATGGGACTTGCACGTTTCACTGACCATAGAGTGGCTGAGCCAAATCTCTCTTCAACCAATCACCCTCATGCCATTTTCGAATCATGAATGTGGGATCACATAGAACATATCAATCAAAAATCATTGAGGGCTTCCAAAGGCCATCCACCTCAACCCATCAAATAGTGATTCCACCTCACGGTCAGACATCACAAAACCATCATCAGATTGATCTCCTTCCAAGCCTTCTTGGCCTTCCAGAGTGTTTGTTCTAACCAAGGCTTCCAGTACTAGTAACTCAACCCACAGTTGTCGCTAGGCTTCTAGAGCATTTGTCTAACCAAGACTTCAAGGACTAGTAACTCAACACAAGAGGGCTTCCAGAGCATTTATCCAACCAGGGCTTCGAGGAACTAATAACTCAACCCAAGCTAGGTAAACATGATAACCAACCAAAAAATAATGAAAGTAAACCCAAAATCAACATGGCTATCGAGGAAATTGAAAAGCTAAGCAATCCACTATCAATCTAGGCAATCCTCCTTGCCAATGATAAATCATGACCAAGAATCGACATCCATATGCCATGCATGCTAAAAATAGTGAAGAAATCATACATGCAACTGGGTACTTGTAAGAAAGTCTGATGTAGCTACTGACCTTGATGCCCTCTTGTGCTTTCTTGCTCTTCCGTTGGCTTCTTGCTCTAGGAATCCAAGTATTCGACACCCAACAAGAGTGCTCCTAGAAAACTTTAAGTCCACAAGAATACAAGAGAGAGAGAGAAATAAATGAGAGAGCTCCAAAAATAAATTAATAAAATGTTACCAAATGATCCTCAGAAACCTTTTTATGAATAAGGCCTCTAGTTTCTTTATTTTCCATTATTTTCCTTCAATTTCCTCCTCACATGCAACCTGTTATCTTTCACTTTCTTTTTCTCCTAATTCCCATTATTTTCATAAATAAATCTGCCAAAAATACCATTTTTCCTTTCCAAATCATTTATTTACTTTTATTGCATTGAATTTTCACCAGGTCTATTACAGAACCCCCCCCCCCCCCTTAGGGGAACACCGTCCTCAGTTTTCAACAACACCTATAACCACAAACTACTGTAAACAAAGTCTATTTTTGATGGAGCTTTATAACTTAGCTCATTGTAGTATTTACAATGATCAGCCTCCTCAGAAGAAAAACAACACGAAAACACAACGATGTAACATCATAATGACATGACACCCATACCGCTTATTGAAGCTTTATAACATCGCTCATGGTGGTATATACATCCCTATACATATGTACATAAACCAACATCATCAAAACATATATAAAAACACATACCAAGACATATATGAAAGCACCATACCAAAACAGCTTTGGCTCAACCAGAAAAAAAGGAAGGATACATAGCCCGCATCTGATTTTCCATCTCCTATGTAGCTTCATCCGGCCTACAGTGCTTCCACTGCACCTTAACTTTCTTAGTTCCTTGGTTTCGAAGCATGGGCACATTTTTCTAGAATATACACTGAGGCTCTGACTGGAATTCTCCATCTAGCTCCACCTGCAATACAAACCAGTCAGTCACATGATCAACATCTTTAACATATTTCTTAAGAAATAACACATGGAAAACATCATGGAATTTCATTGTCAGAGGTAGTGCAAGTCGATGGGTTACTGGACCAATCCTCTCAATGATATTGAAAGGTCCACAAAATTGTGCTGCCACCTTGGCACATGATCCAATCTGTAAGGATCTCTTCATCAGTTTGATGCGCAAGTACACCTATTCCCCAACCTGGAACTCCTTGAACAACATGTTCCGATCTACATATATTTTCTTCCTATCATGTGCTACCTTTATATTTCTGTTTATAACCTACATTTCATGTTCCATGTCTACTAACATGTCTAGTCCAATAAATACCATGTTAATCAGATCACTCCAACTCATAGAAGTATTGCAACTTCACCCATACAATGCCTCAAAAGGACTTATCCTCAAACATTCCTGATAACTCTTGTTGTATGCAAACCCTACCAAGGAGAGATACTCTTCCCACTTCTATTGTTGATGCATCACATACATCCTCAACATTTCCTCCAGTATCTTGTTGACCCTCTCTACCTATCCATCTATTTGCAGATGATAAGTTGTACTGAAGGCCAACTTGGTGCCCAAACTTGCAAACATCTCCTTCCAAAAATTGGAACTGGACTTCACATCACTTTATGACACAAAATTCTTTAGAACACCATGTAATATGATCATGTCTCAAATGAATAACTGTGCTACATCACTATCTAAGAATGTAGACTTCACTAGAATGAAGTGTGGAACCTTTGTCAACCTACCCATAATAACCATGATGGAATCATGTTGTCTCACTGTCCTTGGCAACCCCGTGATGAAGTCCATTTAAATGACCTCCCATTTCTACCCTAGAATCACGATCAGCTCTACCAGTCTAGCTATATGTTTACACTCTGCCTTAACATGCTAACAATCAAAACTTCTAGCCACAAACTTGGCTACATTCTTCTTTAGATTTGGCCAATAGTAAAATATCTTCATTGTTGTCAGTGTGTTCTGATAACTTGGGTGGCCTGAATATGGTTTCACATTAAACTCTCTCAAGATCACCTTCTACATCTTGCTTCTATCTAGCACATATATCCTATATCTGAATCATACCAATCCATCTATCTTAAGACAATAATCCATATCTTGTGCACCGACACTTCTACTTGTACCTTTACCACTACGAGTACCTATACCTGTACTTTCTACCTATACCTGTACCATCACCTTTACATGTACATGTACCATCACCTATACATTACTTGTGCTCTTATGTAACTTGTGTACAATATCCATATATCCCACATCCTGTTGGCATGCTCGCAAGATCCTATCTTGTAGATCTGTACCATAGGAACTCATAGCTGCTAAGTGTTTTACGTGTACCCACCTTCTAAGAGCATCTACCACTCTATTCTCTTTACCTTTTACATCTCGAATCTCGAAATCAAACTAACTAATCATAGACAACCACCGAGCCTACCTACCATACATATTTGGTTGGTAAATAGATATCGCAAACCATTGTGATCACTCATCAATGTAAACCTCCTACCCAGAATATAGTGTCTCCACATCTTTAGTGCATGTATAATCACTCCTAACTCAAGGTCATGTGTGGGATAATTCTTCTCATTCTCATTCAATTTCCTCGACTCATAACATACCACCTCCACGTCCACATAAGGACTCGATGAAGTTCATTCCTTCAAGCATCTGCACATACTACAAATTCTTTGTTTCGATCTGGAACCTTTAACATTGGTCCATGTGCCAAAAACTACTTGAGTTGCTTAGAACTAGCCTCACACTCCTTTGTCCATTCGAACTTCTTACCTTTCCTTTGCAATTATGTAATAGGATAAGTGATATGTGAGAAGTTCCCAATGAACGTCTTGTAGTAGCCTACCAAACCCATGAATGATCTCACCTGATCCACATTCTTGGGAGCTACCCACTCCATGATGGCTCTTATATTTTCTGAATCTACTACAATGCCCTCCTTGGAGACAATATGCCCCAAGTAATGTACCTCAATATGAAAGAAACTGAACTTGCTGAGATTAGTATAAAACTGATGCTCCCTCAACAACGTCAACACTGCTGCTAAATATTTGACATGGTCTTCCTCATTTTTAGAATATACTAGCATATCATCAATGAAAATAGTAACAAACTTATCCAAATACAGATGGAACACACTATTCATCAAGCACGTAAATTTAGCTAGAGCTTTAGTTAAGCCAAATGGAACTATAACAAACTCACAATGCCCATACCTGGTCCAAAAAGTGATCTTGTATATTTCTTCCTCTTTGATGTGTACCTGATGGTATCCCGATCTCAAGTCGATCTTAGAGAATACTGTTGCTCCCTTTAATTGGTCAAAGTAGTCATCAATCCTTGGTAACGAATACCTATTCTTGATGGTCGCTTTGTTCAGCTGCATCTAGTCATTGCATAATCTAAGAGCACCATCTTTCTTCTTCACAAACAATACAAGTGCACCCCATGGTGATACACTTGGCCTAATTTACCCCTTGTCCAAAATTTCCTTCATTTGCAAATTTAACTCAACCAACTCAGGTGTGCTCATCCTGTAAGGTGATTTTGATGCTGGATTTTCCCCTAGCACTAAATCAATAGAAACGTCTACCTCCTTGTGAGATGGAAACTCTTAAATGTCATCAAGAAATATTTCCCTAAACTTTTCTAGAATTGGGTACTTACTCAACACATCTACATCCTCAACTTCCTTACCCTTATCACTAGAAATGTGTACTACAAATATCTCTCATCCTTTCTTGTGGCTACGCTTTTCTTGGATAGTTGTCACCATCCTGACTAATATAACATTCTTCTTACTGTGTAAAACTCTTGGTTCTCCATTGTCATCAACACGGTCAATGGATTTGTCATAACATTCTACCTTGGTTCTATGAAGATACAACCAATCCATTGCCATCAAAATGTTGTATAAACCCAACGATAATACATTCAAATGTGTTGTAGTAGGCATACCATTCAAATAAAATATACAAGCTCTTACCCAATGACGAACTCACTTTTTCGTACCTGTAGCCAACTGCACTAACCAAGACTTTGTATTTAATTCCTTACTCAAACCACACTTATCCTCCAAGTTAGGACAAACATAGATATAATTATATCCAGGGTAAATTAAAATATAAATATCTTAATCGCAACTTTTAGTGTACATCTCAATAATAGATGGTTGGTGATCTAGATATTTTTTATCCAATGTCGTATAGATACATGGAATACTCTGACCAACATCCCCAATAGATTGTGCCTCCTACACACTATATATATGAGGCCTACCCCCTCATTCTATGGAAAATCTATCCTTTGACGATCCTTAGCACAAATCCAACACTCTATAGGCTTCCAACCTATCTTCTTATTCATTTTTCCTAATCAGAATCCATGTCCTCTATCTGACGCATTTGACTTCTTATGTGGTCCAGCATTCTCCTTGTTACCTATATCCTGAGGCATTACTTATTTTATATTTAAATTCCATCCATAACCCACTAATGAACCTCTAAATCTTGGCCTTTTCCTTTGTGAGATAAGGCACATACCTTAGCAACTCCAAGAATCTGCTAGTGTACTCATCATATGTCATGGAGCCCATATTTAGCTCATAAAATTCTTTTGCTTTATCATGAAAGTATCTCTTTGACAAATAATTCTTCTTGAATAGTCTCTAAAAGTCACTCCAAGTCAAATCCTCCTCATGAATACATCTGACATTCTTCACATCTTTCCAGTAAATATTTGCTTTACCTTTAAGACTAAATGTAGCCACTCTAGCTTTCATGTTCTTTGAATAGTCATGCAATCTAAAGAATTTCCACATCCCAAGCAACCATGCCTCTGCATCCTACGGTTTCTTCATCTCTCCATCAGATGTTGGTGGCTTTGATTTCATAAACTCATTTGAAGAATATTCCCTATCACTCCTCCTATAAGGATGGTAATGATGATGATCGTGAGACCTATGTAAATCAAAACTAGAATAATACTTGTGTCCATCCCCTCTCCTATCTAGAGTGTCCAACAATCTACCACCTCTAATTGTTTCATCTATATTTGACCTGTCACCACCATGCAACCAACTACCACATGCCCCATTAGTTATATCCTCCTACTCATAGCTGATTCGACGGGGTCCCTATCGCTGCAAATATGACAAACTATGAAGTATTGCTGCATTTATCTCTACTTGTTTTTCCTGTGCCTGCATGGTTCTATCATTATCTTCCTTACAACTCCTTATTCCTTCGTTTAAGCTTCTCAGTGTAACTGCCAAATTAAGAGAGTTCCCAACACCATACTACTCTTTGGATTTATAGGGAGAGTCTTTATACTAAACCATCTTGCTATCCATTTGATATTCCTTCCTACAAGGTATATCATGTCAGCTAAACCAAATCAAAATAAAAGAACGTACCTTAGCATAGCTTGGGGAGGATACCTTGTCTGCAAGATCAAAAAATCGGCATGATACATGTATAACATAATCATGACAACATATAGAAACATAACATCTAGGCATATAATCATGTAATTGTTATCTTAGCTAGGGTCCAATCATCAATGCATGACCTTAACAACAACACATACTACGATCTCATGCATGACAACAAATACTACATCACTTTACACTTGACCTCATGCAAACATGAACATGCATAACCGATTCATAACCATCCACACATATGGATAAGAATGTATGATCAAGCATGGATGAATGATACTTGAAACCAAACCTACCAGAATGATACATGCATTCAAGCATACAACAATGTAACCAAACATGCAAGAATTTAACCAAGAACACTACAATGATACATGTAACCGACATGTAACTAGTCATACACTCATAGCGATGGATCCCATAGTAAAACACATCAACTCTACATGACGACATCACTACCACTATGAACAAAATTGTACAAATGAAACAAGAACATGGAATGAAAGTGTGAGAGACACACATAAAATTTACATGAATGCATCACCAACACATAACCCATCATGTCCGAGGGGTGAATCATGCTTTTATACAACTCTCTAACTCCCTCCTCCCACATTTACTGAGGCAACCGGCCAACCAGGGTAAACATGCAACGAGGGGCCATTATGATATGATTCAACCTCCTAATTCACGTTAAGGAAGTGGAACCAGAAACAAAACATACATATATTCAACATCACCTTCAAGACCCTCAGGAACCAATCCAGTACTTCATACAACTTACCCTTAGGTCCCACACAACTTTTGGACAACTTAAGCCTGAATCACTCTCATGCTATAGGCATGACGACATCCAGAAACCCAGAGTCGCTCTCACATGCTTACTTACCTGCATCTAGAGACTCATTTAGTCATTGTTATGCCAGTGTCCCTAGGATTTGAGCCACTTTTTTAGGCGCAAAGTGCAGGTCATTGTCGAGAATTGAACCATCTCTTCAGAACAGTAAAATAACATGGAAATCACAATGCTGAAGAAAATTCTTGTTTAAGACCTTGACTGGACCCCTACTAGCCATGACAAACATTTTGACCAACATATTATGAATATGTAATCTACAAGTGTAAATAACAGTTTTGAGCATAGGGATCTCATACTTAGTTGAGAATCGTTAAGAACAATTTATACCTAAATACATCAAATACCATTCCATCCATTAGGTCATGGATACATTGATATTTCAATTACAAGTAAAAACATGGTGAAAACCATACATGGATGTTGTCATAAAACACATACATAACCAACATAATAGTAGTAGAAATACTCATGAAACTACAACCATATAGACCAAACATAATCCATCAAAATGCTCATAAAAATACAAGGAGAAATAATATTTCATTAACAATGAAAAATCTAAACCCAAGACGGGACTTCCACATTTCACCCGATCATAGAATGGTTAAGACAATTCTCTCTTCAACCATTCACCCTTGTACCATATTCCAAGCATGAATGTGGAATCTCATAGAACACATCAATCAAAACTCATCCAGGGCTTCTAGAGGCCATCCACCTCAACCCATCAAATAGCGATTCCACCTCACAGTAAAACATCAGAAATCCATCATCAGGTTGGTCTCCTTCTGAACCTTCCAAGGATTTCAGAGTGTTTATTCCAACCAAGGTTCCCAGGACTAGTAACTGAACCCTTAGATTCCATCAGGCTTCCAGAGCGTTTTTCCAGCCAAGTCTTCTAGGACTAGTAACTCAACCCACCAAGGGCTTCCAGAGCATTTTTCCAGCCAAGGCTTCTAGGACTAGTAACTTAACCCAACTTTTTAACGGCTTGCAGAGCATTTGTCCAACCAGGGCTCCCAGGAACCAATAACTCAACCCAAGCTAAGGAAACATGAGAACCAACAAAAAACAATAATGAATGTAAACCCACAATCACCATGGCTATCCAGGAAATGGTAAGGCTAGGAAATCCACTATCAATCTAGGAAATCCTCCATGCTAATGAGAGATCATGACCTTGAATCCACATGAATATTCCATGCATGCTAAACCTTGTGAAGAAATCATACATGCAACTCGGTACCTGAAAGCAAATCTGATGTAGTTACTGATCACAATACCCTCATGTGCTTTCCTTCTCTTCATCTTCCTTCTTACTCCAAGTATCCAAGTATGCCACACCCACCAAGGGTGCTCCAAGAAAACTCTAAGTCACCAAGACTATGAAAGATAGAGAGAATAATGAGAGAACACCAAAACTGAACTGACAAAAGGTTATCAACTGATCCTGAGAAGCCGTCTTATGAATGAGGCCTCTATTTTCTTCATTTTCCATTATTTTACTTCAATTTCCTTGTCACATGAAACATGTGACCTTTGACCTCCTTTTTCAACTAATTTCCATTATTTTCATAAATACATGTTCCAAAAATGCCATTTTTCCTTTCCAAAGCCTTAGCCATTGCCTTTGCCAATTTCGTTAACCATAAACAATCACAAGTGATCCCCATCACTAGGATTTTTCCCAACATTCAGCTTGAAATAAGTGTACCATCAGACCTGGTTATTATTTTTTGTTTATTTACTTTTATTACATGGAATTTTCACCAGGTATGTTACATGAAGTTTTAATAAAAATCACAAGACACAAACCTACTCTACCACTCTTCAGAATGTAATTCACAATCTATAAAAGAAAAATGAGACATGCAATAATAAATAACACACATGCAACAAGTATTTTTCCCAGGGAAAGAAAACTCCTAAAAACCCCAATGTGTACTTGCATTAAATCGGTATAATGAAGAGCTATTACATTTTCTTTGCTCAGCTAAGCACAACCTGCAAGTGCATAACCTATCTATCTAATCACTGAAAGGCTTTGACCCAAACTTAGTCAAATTCTACCTCTTCTTGAGCTCCTATTTTCTTGCGCAATTCCTGAGGAAATATGCCCCTATTAATTAAGAATTTCGTCCAAAATGTTAGCACAATTCCTCAGGGTTGATCACCTAACCTCATGCAACACTGGTATACTCAACTAATTTACAACTTCTAGTTAACTGCCTTTGAAAGTCCACCACAACTAGTAAACTTGTATTATTTGCATGCATGAGCTGATTATTAGCTGATTGATCAGTTAACTAGATGATCTCTGAGCTAGACTGATGTCCCACTACTTAACTGACCACCAACTAGTTATATTAATAGTTAGAATCAGTTTAGGTTATTACAACTAAAAGTAACTCAACTTAGGCTCCTAAAATTTAGGAATCACTACATGCCACTGAACTTCATGGCCCTAACTTGAATTGACTAAGATAACTAAGTGACAAGAGTGATGCGACCTCAGTTAACTCCAATTTTTCGACAAATGTGGAATTTCAAAGTTTCTCAATTTAATGAGGGAAAAAAATTGAGAATTTCTTGCCATATCTTTCAACACTCCTCTTGGCAAGAAGGGAATTATCAAATAAACGTATTCTTAACTTATGGAATTTACCACATGCAAAAATTCTTATTGTTGTTGCTTCTACTACAACATATGCAACAAATAAACGTCAAAAAAAAAAAACTAAATGAACTGTGTGTGCAACTGTCTATTGGTAAAAAAGTATTGTTGTTGAATCTGCTACCGAGCCTCGTGCTTTGTTGTCAACACTCCTCTATGCTCCTTAGTATCTAACTAACATTGATCCTCCTACTATTGAATATTGTGGGCCCCTGTAGTAAGGTACTAATCCATGAGGAGAATGTCCCAATGGACCTTTCCCAAATTTCTGCAACTCTTGGACTAAGGATCTACATCACTCCACCACACTCCTCCAGGTATAGTTTCACGTGCTTCCTCTACCCACTTGGCTTGAACTCTCCCCCTAATGAAGGTCTTTTCTTGACCAGATGTCTCCACTTTGCCTCCTCCCTTTCTCTCCATTTGTGGCTGCTCCACATCTTCCTAAGACTCCTTTTGAGGTTCTGTTTGGAGAGGTCTATCCTTCTCTTTCTTAGCCACCATATCTCTAATATTTTCCTTTCTCCTCAATGTTGTGCATTCATCTTCTACCTCAATTTCATGTAGGTTCTTGACTCGAACCCTATCTGCTTCACATGTCCCATGGCTATGTGTCTCACAAATCTTTTTCCTTTGTTGAAGATCATATCGTAACCATGGCCTTCCAAAACTACAACAGATATGAGATTTTTATTTAGTCCTCGAATGAACATGACATCCGTGAGCTGAGGGTGGATCCTAACTCCCTTTGAAAGGTGACTATACCAATCCTGGTTTCGTCTTGAAACTAAATATTCATTTGGAGATATTTCTCCTCCAAGTCACTAAAAAACTCTCTACACACAGTCATGTGGAACGAGGCACCCAAATCCAAGTGCAACACACTCCACATCATAGTGCTAGTCATGGAAGCAATAAGGGTTAAATATATCTCAAACTGTGAAGCCAAAGCTTCACCTACTGCTATTACTGTAGACTCCTTGATATACTTTTTGTGTGGAAACTTAGTAGCATAGTGCCCAAATTCATGACAATTTAAGTATTTAATTTTTGAAAAGTCTTTCTTCTTTCCCCCTTGGCTAGATTCAACCTCGCCATGGGAATTATTTATCTTGGCCTTCATTCCTTTCCTCATTAAACCAAATCCTTCATCCTCTTCTTTGGGTGAGGTCCCATATTTGGTATTCCACCTTATTTCCTCTTGTACCAAATCAGACCATAAGTGTTTCCAATTTGGTAGTTTATCCCTCTCATTCATTCAATATTGTTAGCTATGCCAACTCTTGGGAAGGCCCAAAAGGGCTAGGCTTACCAAGTCTTCTTCAGGGATAGTAACACTAACCCAACCAAGTTCATCATGACACTATGTCAACTTGCTCAGATACTGTAGAATTGTGTCGTTCTTATGCATATTGATACTTTGAAGTTTATGCTTGTGCATTAGCTTCCTTTGGTCACTATTCTTCTCAAACAACTATGTCAATACTTTCCACATTATGAACGAAGTTTCTTTTCTTTGGAGATTTGAGACAATGTGATCCCGTACTCCCTCTGATATTATTCTCCTCACCTTTGCTGCATCTTTCTTCCATTGAGCAAGGCTATGGACATAAAATGCTTGTTGTTTTGAAACATATAACTTGATGTATTCTAGAAATCTATTGCCATCCAATTCCGCCTCCATGCAATCGTTCCACAAAACAAAATTAGAGGTGTCTTACAAGGCATACTCTAGCCTTAGTCCATTGAAGACCATCTTCTTAGCTCTCAAGAAATCATGTTGCGCTGAGCTCCAAGATAAGACATCTTGAGAAGAGAATTCGAATTCCTACTATGATACCATGTAGAAAGTATGATGTAGATTTGAAACTTCTCATGAATTTAAAAAAAATCACATGACACAACCCTACTCTACTGCTCTGCGGAAAATAATTCACAATATAGAACAAAAATTTTAGACATGCAATAAGGAATAACACACATGAAACAAGTATTTTTCCCATGGAAAGTAAACTACTAAAAACCCCAATTGCTTCATGCATTGAATCAAAATAATAGGGATTTATTACAATTGCTATATGCTCAACTGAGAAAAACCTACAACTACATAACCTATCTTTGTGCTTACTGAAAGTCTCTGACCCATACTTAGTCAATTTATGCCTCTTCTTGAGCCTCTATTTGCTTGTACAATTCCTGAGGAAATAGGCTCCTATCAATTATGAATTTCCTCCAAAATCCTTGTGTAATTCATCAGGGTTGATCACTTGACCTCATGCAACACCTATACATTCAACTAGTTGACACCTACTGGTCAACTACCTTGGAATCTCCACCACAATTTGGGAAGTCATATTCGTTACATGCATGAGCTAATTATTAGTTGATTGATCAATTAACTAGATGATATTTGAGGTAGATTGATATCTATAGTGGATGGAAATAAGAAAAACAAGTATAATACATAAGCCATGAAGCAAATCTTAAGTGGGTTGTCTAAATCATATTCTAAAAGAGAAATTTGTTGTAAAAGGAGATCTTCTTAGGGCTCTAGATGAATTAAAGAAGGCTAGAAGAGAGAACATAATATTGAAAGAAAAATTGCAAAATTTTGAAAAGGAAAGTCATCCTTCTAATAAGAAATAAATGAATCTTCAAAAGGTCCAGCTAGAAGAAGCAAAAAGAGCTAAATAAATCCTATCGTAGAAGCTTACGCACAAGGAAAAGGGATATGAAAGACTAGAAGATGATAATGCATCCTTAGGAAAGTATCTAGTTAAGGAGAATGAGAATGAGGGACACATATCTAATTATTAATCATTCATTATTCTGAAAACAGAGTTAGAGGAATCCAAAAGAATAGAAGAAATGATGACTAGCCAGCTGACTCAAAAATAAAGTCACTGTGAGATATTAGAAGATGAGATTGCCTTCATTTAGAAATGATCTAGATAATACCTATGACTAGCTAACTCAATATGATAAAAATATCATGTTTTTAAATGGTATTCTCATAAATAAAAGATCTGTTGTCATCAAGACTGGTCTTAGTTATGAAGTAGAATCAAACACCAAGAAGGTTGAAGGAAAAGAACCAATCAACTATGTTAAACCAGTTAAAGAAACTAATAGTAATATAACTAAAGGAAATGTTGAACATCAATGACAACAAAGAAAGAGAAATAAATATTAATAGCAACAAAAGAGGTAAATCTACAATAATTTGAACAACCAAGAAGGTCAACAAAGAAATCAACAAAAGTCCTATATACGTCAAATCGAAAACTATCAAAGAAACAATAGAACATATCCTCAAAGGAAAATTCTCCCTAGGTACCAAAAATATATTTTATGGTAATTTGTATTCATGTACAAATTTTGGGCGCAAATTCGTCCATTGTAAATCCTATCTAAGAGATAATCATGTTAGAAATGAGTATTATCAGTCCTCAAGCATTAGGGACAACAACTTGGAAAGTATCCGTAGGAGTAGTCATAGAAGAAAAAAAAATTTTACTCCTTCGGTTAATTACATTGAATTTTATTGTTGTAAGAATTATGGTCACAAATTAGATGAGTATAGAAAAGGAAAGATCAAACATCCCACTCAAAATAAGAAATAAATAGAGGGAACTAATACTTTGAAGGAAACAAGGCATAAAGAAGTAGAAGAGTGTGGAGTTTTACTCTATGTTCGAAGTCAAGGAACTCCATGGCACATTGAGAACGGGAATTTGATTCACATGAAAAGAGATTATAACAATAAAACAGGGGCACAAATCAAGCTAAGGACCAACAAAAATATATTCACATCAGCAACAAAGGAAGCAAGAAAAATGGAGTAATAAATTAGTAGAGATCTAATTTCCCTCATAAATCCAATTAGAATAAAGGTAAAGGAACAATTGGTAAAACAAAAAGTTCTTCAAGAATCATCTCCTCATATAGTTATGAAAGAATCAAACCAATAAATCCCCATTAAGGTGGTGTCAAAAGATACAACTCTTTTTCTCCATTAATGGATTACTCTAACTTCTTCAAATATGATAATCATGGACACCAAGCAAGTGACTATAGATGTAAACCAATAAGTCCTCTGCATCAAAATAAGAAAGAAGAAAGCATAAGGATGCAGAAAAGAAAGAAAATATGACATAGAGATGCAATTTAGCTCTATGCGATCAAGATAAAGAGGACTAGTGGTATGGAGATAATAGATGTTCAAACCACATCACATGAAAAAATCATATTCATCCCTTTGAAGGAAATCAAAAGAGATAGTGCTAGACTTGGGAATAATACATCAACTAGAATATTGGGAAAAGGACTAGTTGGCCTTAACAATGAGAAAAATAGGGGTAGAGATGCCCAAAAAATATATTTTAAGTGTAAGTAAAATGGTTGATAATGGACATGAGGTCATATCCTCTTCTAAAAAATGTGAAATAAGGAAGAATATCGTGAATTAGTAGTTGATGCAACCATGACCTCAAGCATTGTATATATCCTTAATAAATACAAATCAAAAGATTGCAATATGAGACAATTATCTCTCTAAGCTTATTAGTGAAAGTGAAAGACAAGTGAGGGGAAAAAAACCTCAAGTCACATAAAGAAGATAGAAATCATTGAGAATGAGTAGCAAGAGAAGAGTGGTGAGTTGAAAATTCTAGTAGAAATATATTAGGTGTAGTAAGTAAAGCTCTTTTGGCTAGAAAGCAATATGAACAAGTGAATTGATTTGAAGATGGTGTCAAAAGTGAAAATAGGTGCACATGACTATCTAACAAGTAAAAGGAAAGAAGGAAGATGTCAAATTTTGTCAAGAATATCTATATGTTAGGAAGTCAAAGAGAAGAAAATAGAATAATCTAGGGGGAGCAACAAGATTAGCAATAGAATGAATTCATGGTGAGTTGATTCCTCAAGCAAAATGTGAAATGAAAAGTTTGTAGATCTTATATGTTTTATTCTATTTCATTTATAAAGTGGCAGAAAAAATTAGGTTCAATAGTCCTCAAAATAAGAATCTTGTCATGTTAAGGAACAATGAGAATTTGACACTTGAAATAGTCATTAGTATGTATTGTCTCAATTGTAAAAAAATATAAATATAACCTAGTTAAGTTTTATAAATAGGGAGAGCTCTAGGTATTTGGATGATCTAGGTGGATATTGGTGGCAACCCACCAATTCCACTTAGACCCCCAACATTGTTCCCTTTCAATTTCCTCTTTTCCAGCATACTTTCTATTTTTAGCATTTTTTTTGGATCATGAACTTCGAGTACCGCTTTGAGGCCCTAAATGACGTTTTTTGGGGAAACAGGTAAATGGGGGTTCACTATCAATTTTTTTTTGCTTGGATAGATATTTCTAATGAGGTATTGTTCATGCCAAATGGAGATCATGTGAAAACGTTATGACCTCGTGAGGTTGATATTCCAACTAACACCACTGGGGCTTACAAACTTTCAGCACTTCATCCCTTAGGGTTAGATTTTTGGAAGTTTATCAGTTCTCATTGTTTCTTCATGATAAAAAGGCCCTAGAGACTCATTGTACCTTAGTTCAAAAGGCATGTAGTTGTCACATCTCTTCTCAGAGATAAGCTACCGTCGCTCAAGCTAGTTTGTTTCTTTTGTACATGTAAACAATTTTTAGTAGTTGTTATTTATTAATTGAAGTTATGTTACATTATCACTCTATGTTTTTTTTTAAATATGTATCTCATTTCCTTTGTAAATCCAAATCGGTGGTATTAGAGAATTCTTCTTTTTCCTTGTTTTTTTGTGGATATCCCCAATGAGGTTGGGGTATAAGGATTTGGGGCTTGAACTGGTTGAACCCTTGCAAGACCGACCTCGCAAACCCCGATGACCTCCCATGGCAGAGGAAAATATATACAAGGGAGTAGGAGATCCTTTCAAAATGTTGCTTAAAGAGGCCCTCGAGAGACAACGGAACATGATAATGGACAATTTTCGCAGATCCTTTTGACAGGTATCAGTGGGCAAAGAATTTTCATCCATCAGTCACTTTGGAGGTACCACCTCCTTTAACATACAAGTTAACTTTAACATTCCTTTATTTGAAGGCCAAATGTATGCATATGCCCTATATAAATGATTAAATTTGATGGAAGGATATTTTTCAATTCATAATTTCTTCGATAGGGAAATGATTACTTTTTCACTCCTCAAAGTTCCCCCACATGTCAAGCATTGGTGGGAAACTTACTGTGAGTAAAGGGACGAGGAACCCTCACTATTTTTAGTCACACCCTTTTGGAATTCATTTTGAGATGACATCAAGGAACAATGTTACCCTACCGAGAGCTATGAAGATAAGTACATAAAGTGGACCACACTACAATAGGAAAGGACCAAGACTTGGGAGAGATCATGAATATTTTCCATAGCCTATGTATAAAGTTCAGTATCAAGGATTTTGATTGATATTTTACACTCAAGTACCATGGCATTTTTCATAAACACATCCAGCCAGAATAGAGTTCCTAGGCATCCCTTGCTTGGCGTAATGTACCAATATGTTTTGAGGACCGAGTAGAAATTTAAATAGAGGAAGCGAGACTTTGGATCTACGAATCAAAGGCAAGGAAAAGGAACCTCCAAACCATAGAACAATGGATAGAGCTAAGGTGGAGCGACGTAAGACAATCCATCGAAGCCACAATCAAAGAAGAGACCCATGAAGATTGTTGACACATAATCCTTGTGATTGGGTGAATTTATGTAAATAGATAAATTAGAAATATGAACAGTCATCGAGAGACTAACTGAACAGTCTCTCCCTCATGTATATAATGAAGACCTACCTGATGGAACAACACACGAATCAATTTTTGCTTTGAGGAGTTACTGCCTGGTCTGACATGGTACCAGAGCCAGCTCCCAAAATAGTTGTAACTCCATTGTCTACTGCTCTCTGTCCACTGTCTATTATGCCCTCTGTCCTCTCTATCTACTGTGCAGTGTGTTCATAGCTTGTTCACTATTCTTACTACCCAAATTCAGAAAGCGTTGAGAGAGGGATGGCTTCTGGAATATTTTTTGAAGATGTTTCAGTAGAATAGCTCTTGCTGCATTTTGTTATAGTTTCAAAGGATGGTTCTCTTGCTGTGTGGCCCCAAGAGCCATCGTGAGGTTGTCATCGATGTTGTAGTAAATCTATTGTGAAGAACGCTTCTCCGCTTATTTGAACGCTGCTCCGGTGGAGAATGCTGGTATATATATATATATATATATATATATATATATATATATATATATATGTTGAGTGGTTTTTTTTGGCTATACGCTGTTTTTTGGCATATGCGTTGAATGTTGTGTGATTTACGCTGTTGGCATATGGAATATGATATTAAGCTACTTGTAATATGAATTAACCTCCCTATGTGATGTGGAATATTTTTTATGAAGCAGAGTACGCAACGTTGTACATAAAATTTCAATTCTTTCTATTTTAATAGTAAGTGAAATGTGCTACACAGGAACCAAAGAAAAAAAAATTATGAGGAAGAGATTTGAAATTTTTTTGAAGAGCGTATTCCAAATCTGAATATTTCTTTGGGAAATGTTTTATATTTTCATTAAAGACAAAGATAGTACAAAGCCCTATATGGAGAGAATGCCCTGTTGAATTGTAATTTGTTAAAAATTACCACCAGAAGTTTAATTTTACTGTATATTGGCAGAAGTATTTTTCTATCAGCAGAAGTATATTTACAGTACACAGATTTTTGCCAGCAGAAGTGTTTTTTTACAGTATGCATTCAATCATATCCATGGTGGGAATAGTTCTCATTAGCAAGGAGAACTATCTTGAATGGTCCAGGATGATAAAACACACCCTCATTTTCAATGAGTTGTGGAAAGGAGTGTGTGTTGGAGACGGAGACAATGAACTAGTACAGCCTACCTCAGACAAAGAGCATGTCATTTGGGAAAACAAGAATAGCAAAGCTTATGCAGTAATCGCAACATCTATAAATGAATAGGTGAGTTGCCATATTTCGTCACATTCAACTGCCTTTGAAGCCTTACAAAAGCTGAAAGAACTCTATGACTCACATTCTGCACTTGAAGTTGTTCAACTCATGATTAAACTCTTCACTCTTGAACTGCAAAATAATGATCCTCTTTCTCTTGCATCTGAAGTAAAGTCTATAATGCATGATATCAAATCCACTAAGGTTGAATTGGATATTCCTCTTATTGCTTTTCTCAAGGAACTTTATCCTACTTACTCCAATTATCTTGAATCATTGCAAGCAAATGGATTCTCAAAGATATAACCTTTGACTCTCTTGTGAAAACGTTTGCTGAAAGAGAGAAAACTTTTGGAAAGAAGACAACCCCTGAATCTTCTGAAGAGGTTGTGTGCCTTTCTCATAAGGAAAAGCATCCTGCTCAAGGTTCTACATGAGGAAGAGGTGGTCGAAGAGGAAGAGGAAGATATTTCAGAGGCAGGGGGGGCAGACATTCTCAAGCAGAAAAGGCAGATTTGCATTGCATTCACTGCAAAAGAAATGGATCACATGATGCCTCTACATGCAAGCTACCATGGGACAAAATTGAGCAGTAAAGAAACCAACAGAAAGGTAAAACTGATGATACAGACAAAGGTAAAGCACCTGAATATGCTCACTATGTTGTGGCACAATGTAACATGGGAGTAAATAAAGATTTATTTAATGCTTCACTTGCTTCTTGGAAAAATAATTGGTTGCTTGATTCGGGAGCAACCTACCACATGACTCATAGAAAAGATTTTTTTGAAGATTTCACTGATAATGTTGATGGAGCAGTATACTTTGCAGATCAATCAAAAATCAAGCCATTAGGGCTTGGCACAATCAGGTTTAAACTGCCTGGTCTTCCAGAATTTCTTCTGCATCATGTTCTATATCTCCCACAGCTCAAGAGAAACTTGTTGTCCTTG
Organism: Pinus tabuliformis; assembly: GCA_031772625.1. Taxonomy (NCBI): domain Eukaryota; kingdom Viridiplantae; phylum Streptophyta; class Pinopsida; order Pinales; family Pinaceae; genus Pinus; species Pinus tabuliformis. The sequence continues at coordinate 133,825,775 of CM062805.1, forward strand.
GTCCACATCCACCAGCAAGGTCACTCCATTCATATGTTTGATGGCAAGCTTGAGGTAAGAAAAGCATCTGACCACTCACTTGTCATGAGGGGAATAGAAGAAGAAAGGCTTCTCAAGCTGCAAGGAACCTCTGCTTGTGCACAAAATTTCTCATACAATTCTCATCATGAAGAAGGTACACTTCCATCAAGTTTATTATGGCATGCTAGATTTGGACATTTGAACTATGAAAGTATTCGCTTGTTGAAGAAAAATGGTGTTGCTGGTTTGCCTACAATTCCTAGAAAACTTAAGCAATGTGATGCTTGCATTCTAGGAAAGCATAGCAAATAGTCTTTTTATGATTCACATTCAAGAGCACATAGAAATCTTGAACTCATTCATTTAGATTTATGTGGTCCAATGCTTGTTCCTTCTGCAAATGGAAATAAATATATCATGACATTTATTGATGACTACACCAGAATGTGTTGGGTTTATTTATTGAAGAACAAATCTGATGCTTTTCAAACATTCAATAGTTTTCATAAATGGATTGAAAATGATGCACAATCTCATATTGCGTCTATTCGCATTGATAATGGAAAAGAATACACATCAAATGAATTTGAAAACTATCTTCGCCAACATGGGATCAAACATCAAACAATTGTGCCTTATAATCCCCAACAAAATGGTGTAGCTGAAAGAATGAATAGGACAATCTTAAATATGGTACGATCCATGCTCTTCTTCAAAAATGTAAAGATAATGTTTTGGGCTAATGTTGTTCTATGTGCTACATATATAAAGAATAGATGTCCATATAATGCTATAAGAAACAAGACCCCATATGAAATGTGCTATGGACATGTTCCTTCAGTAAAGCATCTCAGGGTCTTTGGTTCCACCTGTTATGCTTTGATACCAAAGTTACATAGAAACAAACTTGGTGCTAGAAGTTGTAAGTGTATCTTTCTGGGGTATTCAAACATCTCCAAATCATACTGTCTCTATGATGAAGTAAATAAGAAGTTTTGTGTATCTAGAGATGTAATTTTGCTTGAATCATCCAAAACTGACAATGTTGTTGAGTGGCAAGTTGATCGCTTGGATAGATTCGCAAAAACAAAATCATTTCAAGAATTTGATAATAATATTCCACATATTGAAGGGGCGATTCCTATACTAGATCAACATGTGGAATCTTCTTCTGAAGAACACTCTCCCCTGCATGAAACTCCAACAACGGATGATGCTTTAAGTGATGTAATTGATAGAATTGGGAGACTCAATGTTGATTTAGTCCCAACTCAATCAACCGAGCAGGTTGGACCATCTGAGAAAGGTCCCCCAAAGTGGCTAACAAAAACACTTGAAAGTGTTCATCCTGATGAGGTTGGAAAGACAGGAACTAGAAATTCAAACCAAAAAATGGAGGTGATGTAGATGACTCTAATTCACTTGTTGATATGGATGTTTCTTATGATTGTGAATTGAACTTGTCTACAGATTTTGAACCAACTTCCTTCAAAGAAGCTGCTTCTCATGATGAATGGAAAGAAGAAATGCAAAAGGAGTATGATGCCCTCATAAAGAACGACACTTGGAAGCTGGTTAATCCTCCATTAGGAACCAAACCAATTGGCTGCAAGTGGGTCTACGAGAACAAGTATAAAGCTGATGGCTCACTTGACAAGAACAAAGCTAGGCTTGTGGCAAAAGGTTTTACACAGAAGGAAGGGGTCGATTATGAGGACACTTTTTCCCCCACAGCAAAATGGGCTACCATCTGGACAATTTTTGCACTAGCAGCTTAGAATGGTTTGAAAGTCCACCAAATGGACATAAAAACTACTTTCTTAAATGGAGATCTAAAAGAGAATGTTCTTATGTCCCAGCCTAAAGGATTTGCTGTGAAAGGACATGAACATAAAGTATGAAAACTAGTGAAGTCCTTGTATGGCCTCAAACAAGCACTGCGAGCCTGGTATGAAAAACTAACTAAGCATCTTCTGAAACTCAATTTCAAACATTATGATCTTGATGATGCAACTTTATTTGTCAAGAAAGTTGGAAAAAAAGATGTATATGTTGTGGTATATGTAGATGATCTTTTGATGATAGGGAACAATGAAAGCTACATTGCATCCCTAAAGAAGGAATTAGGGAAATGTTTTGAACTGATTGATTTGGGCTATGTTCATTACTATTTTGGCATTGAAGTAACCCAACATACGAAGTCCATATTTATTTCTCAAAAGAAATACATTGGAGATCTATTGAACAGGTTTGGCATGACAGAGTGAAATCCTCTTACTACTCCAATGGAACAAAACTTAAAGCTCAAATCTATTAAAGGAAAAGAATTTGAGGATGCAACAAAGTATAGACAGCTTGTAGGAAGTCTCAACTACCTAACTACTACCAGACCAGACATTTTTTTTGCTGTTGGAATCCTCTCCAGGTTTATGCAAAACCATTGTGAGGGACATTGGTCTGCTGCAAAAAGAGTTCTAAGGTACTTGAAGGGAACTCAAGACTTTGGAATCAAATATACACAGGTGGATGACTTCAGCTTGATTGGATACTCTGATTCAGACTTCGATGGAGACAAATAAACTGGGGTATCAACTTCAAGATATGATATGAGTCTTGGATCAGGAGCTGTCTGCTAGAGATCACACAAACAATCAGTTGCAGCAGATTCCACAACAGAAGCAGAATACGTGGTAGCAACTGAAGCAACAAAAGAAATTGTGTGGCTCAGGAAAATTCTTGAAGATTTGCAGGTAAAACAAGTACAATCAAGTCCACTCATGATTGACAATACCTTTACAATAAATTTGGCCAAGAACCCAAAGTTCCATGATCGAACGAAGCACATCAATACTAAATATCATCTTATTCAACATCATGTTGAGGCCAAAACAATCCATCTCTGTCATTGTTCCACAAATGAGCAAATTGTAGACATCTTCACTAAAGCACTTGGAAGAGAAAAGCTTGAACGATTCAGAATGATGCTTGGACTGACCAACAACAGGGCGAATGTTGACACATAATCCTTGTGATTGGGTGAATTTATGTAAATAGATAAATTAGAAATATGAATAGTCATTGGGAGATGAACTGAACAGTCTCTCCCTCATGTATATAATGAAGACCTACCTGATGGAATAACACACAAATCAGTTTTTTCTTTGGGGAGTTATTGCCTGGTCTAACAAAGATGAAGAAGGAAACTAGAAAGTGGTGTGAGTTGCATACGAACCCCACCCACAACAAAAATGAGTGTCAGACTAAATATTCACTGGTGGTCCAGCTAAAATATTGGGAGTCATAAGCATGTTTTGACACCAATCCATAACCTGACAAGGGGAATGACAAGGGGAAGCAGGTTATTGATGCAGAACCTAGTGCTATTGTTTCCATCACTAAGGTCCAAAACATTGATCCCAAAGATTGAAGGAAGGTGGAACGTCTCTTCCACTCATAGATGTGGGTGAAGGGTTATACACTACAATTCATTGTTGACAGTGAGAGTCAAAAGAACCTCATCTCAGAAGAGGTCATTAAGCTTTTTGGTCTTCTGACCACACCACACTCACGGTCATACAACATGAGGTGGCTCCACCAAGGATGATATCTTCGTGTTAACCAATAGTGTTTCCTTTCCTATAGCATCAAGCCCTTCACGAACAAGATATTTTGTAATGTTTTATTAGGACAACCATACTTATGGAAGTGTCATATTTTGTATGAGTCCAAACCTCACACTATTATTATTACTTTGGGCAGAAAAATATATAGGATTCTAGAGGTAGCCTCGCCTACCACCATTTGTTTGATCTCTTCTAAGACATGTAGCATGATCATCCCCTAGACTGGGAAATTTGTTTTATCTATGATTCACTATCAAAGTAAGGGGGAGATCGTGGCCACATCCATTGGCCCTATAAATGGTTCCTCCACAAAGTAGAAGCAAGTTTATAAGGTTATGGAGGAGGACAATGACATCGTCTCCTCACCCATAGGGGTACCCTTGCATTGTTAGGTCAAGCATTCGATCAAACGGACTCGCGGAGAACCTCTACCCAATAGGCCAGTATATTTTTATTCTCTTCTAGAAAAAAATGAAATCAATTGGTAGATCTATGATTTGCTACAAAAACAACACATACGACCAAGTTCCTCAACTTTTGGGAGTCCAATTATACTCATACAAAAGAAGGATGGGAATTGGACACTCTGCATTGATTATCGAGCACTGAATATGATCACTATGAGGAACATATACCCTATTTCATGGATTTATGACCTTCTGGACCACATCAAGGGGGAAAAAGTATTTAAGCAATATTGATTTGAAGTCTAGCTATCACCAAGTTCCAATAGAACCCACAAATGTATGGAAGACCACCTTCAAATCCAAGGAGGGCCTATTTGAGTGGTTGGTCATGCTCTTCAAGTTGAAAAATTACCTTGAAACTTTTATGAGCTTGATGGATGATATCTTGTGGCCTTTCACCAACTTTTTTGTGGTTGTATATTTGGATGACATCCTCATCTCTAGTAAGAGTTGGGAAGAGAACTTGTAACATATTCAGTAGGTCCTTCAAACCCTGTAGCAACACAAACTATGTGCCAACTTGGAGAAATTCTCCTTTGGCATGAACCAGATCCAATAACTAGGCTACACAACTGATGAGTAATGTTTTCATGTGGATTCGACTAAAATCCAAGTCATTTGATATTGGCCAGCCCCAAGAACTCTTAAAGAGCTTCGTAGCTTTATGGGCCTTTCCAATTTATAACCAAGGTTTTTGTTGGGATTCTCTAATATCACTTGGCCTTTGAGTAAAATTAAAAAGAGTGGAGAAAAAGAAAAGTTTTTTTTGGTCTGAGGCACAACAAAATGAATTTTTGGAGTTGAAACATTGCCTTTATTCTACTCTAGTTCTCACGTTGCTAGATCTACAACAACCATATGAAATTGAGACAAATGCCTTTGACTATGTTATTAGTGTCGTTCTCACCCAACAAGAGAATTTGATGGCCTATCATAGTAAGACACTCTCTGATACTATTCAAAAATATCCCACCTATGATAAGGAGACGTACCCCATCGTGCATGTTTTCTGGGAGCGGAAACATTACATTCTAGGGAAGGATAAGATCATCCACATAGATCATCAACCTCTTTAGTTTATGCATACACAAGATAAGTCATAAAAATATCACCATAAAAAATGGTCCACATATCTGCAAAAATTCCATTTGAAAATTAAATACAAGAAGGGCAACACCAATAATGTTGCAGATTTCTTGAGTTGGCTCCCGGTTGTCGCACTGACTACTGTTCTCAACTCTTGTGGGCACAAGACTTCTAGATGGCCATAGGTATATAGAAATGATCTAGAATTTTCCACTACATACGATATGTTGATGGATGGAAAGAAGGTACAAGAATTCCACCTCTAGGATGCATTGTTGTGCTACCTCGGGCAACTTTTTGTTCCTTCAATTGAGCGTGATAGATTGATTTTGGAGATGGAATACAATTGGCTCGTAGGACACTTTGGTTTAAAGAAAACCATGGTAGTACTACAAAAGTACTTCTATTGGCTAAAAATCAGATGAGATGTTAGAAAATGTGTTATATCTTACACTTCATATACCATCACCAATCCAACCATTAGGAAGCAAGGTCTATACACTCCTTTTCATACTCCTAGCCATCCTTAGGAATCCAACTCCATGGATATATGTTTTTCACCCCTTCTACCACGCATGGTAACAACCATGTATTTGTGGTTTTTGATATATTTTCTAAGATGGCTATCTTGATTGCTTGCAGGAAGAGTATCATAACATAAGACACTACACAACTCTTATTCGAATGAGTGTGGATACATTTTCAGATTCCACGAACCATTGTATCAGATTGAGATAGCAGGTTACTAAGTGAATTTTGTTTAAGCAACTAGTCATTTTTGGACACTAAACTCACCAATTCGACTGTATTTCATCTCGAGATTGATGTTTAAACAGGGGTTGTCAATAGGATGATACTACTCATTCTATGCATGTAAAACTCCAAGTATCCACGAACATCAGATGAGAGTATTCTCTGTGTGAAACACAACTATAGCAGAGATCTCCATATCTTCACTAGCCATAAACCATTTCATGTGGGCCTGGATTTCAACCGTTGTTTCTCATTGATGTTGCAATGCCTCTTGTGACTACACAAACATAATCTGCACATGTTGAATCTGAAATTGATAAATCCACCAGGTTTATTGAATGCATCTAACAAAACTACCAACACATTCATGTTATCCTGGTTAAATCTAATGCTAAGTACAAACAATGTCATGATCAACATCAGGTGCCACATAAGTTTCAAGTTGGAAATAAAGTTTGACTGCGTTTGCAGAAGGAATTCCTTACTGGAGCCCATCGGAACATTTCACCACTCTGATATGGGCCTTACACCATCACCAAGGCTATGGGTGATAATTAGTTTGGGCTAAGTATTCCCTCACTCTTTGGTTTTCACCCAGTATTGAATGTGGACCGCCTTTGACCTTAATTTCCACTATTGTTTGACACATCAAACATTGTTGAGCAACTGACACCAACAAAGCTCAATCCAAATTGCATTGAAAATGCCACAACTGATCAGATCATGGATAAACAAATTAAGAACAATTTTTAATAGATGATCCAATTGTATTGTGTTATCAAAGCTAACTAGCTCCTATAATAATGCAAGTGGCTCACTAGGGATGAAGATCAACAGAAGTTTCCCCATCTCATGAACACACTCAACATAATGGGATGATTACTTCCAAAGGAGGGAGGACTAATCCAGGTGGATAGTGGTGTGCACCTGCCTATTCCACTTGGACCCCGAGCATTGTTTCCTTTGAGTTTCCTATTTTCCAGCATACTTTTTATTTTAAGCAATTTTTTGGATCATGAATGTCTAGAGCCATTTTGAGGCCCTAAACAATGCTTTTTGGGGAAATGGGAATAACCAGCCATTTGTAGTCTAAAATTATTTTCCTTGGATAGATATTTTTAATAAGGTATCAAGCACGCCAAATCAATATTATATGCCAAAGTTACAACCCCCAGAAGTTGATGCTCCAACTAACCCCATCGGGGCCCACAAACGTTTGGCACTTCATGTGTTAGAGATAGGTTTTTGGATTTTTAGGGTTTCTCATTATTTCTTCATGATAAAAAAGCCTCAAAGCCTCATTGTAGCTGATTTTTGAAGGCATGTAGCCATCACATCTCTCCTTGGAGATAAGCTACCATCGTATGAGCTAGTTTGTTTCTTTTTTGCATGTAAACAATTTTTTAGCAATTTCTATTTATTAATTGAAGTTTTATTTTTTTGTTTCTCTGTGTTTTTTTTAATATGTATTTCATTTCATTCCTTCACAAATCTGGGTCATTAGGTCAACCACCAGTGCAATAGTATATTTTAATTTTGGAGTGGCTTTAATTGTGGCTTGGTACAATAGTGTAACTCATTAATTGGTACCACAACAAAAGATTTGGATTAGTACGAGAATCACAATTTTAGGGTGGAAAAAAAATTATCATAGTGCACTATGAAGTAGAAAGATTTCATTTATTAGTTTCAGCAAACATTATTTGACAAAATAGTAAAATCAACAAGTTGGAATCTTTTAATATCCTTTTGGGGGGAGATCGTAAGAGGGGTAGTACGTAAACAATTTTCCATGGATGTCAAAGGGGGAGGTCAATAAAACATTGGAGATGTAATGTGTAACAAGATATTGAATATGGAGAGTGAGTAAGGGGGAGAGTGATTAACGATCGACTCTTTAAAACAAAGGGGTAGAGTGAGAAAATAGTAGTAGTTTCTTTACCCTAATAAGGGGAGTGTTACTATCAATGACCGATAATGTTTGGTTGTGCTACCCATCAATGCGAAATTGGGAGAACATTGAGCATGCCAGTTTTTGTCATTTATTTCAAGTCTAATTCATTCATGTCCAGTGATTTCAAGTTTAGGGGGATCTTGTTGAGGTTTTCATGCATGAGGCTTATGCTATTATTTATTTCTTGGTTGGTTCTATTAACAATGGACTAAGCCTAATATGCATTGGTTATTTTTGAACACCCTATATTTTAAGGAATTTTTTCTACATGTGATGAGATCAAAAGTACATGAAAAGTACTTGGTTTGATAGTCTTGTCCAATATCTTTCCAAGGGTATATGGCACTTAGGTTAATTCCCAAAGGACGAGGTAAAATCATAGTTTGAGGTGTTGAAATTAGACATGGTTCCAAAAGGGCCCCACCTTATTAGATTGGTGAATATGCAATAGAACGAGGAAAATATTAGGAGGGATAGTGAAATAACTAACGAGTAGTGGTACCTCAATGTGTCAGTCACAACACCCAACTGTAGGGTGTTGGAAGGCAAAAGTCAAGTACTGATTGGACCACTAAGTCCAAGCAATGTGCATAAAGTAGCATTAGGTGGAAAGTAGTGAGTTGTGAGTGGTAAGGCCATTCAGCTAAGCCAATGATCATAGGGGGTTGGGTATAAGTACCAAAGCACTTATTAGACTACCAAGCTATAAGCATTGTTACAAATAGTGAACATATATGACAGGTAGCAGGCAACAGCCTAATACACCAACATGAACTTGTAAGGCCATGAGGGTAGCTCCACAAATAAACTTGTCTATTGCATTAGCCATATCATGAATTTATACATGAGTTGAGGGACTCTTGGGATTCCAATTCCAAGGTCTTTTAGTTTCTTCAAATGCATATCTGACAATATTTACAATAATCCTTTTGGATTAGGTGTCAACATTCCCCCAATTAATCTAAAGGGATGTTGGTGAGTGCAAGCATCATTCTAAATCTTTCAAACTTTTCCCTTCCAAATGCTTTGGTGAATATATCTACAATTTGCTCATTTGTGGAACAATTCCGCAGGTGCATTGTTTTGGCCTCAACATGATGTTGAATGAGATGGTATTTTGTATTGATGTGCTTCATTTGATCACATAACTTTGGGTTCTTGGAAAAATTTATTGTAGAAGTGTTGTCAATCAAACAAGGAGTTGAATATACTTGTTTCTCCTGCAAATCTTCCAGAATTTTCTTGAGCCACACAATTTCCAATTTCCATCGTCTCTTTAGTTGTCACCACATATTCTTCCTTAATTGTGGAATACGCTGGAACTGACCATTTGCGTGACCTCTAGGAGATAGCTCCTGATCCAAGACTCATAACTTAACCTAAATTAGATACTGCAGTTTCTTTATCTCCATCGAAATCCGAATCAGAGTATACAATCAAGCTGAAGTCATCTACATGTGTATACTTGAGTCCAAATTCTTGAGTTTCCTTCAAGTACTTTAGAACCCTTTGTGTAGCAGACTAGTGACCCTCACAAGGATTTTACATAAACCTAGAGAGGATTCCAACAATAAATGAAATATTTGGTCTAGTAGTAGTTAGGTATTTGAGACTTCCAATGAACTGTCTATACTTCTTTGCATCCTAAAACTCTTTTCCTTCAATGGATGTGAGCTTTAATTTTTGTTCCATTGGAGTAGTTAAAGGATTTCATTCATCCATTCCAAACATGTTTAACAGATCTACAATATACTCCTTATAAGAGAGGAATATATACCTCAAATTTTGAGTTACTTCAATACTAAGATAATAGTGAACATTACCCAAATCTATCATTTCAAAACCTTTCCTTAGTTCTTTCTTTATGGATGCAATGTAGCTCTCATTGCTCCTTGTAATTAGAAGATCATCTACATATACCACAAGATATACAAAAAAATTTCCAACTTTTTTGAAAAACAAATTTGCATCATCAACATCATAATGGTTGAAATTATGTTTCATAAGATTCTCAATTAACGTCTCGTACTAAGCTCACGGTGCTTGCTTGATGCCATATCATGATTTTATAATCTTGCATTCTTTGTGTTCCTAACCCTTCACAACTAATCCTTTAAGATGAGACATAAAAACATTCTCTTTCAGATCCCCACTCAAGAAAGCAATTTTGACATCCATTTGATGGACTTTCAACCATTTTATGATGCCAAGGAAAAGAGTGTTCGGATGGTATCCCATTTTGTTGTGGAGGAAAAAGTATCCCCATAGTCGACCCCTTCCTTTTGTGCAAAACCTTTTTCCACAAGCCTTCCTTTGTGCTTGTCAAGTAAAACATCTCGTTTATACTTTTTCTTAAAGACCTACTTGTAGCCAATTGGTTTAGTTCCCAGTGGAGGATCAACCAGCTTCCGTGTGCCATTCTATATCAAAGCATCATATTATTTTTGCATCGCTTATTTCCATTCATAACGAGAAACAACTTATTGGAAGGAATTTGGTTGAAAATCTATAGACTAATTCAATTCACAGTCATAAGGAACATCCATATCAACCGATAAATCAGAATTGTCTACATCACCTCCATTTTGTCTGGTTGAGCTTATTGTTCTTGTCTTTACAACCTGATCAGAATGAACACTTTCATGTTTCTTTTTTAGATATTTTGGAGAACCTTTCTGAGATGGCCCACGCTGCTCAATTGTCTAAGATGGGGCTGAATCAAGATTTAGTCTCCCAATTCTGTCAATCACATCACTCAGAGTGTCATCAGTGGTTGGAGCTTCATGCGAGGGAGAGAGTGATTTAGAATAATATCGCATAGATTGATCTAGTATAAGAATCCTCCCTTCAATATGTGGAATCTCATTATCAAAATATTGAAAATACTTTGCATTTGTGAATCTATCCAAATGATCAATATTCCGCTCAACAACATTGTCCATCTTGGGAGATTCAAGAAAGATCACATCTCTATATATTATAAAATTCTTATTCACCTCCTCATAGAGACAATATGCTTTGGAGGTGTTTGAATACCCCAAGAAGATACATTTGCGACACCTCGCACGAAGTTTGTTTCTATATACCTTAGCTATCAAGGCATAGTAGGTGGAACCAAAAACCCTGAGATGCCTCACCGAAGGAATGTGGTCGTACCACATTTCATAGGGAGTCTTGTTTTTATAGTATTAGAGGGCACCTATTCTTTATATACATAGCACATAGAACTTCATCAGCCCAAAAAAACAATTTAACATTCTTGAAAAACATCATGGAACATACCATATTTAAGATTATCCTATTCATTCTTTTAGCTACTCCATTTTGTTTGGGATTATAGGGCACAATTGTTTTATGTTTGATCCCATGCCGACAAAGATAGTTTTCAAATTAATTTTATGTGTTTCTTTTCCATTATTAGTTCAAATAGATCCAATATGATATTTTTCATCATTTTCAATCCATCCATGAAACTTATTGAATGTTTCAAAAATTTTACATTTGTTCTTCAATAAGTAAAGCCAACACATTCTGGTGTAGGCATCAATAAATGCAATCATATATTTATTACCATTTTCTTAAGGAATAGGAAGTGGTCCACATAAATTAAAGTGAATGAATTCAATTTTTCTATGAGCTTTGGAATGAGAATCATGGAAAGACTATTTGTTGTGCTTTCCTAATATACAAGCATCACATTGCTTAAGTTTCCTAAGAATTGTAGGCAAACAAGTAAAACTTTTTTCTTCAACAAATGAAGGTTGGCATAGTTCACGTGTCTAAATATAGCATTCTATAAAATATTTTATGTAAATGCATGTTCAACACAGTGAGAACTATATTAAAAGTTGTGTGCATGAGAAGAGGTTCCTTGTAGCTTTTGAAGTCTTTCTTCTTCTATCCCATTCATGACAAGTGAGTGATCTGCTGCTTTTTTGACCTCAACCTTGCCATCAAATATGTGAATGGTGTGTTATTGTTGGTAGATGTGGACCAAAGATAGCAAGTTCCTCCTCAAATATGGGAGGTATAAAACATCATGTAGAAGAAAGTCTAGAAGCCCCAGGAGTTTGAGCCTGATGGTGCCAAGACCTAATGGCTTGAGTTTTGACTTATCTACAATGTATACTGCTCCTCAGTGAATTATTCAAATAGTCTTCTCCTAAAATTCATGTGGAAAATTTCTCCTGAATAAATCAACCAATCATATTTCCATGAAGAAAGTGAAGAATTGATTAAGTCTTTTGTTACTCCAATGTTTCAATGTGCGACAACATAATGAGTGGACTCAGGTGCTTTTCCTTTCCCCTTGTCAGTTTTTTGACCTTTTCTTTCATTTCTTTCCTGCTCAATTCTTTCTGAAGGTAGCTTATGTGTGGAAGCATCATGCCCATCTCTATTGCATCCTATGCAATGAGGATTATACTTTTCTCCTTGGAAATGGCTTCCCCCGATGCCTCTAAAATTATTCCCTACTCTTCCTCTTCGACCACCTCTTCCTCTAGAATAATCTTATTTTTCTGCTTTTGTGCAAGGCACATAACTTCTTTAGCAAACTAAGGAGTTTTCTTCCTATGAAAAGCCTTCGATCTCTCAACAAACTTCTTCTCAAGTGAGTCAAAGGTAATCTCCTTAATGTTTCCACTAGATTGCAATGACTCAAGATAATGTGAATAGATGGGGTATAGTTCCTTGACATAATCTATGAGAGGAATGCCTATATCAACACCAGTGGCTTTTATTTCATGCATAATTGATCTTACTTCTGATGCTAAGGAAAGAGGGTAATCATTTTTTAACTCAATATTGAACAACTTCAAGTTTAGAGTGTGAGTCATAAAATTCCTTGAACTTCTTTAAGGCTTCAAAGGTATTTGAAAATGGAGAAATATTTCGACTCACCTCTTCATTTACTAACACTACAATCAAGGCATAGGCCTTTATGTTCTTCTTTTCCCAAATGGCAAGTTCCTTATCTAAAGTGGGATTTTCCAGTACATTGTATCCTACTGCTTCACAAATTCCTTTCCACAACTAATTGAAAATCAAGGTGTGCTTTATCTTCCTTGAGAACTGATGATAGTTCTCTTTTATAAAGAGAACCAATCCCGTAATGGAAACTAGTGAATTCATCATAGAAAAGGACTATGTGCTTTGATTTTGAAAATAATGTAGCTTTTCTTTTTTCCTTCTTATAAAATTGATTTAAAAAGCTTCACTACTAACTTCACTCTTCCCTATAAAAATTTCAATTTCATATATAAAAGGAGAGAAATGAATTTATTATATACCATATATTGCTATTAAAGAAAGTTCAAAAAATTCCATATGCCCTCACATATATGAACTTTTATGTTATGAACCCTCTAATGATTATTCACACAATAAAAAAAACACCATTCGGTCTTCATAAATGCATAAAACGGTTTCACATGACAGGAAACCAAAAATATGTATTTTTTATACACGATTTCTAATATACCCATATGTCTAGCATATTAATAAATGAATTCCATCACATACACCATACGGTCCAACGTACCATTCAACTCATCCTGGTTTGATGCATAAGTTTCAACTAAATACACAGTACGAGCGCATAAGTTTCCACCAAATATAAATAATATGCCAAGCACAAAAGCATGAGGAAGCAACGCCAAGCTCATACAATGCTCCTTTGAAGAGTCTAGGATTTTCTTGGCTTCTATATAGCTGAATATGAAAATCTGGACAACGCTCTTGTTTCACAAGGTTGGCAACAATACGATGAAATGGATATTTTGTGAAAGGTTTATGATGCACTGAATGTACTTACCGAAATGGAAATAAGGTAGACTGGCATAATGAAGATTGGAATATGGTAGAATGACAAGGTTGAAATAATGACAAGTTTGAGGAAAAGGAGTTACTAAGCGAGAGAGAGATGGTGGACCTGTTCTCCTATACCATGTCAGGCCAGGAGAGTAACTCCACAAATAAACTTGTTTATTGCAATAGTGATATCATGAATTTATACATGAGTGGAGAGATTCTTGGGTTTCCAATTCCAAGGTCTCTTGGTTTCTTCAAATGCATAACTTACAATATTTATAATAATCCTTTTTGATTATGTGTCAACATATGTGGAAACACATATTAGATGTAACCGCCCCCACCCCACATTTACCCAATTTCACCAATTTTCTAGGGTAAACGTGAGACGAAGAGTTACTATTACATGACCTGACCTCCAAGCTTAAGTTATGGAAGTGGGGTTGACAACTAATACCCAATGACAAGAAACTGACATCCTACATGGCTTATGAGAGACTCTAGGGCCAGAAAACCACCCCACATGACCAAACCCTAAGCTAGACTGCTTTTTCAATGACTTGGACTCCCAACCACATGCACAAGCCTCGAAGAGTGTGGTTAGGACCCTCAAACTACATCCAAAAATCTACTTGAGCCTAGTTGTGACCAAAAATCCTCAGTTTAGAGGGTGTGGTCATGAGATTGATACACAATTCTAGGTCAGCCTTGAGACCACTGACTAGAATTTCCTAAGACTTTACAAAATGATAAATGACTTGAAGACAATTATAATCATACAAAATTTGAACATGGACTGGACCTAACAAGGTCTAAGCATGACAATCATTTCATCAAAATATGGTGAACATGTATTCTACAGGACATGAATACATATCTGAACATAGAAGTTTGAAACTTATTGTAGAATCTGTTGGCATTATGTTTCTGGTATGGCTATATGTTACAGATGTTGTACTTGATGGCAACTCCCGTGGCAAGGCTCTCAATATGTTGAAAATTAAGAAGTACACAGGAAATCAGTTCAGAAGGTGCGTACCCGCAGGTACACCATGCTTGGACCGCGTCCAGATACGCAGGCCAGCCGTTCAGGAGGTGCGTACCCCCAGTGCACACATTTCAAGGCAGAGAAAAGCACACGTGGGGTTTCTTATGTTTTACTCTTGGTATTTAGCTGACGGTATTTGTGTTATTACCATTTTAGGATCGTGGTATTGTTCCATGATTTTAGGAGGAGATTGCCTATATAAAGCAAAGGAGATCACTTGGCTAAGCATCTTTTGCAATTGAATATCTTTAGATCTGAAATATTGGGTTATGATCTTAAAAGCTTGATCTATATGAAAGGGAAGTTGAAGGCGAATCTGTGAAGGGTGATCTCTCGAGCGCATGATCAGATCTGAGCAACTGTGCCACTCTGGTGGACTGCCTTTTCGGCCCTAATCAGAAGGCCGCAGGTGTTTAACAGAAGAGCTGCGTGGGTACGCAGAGCAGAAACAGGAGATCTGCGTGGGTACGCAGAGCAGAAACAGGAGACCTGCGTGGGTACGCAGAGCAGAAGAAGAAGAGCTGCGTGGGTACGCAGAGCAGAAGAAGGAGAGCTGCGTGGGTACGCAGAGCGACTAAGGTTCAAGTGCGTACGCATAGTAAAAGTACACGGCGCGATAGTATTTTTGGGTGCGTACCTGCAGTAACAGTACGCGGCGCGATAATGTCTCTGGGTGCGTACCTACAGTAATAGTACGCAGCGCGGTTGAAGGAACAGTGCGTGGGCACGCAGTGCGGCAGAAGGATCTCTGCGGGTATACGCAGGAAAGCAGAAGGTGAACTGCGTAGCGACGCAGGCCACAGAAGGGAAAACTGCGTATCTGTCTTAAAATGTTCTGTTGATTGAATTTTTCTGTTGATAAGGTGTTCTGGGTTAGTTCCGTTATTGTTGATCTGATAACTGTAGTGGACTGTAACTTTTATGTACTTGATGATCATTTGATGCTTTATGAAAAGAAGTAGGGGGTTGTAGCTCCCTTCCAGGAGAGACTGGAAAACGAGAGAGAGAGAGTTGTAGCTCTCTGCAGGTTGCAGCCTGCGTACTGGTAAAGGACTGCACCAGTACAAAACCATTGTAAAAGAAGTTTCTAATTTGAAAGAAGATAGAGACATATTGCAGCAGGTGGTTTTCACCCACATTGGGTTTCCACCTTACATCTTGTGTTCTTTGGTGTGACTATCTGTTTTTCTTTGTTCATGCTCATTATTTTATGGTACTGACATGCAAAAATAATTCAAAGAACAAATAAGGAAGATTTATTAAAAGAATTAGATAATACTGATTCACCCCCCCCTCTCAGTGTTATTTTCAACAATTGGTATCAGAGCAGGTCCTTCAGAGAAGCTTGATCGCTTGAAGGTAGATCGTTCATCATGAGCAACTACGAGAGAGAAGCATCAATCAGGCCACCGGTTTTTGATGGGACAAACTTCAATTATTGGAAGCTAAGAGTTACTGCCTATCTTCAATCTCTTGGTACAGAAGTTTGGGACATCGTAGAGACAGGCTATGCTTTTCCTTCAGCTACTCCTACAGATGCAGCCGAGAAAAAGAAGTATGAAACAAATGCGAAAGCAGTCAGTACTCTATTAGGATGTATATCTCAATCAGAATTCATGAAGGTAATGCACTATAAATCTGCAAAAGAGATATGGGACAAAATTGTCACGAGCTATGAAGGAGACGAACAGGTAAAGCGTGCTAAACTTCAAACTCTCAGAATTCAGTATGAGACTCTCAAAATGTATAATGATGAAAGTGTGGCTAACTATTTTCTTCGGGTAGATGAGGTTGTTAATTGTATGAAGAATTTGGGTGAAGAAATAAAAGAGGCTATTGTGGTTGAAAAGGTCCTAAGATCATTGTCCCCCAAGTTTGAATCTAAAGTATCTGCAATAGAAGAAAAGGAAAATCTTCGAATTCTTACTATGTCTCAGCTACATGGAATTCTAACTGCTTATGAAATGAGAAAGGGAGGTCCATCAGACAGAAGAGAAGCTGCTTTCAAAGCATCAGGCAAAGGAGATTATTATGGAGCAAGCCACGTCCCGGAAGAAGAGGAAGAAGAATCAAATTTTGTCAGAAATCTTCAAAGGGGTTCTGGAAGGTTTAGAGGTAAGTTACCTTTTAAATGCTTTGCTTGTGGAAGAGTAGGTCATTATGCTGCAAAATGTCCTTATAAGGATAAAGGAAAGGAACCTGCTAGATGGAACAAGAAACAGAACGCAAATAAGAAAAGCTACTACACTCATGAAGATAGTGATGGTCTATCAAACAGTGATGAAGATGAACAAGGTAATGAATATAAGTTGTTAATGGCATTTGAAGATGATGATTATATGGATGCTATAGATGTGGATAAACTTTATGATGAAATTACTAGACTCAAGAGATGTATAGAAGAAAAGAACATGATCATTGATACTCTACAATTTCAAATTGATGAAAAGGAAAAACCTCTTGAAAAATTAGAAGGTGAAATTGTTGGTCTTAGAAAAGAGATTGAGAAAACAAAAGCTATTAATCTCAAGTTTGCCAAAGGATCTAAAACTTTGGATGAGATTATCAATGTGCATCGGTCTCCACTAAACAAGACAGGTTTGGGCTATAATGGAGAAACTTCTCAAGCATCCACCTCAAAAAGTTATCTTGATGCAGCAAGAAGAAATGAGCAAAAGAACAATGAAGATCATCAGGTAAAGCAGGGACGAATTACAAACAGAAACTATCAGGGGCAATCCATCTTGAGGGTGAACAAAAGCTACAACCAACCACAGGTAAAATCTTCTCAATTTGGTTCAAGAATAGATGAAAATAGAAATTACAATCAGTTGGCTGGTAGATTCGATAACCGCAGAAGTTTCTTCAATGGACAATGCTTTTCTTGCCATAACTTTGGTCACAATGTAGCTCAATGTGTTGCATATAAAACGATCATGACTAGGGAAGCTCAAAAACAAAGAAGTATGACAGGGATTACAAAAAGGACCTATAACAACTTTTCGGTTCTTGAAAATGAAGCTGAATGTTCTATTTGCAATAACTTTGGTCAGGAAGACTCTGAATGCAGGAGCAGGTTTCAGCAGAAAAAGGAACAAGCCTCAAGCACCAAAACATGGAGAATAAAGGAACCTCAAACAGAAAGATGTGGGATAGCATTTTATGCAGAAGGACAGGAAAATCTATGGTACATTGACAGTGGATGTTCGAAGCATATGACAGGTGATAAAGAAAAACTTGAGTCTTATTCTGCTCTAGAAAAGGGAAAGAAAGTCTCTTTTGGAAATGATACTCCTGCAACTATAAAAGGAAAGGGCATTGCTCAGTTAAAAGAAAAGGTCAAGGCTGGAAATGTTTTGTATGTTGACGGATTGAAGCATAATCTTCTAAGTGTCAGCCAGATGTGTGATCAAAGAACCGAGGTTATATTCAGATCAAATGGATGTCTTGTTCGTGATCTTGATACAGGTAAAACAGTGATCAAAGGCAAAAGAACTCCAAATAATCTGTACATATTTGAAGAAGGACAACAACAATGCTATCTGAGCAAGGATGATGAGCACTGGCTATGGCATCGGAGGTTGGGGCATCTAAGCTTTTCACAAATAAGGAAAGCATGCAAATATCAGGCAGTTCGCGATCTTCCAGACATCAAAATTCCTGACAACACCATATGCAAATCATGTCAGTTTGGAAAACAAACCAGAACTAACTTTCCAGAGAAGGAAGGATCAGCTAGCATGCCTCTTGAGCTAGTACATACAGATACATGCGGTCCATTCAGGAAAAGAACACCTAGAGGAGAAGAATACTTGATATTATTCATTGACGATTTCTCCAGGTTTGTCTGGCTAGGACTTATGAAGCACAAAGATGAAGCATTCGAAAAATTCAAATCCTTCAAAGCTTTGGTTGAAAATGAATCAGGTCACAAAATTAAGTGCCTCAGATCCGACAGAGGTGGGGAGTTTACCTCAAATGAATTTTTCGATTTCTGTGAAGAACATGGGATAAGAAGAGAATTCTCTACAGCTAGAACTCCTTGGCAAAATGGAGTTGTGGAAAGAATGAACAGAACAGTCCAACAAATGGCTCGTGCTATGCTTGATGAATCAGGAACTCCCGCAACTTTCTGGGGTGAAGCTGCACATGCTGCGGTTGTTATTCTCAACAAAACAAATGTCAGGGTGAACAGCACTCAAACTCCTCATGAGCTCTGGAGTGGTAAGACTCCTTCGGTAAAGCACTTCAAAATCTTTGGGAGCAAATGCTATATCAAGAATACTGATGAGCAGCTTGGCAAACTTGAACCTAGAGCAGATGAAGGCATTCTTCTTGGTTACTCTCCACATAGCAAAGCATACAAATGCTACAATAAAAGACTTGGCAGAATTGTTGACAGCATTGATGTAGTGGTTGATGAGAAGGGATACATTCCTAGGCAAGTTCATCATGAAGACATCGGAGAAGATGAAGGCTATCCTCAAAGACAGAATGATGAAGAAGAAGAACCTCAAGAAGAACCAGAGGAGCAGACAAGAATAGAAGAGAAAACCCCATCCAGATATGTTCAGAAGAATCATCCAGAATCTCAGATTGTGGGGCAGAAAGAAGCAGGTGTACAAACAAGAAGAACAGTTGCAGAAGCCTCAAGCTATTTGGCATTACTATCCTCCACTGAACCACAAAATGTGAAAGAGGCATGCAAAGATGAATGTTGGGTGAAAGCAATGGATGAAGAACTTGAGCAAATCGAAAAGAACAACACTTGGGAGCTGGTTCCTAGACCAAAGGATAAGAATGTTATCGGAACAAAATGGGTCTTCAAAAACAAATTGAATGAAAATGGAGAAGTAATTAGAAACAAGGCCAGACTTGTTTGTAAAGGGTATGCGCAGCAAGAAGGAATAGACTTTGAAGAAACCTTTGCTCCTGTTGCAAGACTTGAGGCCATCCGAATGTTCCTTGCTCTCTCAAGTTTTCAAAACTTCAAAGTATTTCAAATGGACGTGAAATTAGCTTTTCTAAATGGAGACTTGGAAGAAGAAGTATACATTGAACAGCCAGATGGGTTCATTCTTGGAAATGATCCAAATCTTGTATGCATATTGAAAAAGGCTCTCTATGGTCTCAAACAAGCTCCAAGGGCTTGGTACTACCGTTTGGACAAATATCTTCATCAACAAGGTTTTTCAAAAGGATCAGCAGATAGCAATCTTTATATAAAAGTTGAAAATGACAAATTGCTAATACTTGTTGTGTATGTAGATGACATTATTTTTGGGAGCAATGAAGAAGCTATGAGTCAAAGCTTTGCCTTGGTCATGCAGAAAGAATTTGAAATGTCCTTGCTAGGAGAACTGACATATTTCCTTGGTTTGCAAATCCAACAAAAGGAAGGAGGAATCTTTTTATCTCAAACCAAGTATCTCAAACAGATTTTGAAGAAATATGGTATGGAAGATGCAAAACCAGTATGTACACCCATGGTCACAGGATGTAGCCTCAGTGCAAATGATGAATCTGCAGCAGTACATCAACCAACCTACAGATCTATGATTGGAAGTTTACTTTATTTGACAGGTACCCGACCGGACATCATGCATGCAGTTGGAATAGTTGGAAGATTTCAGGCAAATCCGAAGGAGACTCATCTTCAAGCAGTGAAGAGAATTTTCAAATATCTTCAAGGGACTCAAAATTATGGCTTATGGTATCCTAGAGATACAAATATTACACTTCATGCATATACAGATGCAGATTGGGCCGAAAGCGTGGATGACAGGAAAAGCACAAGTGGTGGTGCGTTCTTTATGGGTTCCAGACTGGTATCTTGGTTCAGCAAGAAACAGAGTTCAATTGCCTTGTCTACAGCTGAAGCGGAATATGTTGCTGCTGCATCTTGTTGCACCCAACTCCTTTGGATGATGCAGACTTTGCAGGATTTTCAAATCACTTGTACACCACCAATACCCATCTTATGTGATAACACAAGTGCAATCAGCATCTCAAAGAATCCTGTTATGCATTCGAAAACCAAGCACATACCAATCAAGTACCATTTTCTCCGGGAACAAGTACTTGAACAGAAGGTCAAGTTGGAGTATGTTCCTTCTAAGGAACAAGTTGCTGATATTCTCACCAAACCATTGCCCAGGGACACTTTTGAATACCTCAGGCAAAAGCTGGGGGTTGTTGATGCATCATCTTATTGTTGAACCTTTTCTGATTAATGGTACAGGTTCAGGGGGAGCATATAATGCATTGTTGGCATTATGGAGGATGGTCAGAAGGAGATCTTGGAAATAGCTGCAATATGTCTCTATCTCTTTCATGGTGGATTATGGTTCTTTGATACAGATCTGGTTCATGTTCTTAGGGGGAGCATACCCCTTTGCCCTTGATGTCAAAAGGGGAGAATGAAGCTGAAGATTGTGAGGTTGCCATCAAGTCCAAAGGGGGAGATTGTTGGCATTATGTTTCTGGTATGGCTATATGTTACAGATGTTGTACTTGATGGCAACTCCCGTGGCAAGGCTCTCAATATGTTGAAAATTAAGAAGTACGCAGGAAATCAGTTCAGAAGGTGCGTACCCGCAGGTACACCATGCAGGGACCGCGTCCAGATACGCAGGCCAGCCGTTCAGGAGGTGCGTACCCCCAGTGCACACATTTCAAGGCAGAGAAAAGCACACGTGGGGTTTCTTATGTTTTACTCTTGGTATTTAGCCGACAGTATTTGTGTTATTACCGTTTTAGGCTCGTGGTATTGTTCCATGATTTTAGGAGGAGCTTGCCTATATAAAGCAAAGGAGATCACTTGGCTAAGCATCTTTTGCAATTGAATATCTTTAGATCTGAAATATTGGGTTATGATCTTAAAAGCTTGATCTATATGAAAGGGAAGTTGAAGGCGAATCTGTGAAGGGTGATCTCTCGAGCGCATGATCAGATCTGAGCAACTGTGCCACTCTGGTGGACTGCCTTTTCGGCCCTAATCAGAAGGCCGCAGGTGTTTAATAGAAGAGCTGCGTGGGTACGCAGAGCAGAAATAGGAGATCTGCGTGGGTACGCAGAGCAGAAACAGGAGACCTGCGTGGGTACGCAGAGCAGAAGAAGAAGAGCTGCGTGGGTACGCAGAGCAGAAGAAGGAGAGCTGCGTGGGTACGCAGAGCGACTAAGGTTCAGGTGCGTACGCATAGTAAAAGTACGCGGCGCGATAGTATTTTTGGGTGTGTACCTGCAGTAACAGTACGCGGCGCGATAATGTCTCTGGGTGCGTACCTGCAGTAATAGTACGCAGCGTGGTTGAAGGAACAGTGCGTGGGCACGCAGTGCGGCAGAAGGATCTCTGCGGGTATATGCAGGAAAGCAGAAGGTGAACTGCGTAGCGACGCAGGCCACAGAAGGGAAAACTGCGTATCTGTCTTAAAATGTTCTGTTGATTGAATTTTTCTGTTGATAAGGTGTTCTGGGTTAGTTCTGTTATTGCTGATCTGATAACTGTAGTGGACTGTAACTTTTATGTACTTGATGATCATTTGATGCTTTATGAAAAGAAGTAGGGGGTTGTAGCTCCCTTCCAGGAGAGACTGGAAAACGAGAGAGAGAGAGTTGTAGCTCTCTGCAGGTTGCAGCCTGCGTACTGGTAAAGGACTGCACCAGTACAAAACCATTGTAAAAGAAGTTTCTAATTTGAAAGAAGATAGAGACATATTGCAGCAGGTGGTTTTCACCCACATTGGGTTTCCACCTTACATCTTGTGTTCTTTGGTGTGACTATCTGTTTTTCTTTGTTCATGCTCATTATTTTATGGTACTGACATGCAAAAATAATTCAAAGAACAAATAAGGAAGATTTATTAAAAGAATTAGATAATACTGATTCACCCCCCCCCCTCTCAGTATTATTTTCAACAGAATCACCAAGAAGCTCTAATGCCCTCTCATAAGATCTGAAATAACATTTTTTATCCCATGCATTCATGAACCATCAAATACTTATCAAATACTAAACAATACATAGCTATAGTACATTGCAAATCCATGCTTATAACTAGCATATAACCATATTATTAACCATGTCATATAAAAACCATAAAATCACCATAATAACAAGTACAAGTGCTCATAGATTACAATAGTAAAATAGCTCTAATTCACTTATGAAAAATCCAATGAAGTTAGGGACTTCCACGTACTACTCGACCATAAATTGGGCTGAACCAAATCTTCCTTTCAGCCAATCACTCTCGTGCCATACTCCAAGCATGAATGTGGGATCTCAATATATAAAATACTAGTTCTTCCGAAATATCAAAACACCTCCAGCCTCAGGCTACCATGATCCTGCCAAAACCAATCAAGAGATCACTAAGACCAGAACAGGCTTGGATTCCTTAGAGTTTCTTCATAATTACCTTGATGAATTTTCCTATCTCCACCCACCTGTTGAGGTCCTCCCAATGATTAAACCACCTCCACCCAAAACCCTTGTGAATTTTCTTGATACCACCTCACCTGCTTCTAAATGCTTTTGGAAACCCAAATCTCAACTAGAAAAGAACCCCATCACACCATGGCTATCCAGAAATAGAAAATCAAGGATAAAACAACTTTCACACCTAGAAAAACCCATACCAATGACAACAAAAGAACCAAACAAACAAATGGATGTACCATGCATTCACAAACCAACTAGAAAATAACACATGCAACCTGTTAATTGAAAATTCCTTCTATTAAAGCTTCTTGATCCAACCTTTCCTTCCTTGTCCTCTACTTTCCTTGTTCTTCCCTTGATTTCCTTATCTTTCCTTGCTTTCCTTTCTCCAATGCTAGTGTGCTCCAAGAATGATTTAACTATGCAATGGTATGAGATAATAGAGAAAGCTCCAAAAATGAACTAACGAAAAGTTGAACCAACCAAAATATAAACTAAAAAAAATTGTGAATTGATCCTTGGAAGTGTTTTTATCATTGAGGCCTATATTTTTCTTTATTTTCCTCTATTTTTCCTTCAATTTCCTCTCATGCAAATTTCTTACCTTTCATCTCCCTTTTCACCTATTTTACTTTATTTTCATAAATAAATGCCAATTAATTCATGTTTTCCTTTGCCAATGCCTTTGGCAATTTTGTTAGCCATAATAAACTTAAAGTGACACCCACTAGGATGTTTTTACAAACATTTAGCATGGAATATGTGTCCCATGACCTTGGTCTTATTATTTTTCCTTTATTAACTTTATTACAAGAAATTTTAACCCAGAGCTATTATAAGCCCCTCCCCCCTGGGGGAACACTATCCTCAGTGTTGTATGCACCTATGACCAGCGAACCACTGAAAGTAAAACATACTGCTTGTGGAGCTTTATAAATTAGTTCCATTCATTATTTCTAATGAACAACCTACTGAAAAGCAAAACCAACACAACAAACATGGCAATCATACCACTTATTGGAGCTTTATAACATATCTCATTATATTATTTAAAGTAGCAAACCATATACATATATACATATACCAAAACTCCCTTGCCTTAATCAACAAAAAATGAAGGATGCATAGCCCACATTTGATTACCAATCTCCCATGTAGCTTCAAGAAATTTCAGTGTCCACAATAATTCAAGTCTGTAGGCCATTATTCCAATCCTCTCAAAGATATCAAGAGGCCCCCAATAAAAAGGTTTCCACTTGGCACATGACCTAATCCTCAAGCAGATGTTCTTATGCTTTATTTGTAGGTACACATGCTCCCCAACCTAAAACTACAAAAAGGCCCTGCGTTGATCTTCATAACTCTTTTTCTTGACCTGTGTTGTCTTCAAATTCCTCTTAGTAACCTGCATTTCCTGTTTTATCTTTACCAACATGTCCATTCCAATTAGTACCTTTTTCACTGGATCTAGGGAAAATTTTAAGGATGGAAATGTATGTTAAAGTTTAGATGCATTGGCGAATCTTACTAATCCCTAACATGCAAATTGCAAAATATTTGGGGATATTTTTTGTAAAAGTACTTAGATCTATAATAAATTTATAATATTCTATATAAAATTTTTGTAATTTTTTAGGCAAAATAATTTTATACTACAAAATTTGGGCGAATAACTTTTTAAAAAATTGGAAATTGGCGAATATTTTTTTTGGAAAAAACGAGAAAATTAGCCCACCTACGAATATTAGCCCTTAAAATTTTCCATGACTGGATCACTGCAACTGATGGGAGTATTACAACTCTACCCATAAATTGCCTCAAATAGACTCCTCATCAAGGACTCCAGATATCCATTATTATATGCAAACTCTACAAGTGGAAGATAATCACAAGATAGTCTTCCCACTTCCTCTACTAGTGCATAACATACATCGTTTACATGTCCTCCAGAATCGTATTAAGCCTCTCTATCGATCCATGTGTTTATGGATGATAAGATGTACTAAAATCCAACTTTTTCCACAAACCTGCAAACAAATCCTTCCAAAACATGGAAGTGAACTTGGCATCTCTACCTGAGATGATCTTCTTGGGGACACCATCCGATCTCACTATCCCCCTGATTAAGACCTGAGCTACCTCACTATATGAATTAGTTCACTTCACTATAATGAAGTGAGCTACCTTGGTCAACATCTCAACCACAACCATGATGGAATCATGATGCTTTGGTCTCCTTGGAAAACATTCAATGAAACCCATGGACATGACCTCTCATTTCCATTCAAGAATCAGAAATGGGTGCAATAAACCACCTAGATGCTTGCACTCTACCTTTAGTTGTTGACAATCCAAACACCTTACAATGAAATCAACTACCTCTTTCCTCAAATTCAGCCAACAATAAAAATTCTTCATAGCTTTCAAAGTCTTTTGATATTCCAGGTGAACTGAATATGGCTTGACATGAAATTTCCTCAAGATAAGATTCTTGAGCTCATTGTTGTCTGACACATAGATCCTACCCCTAAATCTCACCAAACCATCTATCGTGAGATGATAATCCACATCTTGATCACTTGTACCCTATTATTGTAACTTTGCTTAAGTTATTGGTATATGTCATCATGTTGTCATGCCTACAAGCTTTGATCTTGTAAATTTGTCCCATATGAACTCATAGGTGCTATGTGATTGACCAACACTCTCTTGCTAAGAGCAACTGCAACCCTATTCTCCTTACCCTTAATGTTCTTGATCTAGAAGTGAAACTCAGTAAGTGTAGCCAACCATTTATCTTATCTGACATTCATATTAGATTGGTCAAACAAGTATATCAGCCCACTATGATCACTCATCAAAACAAACCTCCTGCGAAGAATATAATGTCTCCACATCCTCAATGCATGAATGATCGTTATTAACTGAAGGTCATGAGTCACATAATTTTACTCGTGCCCATTTAAATTTCCTTGACTCGTAGCATACCATCTATCCCTCTTGCATTATGACTCCAGAAAGTCCTCCCTTGCAAGCATCTATACACACCATAGACTCTTTATCTAGATTTGGAGTGTTCGTAAGAAACTTCTTCAACTAGCCAAAATTGGTTGCACATTCCTCTGTCTATTCAAAATTATTTCCTTTCCTCTGTAAATATGTAATAGGATAGAAAATCCATGAGAAATTCTTGATGAAACCTCTTTTAATAACCTTCTAACCCCATGAATGATCTGACCTCATCCACATTCCTAGGAGCTTCACATTCCATGATAACTCTAATCTTTTTTGAGTCCACTGCTATGCCTTCCTTGGAAACAACGTGCCCCATGTAATGAACTTCTATTTGAAAGAAATTACACTTACTAATCTTGGCATACAACTTATGCTCTCTCAATAATCTTAAAATTGTTGCAAGGTTTTCTACATGCTCTTCCTCACTCTTAGAATATATTAGAATATCATCAATGAATACTATCACAAACTTGTCTATATAAGGCAACAACACATTATTCATCAAACACAAGAAAGTAGCTAGAGCATTAGTCAAACCAAAAGAAACCATAACAAAGTCATAATTCCCATACCTTCTACGGAAATAAGTCTTGTAAAGTCTTGTGAATTTCCTATTATTTGATGCATACCTAATGACACATTGATGTCAAATCAATATTCGAGAACATTGGGTCTCCCTTCAGCTGATCAAACAAGTCATCAATCTAATGCAATGGGTGCATGTTCTTAATAATCACCTTCTTCAACAGCGTATAATCAATGCACAACCTAATAGTACCATCCTTCTTCTTCACAAACAACACTAGTGCACCCCAAGACAATAAACTTGGCCTAATGTATCCCTTGTTAAGCATTTCCTTCAACTACAACTTCAGTTCAACAATTTATGGAGCACTCATCTTGTAAGGTGCCTCTGATGCTGGTGTTTCTCCTGGTACCAACTCAATAGAAAAGTCCACTTCCCTATTAGGAGGAAACTCTAGAATCTCTACTAGGAATACATCTTGAAACTGTGCAAAATCGGCTAGCTCTTCAAGACTTTCGCATCCTCAACATCCTTACCTTTGTCACTAGAAAAATGCACTGTGAACAAGACAAATCCTTTCCCGCAACCTCTTGAGTTCTAAAACTGCCTCTTTCTTCAGCAATTTTCTCATCCTTCTTCCTTTTCTTTTCCATGAAAAATGCATCCTTAATCATCATAAGCCATTACACATTGCCTCAAGAAGTATATTTCAGTGATTTACAAGTTATATTGTTATGTTTTTTATTTGAATAGGTTTTTTATTTGAATAGTTTTTTATTTCAGCTATAGAACGCAACCACATTTCGTAGCTAACCGGCTACTCCACAGCCATCTCTAGGCTTTTGTAGGTTACAGGTGCCAAGAGATGAAACGGACCACATGGGTACCTTGGAAAACATCAGAACATGGATGGTATCCTATCCATTTGGCCAAGATTGATGAGAAGGACCCCGGTCAAAGGGAAGTCAATGGAAGAAACCTATGGCTAGTAGAACTCTGTTTTTGCACAATTCTGAGCGTTGGATTTGAGGCAATCTCCTGAAGCCAAGGACCTCATCCGCCACCTGCATAAATAGAATCCAACAACCACTATTAGAAGATTTATTTTTCAAGGCAACCAAAGACAAGAATTCCAAATACATTTCATGTCTATGTGTTTTGCTGTAGATGAATTCTCTCTTCAAAAAGTTGTATATTTTCCCTATAAATACCAGCGTTTAGAACGCAGAAGAAATTCAAGTTTTTTCTTATGTAATAGTGCATATTTCCGCTTTGTAGTGTGAGAAACTCAGTGCTCTGTTTTAATATAACAACTTTGCTTTCAATGGATACCTGAAGCGTGTGAAGTGTTGATTCCATTTTGATAATCCGAGACCTTGTAGAGGGCCCCTAGGTGAAGGGTACATTGTATTTCTGTACATTTTATTTATGTTTGTTTTTCTTAGTTTAATTGTACACTTACCGTGTTTTTCACCATGTTCATAATCATTTTCTAACACTGTGTATATTGTAGCTTGTGTCATTTATTTCACTAATTCAGAGTAGTTGCATTCCAGTGTAGAATAGTCCTTTAAGTTTTCATTGCTTTCTAGTCTCTTGACTATAGTTTTGAAATTGATGTCAATAACATAATTCGATTTATTTCATATGTTGTTCCTTAGTTTCTAGATTTTAAATTAAGCTATTCAATGCCTTTTTCTTATTAGTGTAGTCACTCATGATGTAAATGAATGTTTCGAAAAGCCTTTCGTTGATGGTTAATCCTCAAACTAAATGGTGAAATGTTGTATTTATGAATGAGTCTTTAATTACAATTGTTGTTCATTAGTTTTTGACTTCAGTAGTTCAATGTCATTTTTTTATCAGTTTAGTAACTCATGATATAAATGGATATTTCCAAGAACCCTTTTAGTTGAAGGTTAATCCTAAAACTAAGTGGTGAAATGTTTTATTTATGAGTGAGACTTTCTTTGCATTTTCATGTTTACTTTCTTAGAATGATGAACAATGAGATCTCTCAAGATTGTTATTAGAAGGAGGTAGTTCTCCCTACGTTATGTAGCTGAGTGTCAATAATACTTCATTTAGCCTTGCTTTCATAATAGAATAATCGCAATTTCATTTTTAGTCCTTCACTTAGTTTAGCTACAGTTCCATCTTTAGTTTTTTATTAAGCTTTAATTCTACAAATAGATTCGATAGTAGAAGTAATCTTATTTCCAGTATTTTATTTTTGGTTTATCATATATAGCTCCAATCTCATTTCATTATTGATTTATCATAGATAGCTGCCATTTTATTTTCTCATTTAAAAACTGTAGTTTTGTAATTAAGTAGATAGTAGTTTTGAAGTCCTTTCAGTTCATGTTTTGGAAACAATTATAAAAGCAATAAGAGAAGGTTTGTTTTTCACTTTCTTGTTTAAAAAAAAAACTTTACTTCCAAAATTGGCCTAAAAGCACTTTTAACTTACATTTCATTTCTCTAGTTTCTTAGCAGCAGTAGATTAAGATTTTGTTTACATTGCAGAACATTAGGAATCAAAAGAACAAAACCCCAAAACAAACATAAAATCAAAAATAGTGAGGTAAGAAAGGGTCATCTAGCACATATAGTGCACTACACTTCATTAGTTTACGATACCCAGATTGATAATTTATGTAGCAATTTAGGACACTAAATTGACTGAACACAACCACTCTTAGCCTATATAGTTGTAACCATTCTCACCTATGTAGGCTTCCTCTTACACTACAATGTTCTCTTCTCTCCATCATCGTCCAAGAATTCAATAGCCTTCTCATAACAATCCACCTTAGCTTTGTTAAGGTACAACCAATCCATACCTAGAAGCATTATACTATATGATCCCAAAGGAAGCACATTTAGATGCCCTGATGTAGGCATACCATTTAGGTCAAATGCATAATCTCTTACCCAATGATGAACTCTTTTCTTAGTACCTATAGCCAACTACACCAATCAAGACACTGCATGCCATTCTTTTCTCAAACCGCACTTATCCACAAAATCAGAATTAACATAATTATAATTAGATATAGGGTCAATCAAAATGGAAACAAGTCGATCACTTATCTTACCTTCCAAATTACTAATGGATGTCTAGTGATCCACCTGCTTCTTATCAAATGATGCATAGATCCAAGGAATTCTATGGCCGACATCCCAAAAATTTTGCACCTCCTGAACATTGTAATTATGAGCTATACCACTTAGATACGATGGAAATACCTTCTTGCAATGATCCTTGCAAAATATCCAACATTACAATTGTTATTTGCCACTACCCTTATTCTACTACTCTCCAGGTTGAGGCCCGTGTCCCTTCTCAAATGCATTAACCTTCTTTTAAGGAGAAACATTTCCCTTCTCACCTGCATCCTCACATCTTCTCCACTTTGGTGGACATTTACCTTTAGTCTTGTCATTTCATTTCCAACCCTACTTAGACTCAGATCTGTGCTTTGATTACTCATAATAATGCTTCAACCTTCCAATGACTTCTTCTAGCGACTGAGGCTCCTCATACTCAATTCGATCCTTGAATGCTAATGGTAGTCCATCGATGAATCTTTATACTTTTTTCTTATCATCCTTGAGGTAATACACATACTTCAATAACTCAAGGAACATAGTCATGTACTCCTTTTCTATCATAGATCCCATCTTCAACTCATAAAATCCCTTGGAATTTCCATCATAGTACCTTTCTAACAAGCACTTCTTCTTCAATATCCTTTTCGATTCATGCCAAATCAACTCCTCTATCCTGATGTCTCTAACATGCTTCACATCTTCCCGCTAGATGTTTACTGTCCCCTTGATACTTAAAATAGCTATCCTAACCTTCATGTTCTTTGTATAGTCATGCAACTCAAAGAAATTCTTCATTCTAGGAATCCATGCATATGCATGTTTCAGTTTCTTAAACTCTCCATCGAATGTAGGGGGCTTGGATTTCTTGAACTTGTCTGAAAAGTATTTCCTATCACTCCTCCTATAAGGATGATAACGATGATCACCATGATACCTATTTGAACCAGAACTAGAATAGAATCTATAACCATTTCCTCTCGTGTTAGGTGCATCTAAGACCCTATCATCTCTAACCATGTCATCCTCGTTTGACCTGTGCCCTCCATGAGACCTACTACCATATGCCCCATTAGTATTTTCCTCCTATCCATAATTGGTTTGTGGTTGTCCATGTCTCTCCAAATCTGA
Source organism: Pinus tabuliformis (assembly GCA_031772625.1). Lineage (NCBI taxonomy): Eukaryota > Viridiplantae > Streptophyta > Pinopsida > Pinales > Pinaceae > Pinus > Pinus tabuliformis. Next base: position 133,856,767 of record CM062805.1, read on the forward strand.
CAAACTCTAAAGGATAACTGCATTGGTTCTGCTTGCTTTTCTTGTTCCCTAGCAATTCTTTCTTGTGACTAAATTATTTCGACATTATCTACCATAAAACTTCTAATTTCTTCCTTTAAACTTCTTAAAGTATTTTCTATGTCAATGGAGTACTCATCTATTGGTTTCTCATATGATCTGTAAAGGGAGTCTCATGAACTATAATCCACGATTCTACTAGTCATCTCTAATCTTCATCTTCCTACAAACACACCATATCAAATAACCAAATATAAACATAATCAATGCACCTTAGTGAGGTTCAGGGGAGGCTAGATCATCTGGAAAATTAGTCCATATCAGCATGATAGATGTATATACATAATCATATAAATGTGTTTACATCACGTATGATAACACTAGCTACATACAAAGACCTCATTCACAACATTCATAACCATGATGATGCATGCATAACAACCACATAGGCACTAACCTGCACATATGACGGTGACTTTCACCCCAAGCTCTAGTGTTGCAACCTCGATCTGATACCAATATGTAATCACCCCCACCTCACATTTACCCAATTTCATCAGTTTGCTAGGGTAAACATGAGATGAAGAGTCACTATAACATGACCTAACCTCAAAGCTTTAGCTATGGAAGTGGGGCTGACAACTAAGACTTAATAATTAGAAACTCACATCCTAGAGGGCTTAGAGGACAATCACGGCCAAATAACCACCCCAAGTGACCAAACCTTAAGGTAGACATATTTTTCAATGAATTACACTGCTAACCGCATGCACTATCCTAGAAGGGTGTATTTATCAGCCTCCAACAACATGCAAAAGCCTGCTTGAGTTTAGTTGTAACCCAAAATCCTTAGTTCAGTGGTGTGGTCCCGAGATTTGAGCAAAAATTCCACGACAACCTACATACCAATGGCAAGAAATTTTAGATACTTTTGATAATTATAAATTACTTGAAGACAATTTTAATCATACAAAAACCTGAACAAGGACTTCACTTAACGAGGCCTAACCCCGACAGTCATTTCATCAAACATATGATGAACATGTAATATACAAGTCATGAATGCATATATGAACATAAGAGTCTGAAACTTGTTTGAGAATAACAAAGAAGGTCTAATTCCCTCTCATAATAGTTGTAATAACGTATGTTAGCCCATGCACTCATTAACCATCAAATACTTACCAGATCTTGAACAAGACGTAGCTAGAGTACATTGAAAATCCATGCTTATAAACAAAATATAACTAGATTATTAACCATGACATTACAACCATCAAATCATCACAATAACAAGTAAAAGTGCTCGTATATTATAATAGTAAAATATTTGTTATTAACATATTCTAAATCCAACCAAGGTAGGGACTTTCATGTACCACCTGACCATATATTGGGTTGAACCAAATATTTCTTTCAGCGAATCACTCCTATGCCATATTTCAAGCATGAATGTGGGATATCAAGACGTAAAAAACTAGTGCTTCCCAAATATTAAACCACCTCCATCCACAAGCTACCGTGATCCCGACAAAAATGATCAAGAGATCACTAAACCAAAAAACAAGCATGGATGCATGAGAGTTTCTTCACCATCACCTTGAGGTTTCCTGTCTCCACCCACCTATTGATGACTTCCTAGACATCAAACCCTCTCCACACCCAACACTTGGGAATTTTCCTGAGACCACCTCACCTAGTTCCAAAACATTCCAAAAATCCAAAGTTCGACCAGAAAGGAATCCATCACACCATGGCTATGTGGAAATGGAAAGGAAAGGTTGAAAATAATGTCACACTAGGAAAATTCGATGCCAATGACAACTAAACAATGAAATACACAAATCTATGTCCCATGCACTCACAAACCAAGTAGGAAATCAAACATGCAACATGTTACCTACAAATACCTCCTGTTGAAGTTGTTTGATCCAACCTTTCCTTGTTTTTCCTCTATTTTTTGTATTCTTCCTTTTATTTCCTTGTCTTTGCTTACATTCCTTTCTCCATTGCTAGAGTGCTACAATAATTCTTTAATTGTGCAATTGGTATGAGAGGATAGAGAGAACTCCAAACATAACTAATAAAAAGTTGAACAAGCCAAAAGGTAAACTAACAAAGGTTGTGAACTGATCCTCACAAGCCTTTTTATCCTTAAGGAGTCCATTTTATTCAATTTTCCTCTATTTTTCCTTCAATTTCTGCTCATACAAATTTTTGACCTTTCATTTCCCTTTTCTCCTATTTTCCTTTATTTTCATAAATAAATGCCAACTAATTCATCTTTTCCTTTGCCAATTTCCTTAGTCATAATAAACCTAAAGTGACACCCACTAGGATGTTTTTCCCAAAATTTAGCTTGTAATATGTGTCCCATGACCTTCGTCTTATTATTTTTTCTTTATTAACCTTATTATATGAAATTTTAACCCAGGGTTGTTAAATTAGAACATTAACATTCCAAGTGGCAACCCAAATCATTTGTTGGCCATTGAATCTATTAATTGATTATGGTGCTTAATAAAATGATAGAATTCATATTTTTTTGTATATTTGATAGCATCCCTTTTACTTATTTTATTATGGAAATCGGATGAACGTATTTAGGGAGTGACTCCTTCTATAAACTTTGGCCCAACTCTTTGGGAATATCCAAAGATGGTTAAACTTTAGATTCCTTTCTCAATTACTAGTGTCAATCCTTGGTACAAGGAATACCCTTATGCTTAATTCTCAGATATTTCCAAAGCCCCTAGGAGAAGTTTAATTCTATATTGTCATCACAGAAATAAAAACACCTCCTTTTCTTGTCACCCATAGTTTTCAACTTTAATTTTATAAAAAAATGTAATATTCTCCTATTTAAAAAATATAAATTTTCACTTCAAAATTATCAATTAGTTAAAAAAAATATTGAAAAAATAGTTAAATTTTGTTTTTTTCTTACATATCTCAAGAAAAATACATTTTATAATTCTATTGGATTAAAAGTTAAAAAAAAAGTCAAAGGCTATTAGTTCAAGTGTTTTGGTGAATATTTTTCCCCCATCTTTGTGGGTTTAGGTTCTTGAAGACATGTTATAATGAGCCCTTGGTGTAATAGTGGTAATTTATCTATTAAAGTCATTGTTACACAATATTTTGTCACACCTCCTGCCCTTCACTGTGTCATACCCCGAATGCCAAAACCTTGACAACTATGCAGTGTACCCATCCTAATATGCAGTCCAGATCCTCCCTGAAGAACTAATGAAAAGCTACCTTAAGACCTTCCTGAAGAAGTGGGCTCAAAAAACATAAATTTAGGGCCAACATGACTACAACACTATCTACCAGTGCTAGTGGCAGGTTGCACCATAATAGCCTCGCGTTGGCGGTGCCACTTTTACTTGGATACTTGCACTCATCCCTAAAAGGAAAGTTTTGCAAAAGAGGACAAAAAGCTTTGTGATCTAGAGGCTTCCAAAACGATGAGTTGGAGGTTGTTCATTGTTGATGTGGTAGAATTGTCCCAATATTACCTTTTGATCTTATCCCTCTGAGCTTCCTCCTTGAGATAAGGGCCTTCCCCTATGTTTGGTGAGATCCTAACTCCCTCTCCCTCCCTATATATTCATCCTTTCCCATTCCCAAATGGTTGGTCTCTGATTATTTGCACCCTTATGATGAGATAGTTCCTACATGCTATTCACTTTGGCTTGGACGAGGCGTGCTTGGAGAACTTGAGCTTGGACTTGCACATTCACTCAAGGAGGGCTTACTAAAATAAAGGCATAGGTTGTATGCTTCCTCTTTCATTCATTAATATATACAAATGTTGGTCCACTTTCTATAAATTCTTGTGTCAATGCATCATTTACCTTAATGCTCCTTGATTTGTTAAGTGGATTACATTCGATTATGCTTGTTTCACTTGTATGCATTGTTGTGTCTTTGGCCTCTTCTACAAGTATTCAAACATTGTGAACAGTACGGGCTGATGTTGGGCACGGGATCCCCCCAAGGCAAGTTTTGGGGCTTAAAGCCCAAGTTTTGACTAAGTCTGATGTAAAGAATCCACGATTTGTGGCCGCGGAGCACCAAATTGTAATTAAGTCATAGGGTTGTTCACCCTTACTTTTGTAATGTAGTGTTGGCTTGAGAGTTCTATCCATGGTCTGTGGACCATGGGATTCCATAAATAGAGTGAGGCTCTAAGTTTAAAGAGATATCGAAGAAGAATCGAAGAGAGAAGAATAGAAGAAATGATGAAGCATTGAGTCTAAGTGTAAAGTCAAGTCTTTGGGTAGTAGAGTAGGAGAAGGCTTTGCAGCTGAGTTCGCAGAGGCCTAGTACTCTACAGCTGAGTGCACGGACCCCTGCAGCTGAGTGCGTAGGGCAGGTTGATTTTGTAACTGATTGAAGCATTAATAAAGATAATTTTTACATTATTTATATGTATCTTTTCCTATTTTATGCATTGAAGTATATTGGATATGAATTGCAAGTTTACTGTTTATTTGTTGTGCGAACTTATATGAATACATTGAATAAGTGAATATAAGATAAAGTATATGTTTATGCAAAGATAACTAAGATCCATGGTGTAACTTGGGGAGATAGCATAGATCGATGCTCTAGTAGCATGAAGGCTCCTCAGCCCCTGGTTAGGGTTGCGCGAAGGTGAGTATAACGAGGCAGGAAGGTCTCATGGTTTAGGAAAGTGTGTGAAGTGACCTGCATGAAGGCATTCATAGTTGGACTAAATCGACCCCTCAGACATCTCAAGGGTGTGGAAACTATGTTCCAGCATCCCCCCATATGGCTTTGGGTGAGACCTCAGTCAGTGCACCATGGGCTGTTTCCAAAAGGGCCAGTAGTATAGGGATTTGGTCGGCTAAATAACTCTAAAACTAGGTCAGGCACCATCAATCCAATAAATGGTTCCATTTTCGAGACTAGAATCTTCATAGAGATGTCTGATGTTGCATCATTGGAATCCAACTAAGAAAGAAATTGAAGGTTGGTTGGATAGGAGAATTCACGAGTTCATAACGCAGGAGAACAAGAATCTACGACTACCAAAGAAGAGTGGTTAGACTTCTACCTATACATAGAGATCCATAAAATTTTCTTCGCATCCCTACTGAGTTGTATGAGTGGATCACGAAGCTATTAGATATCCAAGGAAGGTGGAAGCTCGACAATCCTATTATGTGGACCCCAAAGTTGGTGTGCAGATTGGAAGCATCGGAGGATAAGATCATGTGCACTATTGATCACTAGCTCAATTGGATTATAAGAGGATTCATTACTGAGTTAATGATAGATACTTCAGTATGCTATAGCGAGGCAGAGCGACGCCTTCTCAAAGGACCATGAGGTAAGTATGTAAAGTCTCTAAATACTTGTATTAAAATTTTATTGTGCGAAAAGAGGGTTATGCGATTACCTTGATGTCTGGAGCCACGCGAAGTGGAAAAACCTATAGAAATAAAGGAAGTAAGGGACCAAAGAATAGCCCTTTGATTTCACCTTCGTGAGGGGACAAGGAAGAGCTCGCGAAGGTGTCGCAACTAAGTGCGATAAATTTGATAAGGAAGAGGATTCCACACATACCACCCCCAACCACACAACCACTAGCTTCACCACCTTCACCTCCATCTTCACCCATACCACCTCTGCCACCACCGCTAGTCAATATGGAAAGTGCGATAAAGTTGCCTGTGTTTAAGGGAGTAGGAAACGAAGATCCAGACCAGTTTTGGTTCGTGATAAGAGCCATGTGGGAAGCCGAAGGAGTGATAGATGATAATGTAAACAAAGCAACATTGGTCAGTGCTCTGCAACATTGCGCGCTGACCTGGTATACTAAGCATTATAATTACAATCCAAATGAGGGGATCACGGATATCTAAGTTGCGCTGAACAGAGAAATTAGTAGGCAAAAGTCAAAGGCACAATCGATCATTAGATTCAAAGAGATCACAATGCTACCAGGTGAGAATCCTTGGGATTTGTATTAGAGATTGAAGTGCATAATTCATGAAGCTAATATGACCTTGATGGATGGATAGCACCACGAATGGTTTTTAGGATCGCTAATGCCACACTTGAGGAATGTGTTGTCACAATAGAGGTCAAAAACTCAGGCATATGCCTTGGAGATCGTGATGAGGCTACACGAGACCTTGATATAGGATCCTAACTTGGGAGTTCAACAGATCCAAGCATAGTTGAAAAACTTATGCCTTGAGATGTAGAGTCTGAAACAAGACACGACAACCTGGCTAGAAGTGCCCGAAGAGGTATGGTGCATTAAATGTAAGGGTCAGGGTCATGACAAGGACCACTACCTGGTGTTCGCGAATTACCTCGCGGGAGGAGGATTGATGCTATTAAGACTAGAGGCACAAGCAGGACCTAGTGCAATGCCTACTTTGTGGTGCGTGATTTGTCAAATAGAAGGAAAGCATGCTACAGACAACTGCCATTTATTACAGAAGCACACACATAATTCACAAAAATTGTTATGTATTTTTTGTAAATCAGTTGGACATGATGATTGTAGCTATAGAAGTTATGAGCTAATGATGGATAGGACTGACATGTACAGAGCTCAGGCTAAAACGTGACCCCTTGACTAGAACACAGGAGTAGCGCGAACCAGATTTCAAGGACGCGGACGAGGATGAGGTGGAGGAGGACTTGGAAGAGGTCACAGACATCTAATATGTTACAATTGCAGAGTTCGAAGACATTATATCTGTGATTGTACGAATCCAATGCGTCCATCATGTTTGTATTGCACCTTGTTTGATCATGAGTTGGAGGATTGTCCTACCCTAATAGCTAGGCTGCGTGACAAGGGAGCACTACAACCTCCCCTGACTAAGAACCTGCAGATGATGGGGTCTGAGCCATGCGAGGAAGATCCAAATGTGAACATTGTGCTCCAAAGTGGAATTACGACGAGAGATGATAAAGGAAAACAACCCGAAGATAGTACTTGGGTTCGCAAAGCTCCGATAAAAGAACCAGACTTTGCTTTGGAGCGCATTAAGGAAACCTTCATGGAAGCTAAGAAGAGATTCACTGATGTCTCCACTTCAGGAAGCAAGGATAGATCAGAGTTAGAAATGGACCCATCTATGCTTACAACGTTCCTAGAGACATGCATGAAGGTAATACACGATAGTAAGGTTGTAAAGGGATTGCAAGAACTCATTAACAAATGCGCTTGGACCATGCGAGGAGAATCGTGCATAGTCTGGAAGATTGGAAAGCATGTGATGAGGACAGGAAGAGAAATGAGGTTGACCATGCAGATTGGAGAATATGAGATGGACCAAGTAAATTTGGATCTAGGATCAAACGCGAATGTTTTGCCAAAGCAGAGATGGGAGCGCATGGGAAGGACTATGCTGCAATGGTCTGCAGCTGCGAATGGCGAACTAGCAAAAGATAATACCTGTGGGGAGATTGCAGGGAATCACCGTGGATATTGAGGGACCGAGCACACTAGCAGACTTTGAAGTCGTAGATATTGTTGATGACAGCAATCCCTACCCCGCACTCTTAGGAATCAATTGGGCCACTGACATGAACGGGGTGATTAATCTAAAGAAGCGCAAGATGATTTTTGATAAAAAGTCTTTACATGTAGTCATACGTTTGGACCCTACAGAAGGATCGTGCTACATAGAGCCAGTGCAAGACTATGAAAGCGACAATGATTTGGACTGCATCTACAAGATAACCGCATGAGAGAAGGACTGGGTAAATCCCACCGTGGATGGAGAAATGTCATGGGAGCACGAAAGTTCTTATATGTCGGATTTAAATGAAGAGATAGAGCGATGGCAGAATTGGTTACACGAGGTAAGCATGCTAAACTGTAACATGATGACCGGATCGCTATGTTGCGTATCAACAAAAGTGAGAGACTTGCCTACTTATGATGGATTAGGTGAGGTAAATGCTTTCTTAGAGAGATTTGAAAGGGAGGTGCCAGAAAAGAAATGTTTCCAGGCTTTGATGTGGGTACCATGCGCTATGCCCACGAGGTGGTGGGGTACCACCAAGGAAGCTTTGAGGACTGGCGCGAATGTAGGAGGATGATGCACATGCATTTTGGGAAGCCTAAGATGCGATTAACAAAAGAATACAATGGACAAGATGGTCCGCATGCACATCTATCTAGGTGGGTATAGGCATATGGTAAATAACCTATGCAGATGCACATGGACTTTGCATTAGGGAACACGGTCAATAAGCATGTGTTAGGGAGGCAATTGTGCGAACAGTCCCTCAACTTAGAATGACAGGGTGTGGAAAAAATAAGTGTTTAGAAGGATACCCATGCAGAAGCATTTAACGAAGTGTGCGAAGCACATAACAGGGTATATAACACGTAGCGAAGTGATTGGGACCTACCCATACCAGCAGCTTTGTGGTCTTATAGGACAACATGCAAGAAACTAACGGGACAGACGCCTTCTAGGTTGACCTGTGGAGCAAACACTATAATACTAATGGAGTATACTATGCCTAGTCCGCACATAGTAGTGCTCACAGGTATGACGAACCGCTAAGCCCTAGAGGAGAGGCTCGTGCAGTTGGAGGAACTCGAAAAGGAATGGTTTTTGGATGGATTCCATCAGTAGGTACAAAATAAATGCGAAAAGGTCTGGCATGATCGACATATTAAGTTGCGCACATTCAAGGTGAATGATTTGGTGTTACTATATGATAGTAAGTTTGATAAATTCCCAGGAAAGGTCAAAATGCATTGGCTCGGACCATATGTTATTAAGGAGGTCACAGATGGACGCACGATGCAATTGGTAAAGCTAAACAGAGAACCTTTCCTAGGCAAAGTGGATGGCAGTCAGTTGAAGCCATACACAAGTGGCCTGGCTATCTAACTAGCCGACAAAAGCACAATCTTAATGCTCCAAGTAGATAAAAGGAGGCGTGGGACTATAAACAGATGTAGGGGACATAGGAGCAGATACAAGGAAGCAATTCAAACACTGTGGTCTTTGAACAACACGTCTAGGAGATATAGTAGGTAGCCACTAAGCGCGCTGTCGACCCTGTAACAATCTTAGCAGAGTTGGGAGGTCTCCACATGAAGATCTTTGTATTGACAGAGTGACTCGACGGTGAGACATGATGTTTGTGTTCGTGGCGTATTGGGCACGGGATTCCCCAAAGGCAAGTTTTTGGGCTTAAAACCTAAGTTTTAACTAATTGTGATGTAAAGACTCTGCCATTTGTCGGTGCGGAGTGCGAAGTTGTAATTAATTCATAGGGTTGTCTGCCCTTACTTTTGTAATGTAGTGTTGACTTGAGAGTTCTACGCATGGTTTGCAGATGATGGGATTGTATAAATAAACCGAGGCTCTAAGTGTAAAGAGACATCAAAGAAGAACCAAAGCGAGAAGAATAGAATAAATGATGAAGCATTGAGTCTATGTGTAAAGTTCAGTATTTGGGTAGTAGAGTAGGAGAAGCCTCTACAGCTGAGTGCGTAGTCCGCAGCTGAGTGCGCAGACCCCTGTAGCTGAGTGTGCAGGGCAGGTTGAGTCTATAACTGATTGAAGCATTAATAAAGAGAAGTTTTACATTATTTATGTGTATCGTTTCATGTTTTATGCATTGAAGTATATTGGGTATGAATTACAAGTTTACTATTTATTTGTTGCACGAACTTATATGAATACATTGAATAAGTGAATATAAGATAAAGTATTTGTTTACGTGAAGATAACTAATTTTTATAAGAAGATAAGTAAGATCCATGGCGTAACATGGTGAGATAGCGCAAATCGTTGCTCTAGTAGCATGAAGGCTTCTTAGCCCCTAGTTAGGGTTGCATGATGGTGAGTATAACATGGCACGAAGGCCTCATAGGTTAGGAAAGTGCGCGAAGTGACCTACATGAAGGTGTTCACAATTGGACTAAATCGACCCCTCAGACATCTCAAGGGTGTGGAAACTCGGTTCCAACATCCCCCCATACTGCTTCGGGTGAGACCTCAATCCGCGCTCCACGGCCTGTTGCCAAAAGGGCCAGTAGTACAGGGATTTGTTTGGCTAAATAACTCTAAGCTTGGGTCAGGCCCCATCAAGCCAAGAACTAAGCTTAAGGAGAAAGCGTTTAAGATATTCAACAAGGGAGTGCATTATAGCATCATAACGAGGCATGTCGCCTTCCTCTTCTCTCATTTTGGTTGTAATTTAGGAAAGTGTCTTGTAGATTGTCACATTGGTTGTTAGTCCCACTCATTGAGCTAAAGGGATCGTCTCTGCCTGCAGAGAGTATTTACCTAGACAATAAAATGGTGACTCTACTGGGGATGCTATAACCTTTCCATCCATTTCTTCGATCTGATCCTCTAAATGGATTGACCAACCATCAATTTATCGACTTGTGTGTGTCAATGTAGGTTTGTACAGTCACTGAGTATTTCCTTAGAGTTCTAAATCTATATTATTTTTGAAATCTTTTTTGTTTTTTCCCATATTCCTCTCTCAGTGCAAGTTTTACCAGTGATAGTCACGTTGCCAGCACTAGTTTTTTTCCTGTACAGTCGCTGAAAAACCCGTCTTTCCATAGTTTGCTCATGTTGAAAATCAACACGAGTTTTTTATATAAAGTAGTGTTGATGACCCCGACCAGTGTGGGTTTTGCTATGAAAGGTAACACTGATGACCCTTTCAACATGGGTTTATCTATATAAAGTAGCGTTGATCCTTGAATGTGAAACATTTTAGGGTTTTCACCTTAAAATCAAGTGTTCCTTGGCCCATGAGGTCTTTTCCCATCCTTTATGCTTGGATTTGTTAGTTCTTTGATTGATTGTCTTGATTAATTTGCAAAATTTGTCTCATTGGCTTTGAAGTGAAATATGATTGAGTTCTAGGGTTTCTAGTCAATTGGTCATTGCTTTTGCTTGTTGGTGTCATTGACATGGTGGTTTTGCTGATTGATTGAGTGTTGTTTTGTATGAAAATCATTGAAAACATTGTTTTGCATTAGTTTTAGCTTGTCTTTTGAAATTTACTTTTCATGGAAATGCATTAGATTGGTTGCATTGAAAATTTAATTTTTGTTTAGCTTTATCATTGAAAATAGATCACATTTTTCAGTGATTGAAAGATAAAAACTATTTTAGGTGCATCAAATCATTTAAAATGAAAAGAAAAGCATAATTCATATAAGTGCATATTATTAAAGTGAAATCATTTTACTTTTGAAAAAGTTGCATTTAGGATAGTGAAAAGTGAAAATATTCTTTACTTTTGGCATTGCATTTGAAAGACGAAAGTGAAATTCATTGGAAGGAATGTTGTTTGTTGGATTTTGTTTGATGCATTATTGATTGAGTTTCTTCCCTTGGTTAGTTTATCTTTCACTGAGGTGGAAAATATCCTTTTCTCATATCGCTGCATCTTAGGGATTTAGGTGACATCGTTGAGCCTGAAATTAAAACCTAATTCAAGAAAAACATTCAAATTTACTGAATTAACCTAAGGAGCATTTGAAGTTAATACAAACAATTAGAGGTCTAGACTAGAGACATGTTTTGGTGTCTATAAACTTGGCAGATGTCGTTATCTACCTGCATTGTATGCCGGGGGTGAAATCTCATTCTAGTATAGAAGTATATCAAAGGTTTTCCAATACTTTCGGGTATATCGGATGCACTTCATTTTGCCAAGTATATTGGAATGCTCTCACCAAGAAAACACTAACATAGAATTTTACTCCCCGTACCATCGACTATATATTGGGAGACCCCACTAGGTTGCTATCCTTTAGCCACAGGTAATAGAGTCGGGCGCCTTGTAGACATGATACATTGAACACAAAATTTGGGGAGATTGGCCATCATACATTAAGTCCTTAGTTTCGTCTAAGGTGTATACAGTGATTCACGGATACTTGGTAAACCCTTTTCCCTAGATTACCCCTTTTTGATTTATTTTTGTTAAATTTCAAAAATCAATTAATTAACTATGGAACAAAATATTTCCTATGGAAATACTCCTTAGTATATCTTAGGTTGATACTGATGGAAACATTTCCTGAGTCTACCAGTCAAGGAAACCCCTCTGACGAGAATGCTCCCTATATGGCAACATTGTCCCTTCCTTGATTGACCATTTGTCTGCCAATTTTGTTATTTTCAACCTCAGTGATTTCGAGTGACCAAATTTTTTTTAAACTGAGTTCTCCTCCACCTGAAAAACATCAACCTCATTTTTATCCTAAAGTTGACCCCTCACCTTCTTCGCCTGTTTCTTCACCCTGGTCTTCCTCTTCGCCTAGTGAAAGTTTGGATTCTAGTAACTCGGAAGCTAAGAAGAAGAAGAAGAGGATGAATAAGAATAAGAAAAATAGGCAAGGGGCCAACCAACCTACCATTGTTATGGATGAAATTGATGTAGAAAAATATTCCAACCAACTTCGGAAAGTAAAATTCCCTTGCATGTTATGTAAGGGTGACCACCTTCTTTGAAATTGTCTTGGTATTCCTAAGGTCTTAGGAGTGTGGTACACAGATTCACATTGACCCTTTTCATCAGCCTCTCGAGATCATCCTTGTGACAAACCATCGACTAGTAATAATAAGGTCCATGCGAAAAGGGCAAAGTAAAATTTCCTTGTAAGTTGTGTGAAGGTAATCATCCCATTCACCTTTGTCCTCTTATGGATGAAGCTTCCAAAGAGTTGGAAAACCTTATAGATTCCTATCCTTGTCTTCTAGTTCATTATGAAAGGATTTCCCCTGATCCTTCACTAGTTGATCAAGTGATTGATCAAAATCCATCTTTGGTCAACCCCGCTCTCTCTAAAGGTGAGTCTTGTGAGTCCATTCTCGACCAACCATTAGTTGAGAAAACGGTAGACTTGGCTCCACCTTCAATTAACTGTACCTTTCTAGTAAAGAGTGAACCTTGTACTAATCAGGTTCTTCTAGTTTCTTCAGTTTCTAATGTACTGGAGGGAAATCCTCCAATTCCCGAGGTTCATGAGAGAAGTTCTCATGTTCCCATAGCGCAAGAGAGCATCACTCATGTTCTTATGACACCCCCTCTGAGTAGTTTAGTCACTTCTTTTGATTGGAGTCGATTTGAAGGATATCATCTCTGTCTTATGTGCCTTTCCACATTACAGTATAAGCTTACCATGTGGATGTACCTACCATAGTCATAGACGAGGGCGCATTTGTTAGCATTATGTCCTGAACTGGTTGGCAAGCTTTAGGTTATCCTTAGCTTGTCCCCGTCACCCAGAATTTTAGCCTTTAACAGAGGAACCAGTCAACTGTTAGGTGGACCCTTCCTATGTTTCCTATCACCTTGGGAGGAAAGACTTTCTATATAGACGTGATGGTTATCCAAGGCCCATTGGATTTTAATATACCTCTTGGCCATGACTATGTTTACATCATGGGAAATCTTGTCTCCTCCCTCTTTCGAGCGATGTATTTCTTCCATGAAGGAATAATTGTGATCATTTATCACCTTACATTAATTGGTCTTGAATCAACTCCCAATCAACCATAATTCCTAAATGTTTCTCATATGAAAGAAATATCACCCCTGCTAGAGGTTAATTACGTGGCCACTTGTTCCATGCCCACATCTACTGATGATCTAGTAGGTGATGTAGTACATCATGTACTGGGTGCATTGGAACCCGATTTTTCATTTGGATCCTTGGACATGTATCCCTTTTAGAGTGTTGTTCTCCCATCTGATGAGACCCTTTTGGAACCCATGGCCTCTTTTGGTCTGTAATTGGGTATATGGAGCAAAATTCCTTGTCTTGTGTCAAGCTCGTTAAAAAATGAAACAATGACCATGAGGATAGTTCTTTTACTATGTCAACCATGTTAAAAAATGAAAAAGTTCCCATGAGCATAGGTTTTTTACTTGTGTCAGGATCGTTAAAAAATGAAACAAGCTGTCATGAGCATCATTCTTTTCCTGTTTCAAGCTTGTTAAAAAATGAAACAAATCCCCTTCCAATTTGAGTCTTTGATTAGATCTCGTAAAATCATAGTTCAGTCTTTCACTTGATCTCGTAATTAAACGTTCATTCCATCAACTTGTTAATAACCAGTAGTCTACTTAGGTGAACGAAATGAAGTTTGGGGGGCATGTACCTCGAATTGAGTAATTATTTTTGGGGACATGCAAACTTATCTCAAGAATAGTTTATCTTTGTTCCAAGCTTGTGTAAAAATGAAACCAAATCCAAGCATAGATTTTCCTCATGTTTCAAGCTTGTGAAAAAATGAAACCATCTTCAAGTATTGTCAAGCATAGTTTCCCATGTTTCAAGCTTGTGTAAAAATGAAACCATTCTCACTTTACCTCTCTTGATTGACATATTTATCAACTTTCTTTTGCTAGATGAGCCTTGGTTTTTTCATTCCATCGTCACCATCTCTTTGGCTGATCATACGCTTGCACTTGGTTGTGTTACCCTTGCCTGAGGAATGTCTACAATGAATGGTATTATTAGCCAGATGCTTGACCATTATGTGTTTTGAGCATTTCCATCATGATTGGAACCAGTTTCTATCCTTTTATATCACTTGTTTTTACAGGAGGAGTCATCTTTAAGCTTTATTTTACTCTCGAAGAATGAAAATATTGTTGAGTACTTGTCATTTCGCACTCATAAAAGTAAATGAAATGAAGTATACTTAGTATAAGTTTAACCCTTTTCTGGACTGAGATAAACTACTGTATGAAAAAGGAACACCCTAGTCAAACATGGCTAGGAGGTTCTCTTGAATATTTTTTTCTACCTTTTCGGGTTTGAGAGACAATTTACGAAAAGGGACCTTGGGATTTTTCTTTTATGATTCTTTTTCAAACTCTCTAAACATGAAAAATATGTCAATTTACCCCTTCGTCAAACTCATAAAAATTAAACGACGTAGGACTTGTCACCATGACAAGACCAAGTTACTCATTGCTAGGGCTCGTTAAACTTACTAGGATGGATTCATTCGAATGATGAGATTATATGACAAGCAGATGGTATCCTATTCAAGCTTGTGTAAAAATAAAGAGGTACTCACTAGAAATAGTGGGGAAAAAGTGAAAGTGAAACATCTCTTGTATAGGCAGCATGTCACTCTTGAACATGGCACTCATTTGTTGCTCGTATCGAGTTTGGGACATCCTTACTTAGTCACTTGCCTTGCTAGGTTTGGGAAATCCATTTTGCCTCTCATCTGATTATATTTCTTTATCATCATGACCTCTAATCCTATGTTGAGTCAAATGCTTCCACACTCTAAAGTAGTGTCACTGATATGTTCAATAGAAGTCCTATCTGCAGTTTACTACCTATATATTGTCTGACCTTCTTCCACAGTCTTGGATCATACTCGCTTATTCCACCTTATTCTTGATTTCATGTCAATGATGAGGGAATCATTATGGCCCTCCTTCAATGGGTCATGTCTTGTAGACTTCAGCTCATTATCTAGGAAGATGACTTAGAAACACCCTTTTAGTACCTTAGAGATTGCATTCCTTAATGGTAAGTTCTTTGAATTTGATGACAGGTTTTATCATTGTCCTTCGATCGAATGATTCCACGAGTGATCGACTTCAACTTCATTTTCACGTTTATGGAATGTAATGTTGTATCTTGAGAACCATTTTCATTATTCGTGGTTTCTATCGCATCTGTTAACGGTTTTCATCATTGGCTGGTAATCAGATGGTTTTCTAGCACGTTCGCCTTCGATAGATTCATTCACATGTTAGGATTTGTCCTTTGTTTAGGTTGGGATGGAGTGCAAGACCTTGAATTATGTCTGATATTGCTCAGGCTGTGTGGAGTTATGAGTTATTCATGATTGTACACATGTTTTCGCTATACGGCGGGCTGTGACCATATCGTGGGACCTTATACTTATGATTATTATGATCCTTCTATATTCAGATGGCTGCGTCCATACCGTGGATCTTACATTTTTAGATGACCCCTTTCATTTGAATGGCTACACCCATACCATGGATCTTTTCACATGGTCCTTTCTATCCGGAAGGTTGCATCCATACCGTGGATTCATGTTTTGATATATATGATAGAGGTATCAGATATGTATATGTATATGTGTCCTTGATTTGCAGGTATCTAGGCGGTGTTTGTTCTAGTCTTGGTGGTAGCTCGTAAAGCATCTCAGCCATCACTCCCTGTTCTATCTCCATGCCTTACGGGGCATCTGTTACACAATATTTTGTCACACCTCCTAAACTTCCCTTTTTCATACCCTCGAGTGCCAAAACCTCGAAAACTATGCAATGTACCCATCCTGATATGTATTCCAGATCCTCCCTAAAGAACTAATGAAAATTTTCCTTCAGCCTTTCCTGAAGAAGTGATCTCAAAAACAATAAATTCAGGGCCAACGCGATTGCAACACTACCTACTTGTGCTGATGGCGGGTTGCACCATACTAGCCTCACGCTGGAAGCATGGTTTTTACTTGGATACTCACATTGATCCCTAAAAGGCAAGTTTTCCCAAAGAGCACAAGAAGCTTCATGATCTAGAGGATTACAGAATGACAAGCTGGAGGTTGTTCCGTGTGGATGTGGTTGAATTCTCTCAATATTTCCTTTTGAGATTATCCTTATGAGCTTCTTCCTTGAGATGAGGGCCTTCCCCTATCTTTGGTTAGATCCTAACTCCCTGTGCCTACCTATATATTCATCCTTTCCCATTCCAAATGGTTGGTCTCTGATTATCTTATGCTGAGATAGTGCCTACATGTTATTCACTTTTGCTTGGAGACAGAGTGTTTGGAGAGCTTGAGCTTGGACTTGGAAATTCACTCAAGGAGGGCATACTAACATCAAGGCCTAAGTTGTATACTTCGTCTTTCATTTATTAACATATACAACTGTTGGTTCACTTTCAATAAATGCTTTGGTCAATGCATAATTTACCTAAATACTCCTTGATATGTTAAGTGGATTACATTCGATTATGCTGGTTGAAATTTTATGATTTTTTGTGTCTTTGGCCTCTTGTGCAAGTATTCAAACACTGTTAACAATAAGGATTGATCCTGAGGAGCAAGCGATTAAGATCTTTAACAAGGAAGTGCGTTATAGCATCAGAACGAGGTAGGTCTCATTCCTCTTCTCTCATTTTGATTGCAATTTAGGAAAGTTTTTCGTAGATTGTCACGTTAGTTACTAGTCCCACTCATTGGTATAGAGGGATTGTCTTTGTCCATAGAGAGGATTTACCTAGGAAACCGTCACTAATAATCCCAAGATTCTCGTATCAAAGTTACTAATTATCCAAAGATTCTCATAGCAAAGTTACTGATTATCCAAAGATTCTAATTATCATTCACATATATATTTGCGTGTCTCTGTGGGGAGAGGGGTTTCTTTGTTTTAAAAAAATAAATTTTCACTTTCAAGTTAATTTGAATTATTTAGAAAGAATGACAAAAATAATTTATATATTTTTTTTCTCTTTTCTGATTATATATATATATATATATATATATATATATATATGATTAAAATTAAAAGATATAAAAATTATATTTTTGAAACAAAGAAATTTGAATGAAGATAAATATAATTACTCATTATTTAAATTTGATTTAATTTTTACATGATAAAATTGTAGCTCTCTTGAAATATATCATTAAATTGTATTTTGAATTGTTTTTATCTCAATAATAATGTTGAGGGGTTGGTCAATGTCGAGTTAGATAGAACATGGTTTATTGATCCTTAAGAAAGGGAAAAAATTACTCGATTTTCTATAAATTTAATTGTTAGGTTGGATAAGATTTAAAAGAAACATTATGAAATCCATTTTGATGAGTTATAAAATATGTAAAAAGTGTAACGAATACTTTGAAATTGTAATTTATTTTAAATCTACCAAATATATTTTGACATTATGATCTAATTTCAATGTAAATAAAAGAGTTTTCATCTTCAACCAGTTTTTTTGGTCACAAAGACAATATAACTCTTTTAATGTTTGTGTTTTAATAATTTCCAAGTAGATATTTTTTATTTTCTAAACTATCATAAATTGTATCTTTATAATATCTTATTTCTCTAATATATATTACATTATACTATATCTTATAAAATTTTAAAAATGGTAATTTATATGTTTATCTATTTTCTAATGTTTATTTTTTTTTAAATATTTAGTATTTAAATTCTAAAAAATTTGTCATAAATTTTAATCGGGTGTTTTCTTAAGCTACTCTTTGGTATAAAGTCACTATTTCAATTCCCCACACTAATCGGAGTGATATATTGGACATAATGAAGATGTAGTCCCACCAAACTTAAAATAAATAATAATAAAAAATAAAAAACTATATTATAAAATAGTAATGACATTTTAGATAGGATAGTTTTGATGATTTTGATGATGATGACGAATGACCATTATTGAAATGGTGTGGTATAGAAGGTGAGAGATTACTTTGAAATATTTATAACATTATTTATATACTAACAAATATTTAAAATAATTCCATTATTTTGTTGAGCTAAACAATGAAGAAGGTTTTTGGTGTGAAAATATTTTGAAATTTAGATCTAACGTGATTATAAGCTAGACAATGTAAGGGAAATTTTTTTTTATCTTCAACCCTCCTAGTGTCTCAATGGTGATAGACCCTTTCAACATAGGATACTTTGGGAATTAACCAATACCCAATTCACTATGGAGCTCATGATAATTTCTTATTCCTTTAGGAATATTTATTTCTACTTTACACTAGCAAATCTAAATAAATAATTTTTATTTTGGATATTTGGATCGATCACTTCCATATAATATCTTAGTTTCCTTTACCCTCTAACTCCT
Source organism: Pinus tabuliformis (assembly GCA_031772625.1). NCBI lineage: Eukaryota > Viridiplantae > Streptophyta > Pinopsida > Pinales > Pinaceae > Pinus > Pinus tabuliformis. Next base: position 133,875,668 of record CM062805.1, read on the forward strand.
TATGGCCACATAATTTATACTCAAGTTTTGTTCTCATAGTATTCTTAATAATATCAATATTTATGATATATTTTTTGGCGAAACCTTTTAAGCTAACTAATGATACCATTTATAATTTATTTTTATATTTTCATTTATATATTTATATATTTAATTTATACCTAATATAACTAAATTTGACCTTGCTCCTTAAGTCAACTTTTTTCCCAGGTAACCGTTGGTGTCTCTGCTCTAGCTATTTAAACAAGCTAAGCTGGATCTGTTTTTCAACTTGTCCTGACGATGAACCACACTGGTTGGTTCGAAACGCGTCGACAAATGGTTTCTCATGTGATTTTCGCCAAAAAATCTATCATAAACTTGTTATGGATCACAGAAGCCTCAACTCTACAATATCAATATTTTCCAAAATGATATCCTCCTTTATCCTCAAAAGGTCTAGCCAAGACTAGGCATCATTATGACTTTCCCACTTGAGCGAAAGGTGGTGGTTTTGGCTAGAGTTTGAAGAAATTTCAGGAAAATTCTTGTCTTCCATGTTCTTTAACCTCTCATTATACATAAGATACCTAGTCATAGCCATGCTTGCAATGACGCAAATGATTGATTTGATGAGATGGATATGCTAGGGTGTATTTTCTTTAATATTGAGATAATAGGTTTTAGAATACTATCTGATTTGTACTATCTTCCTCCACCACCCTCTCATGATACTACGACCCCATACCTCACATCTATATAATATAACATGAGTGATGACATTCTTAAAGAGGAGTTTCTTGTTACCTCATATCCAAATATTTGTTGGCTTATGAATGTTTTATGTCCATAATAAGCTTCCCATATGCCATTTATCCTTTTGAGAATACTATAATTCTAGTTAAGCTTGTTGTGGATATAAATTCGAACATATTTGAATGAACGAACATCCTCCATAATATAAATTTTAAGATATGTATATATATATATATATATATAGAGAGAGAGAGAGAGAGAGAGAGAGAGAGTTGGTTGATATAATATTTACATAATTAACATTAAAATATTTTTCTAAACATATGCATTGAAATATATTATTTATAGTTCGATTTTCCACATTGCATTCTTTTTAAATATGTTTTTTGATTCAATTACAAGCAATTGGAAAAATTATATTTATTACTTTTGTTGAAGTTAATATTAAATATTGTTTTATTTAAATTGGAAATTGAAATGTTTTATTTGTAATCAACATTAAATATATAAATGTAGATGATGTTGATATCGAAATATATTTCTTAACATAAGTATTCAAATATTTTATTTAATACTAGCATTAAATACTTTTTAAAAGTAAAAGAAGTACACATTTTCATCATAAGAAAGTGAAAAAATAACATTTTTCCACTTTCAATATATAGAGTTGATATAAAATTATGTTACCTAATATAGAGATTGAAATATTTTATTTATGATTGAGAGCCAATTAATTTTTTGTTATGTTGAGAGATGCTCTAAAACCAAGTGTGGCAACAATAGTGTAAACCATTATGTTGACTAGGTTAAATTAAAATTAAAAAATTGTAAATTAAAAAATTGTAAATTAAAATTAAGAAATTAAAAAGAAAGAATAAAAATTAGAAAATTAAAATTAAACATATTAATTATATATAAGCTTGTATAGTCATTTGATGGGCTTAAGATAGTGGTTTAGAATCCCATGGTATTTGTTATGACCAGGCTAGATCCATCTTAATTCTGGATCTCCCAAACACGGAGAGGGATCAAATCTCTTGAGATGGAAACCTCTTTTAGAGTGAAAAGAGAATTGATCCCTCTCGACGCTTGGTAGATCCATAGTTCAAATGGATCTAACCTAGTGTCATCTCTCCCTTTAAATAGGCTATATTTTACATGAATATCTGGGTCAATATCAAGGGTTTTCAGAAATTTAGAGCAAAAACACCATTAACTTTTTTTTTCCAGTGGAAAAATCTGTAACCTTTTATTAAAAAATGAAAAGTTACAATTGCAGATGCATTGAGCATTTCCCTAAGCTGCCCATTGGGCTCAAGTGCTTTCGCACCCTTCGCAACGATACACAACTAGCATGCAAGAAATGAAAAAATGAAAAAAGAAGAAGAAGAGAAAGAAAGGGAAGAAAGGAGGAGCAAGGAAAACTGAATTTCGGATCTTCAGGTTTTCCTTCCCTTTTTCTTTTCGACCTTGCGCCACTCTCCTTGAGTAGGCTCGATCGAAGCTATGACTAACTGTGTTTCTGCTCTCTGCGGACCTAATTCCTTGTCTGAATCTGAAGTATCTGATTGATGAGTTCGTTTAATCCCTCCCATGCTCTGTTCCTCGTTTGTCTTCTCTGCCTGATTTGGGTAGAACTGTGGAGTCTTGTTTTCTGATGTATTTTCCTTCTGAGTTCCCATTGCTTGGGGTGCCTCAGCATTCTCTGTGGTGGTATCGTCCTCTTCTGCTTCTGATTCTTCATCCTCTGAGATAGGGGGGGAGAATTGCCATCCTTTCCTCTGCTTCCCTTTCTGCTTTCTTTTACTGTTTACTTTCTTGGCTTCTGGGCATGTGCTTTGCAAGTGTCCTGTTTGTCTGCAAAGCCTGCATCTGAAAGCAGTATTTTCATAGTCTAATACTTGCAGCCAATTTTGTTGTTTGTAGATCAGCCTTATGTTGTCTGGCAGCCCTTTACTTAGATCTACTTCCACACAAATGCATGCGAAAGTGAAGATCCTTTCATCAATCCTTTCCAGATCTGTTTTGATGTATTTCCCTATGTTGTTCCCAACTCCTTCCAAGACTCGTTCACTCCAAAAGTGAAGGGGAAGGTTATGTAGACGAACCCAAACCGGCACTTTAGATACAGTCATTTTGTTTGGATCAAAATCTTTAAACCATGGGGTCATGAACAGCCCCGTCGTTCCCCAGAACCAAGGCCCAGCACTGATGATAGTATCTCTGACCTCCTTGGATGCAAATCTAACTATGAAAAACCCTTTGGAGCATAGATGGATGTCACATTCCATGGTCCAAGTGGTAAAAATCCAATGAAATAGATCCGTTGGTTTTGGCCAGAAGCTGTTGAAGCGACATATTAGAGCTTGCGTTTCATAGGATTTAACATAATCATCAAGCCCTGTGGATTCTATAGTAAAGGCTGGAGTTTGTCCGAGCTGGTCTACTATGTAAGGCCGGGGAGTATATCCACCTTGATCTGGGGGGGATCCTGATTCTCTGTTGCCTTGGAGAATGTTTTTATAGGATGAAACTCCCTTAGGTTTATGCTGGGGTGCTGTTTTCCCCTTGTCCCTTCCTGAACTGCTTGGTTGTCCCTGAGATGGGGCCCCTCCTCTCAGCCTGAGGTTCAAAACAATGGTTTCTCCTGGGCTAATCTCGTAGCTTCCCAGGGTTCTGTTGTCCTGGAGGGACCACCTGCCACTGACTAAATGTTGGATCTGGCCAGGGTAACCAGTCAATGCCCAAATTTGCTGCTTTAGCTGCGAAATAGAGCTTTCTGCATGTACCCATACTAAAACAGATTTCTTCTCAGGGGTTTTAATAAAAATCTGAAATCGATTTTTGGTTACCTGTTGTCTGCGTTTTGACTGAGCTCTGCCTGAACCGGTGTCGCTGCTGGTTGCCAGATGGTCTGGCTGTGTGCATTCTTCCAGATCTTGCCTCCTATTGCGTCGATCTGCCTTTTGTATGACGGGATCTGCGTATCCTCTGCTCAATCGATGCCTATTCCCGCCGATCTGCTGCCTGGATTCTGGGTAATCATGAAGCTTGCTCAGATCAGTTAGATCCGGCCTGGATTTGTAGAATTTGGGCCATGCAGATGTGAGATGGATTAGGTCTGCTACATGCAGTCCCCCATCTTTGCATGCAAAAGGCGGCAGTAGAGAGATTAGCCTGATGAACAGCCGGCTGGCATGGCCTGCATCAATCGGGCCAAACCCTGACGATTCTCCGCCCCCGAAATGGGTTCTGAGCCCAAAAACGAAAATTGTCTGCCGATCTCTGTCCTCGTTCAGCTTTCCGGGCTTCTCCTTCCGTTCTGCCTTTGATATGATTTGCCCTTCAATCATGTCTGCTATGCCAGGGACGTCGGGTGCTTCCCTGGCGTTGGGCCGCATAAACGCGTCCATACCGATTAAGCGAAGGGGTTCCGGGAGCTCCATCATCACATGCTTGAAGCCGAACCTGTAGAGGCCAGAGACTATGGCCGTCCCTGCCACACCGCCTCCAACGATCGCACAGTCGTGGATTCCATTTTCGGCACAGGAAGAGCTCGCTGCGATGGCCATCTTGAGATCCTTCTTCGGATTATCTGAAGAATTCGAAAAAACACCATTAACTTAACTAAGTCAAGTTTACCTCAATTTCAAAATAAAATAATAATAATAATAATAATAATTGAATTTTTATTTTAAATTGAAGTTATTTTTATTTTACATCAAATTATTTTATTTTATTTTATTTTGAACTTAACAAAACTTATAAAACATTACAATATCCTTCCATATTAAGTTAGAGAGTGGCTCAATTATTATTTTATTTTATACTGGTTTGGAAAAGAAAGAAAGGCTTGCGAGACGCTCTCTTGTTCATTGTCACATTTCATTCCCGCTAATTTTTTCAGAACCCTGTGGATGGATAGAATTAAAACTTATTACTTCAATGGGAGATCACCCTCTCGTATCTACCAGTAAAATCTAGAGAATAAAGAAAATTATTATAATTGACAAATCATTGAGATTTATTACCATTATTGCCACTATCTTATTCTACTCATGAAGGGCTTGAACGTAAAATGTTTGTGTTGTTCATACTCACTTTTTGGGTTTTTGGTATTTTTACTAGAACCAACCCTCTTATCTATGGTAATTTTTCCAAAGAGCAATGGGTTTTAGGATAAGATGGTATCGTCTCAATCTTAATTCCCTTTTATATTTTATTACAACAAATAAATTATTTGCATCCTAAGTATCCAGATTTAAGTAAGTTATACCCTCTTCGGCTGGATTACATCGACAAAGCATCGGTTTAATTACATTTTCAAACAAGAGAAACTACATTCACAAAATCCAGTAACGATATCACCCACTATAAGTTTTCTCAATAGTTTTGGCAGATTCAGTATTGTATTTCTATGTTATAATTTAATAGAATCAATGTTATATTTTGAGATGCAGAGAATGGATTAAAGTTACAAGAGTTTTGTGTAAGATTAAATATTTAATGCAATATTTTTAGACATATTTCTATTTCTATGATTAAGGATGGAAAGGAAGATTTTTTTAAGTTGGGAAAATGTACTAATGTAATTGTGTTTGGACTAATGGATTTATCATAAAATATATAGAAAAATACAAATCCCAAAAATCAAATTATAACGTTAAGTTAAAAATAAAAATAAATAAAATTTTAAAAATGTGTTTTCATTCCTCTTCACACTTAAGAGTAAAATTTCAAAAATGTAAGATAAAATTACATGAACACATGCATCATTAGAGCTACAAAGTATATTTATGGTGTACTTCTAATGAGCGGTTCTCTTTGCCAAATCAAATAGGAAAATTTCCCAAGTTTTTGATATTTGTGGAAAAAATTAGTATTTACTTTGATCTAACTAAATGTGGTGCAATATTTTGAAGAAAGTAACTATGGTTGGTCAATTCTGTCCCAAAGCTTAGATGTGGAAGCATCATGCCCACCTCTATTGAATTGTATGCAATGAAGATCATACTTTTCTCCTTGGAAATGTTTATCCCCTTGCCTCTAAAATTCTTCTTTCCTCTTCCTTTTTGACCACCTCTTCCTCTAGAAGAATATTGTGTATGAATATTCTCCTTTTGTGCAAGGCACACAACTTCTTTAGTGGACCGAGGAGATGTATTCTTCCCAAAAATCTTTCTCTCTCTCAGCAAACTTCTTCTCGAGGGAGTCAAAGGTAGTATCCTTAAGGTTTCCACTTGTTTGCAATGACTCAAGATAACGTGAATATGTGGGATATAGTGCCTCGATATAAGCTATGAGAGGAATTTTTTTTTTCAACACCAGTGTATTTTATGTCATGAATAATGGATCTTACTTGTGATGCTAAGGAAAGAGGGTCAACATTTTTTAACTCAAGATTGAAAAACTTTATCATCAATTGAAGAACTTCAAGTTTGGAGTGTGAATCATACAATTCCTTCAACTTATTTAAGGCTTCAGAGGTATTTGAAAATGGGGAAATATGTTGGCTCGCCTCTTCATTTACTGACGTTGCAATCAAGGCATACGCCTTGTTGTTCTTGTTTTCCCAAATGGAAAATTCCTTATCTAAAGTGGGCTTCTTCGATGCATTGTCTCCTTCTCCTTCACAAATGGGGGTGTGTTTTATCTTCCTTTACCACTCATGAAAATTATCTTTTCCAAAAAGAACTACTTCTGCAATGGAAATTTGAGAATTTATCATCAAAAAGGGCTATGTTCTTTGATTCCCAAAAAATGCAGCTTTGTTTTGTGTGTTCTTAAAAAACTGGTTTGAAAAGCCTCACTACTAACTTCACTCTTCACTATAAAATTCTAATTTCATATATAAAAGGAGAGGAACGACTTTCTTATATACCATATACATCTATTAAGTAAAGTTCAACAAATTACATATTCCCTTACATATATGAACTTTTATGTTACGGCCCCTTTAATTACTATTCACCATAAATGAACTTTTATGTTGTGGCCCATTTAAAGACTATTCACACCATTAAAAAAACACCATTCATTCTTCATCAACACATAAAAGGGTTTCACATGACATGACACCAAAAATATGTATTTTTTTATACATAGTTTCTAATATACTCATACGTCCACCATACTAATAAATGAATGCCATTATATACACCATACCATTTACCGTACCATTCAACACAGCCAATTCCGACTCATAAGTTTCAACCAAATACACAGTATGACCACAGGGTGCAAACTCTAAGGACAAACATTATGCCACAACAATTCAGCTATGATATTATGCACTGCAATGCCAAGCTTGAACATGTGAGGTAGAAACACCAAGAACCTATAATGCTCCTTGGAAGAGTATGGGATTTGCTTGGCTTCTTAATAGTTTAATATTCAAATCTGGAAAACACTCTTGTTTCACTCGACCAGCAACTATATGATGAAAAGGAAATCCACAGAAAGGTTTATGATGCACTAAATGTACTTATGGAAATGGAGATAAGGTGGACTATCGTAAGGCAGACTAACAAGGTTGCAACAACAACAAGACTGAGGCAAGGGAGTTATTGAGCGGGACAGAGATGGGGGACCTATGCTCTGATACCATGTCAAGCTAAGACAGTAACTCCACAAATAAACTTATATATTGCATTAGTCATATCATAAATTTATACATAAGAGGGGAGAATCTTGGGATTCCAATTCCAACATCTCTTGGTTTCTTCAAATGCATAATTGACAATATTTACAATAATTACAATAATCCTTTCAGATAATGTGTTAACAAACGTGGTAGCACATGTGTTGTAGTGGCTACAACCACCCTCCAAAATTTCTTCTTAGCTTCATGTTGGAGCCCCCCTGCCAACCATCCTCAGCAACATGTCTTTCACTGTCAAGCACATCCGCTTCGACTGTTTCATCAAGTCTTGTCAGCCTGCGCATGCAAGTTTGTTCTACCTCCTTCACATGCCAATTTTCAGACTTAGTCTTAGTTGCTGGTTGAGTAGCTCCCTCTAGGAATTGTGCAATTCTGGAAGGGAACTAGCCTTCCCTCCAGAAATTGTGCAAACCTATATGGGCTCCAAAATTGTCCAATTCCTCCTGACAGTACTACTCCCAAAAGTTGTGCAATTCATTCGAGGACAACTGCTTAGCCCAAAAATTGCGCAATTCTAAGCTGTCGTCACCTGTTGCTCCTAGAAATTATGCAATCCCTCTAGGATAGCCAACCTAGTAGCTAGCAAAAATTGTGCAAATCCATCTAGGCAGCCTGTTGGGCTCAGAAATTGCGCAATATAGTGAGACAAGCTTCCTTGAGAAAATTGCGAGGTCTGACCTAGGACAGCTGCTTAACCAATAAATTGCGCAATCCTAGGAGATAGTCGTCTGTTATTCCTAGAAATTGTGCAATCCCTCTGGGACAACCATCTATGCTCAGCCTAGAAACTGCGCAGATTTTCATCCCTAGCTCGCACACCGATGCATGTGCCTTGAGATTAACGATTCCTTTTGGGACTGAGAAAAAATGACTTGCATGCATGGACTGCTTTTCCCATGGAAACATGCAAAGGTATCCCTTGATTTAGAGATCTATTTTTAGTAGTTGGAGGTTACATGCAAGGATCATTTCAAAAACCTCTCACCAAGTGTTGCTTTCCTAGATTTGTGGCATGTGCGTCACAACCTCGATTTCATCAAAACTCATTTTTCGAATGCTATAGAGCTCATTCCTCACATCGATCTTGTAGCTCTTACATCGCACATCGCATTTGGAGTTGTTAGCACATTCATCTCAGTTGTCTCTAGGTAAGCTTGCTTTTCATGTCTCATCCTGCATTTCTGTCACTTTTTGTGTTTCACTTTGTGTGAGTGTTGTCTGCTTGATTTCAACGAGTGTTTGTTTTTGTTTTCATGTATGTTAGCTTGTAGAGGCATCGTTTTAGTTTTCATTCGCATCTCACTGCTGTCGCATGCATGACACTGTTTTTTCACCGACAGTTGCTGCTGCAGCGACTCGCTTCACACACATGAATGCTTTCCCATTTTCTAAATCCTGCAGTTAATTTTTTCATGCATGATCATTCACTCTTGTTTACACTCACTATCACTATGCATTCAAACTTCTCATGTTTTCAGTCACCCATCAAGCAGTCTGGGCTGCCTTGGCCTAAACCGTGCCTTGCCCATCTAGTAATGCGCATTTCCGGAAGTGAAGCCACTACCTTCCATCGAGAAATTGCGCAAATCTGGCCTAGTAATGACCTCCAGGCTTGGATTGTGCAATTCTTGAAGGCAGTGTCCTGCTAGCCCCAGAAACTACGCAATGCAGTTTGCTGGTTGGATGTCACTGTTGATTGAAATTGCACATTGCGTAGTTTCAGTCCTCAGCAGGCTAAGATGGATTGTGAATTTCAAAGTTCCAATAGCTAGTTAGCCTCCTGATAGCTCAGAGTGTGCCTCACTCAGTTTTTGCAGTCAGTCCCCTGACCTCTCTACGGAAATTATGCAACCTTCATGATCAATCACATAGGTATGTTGCAAGTCTGTCCTCAAGTTTGTTTTCCTTTTAAACTAACAGATTGTTTACCATGAGTGTTGCTATGTCTCTTGGTATCATAGGTATCATCCACCTTCTAGAAGCATAGGTACAACGGCATCCAGGAGAGCAAATTCAAAGACATCATTAAGAGTTCAACTGGGGATGCAGTCAATCAAGTATCTATGAACTTCCCTGTCAACGAAGGCATTAAGCTTTTCATGGAAAAGGATATCAAGATGAATGGAAATGGCATCGCAGTAGCAGAAGGAAGCACACCTACACACGAAAAATGCAAGAGGAAGGTTGTTGACAACATAGAGGTGGAACAAAGTTGCAAGTTCAAAGAAAATCCACTCGTGACAAAAACATCTTTGGAGATTGAAGCTATGAGGTGACGATGCGACATGAAGATCACGCGAAGGCAGAGAAAGGAATGGAGAAGGAGTTTCATGTGCTGAATCAAAAACTCAAGGAAGAACAGGAGCTGCATAGATGATAGAATGAGTTGCAGCAGGAACAGGTATAGCACGGGGCACAACATGCACAGAAGGATGAAATTGCAGCCACATAAGTTATAGATCAATCCCAACAATTGGCACGGAGCAGATAAGGTGAACAATATTTTTGATCACATGAAAGGGAATTTAGCAGCATGCATGTCATTGTCCGCACGCATCTGATCCCGCCCATTTGGGACACTAACCGAGGCAAAGACAAGAAGCAAGTTTGACTAGAGCTAAACATGTAGTTCGACAAGTTGATGCACATGGTCACCAACACAGACTTGGAGATCAGCACAGACACTATGCATTAGTATGTAGCTGGTCTAGCCACACTCAAGATGATGATGCACATGTTATCAAATGAGTTGGACAGAGGGGCCATATCAGTGTACTCAGATGCAACGGAGGCAATAGTTCACTTTCAACAGGATGTCACCATTGAGCACGTATACACCATCACAGACGACCGAGCTTGGCATCAGTTCGCCACTATTGACCATCACAAGGATGTCAAAGAGTTTGTCTCACCACAATGGCCCGAGTGTTAGTGATGTCTTGCATGGCTTGCTCAAGCCATGTTTTCTCACATGGGTACATGTGCAAATTGTATGTGATGTCTTGTCAAGTGGAAGTTCAAGTGTCGATAGTTGAATGTAACAGTCATAGAGTAGTTGAAGAGTCACAAGGATAGATGAATGGTCACAAAGGGGAATGTCAAGGGTCACCCCACCCTTTTCTATAGATAAACCCTCATAACTGATTGTAAAGGTTTTTGGTGAGCCAATCTTCCATTAGGAGTATCTTAGAGAGAGCAAGATAGTATTGTGACAAGCCTTGGAGTTTCCACTATAAAGAGATAGTATGTCTCCTTGTAGAAGCAGGTGGTAGTAACTGTAACATTCCGTTGTTGGAACTAGTGGTTGGTCATGGTTGTATTGTATGACTGGAACTTATAGTTCTTAATATAATAGAGCCATCACATTTCATGCATATGTTGTATTGTATTTTAGATATCTTGTTTACTCTAAATTATATATGTATATTTTTTCTTACACATGCATGTGTAGCTATTTTCTGTATATGTATGTATGAATCTAATTGAGATGTGTTGTTGGTTTAACCATCACTTTGGATTGCTAGCTCACTTTACTTCCATGTTGTGATGCATCTTGGATTGTGTGTTCCCTTCTTAACTTCGTTCATTCACAAGTTACCAAGGGGCAGACTCGCCTCACCCTCTGTGCATTATAAACACTCATGCACCTTCCTTGACTTGCTTCATATGTCACACCCTTTCTACCAAAAGGGACATCTTACTTGCCTCTTTGTGAAACCGTCGTCAAGGTGATACCGTACAACCCAATGCTTGGACTCTTACACCAAACGGTCTAACGTCTAGTTGGGACTTCTTACTAAGAAAATCCCCTAACATGTTGGTGAGTCTAGCACCATCAACATTTCTAGTGCTAGAAGGAGAGTTAGTCCACAAGATGTGTCCTCTCATCTTGTTTTGAACCTTTGCACATCTATCATGGGTTCTGTCGTAGTCACCCCTCGACGATGTTTTTCGCATGCTGAACCTCTTAACATCATGAGGGATTTTTTTGATCTCTTGTCCTAATTCACGTGTAATAGTGACGTCAAAGTGGCCTGACCTGAGTACTTAGAAGACTTCTATGCATTCCTTGAGAATGTAGATGAGTTCTATGTAGAAGAGGTTAGTCTCTGCTTGCATACACACTTTGCAAATCCACACTACAGTGGTTTTGCAGTTTGTTGGCTGGCAGCATGCACTCACTTGAGCATTTCTATGATCTCATTGAATTTACTTTCCATCATTCTGATCCAACCCTCTTGACAAAAAACTGTTAGAGAAGTGGAAGGCTCTGCAATAACTGCCTAATGATTTTTGGCAGTGCTTCCGTGTTTTGCAGTTTCAATATTTGAAAAGCCAAATGAAATTCTAGTATCTCATTGAAATATACGAATATTGTCTTACCAAATCTCTCAATCCCAAGAAGAATTTCAAGCTTAAACCCCGCTAAACATACTTTGGTGATGAATCTATGCAATCACGAGTGAACACGGTCACTGTCACAAATGACTATCTGTCGTCCCCTCATCAAACCTCTCCATTATTGCATATTGATGTGGGGCAACATGCAGACACATTTCTTGAACTTTCACATCCTCCCAACATCACTCCTTCCGACTTTCACACAAAATTGGTCGTGAGTCCCATACATTGTCACTTGTATTTTGTACCTCAACGTCCATCTTCAAACTAGGATGATCCTCTGGATGACACTGTCTTGTGTTCTTCCATTCTAGACTCTACACTTGTTGTGAACAAGGATCAAGCCATCAACAGAGTTGGTGTTCCACAACCAACATGCATTGTCAATCAGGAAGAGTATGACTGGGAGCTTGAACATCCACCGGCAGTAGAGGATGATCCCTGTCTGCCTATACCTCCTCCATTTTTTCCTAACCTCCTTGGTGATCTTGCCATAACAGATTTTTCATGTGTATCTCCATCCATAGAACCACCCATTGTATATCATTTACAGGACACATCAGATGTCAGTCCATCATTTGACAATGGAGAGGACCAATCATTCTTTAAACATGCACTTGATTTTTCATCTATCTTTTTCGGAATTATAGAGGATGAATATTCTTTCTTCTCATCTACCCCTCTATGTGATTCATCAAATAATGAGGATGTAGCCCAACATCCTGAGTCTTCTGATCTTGGTTGCCGTGATCTATTTACCTCATCATCTAATCACGATGTTTATTCACTCATTGTTAATCCGTGTAAGCCACAGGTCATGATCCATCTATAAATGAAGTCAAAACCCTGTAGACTATTGAGGCACTTCAGCCCGAGCTAATGGTTATGTCAAGCCCTCATTGTCCTGAGGTTGGTTTCACTTCTGATCAGGAAATTGTTCAAACATTCAAGACTCCTCATTACTCATATGTGTGCATTGAAGATCAATCTAACACCCAAATTTCACTTCCTCCACTCGAACTACACTATCCCATCGCTCATGCATTGGAGGAATCTTACATAGAAAGCACACTTGTGCAACGTAAGTGGTCTATCTTTCTCGTGTTTTCTTACATGTCACAGTCAAGGGAATGCATACACTCATCATCTGCACACAGTGTAGCACAACACCATGGCAAGTGCAAAGAGTTCATTTCATGCGCTTTCACTCATTTTTATTTTATGGATGCTTGTAAACTTGGAGTATGTCTATCTTCATTGTTTTATCTTTCACATCTGCTAGCTCACACAGTTGTGTTGTTCACGAACCATGCCTTCACCAACATGGGTCAACCAATGCCCGGTGGCTATATTGGAAGTATCACTTCACGTGAGAAAACCCATGCACTGTTAGCTTAGGAGTAGGAGTAATGTTTCCTTTTTGAGTTTTTTGCTTCCATGCATGTTTGCTTCTTCCTTTGTGTGTTTGTTTGCTTGCTTGTTTGCCTTCTTACTCGCTTTTCTTATGCATTTGCTTCTGCTTCTTGCTTTTCCTTTTTGTTTGTTTTCTTGTTTATGTACGTAGGTTAGTTTCACATGGAGAGTGTGTGACTCTTGAAACATGTTGGGCAAAGCACAAGAGGACTTGTAAAGCTATAAACATTTGGTTATCTATTTTCCACTATCTTATGTAAGAACTTGTTGTCTTCAGTCCATGATACATCAATGGAAAATATGTATTGTTTGCAATGAACCTTGGTGAAAACAAAATGCTTGCGTGCTAAATAGTATCACCTACTCTAGTCGGATTTTTTGGGTTAATCCTTGTCAGCTCAGTCAAGTAGAGTAAGTTGAGGGGGAAAACCTTAACATGAACATCAGAGGTATATATAAACTACTTCTCTGAAGGAACAACCTATTCTACTCTCAATAAGTCAGGATCCATGTTTTGCCTCTGAAATGAATATGTGCTATGCACAATTATGAAAATGAAAAAATGAAAAAGTAAAAATTTTCAAAAAAAATGAAAAATGAAAAAGGTGAAAGAAGAGAAAGGCTTCCTGCACAGAGAGGTGATGCAAGTAACTCCACCAGGGTACTGACCAGGCTCACTTGTAGCGGAGCAATGCCTTTTTTTCTGCGTGACTCCACCAAGGTATCCATGCCTGCTGGCAGTGGAGCAATACTAGAGATGAAACTAAAACTCTGATCACTATACTACTTGTGCACCAATATACCCCTCATCCCCAATCGAAACAACTATGTTGGCTAGGCTTGGAATGTGTGTCGATCGACCAAGGGCTTGGAAGATGCTACTTCTTAAAATCAAGTAAGTGTGGAAACCAAAATGACCAGAGAACTAAACAATACTTTCGGAGGTGTTAGACTTGATTTTCACGAACAAGGTCCATTCAGAGAGTTGGAGTTCTACCAGTGTGTCGCCAAGTGTTGTAGAGACTACAACCACCCTCAAAATTTTTTCCTTAGCTTCGTTTTGGATCCTCCCTATCAGCCATCCTTGGAAGCACGTCTCACACTGTCAAGCATATGAACTTCAATTATTTCATAAAGTCTTGTCAGCCTATAGATGCACGTTCGTTCCACCTCCTTCATAGGTTGATTTTTGGACTTAATGTTAGTTGTTGGTTGAGAAGATCCATCTAGGAATTATGCAATTCTAGAGGGGAACCAAACTTTCCTCCATAAATTATGCAAACCCATATGGACACCCAGCTATCGTCTAGAATTGCGCAATTCTTCCTCACAGTCTTCCTCTGAAAAATTGCACAAGTCATCCCATGATAGCTCCTTAGCCCCAAAATTATGCAATTCTAGGCAACAACCACCTACCACTCTTACAAATTGCAGAATCCCTCTGGGACAACCAGCCCAGCAATTAGCAGAAATTGCACAAATCTAGCCAGGGAGCCTGCTGGGCTAAAAAATTGCACAATCTGAGAAAATTGCGAGGTCTGAGCTAGGACAGCTGCTCAGCCCAGAAATTGCGCAATCTTGGGAGACAATCACCTATTATTGCACAATCCCTCTAGGACAACCATCTCTGCTTAGCCCAGACACTGTGTAGATTTTCATCCGAGACTCGTAGACCAATGCATGTGCCTTCAGGCTGACCGATTCCCTCCGGACCGAGAAAAACTGACCTGAATGCATGGACTGCTTTTCCCGAGGCAACATGCAATGAAATCCCTTGATTTAGAGATCTATTGTTAGCAAATGGAGGTTACATGCAAGGATCATTTCAAAAACCTCCTACCAAGTGTCACTTTCCTAGATTTGTGGCATGTGCGTCATAACCTTGATTTTATCAAAACTCATTTTCCAAATGTTGCAGAGCTCATTCCTCACATCGATCTTGTAGCTCTTACATCCCACATCACCTCTAGGAGTCGTCGGCACATTCAACTCAGATTTCTCGGCATAAGCCCGCTTTTCATGTCTCGCATTGTGTTTCTGTCGCTTTTTTTGTTTCTCTTTGTGTGAGTGTTTTCTGCTTGATTTCAGTGAGTGCTTCTTGTCATTTTAATGTATGTTAGCTTGTAAAAGCATAATTTCAGTTTTCGTTTGCATCTCACTGTTGCCGCATGCATGACATTTTTTTCACACTAACGATCATCATTGCAGCGACTTGCTTCACACACATGCATGCTTTCTCGTATTCTGAATCCTGCACTTACATTTTGTATGAATGATCATTCACTCTTGTTTACTCTCAGTATCGCCATGCATTCAAAATTCTCATTTTTGCAGTCGCCCGTCGGCCGATCTAGGCTGTCTTGGCCTAGACTGTGCCTTGCCCTGCTAGTACTACACATTACCCAAAGTGAAGTATTTGCCTTCCCTCTAGAAATTGTGGAAGTCTGGCCTAGAACTGACCTCCAGGCTTGCATTGTCCAATTATTGAAGGCAGTGTCCTGCTGGCCCCAGAAACTTCACAACGCAGTTTCTTGGTTGCATGTCACTACTGACTGAAATTTCACATCTCACAGTTTTAGCCTTCAGTATGCCCAACTAGCCTGTGCATTGTGTATTTCCCATAGTCATTCAACCTCCTGAGAGCCTGGATTGTGCCTCACACAATTTTCACAGTCAGTCTCCTGACCTCCCGACAGAAATTGTGCAACCTTCATGAACAATCACACAGGTATGTTGCAAGTCAGTCCTCAAGTTTGTTTCAGTTTTCAACTGACATATTGCTTGCCATGCATGTTGCTATCTCTCGAGGTATCATAGGTTTCATCCTCCTCCCATCAGCATAGGTACAACAGCTTCCAGGAGAGCAGAGTGAAAGACACCATTAACAGTGCAACTAGGGATGTAGTCGATCAAGTGTCTATGAACATGCATATCCACGAAGACATAAAAATTTTCATGGAAAATGATATCGAGATGAATGGAAATGACATCACAATGAGTAGCACCATAAATAGCAGCAGAAGCAAACAGACCTCCATTCAATGAATTCAAGATGAATGTAGTTGATAACATAGAGGCGGAGCAAAGCTTCAATTTCAAAGAAAATCCACTTGTGGCGAAAGCAACTTTGGAGATTGAAGCTATGAGGTGATGGTATGATATGAAGATCAAACGAAGGTAGAGAAAGGAACATAGAAGGAGTTTCATGTGTTGAAGTAGCAACTAAAGGAAGAAAAGGAGTTGCATAGATGAGATAATGAGTTATAGCAAGAACAGGTAAAACATGGGGGGAAACATGCATAGACAGATGAAACTGTGCCCACACAAGTTATAGATCCATCCTAGCAGCTTGTACGGAGCAGACAAGGTGAGTAGTGTTATTGATCGCATGCAAGGGAATTCATAATCATGCATGTCATAGTGTGCATGCATGCGATCCCACCCATTTGGCACACTCACTGAGGAGAAGACAAGAAGCAGGCCCAACTGGAGCTGAACATGTACTTCGACAAGTTGATGTGCATAGTCACCAACACACACTTGGAGATTAGCACAGACATTATGCATCAGTATGTTGCTGGTCCAACCACACTCAAGATGATGATGCACATTCTATCAAACGAGTTGGACAAAGGGGCCATATCAGTGTACTTAGACGCAACAGAGGCAAGATTTCACTTTTAATAGGATGTCACCATTGAGCACATGGACACCATCATGGATGACCAATATTGGCATCAGTTCACCACCATCAACCATCACTAGGATGTCAAAGATTTGGTCTCACCAAAATGGTCTGAGTGTCAGTGATGTCTTACATGGCTTGCTCAATCCATTTTGGCTCACATAGGTATATGTGCAGATTGTATGTAATGTCTTGTCAAGTGTAAGTTAAAGTGTCGATAGTTGAATGTAAAATTCATAAAGTAGTTGAAGAGTCATGAGGATATATGAATGGTCACAAAGGGGAATATCATGGGTCACCCCACCCTTTATTATAAATAGCCCCTCATAACTCTTTGTAGAGGCTTTTGGTCAGCCAAGCTTCCGATAGGACTATCTTAGAGAGATCTTGGACAATATTGTAATGAACCTTGGCTTCTTCACTGTGCAGAGCTAGCATATCTCTTTAGAGGAGCAGGCACCAGTGACTATAACATTCCGCTGTCGGAACTAGTGGTTGGTCATGGTTGTATTGTATGAATGGAACTTACACTTCTCAATATAACAGAGCCAACACGTTTCATGCATAAGTCATATTTAATTTAAGCTATCTTGTTTACTCTAAATGATATATGTATCTATTTTCTTACACATGCATGTGTAGCTATTTTTTGCATATGTATGTATGAATCTTATTGAGATTCCTTCCATGTTTTGATGCATCTTAGCTCATGTGTTTCCTTCTTAACTCCATGTTTTCACAGGTTATCAAGGGGTGAACTCACCGCACCCTTCGTGTGTTAGAACCACTCATGCACCTTCCTTGACTTGTTTCCTATGTCACACCCTTTCTACCAATAGGGACATCTTACTTGCCGCTATGCTAAACAATGGTCAAGGCGATACCATATGACCCACTGCTAGGACTCCTACATCAAACTGTCTGAGGTCTAGTTGGGACTGCTTACCAAGGAGATCCCCTGACATGTTGGCGGGTCCAACATCGTTAACAACATGTTAGATGTTATTGCCCCCACCACACATTTAACCAATTTCACCATTCTTCCAGGGTAAACACGAGATGAAGGGTTACTATTACATGACCTGACCTTGAAACTTGAATTATGGAAGTGGGCCTGATAACTAAGACTCAATGACCATAAACTCACATCCTACAAGGTTTACAAGACACTCAGGAGCCAAAGAACCACCCCAGGTGACCAAACCCTAAGCTATATTATTTTTTCAATGACTTAGACTCCCAATCGCATGCATAGACCTATGAGGGCATGGTTATGAGCATCCAACTACATGCACAAGTCTTCCTAATTGTGGTTGTAACACAAAATTCTCTGTTCAGAGGGTCTGGTCCTGAGATCTGAAACAAAACTCTAGGCTAGCCTCTAGATGGCTGCCCATAATTTCCTGAGACTTTCCAAAATGATAAATTACTTGAATACAATGTTAATCATACAAAACATGTACATGGACTTGACCTAACCAGGCATAACTATGACAATCAATGCATCAAACATACAGTGAACATGTAATCTATAGGTCATGAATGCATATATGAACATAGAAGTTTGAAAATTATTGTAGAATCGCCAAGATGGTCCAATGTCCTCTCATAAGAGTTGAAATAATATTTTTATCCCATGCATTCATTAACCATCAACTACTTATCAAATCCTAAACAATAAATAGCTAGAGTGCATTACAAATTCATGCTTATAACCAACATATAACTATATTATTAACCATGATATAACAACCATCAAATCACCATAAAAATAAGTACAAGTGCACATATATTACAATATTAAAATAAATATTATTAACTAATTCAAAAACCAACCATGTTAGGGACTTCCACATACCACTCGACCATAAATTTGGTTGAACCAAATCTTCCTTTTAGCCAATCACCCTCATGTGATATTCCAAGCATGAATGTGGGATCTCAAGACATAGAAAACTAGGGATTCCTAAAGATTCGAACACCTTCACCCTCAAGCTACCATGATCCCACCAAAACCGATCAAGATATCACTAAGCCCAAAAGAAAGCTTAGATGCCTCAAATTTTCTTTGCCATTACCTTGAGGAATTTCTTGTCTCCACCCACCTGTTGAGGGCATTTCAGAGATTAAACCACCTCAACCCAAAACACTTGGGATTTTTCCTGATACCACCTCACCCAGTTCCATATCCTTTTGGAAATCCAAAACTCAACCATAAAATAATCCCTTCACACCATGGTTATCCAAAAAATGGAAAGTCAACGATAAAACCACTTTAACACGAGAAAAAAACAATGCCAGTGACAACACCAAAACCAAATACACAAATGCATGTACCATGCATTCAAAAAAAGAAACTAGGAAATCACACATGCAACCTGTTACATGCAAATTCCTCCTATTAAAGATGCTTGATCCAAAAATTCCTTGCTTGTCCTCTATTTTCCTTGTTCTTACTTTGCTTTCCTTGTCTTTCCTTGCTTTTCTTTTGCCATTGCTAGAGTGCTCAAAGAATTCTTTAAGTGTTCAATGGTATGAGATAATCGAGAGAGCTATAAAATTAAACTAACAAAAAGTTGAACTAGCCAAAGTTTGAACTAACAAAAACTATGAATTGATCCTCATAACCCTTTTTATCATTGAGGCCTCTATTTTCTTCATTTTCGTCTACTTTTCCTTCAATTCTCTCTCATTCAAATTTGTGACCTTTCATCTCCCTTTTCTCCTAGTTTCCTTTATTTTCATAAATAAATGCCAATAAAAAATTTCCTTTTCCATTGTTTTCCTAATTTCATTTAGCCATAATAAATTGAAAGTGACACCCATTAGGATGTGTTCCCCAACATTCAACTTGGAATATGTGTCCCATGATATAAATCTTATTATTTTTCCTTTATTAACTTTACTACATGAAATTTTAACCCAGGGCTTTTATAAACCACTCCCCCTTGGGGGAACACCGTCCTTAGTGTTCTGTATACCAAAAATCCATTTCCTCGACAAATAATGAAGGATGCATAGCTTGCATCTGATCACCCGTCTCCCATGTAGCTTCATGGAATTTCGTTATCGGCAACAATGTAAGTCTATAGGCCGATTATCCAATCCTCTCAATGATCTCAAAAGGGCCACAATACCAAGGTACCAACTGGGCACATCACCTGATCCTCAATGAGCTCTTGGTGGGCTTCATTTTCAAGTACACATGATCCTCAACCTAAAACTACTTAAATTCCTTATGTTGATCTTCATAACTCTTTTTCATGACCTATGTTTCCTTCAATATTTTTCTTAATAACTTTCATTTCTATTTTATCTCTACCAACATGTCCATTCCAATTAGTACCATTTTCACTGGATCACCCCAACTAATGGGAGTATTACAACTCTTCCCATAAATTGCCTCAAACAGACTTTTGATTAAGAACTCCTGATATCCATTATTGTATGCGAACTCTACCAGTGGAAGATACTCTTCCCACTTCCTCTACCGGTGCATAAAATACATCCTTATCATGTCCTTCAGAATCTTGTTGACCCCAACTATATGGCCATCTATTTGTGGATGATAAGTTGTACTAGAAGCCAACTTTTTCCCAAAACCTACAAACAAATTCTTCCAAAAACTGGAAGTGAACTTGGCATATTTATCCGATATGATATTCTTGGGGACACCATGCAATCTCACTATCTCCCTAATGAATACCTAAACTACCTCACTCTATGAATTAGTAGACTTCAATAGAATGAAGTAAGCTACCTTGGTCAACCTATCAACCACAACCATGATGGAATTGTTATGCTTTGGTGTCCTCGAAAAACCTGCAGTTAAATCCATGGAAATTACCTCCCATTTCTATTCTAGAATAAAAAATGGCTGGAATAAACCACCTAGATGCTTGCACTCTACTTTTGCTTGTTGAAAATCCAAACACCTTACAATGAACTCAACTACATCTTTCCTTAGATTCGGCCAATAGTTAAACTTATTCACAGTTACTAAAGTCTTTTGATATCGCAGGTGAACTGAATATGGCTTGACATGAAATTACCTCAAGATAAGCTTCTTGAGCTCACTGTTGTCTAACACATAGCTCCTATCCCTAAATCTCATCAAACCATCTGTTGTGAGATGATACTCCCCATCTTCATCTCGTGTACCCTACTGCTATAACTTCTGCTTAAGTTACTAGTGCATGTCATCATGTTGGCCTAGATATAAGATCTGATATTGTAAATTTGTCCCATATGAACTCATAGTTTCTATGTGATTCACCAACACTCTCCTGCTAAGAGGAAATGCAACCCTTTTCTCCTTACCCTTAATGTTCATGATCTAGAAGTAAAACTCACTGAGAGTATCCAGCCATTTAGCTTTCCTCATATTCATATTAGGTTGCTCAAACAAGTATCCCATCCCACTATGATCACTCATCAAAACAAACCTCTTGCCAAGAAGATAGTGCCTCTACATCTTCAATACATGAATGATCGCTTCCAACTCAAGGTCATGAGTTACATAATTCTGCTCATACCCATCCAGTCTCCTTGACTCATAGTATACCACCCAGCCCTCTTGAATCAAGACTCCAACAAGTCCTATCTTACAAGCATTTATACACACCACGAACACTTTTTCTAGATCTGGAGTGTTTGTAAGAAACTGATTTGATCTCGATCTTGGGGAGGCCCCCGAGATCTAAAAGATTGAAATTCATCTTGGGGTGGAAGCCCCCAAGATTTGAAAAATTGCAATGCCAAAAATAAAAGGAGAGAACACACAATAAACAAAACCACAAATAAGCTTTTTATCAAAACGAAGAATAACTGTAAAAGCTAAATTGTGGCATTCAATTCACAAAATGTGACTTGTTACTTATAGTCTTTTTTTGCTACAATACCATGGGTAAATTCCATTGGTGGGAAAGTACCATGGGTGAATGAATACCATGAGTTGATGTCACGTACAATACCATGGGAAAATACCATGGGTGAATGAACACCATGGGTGGATGCCACTTACAAACCATGGGTAAATTCCAGTGGTGGGTTAATATGATGGGTTGATGAATACCAGGGGTAGATGTCATTTTCCATTCTGATCATTCCTTCCTCCGTAAGAAGAAATGATCCCCATTGCATGAATTTCCCTCCTGATAAGCCTATGTTGAATATCAAGAGACATTAAAGATAAGTTTTTTGTGTGATTAACCCATAATTGTGATGAACGAAGATCCAAGGATAGAGATACCCTATAATGCTTGAAACCAACTATGATACTGACAGTGTGTGGCCTAACAAATGGACTTCGATGAAGTGAGGGTTTGTGGATGACCCATAACAATGAGAAACGAAGATCTGGGGATAGATATACCTTGTAATCGTTGTGACCAACTACGATACTGACAGTGTGTGGCCTATAAAATGTACTTCGATGACAAGGATTTTGTGCGGTTGACCCATAACCATGATGTTGATTGTTGATAATGTAGCAGGTGCCTAGATATCATGGGGTGGGATGGCACATCTCCAAACAACCCAACATGGATCTTGATATGTTGAAAGTGATGAATCTGAAGCAGGTTCCTACTAAAGCAAGCTCGGAGGGCACGTCTCCAAATGGAACCCACTTTGAATGCTGCTCTAGATTTAAAATAGACCTAACTCGCTAAATATAAATCATAATATTTATTATAACCTATTTTTAGAAATAGAATGACCATTTTGCATCTTCCCATGAATTTGCAATCCCTGTCTAGACACTCTGGAATCTCATATTTACGTTGGAACTATTCTACCATTGCAAAAATTTTGAAAAAATAATTGATTTTAAATCAGCGATATCTTTATCATCCAAACTCCGATTTGTCCAATATTGTGTTTTGAAATTGGGTGATTTTTCAAGAAGAGCTCATATCTACAATAAGTTTTATAAAATTCTACAAAAACCTAAAAAAATTATAGGAGAGTTATCATCCACAAACTGTTGTCAGAAATTTTTTTGCAACAAAGTTGATTTTAAATAAACGATATCTCCCTTATCTGGAGTTCGTTTCGACCCATTTTTTTTTATTTAGGTATTTTTTTTCAAGGAATATAGATCTGTTATTTATTTTTGTAAATTTTGCACCAAAAGTTTATGATCTGATCTAAAAACTCGCTTTCGAAAACAATTCCTGCAAACATGAAAAAAGAATAAAAAAAATCTTGCTCTGCCCAAGAAAGTTCGTTGTGGAGGTCATAAGACGTGTCTAAACTTTGTTGAATATTTCTATACAATTTTGAAATTGAAATATGCATCAGAGCCTCATTCCCATGGAATTGTAACCTGAATCTGATAACATTGATCCAGATCTTGCAGGGAGGCCCTCGAGATCTAAAGAATTGAAATGGATCTTAGGGGAGAAGCCCCCAAGATCTAAAAATTACAATGCTAGAAATAAAATGAGAGAACACACTGTAAAAAAACCACAAAGAAACGTTTTATTAAAATGGAGAATAGCTATAAAAGCTACATTGTGGTGGACAATCTGTCCTTTCACTTGACTTGTTACTTATAGCCTTTTTTTGTTACAACACCACAAGTAAATTCCATGGGTGGATAAATACCATGGGCGAATGAATACCATGGGAAAATACCATGGGTGAATGAGTACAATGGGTGGATGCCACTTACAATACCATGGGTAAATTCTATGGGTGGATGAATACAATGGGTAGATGCCATTTTCCATTCGGATCATGATTCGACAACTCAAAATTGGTTTCACATTCCTCTATGCATTCAAACTTCTTTCTTTTCCTTTGCAAATATGTAATAGGATAGGCAATCCATGGAAAATTCCTAATGAATCCTCTTGTAATAACGTGCTAACCCCATCAATGATTTGACCTCATCAAAATTCCTAGGAGTTGCCCATTCCATGATAACTCTAATATTTTTCGTGTCCACTTCCATGCCTTTCTTGGAAACAGCATGTCCCATATAACGAACTTCTATCTTAAATAAACTACAATTACTAAGCTTGGCATACAACCGATGCTCTGTCAAAAGCCTTGACATCATTGTCAGGTGTTCTTCGTGATCTTCCTCATTCTTAGTATATATCAGTATATCATCAATGAATACTATCACAAAATTGTCCATAAAAGGATGAAACACACTATTCATCAAACACATGAAAGTAGTTGGCACATTAGTCAAATCAAAAGGAACCATAAGAAACTCATATTTCCCATACCTTCACTGGAAATTAGTCTTGTAAGTGTCCTCTTATTTGATGCCTACCCGGTGACACCTTGATCTCAAATCAATATTTTAGAACATTGTTGATCCCTTTAGTTGATCAAACAAGTCATCAATCTAAGGAAATGGGTACATGTTCTTAATCTTCACCTTATTCAACAACCTATAATCAGTGCACAACCTAAGACTACCATCCTTCTTCTTCACAAAAAACACTAGTGCACACCAAGGTGATACACTTGGCTTAATGTATCCCTTTTCAAGCATTTCTTTCAACTGAAACTTTAGTTAAACTATTTATTGAGTGCTCATCATGTAAGGTGTCTTGGATGCTGGTGTTTCTCCTGCTACAAACTCAATAGAAAATTCCACTTCCCTATGAGGAGGAAACTCTGGAATCCTTGCTATAAATACACCTTGAAAATTCTACAAAATCGAATATCTCTTCAAGACTTTCACATCCTTAACATTCTTACCTTTGTCACTAGAATCATGCACTATGAACAAGAAACATCCTTTCTTGCGAATTTGCTTAGCCTGTGTTGAAAATAACAACAAGAAATGATAAAAATAGAATCCAGAATATTCCAATTTTAATTTTTCCTTGAATTAAAATTGTGAATTAAATTTGAATTTAGTCTCACCAACTGCTTGGAATTCATTAATTCATTCATTATGGATTAATTAGTTGGAGAAATTCAAGTTAGAAGTCTTTCTGAAGTCATGCAATATTTATCCCTTAAATTGAGATTACCCCTTAATTAAGGAGATAAGATTGAGTTGTAATTAATTATCTCATTTTACTAAGTTAAGTCCAGTTGAATTAGTTCCAAACTATTTGAGGAACTAATTGTGAGTTATCAGTCAATTGATGCATTCATGCACTCAACTAGTGTACTCCAGATAACTAAAGATTCTCTCATCAAAAACTCACGCATGTCTATTTTGAGAAAGACCCAGTTGAGATAAATGTCAAGGATAGGTTACTATCAGTTGCATGTGTTTTCCTATAAAGGAAACTCATGTATGCATAAGGATTAAGGTTCCTTGACGATTGCACAGTTCTATCAATGTGTTAGAGTAGTGTGTGAAAGTAGTGTTACTTTGGGTGAAGGAGATCATCCCAGAGGTAACTACGCAAGGAAATAGGAGCTTGGAGGAAGAGGAGAAGGCTTGTGAGAAGCTTTGATTTCCTATGAGCATTTAGGAGGATTGTACTAAGAGCTGGCTAGCTATGAGAGCTAAGGCTTTGTATAATTCTGATGTATTTCCACCTTGTATGATAATACAGATAGTGGGGTTTTTAGCTGAGGCTTTTCCTTGAGTATTTCTATGTTTCATGTGCATTAATTCATCTTCTTATGGTTATATGTGTTCAACTTTGATTCAGCTCGATCTTTAAGCTTCCGAAAGTTTGAGAGTAGAAGTAGATTATAGTATTTTTCTTTGGTATATTGCATTATCAAGTTAATCTATAGTCATATTTTCTACATAGATCTTAGAGGTATATTTGTAGAGAAGTAGCAGGAAATTCTACATGGTATCAAAGCTAAGTTTATCAGAGCAATGAATAGTATACGGAGAAGATAATTCAAAGTTTAAAGTTCAGGGTTACAGGTGCAAAATCAAATTATTATCATACTTCAAGGTTGGCCAATGGTGTTCTATGGCTTGAGACTCGATTATAACTTGGAAGGCAACTCGAATTAAATAAAATGGAAAGATCGCATGGAGGCTGTATTAGAAGACAAAGGCTTGAACTATTTCTTTGATCAAGAAATCCCAAAGCCAAGTTCAACTAATAAAAAAGAGTTGGCTGAGTGGAAGAAGTGTGTGGCGAGGGCGAGATGGATCATCCTTGAGGGAGTTCGGACCATATTGTCTCAAGTCTCCATGGGAAGGATATGCCATATTCAATGTGGAAGACATTGAAGGACCTTTACCAGAATAGAAACGACCAAAGGAAATTGGCGCTCAAGGATAAGTTTCGAAGAATCAAGATGGAGAACAGTGATACTATTTCCACATATCTGAACAAGCTCAACACTTGCAGAGATGAGCTTGGAAGTGTGGGAATAACTACTGTCGATGATGATATGGTGAGCCTCGCTCTCCTTGGCCTTCCAAAGTGCTAGAATAGCTACTAGGACTCTGTGAATGAAACAAAGAAACTGTCGAATTGGGAATGACTGTGGTTGGATCTCATGCAGGAGGAGATGAAGAGGAGCACTCGAGATGGTTCTTCACTCAAGGATGATGATGAAGAAAATCTAGCCTTAGCAAGTAAAGCAAGGAGAGGGAAGGGGAAGGTGTCCCATTTCGAATCAAATTCTTCTCATGGAAGGAAGAAGGGTGACAAGCCTAAAGTGAGATGCTTTATCGTCACGAATGGGTCATTATGAGACTAATTTCCCATCGAATAATTCCAAGAAGGAATCCTTAGAAGGATCAGAAGGTGAGGCATTAACCTCTCAGTTCGAAATGGACTTTACCCTCATCGCATGCATGGTGTCATTGATGATGGGTTGTGGTTGGTATCTTGACAGTGGAGCCTCATTCCACATGACCAATGATAAAATTTTATCCAATACCTTAGAGGAGAAAGACCTCAAGATGCACATAGAGATGGGTGACGACGAAAGGTTTATTGTTTCAGGAGTGGGCATGGTTGCTTTTAAGAGGGAGCATGGAGCTCCTCTCACCTTGACAAATGTGAAGTATGTGCCTAGACTAAAGAAGAACTTGGTATCAGTCGCGATGTTGGAGGACAAAGGCTATGATGTTATATTCTATAAGGGAAAGGTTTTCCTTAGACACATCACCATGAGACAGGTGAAACAGATCGATTCAAGAGTCAAGAACCTGTATGCTCTTGAGGTTCAAGATGCATGCAAAGTCTTGAGGAGCAAGGCAAATGTTAGAGACTTGGTGGTTGAGAGGGAGAGTAAATTACCTCTCAACTTGCAGTCCTAGAAGAAGTCTCAGACAATTGTGGAGGAGCCACAATTGGAGAAGTGGGAATAGGGATCACATGCATCCATACCTCTAGGTGTGAGGTGGGGTGATGTGAAGTGATAGTTTCAAGAAGGCTGAAATTGGGTAGGGTCCATTGAGAGTTTTTATCTCATGGATCATACCTTGCTACGGGAGCCCACATTACAAGGTAGCGGGAGGAATCAGTGGGATTGATGTAGTCAGAGATCAAAGTGACAGAGGCTAGAGTGGTCAGATATTGAAGAGCACAAAGAAGGATTCACAACAGTGCAGAAATTCTGAGTTAGTAGAAATGCAGAGTTTTCAGTTGACAGAGGCAATAGTAGTCAAAGACTTTGATGGTAGATGCATCATACTAATTCAGGTTGGATGTTTTTTTTGTTTCTAGAGTTACTGTAGCAACAACACTATAGAGAAGTGTTGCATGCAGAACATTCCAAAGGTTCAAGATCAGGATCAAGTTGAATTTCTTTCTTGTTGAGAGGGAGTGTTGAAAATAGCAACAAGAAATGATAAAACTAGAATCCAGAATATTCCAATTTTAATTTGTCCTTGAATTAAATTCGAATTTAGTCTCACCAGCTACTTGGAAATAATTAATTAATTCATTATGGATTAATTATCTGGAGAAATTCAAGTTAGAAGGCTTTCTGAAGTCATGCAACAATTATCCATTAAATTAAGGAGTTTATCTCTTAATTAAGGAGATAAGATGGAGTTATATTTGAGTTGTAATTGGTTAGCTCATTTTACTGAGTTAAGTCCAGATAAATTAGTTCCAAAATGTTGAAAGAACTAATTGTGAGTTATCAGTTAGTTGATGCATGCATGCACTCAACTAGTGTACTCTTGATAACTGAAGATTCTCTCATCAGAAACTCACTCATGTCTATTCTGAGAAAGACCCAGTTGAGCTAAATGTCAAGGATAGGTTACTATCAGTTGCATGTGTTTTCCTATAAAGGAAACTCATGCATGAAAAAGGTTTAATGTTCCTTGAGGATTGCGTAGTTCTGACAGTGTGTTAGAGAAGTGTGTGAGAGCAATGTTACACTAGGTGAGGGAGATCATCCCATAGGTAACTGCGCAAGGAAATAGGAGCTTGGAGGGCAGAGGAGAAGGTTTGTGAGAAGTTTTGATTGCTTGTGAGCATCCAGGAGGATTGTACTAAGATCTGGCTAGCTGTTAGAGCTAAGGCTTTGTATAATTCTGATGTATTTCCACCTTCAAGTATGATAATATAGATAGTGGGATTTTTAGCTGAGGCTTTCCCCTGAGTATTTTCTGTGTTTCATGTGCATTGATTCATCTTCTTATGGTTATATGTGTTCAACTCTGTTTCAGCTCGATCTTTAGGCTTCCACAAGTTTGATAGTAGAAATAGATTATAGTATTTTTCTTTTCTATATTGCATCATCGAGTTAATCTACAGTCATATTTTCTACATAGATCTCAGAGGCATATTTGTAGAGAATTTGTAGGAAATTCTACAGCCTGCATAGTTGTAACCATTCTCACCGATGTAGGCTTCCTCTTACCTTGCAATATGCTCTTCTCTCCATCATCTTCCAAGCACTCAATAACCTTCTCATAACAATCCACCTTAGTCCTATGAAGGTACAACAAATCCATACCTAAAAGCATAATGTATGATCCCAAAGTAACCACATTTGCATGTGTTGACGTACACATACCATTCAACTAAAATGCACAACCTCCTACCTAATGATGAAATATTTATTAGTATATATAGCCAACTACACTAACCAAGATTATGCATGCCCTTATTTTCTCAAACCACACTTATCCACCAGCTCAGGATTAACATAACTATAATTAGATCTAGGGTCAATCAAAATAGAAACATCTTGATCACATAACATACCTTCCATCTCAGTAATGGATGTCTAGTGATCCAACTACTTGTTATCAAATGATGCATAGATCCAAGGAATGATCCGGCTCACATACCCAACATTTTGCAACTCTTGAGCATTGTAATTCTGATGTCTACCACCCTAATACAATGTAAATTCATTCTTGCAATGATCCTTTCCAAATATCCAACATCACAATGGTTCTTTGCCACTACCCTTATTCTACTACTCTCTAGGCTAAGACCCATGTCCCTTCTCAAATGCATTAAACTTCTTGATAGCATCAACATTTCCCTTCTCACCTACATCCTGACATATTCCCTGCATTGGTAGCCACATACCTTAAGTCTTTTCATTTCATTTCCAACCCTGCTTAGACTTAGAATTGCACTTTGATTGCTCATAATAATGCTTGAAATTTCTAATGACTTATTCTAGTGACCGAGGTTCATCATAATCAATCTAATCCTTGAATTCTTATGGTAGTTCACTAATGAATATTTGAAATTTCGTCTTGTCATCCTTGAGGTAAGGCACATACCTCAACAACTCAAGGAACTTAGTTGTGTACTCCTCGTCTGTCATAGATCCCATCTTCAGCTCATAGAATTCCTTGGCCTTTCCATCATAGTACCTTTCTGACAAGTACTTCTTCGTGAACAACCTTTTGGATTCATTCCAACTCAACCCCTTCTTCTTGATGTATCTCACACGCTTCACATCTTCCCACTAGATGTCTGCTTTCCCCTTTGGACTTAAAATAACTATCCTAGCCTTCATGTTCTTTGTATAGTCATGCACCTCAAATAACTTCTTCATTCCAAGCAACCATGCCCATGCATCCTTCAGTTTCTTCAACTCTCCATCGAATGTACGTGGCTTGGATTTCTTGAACTTTTCTGAAAAGTATCCCCTCTCACTCCTCGCGTAAGGATGATAACGATGATGACCATGATACCTATCTGAACCAAAACTAGAATATAACCTGTAACCACTGCCTCTTTTTTTAGGTATATATAATACCCTACCAT
This sequence comes from Pinus tabuliformis, assembly GCA_031772625.1. NCBI lineage: Eukaryota > Viridiplantae > Streptophyta > Pinopsida > Pinales > Pinaceae > Pinus > Pinus tabuliformis. The sequence goes on from CM062805.1 coordinate 133,905,711, forward strand.
CTCTGACCACGTCATCCCTTTTTGACATATTCCCTCCATGAGACATGATGCCATATGCCACATAGTCATTTCCTCCTGCCCATAACTAATCTCTGGTTGTCCCTATCTCTATAGATCTAAGAAACTCTGAAGGATAATTGCATTGACTTCTACTTATTTTTCCTTTTCCCTAGCAAGTCTTTCCCGTGACTGAATTATTTTGTCGTTGTTCAACTTAAAACTTCGTATTTCTTCCTTTAAGCTTCTCAAAGTATCTTCTATGTCAATAGAGTACTCATCTCTTGGCTTCTTGTCAGATTTCTAAAGGGAGTCTTGTGAATTGTAATCCACCATTATACTAGTCATATCTATTCTTATTCTTCCTACAAACACACTCTATGTCAAATAACCAAATAAAAACATTATGAACATACCTTAGTGAAGTTCATTGGAGGCTATCTCATCTACAAAATCCATCCATATTAGCATGATACATGTATATACGTAATCTTATAAATATGTTGACATCGTGTATGATAACACTAGTTGCATATAAATACCTCATGCACGACAACCACAACCATGACAATGCATGCATAACAACCACATAAACACTAACATGCACGTATGACAGTGACTTTTACCCCATGGTCCAGTGCTGCAGCCTCGCTCTGATACCCATATGTAATCGCCTCCACCCCACATTTACCCAAATTCAAAAATCTACAAGGGTAATCATAAGATGAAGAGTTACTATGACATGAAGTGACCTCCAAGCTTTAGTTATGGAAGTGGGGATGACAGCTAAGACTTACTAACAAGAAACCACATCCTAGAGGGCTTACAGAACACTCAGGTGCCAAAGAACCACCCTATGTGACCAAACCCTAAGTTAGACTAATTTTTCAATGACTTACACTCCTAACCACATTCACAGGCATGCAAGGGTGCAATTATGACCCTCCAACTACACGCACAGTTGTGCTTGAGTGCGGTTGTAACCCAAAATCCTCAATTCAGAGGGTGTGGTCTCGAGATCTAACCCACAATTCTAGGACAACCTCCATAACAATTCCAAGAATTTCTTGAGACTTTTTAGAATGATAAATTAGTTGAAGACAATGTTAATTATATAAAATTTGAACAAGTACTTGACCTATCTAGGCCTAACCATGATAGTCATTTCGTCAAACATACGGTGAACATTTAATAGACAAGTCATGAATGCATATATGAAAATAAGAGTTTTAAACTTATTTGAGAATCACCAAGAAGGTCTAATTCCCTCCCATAATAGTTGTAATAACACACGTTAGCCCATGCATTCATTAACCATCAAATACTTATCAAATCCTAAACAAGACATAGCTAGAGTACATTGGAATCCATGCTGATAACCAACATATAACTATATTATTAACTATGAAATAACAACCATCAAATCACCATAATAACAATTAAAAGTTCTCATAGATTATAATAGTAAAATAGCTCTTATTAAATTATGATAAAGCCAACTAAGTCAGGGACTTCCATGTACCACCCAACCATATATTGGGCATAACCAAATCTTTCTTTTATATCCAATCACCCCTGTGCCATATTACAATCATGAATGTGGGATATCAAAACATAAAAAACCATATCTTCCCAAAGATTAAACCACCTCCACCCACAGACTACCGTGATCCTACAGAAAACAGTCAAGAGATCATTAAGCCCAAGAACAAGCTTGGATGCCTCAGAATTTCTTCACCATTACCTTGGTGAATTTTCCTGTCTCCACCCACCTCTTAAGGGCATCTTGGATATTAAACCACCTCCACCCCCAACCCTTGGGAATTTTCTTGAGACCACCACACCTTGTTCCAAAACATTTTGAGAAGCCTAAGTTCAACCATAAAAGAATCCATCACACTATGGCTATTAGGAAATGGAAAGGAAAGGCTGAAACCATTGTCACACCAGGAAAAACCTATGCTAATGACAACAAAAGAACCAAATACACAAATTCATGTACCATGCATTCATAAATCAACTAGGAAATCACACATGCAATATGTTACCTGCAAATTCCTACTGTTGAAGCTATTTTATCCAACCTTTCCTTGTGTCTCCTCTATTTTCCTTATTCTTCCCTTGCTTTCCTTGTCTTTCCTTGCTTGTCTTTCTCCAATGCTAGAGTGCTCCAAGAATACTCTATGTGTGCAATGGTATGAGAGAATAAAGAGAAATCTAAAAACAAACTAACAAAAATTTGAACAAGTTAAAAGCTAAACTAACAAAAGCTATGAATTGATCCTTAGAAGCCTTTTTATCATTAAGAACTCTATTTTCTTCATTTTCCTCTATTTTTCCTTCAATTTACTCTAATGCAAAATTTTTACCTTTCATTTCCCATTTCTCCTATTTTTCTTTCTTTTCATAAATAAATGTCAATTAATGCCTCTTTGCATTTGTGAATTTCCTTAGTCATAATAAACTGAAATTGACACCCACTAGGATGTTTTTCCCAACATTTATCTTGGAATATGTGTCCCAGGACCTTGGTCTTATTTTGCCTTGATTAACTTTATTACATGAACTTTTAACTTGGGGTTGTGACATTAGAACACTAGCATTCCAACTAGAAATCCAACTCCATAGGCCAGTGAATCTATTAATTGATTATGGTGCCTAAGAACATGATATAATTCACATTTTTTTATCTTTGATAACATCCCTTTTAGTTATTTTATTATAGCATTCAGATTAATGTATTTAGGGGGTCATTTATTCTGTAAACTTTGGCTCAACTATTTGGGAATCTCCCAAGATGGTTAAACTTTAGATCCCTTGCTCAACGACTAGTGTCAATCCTTGTTACAAGGAATAACCTTATGCTTGATTGTTTGATCTTTTCCCAAGCCCCTAGGAGAAGTTTAATTCTACGTTTTCTCTAGGACAAAGAAAAACACCCATATTTTTCAACTTTACTTTTATAAAAAATGTAGTATTCATGTATTTAAAAAATGTAAATTTTCACTTTAAACTCATTAATTAGTTTAAAAAACATGGAAAAAATAGTTTATTTTTGTTTTCTTTCATATGTATCTGTTGACACCTAATCCGAAAAGGATGGGTGAACTGGACAGTCATCTAGAAGATGAACTGATCCGTTTTTATTTTTGTATATAAACATGAGTTACCTAATGAATAATATCAATCAGTTTTGTCTCTAGTTCAATGTGGAGTTACCCTGGCCTGACATGGTATCAGAGCCAGGTTTCGATCCTGGGACCTGTGCTCTGTCCCAAAATAGTGTAACTCCTGCTGAGCGCTGCATCATCCTGAGCGATTCCCTGAGCGATTCCCTAAGCATATAGCGTTGCCACTGCTGTAGACTGCGCCCTCTGTCCTGAGCGCCTCTGGAGACTGCACCCTCAGATCATAAGTAATTGATGTGTGTTTCTGGTGCCTCCGCCCAGGAACACCTACTACGTTTCTACTGTCCCTCTCTGCGCATGAATGTTTGAATTATCAATGCGTTGAAACTCATTTTCGCTGGAAACGCTGCTTGTGTTTGAACCTGGTGCATTTGAACTGCATTTGAACTGCTGCTTATGTTTTATTAGTTTGATGATATGGTGACTGCGTTTATTATAGTTTCACACTTGCAGTGCGTTTTGGTGACTGCGTTTATTATGGTGACTGCAAAGTATGGTGACTGCGTTTATTATGGTGACTGCGTTTTATGAAAAGTATGCTGACTAAGTTTTACTGTAAGAATGGTGACTGCGTTTATTGTGAGAATGGTGTAAGAATGCGTTTTATTGTAAGAAAGAACTGCTCCAAGAAAGAGTTGCGGTGCTTTCACCAGTTTGAAATTACCGTTTGGGAATTCGGCCGCTGCTACTGGGGTTTGGCCGCGTTAAAATTCAATCTCTTCTCCGTCATATTGTGCTTCACCAGAGCCAAAGGTGTAAGCTTGCATTCGTTTGCTTCTTTCAGTACACTACTTACAGTTGATTATATCTGACATGGTGCGCATCCGGGGAAAATACTGCATTTATTTACATTGGAACTATGTGTAATGCACATTTCTGCTCCAGGATTGGAGAACTTTATCCTCATCTTCTCATGTTGCGATCTTCCATGCTAATTTAAAGCAAAATTTAAAATGCTGTTATTCCTGACTGCTCAGAAGTTCAACAGCAAGAGCTAAATCTCCATTTGTTGCGGCTAGTGCAATTTCTGCCTTAGCTTTTTCAAATCCCATTGCAACAAGATTCTGAATGGCTTCATCATTAATTTGTGTATGTCCCTGACTCATATGTGTAGGGCCTGATTGTTGAGCCTTGCATTTGATGTTACAGTCTCACGAGTGATTATTGGCATCATTGGAGAAGGTGCTTGTGGTTAGCTGCTCCTATCAAGAAGTCTAGTTTGTAGTTCTGTCTCAGAACCAATCCTTGATGTTGATTGAATTTGGGAAGACACAAGCGTCCGACCTCTCCCTGGAAATCTAGGATCTTGCAAAGACTGATTAGGCAAACTTTCGCTCTGTGGCATCCATGAACGGACATTTCTCCAAAAATTACTTAAACCTGCACCACTAGACGCTGTGTAGGAATTTACAGGGTAAGTTCCACAGAAAGAATACCAAAAGGACACCGCTCACAACCAGATCTCAAATCAATACACCAATATTTTTGACGTGGTTAAAACCCTCAGAGTGCAAGGAGGGAAACAGTCCACGGCCTGTCCCAACGTGGGTACTACAGGCAATTTATTAATCAAAGAATGAAAATTTACATAAGCTTCTCTCATGCACGGATTACCCGAACAATGACCCTCCATGCGCTTTAAATAGAACTCATGGACCAATCGGGTGTCAAGCCACGGATCAAGTGTCGGTAATACCGAGGTGAGAGTGAACCGTCGGATCACTACATATCGTGACCGTCGGATTGTAAGTTACAAAATGTACAACGGTAAAGAAACACACTTTACCTAACTCTAACCTAACTCTATACTAGACCAAGTTGAACTTAACTATATCCTATGTGTCGGAATATCCTAACATCCCCCCTTAAGAACAACTTGGGATAGGATTGAAGGATTTACAAATATGACACAATAGGAGAAGGAAGGAGGCACTAGAGCCTATCCCCCCTTAGTGACAACTTCCTGAACTCCAAGCATATGTCGAAGTTTAGTGAACTTCGCCTCTGTGAGAGCCTTTGTGAAGATGTCTGCAACCTGATCATCTGTTGGACAATATTGCACTTCAAGAACATGGTCATGAATGAGCTTTCTGATGAAGTGCATGTGTAGTTCAATGTGTTTGCTGCGCTGATGCTGGACTGGATCTTTGCATAGCTGAATGGCACTTTGATTATCACACCAAAGTGTGGTGGGATGCTGCTGCTCAAAGCCAAACTCTGATAGGATCTGACGAAGCCACAAGGCTTCCTTACTAGCTTCCACGGCACCACGATACTCTGCTTCTGCTGACGAAAGAGAAATGGCAGCCTGTTTCTTACAAGCCCATGTAATAGGTCCTGAACCAAGAGTGAAGACATAACCGGCAGTAGACTTCCGATCATCATGGTCACCAGCCCAATCAGAATCAGTGAAACCAACTAGCAGAGGAGCTGCTTTGGCACTGTAATGAATCCCAAACTGTATTGTACCTCGAACATAACGAAGTATTCTTTTAGCTGCTTTCCAATGACTTTCACGGGGGTTTTGCATAAAACGAGCAACAAGGCCAACAACAAAGGAAAGATCAGGACGAGTATGAGTTAAATACAAGAGTTTTCCGACAAGTTGACGGTATAAGGTAGCATCAACTTCAGGAGAAGTACAAGAGACTGAAAGTTTGACTCCAGACTGAAAGGGAGAAGGGGCTGGCTTGCAGTCTTCCATGTGAAAATGACGAAGAATATCACAAGCATACTTGGACTGGGAAAGGAAAATACCCTCTTGGGATTGCAAGACTTGAAGACCAAGAAAATAGTGTAAGTGTCCTAAGTCTGTCATTTCAAATTTCTTTTTAAGGCTGGACTTCACATGGTTTATAAGGTTGGGATCACTACCAGTAAGAATAAGATCATCAACATAAAGAACAAGGATGATAAGAGAGTTGCCCACTTTCTTGGTGTAGACAGTATTGTCAGAATGACACCTAGAAAAGCCAGATTCTAAAAGAAAGCTATCCATTTTGGCATACCAAGCCCGAGGAGCTTGCTTGAGGCCATAAAGGGATTTCTTAAGTCGACAAACAAGGCTGGAGTCTGTTTGCATGAAGCCAATGGGTTGTTCCATATAGATTTCTTCCTGCAAGTCCCCATGCAAGAAGGCAGATTTAACATCCATCTGATGGACTTCCCATTTTAAGGAGGCAGCAAGGGAAAGAACAAGGCGGATAGAGTTCATTTTGGCAACAGGGGAGAAGGTTTCAGTGTAGTCAATTCCTTCAACCTGTGAAAAGCCCTTAGCAACGAGACGAGCTTTATGTTTATCAACTTTCCCATCTGGTCCATACTTGGTTCTGTAAACCCATTTACATCTAACAAGTTTGCGTCCCTTTGGTAGAGGAACAAGATCCCATGTATCATTTGTCATCAATGAATGATATTCTTCATTCATAGCTGCTTCCCAATGTGGATGGCCTGAAGCTTCTGCAAAAGTGTCAGGATCATGATTTACTGGAGCTTGAGCCAGTAAAGAAGAGGCTCTTTCAAACTGAGAACGTGTACGTCGCTGATCTGTAGGATCACCGGCAAGATCACCTGCTGCATCCCGAGTAGTACGGACCCATCGTGGAAGTTGAGGATCCTGAGAAGGTGGAGGATTATCATCCTCGCTTTCATCATCTGAAGAAGAAATGTTTTCAAAAGTAGAAGAGATAGGAAGAGGTGGCACATCCGCCGAACTAGGCTCGCAGGCCGATTTATTTTCATCAAACTTTACATCTCTTCTAATGATAACATTTTTGGACTTAAATGGAATAAGTCTATAACCTTTTACATCTTCAGAATATCCAACAAAAGTACACTTCTCACTCTTAGGTTCTAAAGCTTTATGCTTTTCATCTGGAATATGGGCCCATGCTTCACTTCCAAACACACGGAAGTGACTTACATCTGGTTTAATGGAACTCCAAGCTTCTTCTGGAGTGATATTTTCTAGAACCTTAGTAGGAGTGCGATTGATTATATAGTTTGCACAATTAATTGCTTCGGCCCAAAAACTAAGACTGAGTCCTTTAGATTGCAGCATACAATTAGCCATTTCCTTTAAGGTGCGATTTTTCCTTTCAGCTACACCATTTTGTTGTGGAGTGTATGGAACAGTATGTTGCATTTGAATTCCATTTTCGGTGCAAAAGTTGATGAATGTGTTTTTAACATATTCTCCACCATTATCAGTTCTTAGCTTAAGAATTTAATGTCCAGATTGTTTTTCAACAAAGGCTTTGAAGGCCAAAAAGGTGTTAAATACTTCACTCTTGAGTTTTAAGAAGTATACCCAAGTGCGTCTGGAGAAATCATCAATGAAAGTTAAGAAGTACTTGCAGCCAGAGAATGAAGCAACAGGAAGAGGACCACATAAATCACTGTGCACAAGCTGTAAAGGGGCTGAGGCGTGCCAAGAGGCACGTTTGTCAAAACTGTCCCGATGATGTTTTCCGAGTACACATCCGGAACAAACACCATCTCTGCAAGATACCATAGGAAGACCTGTCACCATATTTTCTTTACATAGATGCTGAAGGGAGCGATAGTTTAAGTGACCAAATCGCTCATGCCAAAGTTTGCTCACTTCATCATTATGAGCAACAAATACTGAGGGAAGATTTGATGACCCAAAGTTGTGAAACTTATACAACCTTTTGGAATCATCAGCAAGACCAGTAGCTAGAATCTGTTTAGGATCTTTTAGATCCTTGATTACAACATCATGAGGTGAAAATTCAACAATTTTACCTTCACCTGAATGAGTTATCTGATAGACAGATAGAAGGTTGCAGGATAAGGTTGGAACACATAATACATCATTAAACTGACCATTGTCTAGATGAACAGTTCCAGTCCCTACAACATTAAGAGATCTATCATCACCAATATATATATTTTTGGTGTTACAATCATTTAAAGAAGAAAACATGGCTTGATTTTTGGCCATGTGACAAGAGGCTCCAGAATCAATGAGCCACTCATGAGAATGAGAAGGAGAAGAAGATACATTTAATGCATAACCAGACTGAGATGATTGATAATGACATGCAGAAAGTGCCATTCCGGAAGTTGAAGTTGAAGTAGGCTCCACATGGATGTTATGTTTCTTCATTGCGGCTTCCAAGGCTTCCATCTTCTTAAAGCATTTAGATTCTAAGTGGCCATCTCGATTACAAAAGTTACAATGTCTATCAGACTTCTTCCATTTGTTTCTATTGGTCTTATCATTTTGCTGAAATGATCTTTCATTTTGAGGCTGAGATGGTTTAGGACCATTCTTTTGAGGATATGACTTCTTAGGATTCTTTGAATTTGGTTGCTGCTGGGCGGCTAACGCTTTCGTGGAAGAGTTTCCAAGATTAAGAAGACCAAGGTGTAAGAGTTTTTCTTGTTCTCTTATTAAGGAATCACAAAAGGAGTCAAAGGAAGGGGCCTTGTATTCTTGTCCTTGACAAATGAAAGCTTCCCTTGTAGAATGGAAAGTGGAAACAAATACAGAGTAGGCTGGTCCCAACTTAGTAAGGATGGAATAAATAAGGTTACCATCTTCTTTCTTAACTTTAACACCTTCCAAGAGATATCTAAGGGTCTTGAATTTGGACAAGAAATCTTCAATGCAAGAAAAATTATTAGGATCCAAAGTAAGCAGCTCATTTTCAAGTTGATGGGCTCTAATTTCATTTTTAATTCCAAAAACTTTAGCAAGTTTTTCTAATGCTTCATGAGGAGTCTCAAGTTCTGCAATGTGGAATCTAAGATCAGGAGAAACAGACATCCCTATCAAACCACGGGCTTGATCTTGTCTATTTTCCCATTTTGCCACCTTGTCTTCATCTTTGGGTTTCTTCTCTTGGTCTGTGGCTATTCTGTAGAGACCTTTACTTCTAAGTAAATCTCCCATGTAGGCTACCCATTGGAAGTAGTTAGTGCTGTCAAGAATGACTTGGCATGGACTTTCCATTTTTTTAAAAAACTGAAGCTGAAGATGCTGAAAGTAAGTGTTCCAATGGATAGATCTCGAAAAAATAGGCGGTTTTAAAAAAAACGGCTCTGAAAAAGGCTTCCGGATGAAGAAGTTATGGCTTTTTGAAAAAAAATTGTTGACGTTGCCGGCAAAGTGCGCGAATGTGCGGGAATGAAAAAATCCGCCCCCACAAAATGGAGACTTGAACCCAAGACCTCTACTCTCTTAAAATATCTTTGAACCAATTGATCTATACAAAAAATTTGAGAGAGAGAGAGAGAGAGAGAGAGAGAGGGGGGGGGGGGGCCTTGGTTTGCGTGCTTGCCTTGAGAAAGCTCTTTTTCCCTACAAAACACAAAACACAAAACCCAACACGAATATGCAAAGAGAAACGAACCTTACGGCTCGAAGCTAGCTTTAGCCAAAAAACTAGAAATTTAAAAAAAATCTCAAAGTTAGCTTTAGCCGAAAAACTAAATATTTTTCTCAATGTTTCTGATTTTCCGAGATCACACTAAGGTGCAGGGAAAAGAGCATACGCATGAGAAAAATCCTTCCTTTCTGTTTCTGATTTGCCCAGATCGCACAGAGTCGCAGGGCAAAGAGCATACGCAGAAATGAAAGGTATAGATCCGGTTAAAAAAAAAGGCTAAATAAACTGAGACCGAAATAAGCAGAGAGAAAATAACAGTAAACTGCAAAAAAAACACTGTATACCTCCGGATCTGAAAAATGACGCAGCTAGGGCTACCGAAAACCTTTTCGCGTGAAACGAAAGGGGTTCCTCACTGGAACAGATGCTCCGAACGCAACAGAGCAGTCCTCTCGGCCCGAAAGCAGTCAGAAACAGCAGATCTAGGAAACGACAGCCGCATGCAGTTCTACCGGCTTCAGATTTGGATCACCAACGGACGCGGCCCTCAAATAGCTCTGATACCATGTAGGAATTTACAGGGTAAGTTCCACAGAAAGAATACCAAAAGGACACCGCTCACAACCAGATCTCAAATCAATACACCAATATTTTTGACGTGGTTAAAACCCTCAGAGTGCAAGGAGGGAAACAGTCCACGGCCTGTCCCAACGTGGGTACTACAGGCAATTTATTAATCAAAGAATGAAAATTTACATAAGCTTCTCTCATGCACGGATTACCCGAACAATGACCCTCCATGCGCTTTAAATAGAACTCATGGACCAATCGGGTGTCAAGCCACGGATCAAGTGTCGGTAATACCGAGGTGAGAGTGAACCGTCGGATCACTACATATCGTGACCGTCGGATTGTAAGTTACAAAATGTACAACGGTAAAGAAACACACTTTACCTAACTCTAACCTAACTCTATACTAGACCAAGTTGAACTTAACTATATCCTATGTGTCGGAATATCCTAACACGCTGGGCATGGGAAAGAAGAAAGGAGGTGATGAGCTATTTTTATAGGCGTAAATTTCCAGTTTTGACTCGAAACGATGAAGTGATGTGTTTATGTAGCAGCATATATTCATTTATGCAGAATGCTGGGCGGTGCTGAAAATGTATATGTGCACTAACGCTGTAGTTACATTGACCAGGGTTTGAGTTATGGACGCCATTTAAATAAGTTTTGAATGGTTTTTTTTTAACACTGTTTGAATATTTTGTGGAGGATATTTTATAAAATTTTGGAGACATTTGAAGAAAACTTAGTGCATAAAAAAAAAAAAATCTGTTGCCCTTTTGAGTATACTTTCACTGTACATCAGTACAAGTTCTTTTTATCAGCAAAATTATTTTTCCATCAGCAAAAATAATTTTTGTTACAGTATGCATTCAAAAGAAAGAGAAAGATATTTCAGAGGTAGGGGGGGCAGACATTCTCAAGCAGAAAAGGAAGACTTACATTGCATTCGCTGCAAACGAAATGGATCTCATGATGCTTCTACATGCAAGCTACCATGGGAAAAGATTGAGTAGAGAAGAAATCAGCAGAAAGGTAAAACTGATGACACTGCTCACTATATTGAGGCACAATGTAACATTGGAGTAAATGAAGATCTGTTTAATGCTTCACTTACTTCTTCGAAAAATGACTGGTTGCTTGATTCAGGAGCAACCTGTCATATGACTCATAGGAAAGATTTTTTTGAAGATTTCACTGATAATGTTGATGGAGCAGTATACTTTGCAGATCAGTCAAAAATCAAGCCATCAGGGCTTGGCACAGTCAGGCTTAAACTGCCTGGTCTTCCAGACTTTCTTCTGGATCATGTTCTATATCTCCCACAGCTCAAGAGAAACTTGTTGTCCCTGGTCCACATCCGCCAGCAAGGTCACTCCATTCATATGTTTGATGGAAAGCTTGAGGTAAGAAAGGCATCTGACCATTCACTTGTCATGAGGGGTATAGAAGAAGAAAGACTTCTTAAACTGCAAGGAACCTCTGCTCATGCACAACATTTTTCATATATTTCTCATCATGATGAAGGTACACTTCCATTAAGTTTATTATGGCATGCTAGATTTGGACATTTAAACTATGATAGTCTCCGCTTGTTGAAGAAAAATTGTGTTGCTGGTTTGCCTACAATTCCTAGAAAACATAAACAATGTGATGCTTGCATTCTAGGAAAGCATAGCAAACATTCTTTTCATGATTCACATTCAAGAGAACATAGGAAGCTTGAACTTATTCATTCAGATTTATGTGGTCCAATGCCTGTTCCTTCTGCAAATGGAAATAAGTATATCATGACATTTATTAATGATTACACCAGAATGTGTTGGGTTTATTTATTGAAGAACAAATCTGATGCTTTTCAAACATTCAAGAATTTTCATAAGTGGATTGAAAATGATGCACAATCTCATATTGGGTCTATTCGCACTGATAATGGAAAAGAATATACATCAAATGAATTTGAACACTATCTTCGCCAACATGGGATTAAACATCAAACAACTGTGCCTTATAATCCTCAACGGAATGGTGTAGCTGAAAGAATGAACAGAACAATTTTGAATATGGTACCATCCATGCTTTTCTTCAAAAATGTAAAGACAATGTTTTGGGCTGATGCTGTTCTATGTGCTGCATATATAAAGAATAGATGTCCATCTAGTGCTATAAGAAACAAGACTCCTTATGAATTGTGGTATGGACATGTTCCTTCGGTAAAACATCTCAGGATATTTGGTTCCACCTGTTATGCTTTAATACCAAAGGTACATAGAAACAAACTTGGTGCTAGAAGTCGTCAGTGTATCTTCCTGGGGTATTCAAACACATCTAAAGCATACTGCCTTTATGATGAAGTAAATAAAAAGTTTGTTTTATCTAGAGATGTCATTTTTCTTGAATCATCCAAATCTGACAGTGTTGTTGAGCGGCAACTTGATCGCTTGGATAGATTCACAAAACCGAAATCATTCCAAGAGTTTGATAATCAGATTCCACATCTTGAAGGGGGGATTCCTATACTAGATCAACATGTGGAATCTCCTTCTGAAGAACAATCTCCCCTGCATGACACTCCAACAACGGATGATGCTTTAAGTGATGTAATTGATAGAATTGGGAGACTTAATCTTGATTCAGTCCCAACTCAATCAACAGAACAGCCTGGACCATCTCAGAAAGGTCCCCCAAAGTGGCTGACAAAGACACTTGAAAGTATTCATCCTGATGAAATTGGAAAAACAGGACCCAGAAATTCAAACCGACAAGATGGAGGTGATGTAGATAACTCTAATTCACCTGTTGATATGGATGTTACTTATGATTGTGAATTGAACTTGTCTACAGATTTTGAACCAACTTCCTTCAAAGAAGCTTCTTCTCATGATAAATGGAAAGAAGCGATGCAGAAGGAGTATGATGCCCTCATAAAGAATGGCACTTGGAAGCTGGTTGATCCTCCATTTGGAACCAAACCAATTGGCTGCAAGTGGGTCTACAAGAACAAGTACAAAGCTGATGGCTCACTTGACAAGCACAAAGCTAGGCTTGTGGCAAAAGGTTTTGCACAGAAGGAAGGGGTCGATTATGAGGAAACTTTTGCTCCCACAGCAAAATGGGCCACCATCCGGACACTCTTTGCACTAGCTGCTCAGAACGGTTGGAAAGTCCATCAAATGGATGTAAAAACTGCATTCTTGAATGGAGATCTAAAAGAAAATGTTTTTATGTCCCACCCTGAAGGATTTGCTGTGAAAGGACATGAACACAAAGTATGCAAACTTGTGAAGTCCTTGTATGGCCTCAAACAAGCACCACGAGCCTGGTATGAAAAACTAACTGAGCATCTTCTGAAACTCAACTTCAATCATTTTGATCTTGATGATGCAACTTTATTTGTCAAGAAAGTTGGCAAAACAGTTGTATATCTTGTGGTATATGTAGATGATCTTTTAATGACAAGGAACAATGAAAGCTATATTGCATCCATAAAGAAAGAATTAGGAAAAATTTTTGAAATGACTGATTTGGGCTATGTTCATTACTATCTTGGCATTGAAGTAACCCAACATCCAAAGTCCATATTTCTTTCTCAAAAGAAATACATTGGAGATTTGTTAAACAGATTTGGCATGACAGAGTGCAATCCCCTTTCTACTCCAATGGAACAAAACTTGAAGCTCACATCTATTGAAGGAAAGGAATTTGAGGATGCAACAAAGTATAGACAGCTTGTAGGAAGTCTCATCTACCTCACTACTACCAGACCAGACATTTCATTTGCTGTTGGAATCCTCTCCAGGTTTATGCAAAAGCGTTGTGAGGGACATTGGTCTGCTGCAAAAAGAGTTCTAAGGTACTTGAAGGGAACTCAAGACCTTGGAATCAAGTATACACAGGTGGACGACTTCAACTTGATTGGATACTCTGATTCAGACTTCGATGGAGACAAAGAAACTGGGGTATCTACTTCAAGATATGCTATGAGTCTTGGATCAGGAGCTGTCTCCTGGAGATCACGCAAACAATCAGTACCAGCAGATTCCACAACAGAAGCATAATACGTGGCAGCAGCTGAAGCAACAAAAGAAATTGTGTGGCTCAGGAAAATTCTTGAAGATTTGCAAGTAAAACAAATACAATCTACTCCACTCATGATTGATAACACATCTGCAATAAAGTTGGCCAAGAATCCAAAGTTCCATGATCGTACTAAGCACATCAATACTAAATATCATCTGATCCGACATCATGTTGAGGCCAAAAAAATCCATCTCCGTCATTGTTCCACAAACGAGCAAATTGCAGACATCTTCACCAAAGCGCTTGGAAGAGAAAAGCTTGAAAGATTCAGAACGATGCTTGGACTCACCAACATCCCTTCAGATTAAGGGGGGGAATGTTGACACCTAATCCGAAACGGATGGGTGAATTGGACAGTCATCTAGAAGATGAACTGATCCGTTTTTATTTTTGTATATAAACATGAGTTACCTAATGAATAATATCAATCAGTTTTGTCTCTAGTTCAATGTGGAGTTACCCTGGCCTGACAGTATCTAAAGAAAAATAAATTTTAAAATTCTATTGTATTAAAAGTTAAAAAATAAATTCAAAGGGTATTAGTTCTATTGTATTGGTGATTAATTTGTTTCCCCCATTTGTGTGGGTTTAGGTTTCTGAAGACATGTTGTAACAAGCCCTTGTTGTAATAGTGGTAATTGATCTATCAAAGTTACGAATTATCCAAAAATTCTCATATCAAGGTTACTAATCATTGAAACATTCTCATTATTATTCATATATATATTTGGGTGTTTGTGTGGGGGGAGGGGTTTCTTTGGTTTAAAAAAGGTAAATTTTCACTTTCAAGTTATGAATTATTTAGAAAGGATGATGGAAAAAAGTTCTATTTTAGTTTTCTTTTCTTTTTTGATTTTAGAAATATATATTTGAATGATTATCGTTAAAATAAAATAAAAAAATATAATTAAATAATCTTTTCGAACAAACCAAAATTGAATCAAGGTAAATATAATTACTCATTATTTAAATTTGATTTAATTTTTACATAATAAAATTGTAGTTGTCTTGAAATATGTAATTAAATTATTTTTTTAATTATTTTTTTCTCAATAATAATTGTGAGGGGTTTGTCAATGTCCTCTTAAATAGAACATAGTTTATTGATCCTTAAGGAAGGTAAAAAATTACTTGATTTTCTTTAAATTTTATTTTTAAGTTGGAAAAGATTAAAAAAAAAACATTATGAAATTCTCATCGTTTTGATGAGTTATAAAGTATGTTAATAGTGTAACAAATACTTTGAAATTATAATTTATTATAAGACTACCAAATATATTTTGACATTATGATCTAATTTTAATGTAAATAACATAGTTTTCATCTTCCACCATTTTTTGGTCACAATGGAAATATAACTCTTTTAATTCATTGTGTTTTAATAATTTCCAACTAAATATTTTTTATTTTCTAAACTATCGTAGATTGTAACCTTATAATATCTTATTTATCTAATATATATTACATTATGCTATATCACATAAACATTTATAAAATTTTAGAAATCGTACTTTGTATGTTTATCTAATTTTTTAATGATTAATTTTTTCCTAAATATCTAGTATTTAAAATTTTAAATATTTTGTCCATAGGGTCCTAGATAGATTGTGATTGGGTGCTTTATTAAGCCACTACTTGATGTAAAGTCATTATTTCAATTCTTTGACTCGATAGGAGCGATATATTGGACATGATGAAGATGTGGTCCCACCAAGCTTACAAAAAAAATTAAATATTTTGAAAAACTATATTATAAAATAGTAATGACATTTCAGATAGGATAGTTCTGATGATGATAATGATGATGATGAATGCCTATTATTGAAATGGTGTGGCATATAAGGTAAGAGATTACTTGGAAATATTTAGAATATTATTTATATACTAAAAAATATTTAAATTCTATTGTTTTGTTGAGCTAAAGAGTCAAGAAGTTTTATGGTGTGAAAATATTTTGAAATTTATATCTAATGTGGTTATAAGCTAGAAGATGTAAGAGAAAGTTATTTTCGTCTTCAACCCTCCTAGTGTCACAATTGTGATAGAATATTTCAACCTAGGATATTTTGGGAATTAAACAACACCCAATTTCACTATGGAGCTCATGATAATTTGTTATTATTTTTTGAATATTTATTTCTACTTTACACTAGCAAATATAGATAAATAATGTTTAGTTTCGATATTTTGATTGATCACTTCCTTATAATATCTTGGTTTCCTTTACCCTCTAGCTCCTTATCACCACATATTTTCTCCTCAAATTTTGATGTAATAGTATTCTTAATAATATCCGTATTTTCCTAAATGATCTCCTCCCTTATCCTCTAATGGTCTAGCCAAGACTAGGCATCATTATGCCTTTTCTGCTTAAGGAAAATGTAACATCCTTGGATAAAAATTCATGTAAAGATATATAAAACCAAGGTCATGGGACACATATTCCAAGTTGAATATTGGGAAAAACATCCTAGTGGGTGTTCATTTAAGTTATTATGGCTAAAGGAACATGGGAAAGGAAAAAAAAAGGATTTAGAAAGGAAAAATGACATTTTGGCACATTTACTTATGAAAATAATGGAAATTAGGGGAAAAGAAATGTTAAAGGTCACAAGTGGCATGTGAAGAAGAAAATGAAGGAAAATAATGGAAATTGAAGAAAATATAGGCCTCATTGATAAAAAGGATTTTGAGGATCAGTGAGAAGGCTTTTTCAGTGTAACCTTTTGTCAATTCGGTTTTGGGAGCTCTCTCGGTATTATCTCTCTCTCACTCTTAGACACTTAGAGTTTTCTTGGAGAACTCTTGGAGAGTGTGGAATACTTGGATGCATGGAGAAAGGAGGCAATAGGAAGGAAGGAGCAAGCAAAGAAGAGTAGGATCAAGTAGCTACAACAAGATTCTTTACATGTACCAATTTGCATGTTTAATTTCCTTGCTATATTTGGCATGCATGGTATTGCATGTGGTTCTTTGTTGTCATGGCATGGGCTTTTCTAGGTATGACAGTGTTTTCAGCCTAGCTTTTCCATTTCCAGATAGCCAAGGTGTGATGGGTTTCTCATGTTTTGGTTGAGGTTGATTGCTGAATGGATTTGAAGTTGAATGAGGTGGATCTACAAAAGAAGCTACACATGGCCTAGTGATCCATGAACTGGTCTATGGATTTTGGTAAAGCCATTGGCCTGATGACCCCTGAACCATTGCGGTAAATCCAGGTATTGTGTGCCTTAGTAGGCCTAGGAATCTATGGTTGATTAATGGAAAGATACACGGTAAAGAATAGAGTTGTTTGCCTTTGATTAGGCCTAGTAGTCCTTGCTAGTGAATGGCAATATATACGGTAAACCCTAGAGGGTGGAGTCTTGGTTGGGGCCTGGTGATTCTTTGTGGATTGCAGTAAAGCCTAGAGAATAGTGTCTCGGTTATGGCCTAGTGATCTGGTGTGGATTGTCGTAAAGCTTAGAGACTATGAGATAAGGAAATTCATCTTGGTATAGGTGGAGAAATCCGGTGGCATCCATGCTTGTTTTATGGCTTAGTGATCTGGGATGGATTACGGTAAATCTTGGTGTTATTTATGAGGGTGAGGTGGTGTAGCCTCGGTAAGCCCTGGTTGAGTTTGTTTTGCCTACCACATTCATGCTTGGAATATGGCATGAGGGTGATTGGTTGAAATAAATATTTGGTTCAACCAATCTATGGTTGGGTGGTTAGTCGAAGTCCCAAACCTAGTTGGTTGTTGCATTCATTAATATGAGGTTATTTCTCCTTGTTATTTCATGAATATTATACCGGTTCATATGTGGATTATATGGTTGTTGTTTCCTTGGTATTTTTGTTGTTATTATGATGGTTATGAACATGTATTATGCCAGTGGCTATGTATGCCTCTCATCATGTTTTTACTTGTAAATGAATGAATAATGTATCTATGGCCTAATATATGAAATTACAACTAATGCATTGAGGTATAAATTCTTCTTAGAAATTATCAGATAAGTATGAGACCTGTATGCTCAATTCTGATGTTAAGACATGTAGATTTCATATTTGTGATATGTTTGATGAAATTCCTGTCATGGCTATTAGGGGTCAGTCTAGTCCTTGTCAATTCTTTTGCAAATGTATCATTGTTTTGTTGTGAAAATTCATTTATGAAGGTGTTATTGAGTTCTGAATAGTGACCTAGGCTCCAGGCCTCAAAAAGTGCCACAAATCCTAAAGTCGCAGGCACAACACTAGAGAACAAAGTCCCCATAAGCTCCCTTCCACTTGTCGTGGGAGTTTCTGGAGCCTCCTAAATGCACCCTTTCCCATATCAAGGGAGCTTCCAGGGGTTTGATACACTAAAACTTTATTTGGTCTCAGGGGTTGGTTACCTGAGTGGTTGGGATGACTCCTAGGAGTTTTTTTGCTGATGTGGAAGGTTTGTTTTGTGTGTTTCTATCAATTCCACTTCCTTATGATGGCTTAGGAGGTTGAATCCCATTATAGTGGCCTATCATCACATATTTACCCTGGTTGTCCAGTTGCTTAGGTAGATGTGGGATGAGGGTGTTATGGAGTGCTTTCAGAGGATGGTTTAACACTTAGACTAGATGGGTGAACAATGTTTGTCTTGCATGCATGTCAGTTGCATATGTGTTCTTTATGTTTCTGGACTATGTGCTTGTTGTGTATTCATGGTGGTAGTCATTCTTATCGTCGTGTTGCCGTGTGGAAGTTGATGATATTGTTGTTGGGATGTGTTAGTCATGGATGCATATCAGTTTTATATGCATTTTTTATGCATGTCAATGTTATATGTTGTTATGCATGTATTGTCATGGTTATGGTTATGCATGTATGGTAGGTCAGACATGTATTGTGAGGTCATTGTATGCAATTAGGTCATCATGATGTTATTTCTTTGTTATGATGCTAATGAGTTGGTTAATATAAAGCAGGAGATTCAGACCATCAAAGTGAAGTTACAGCAATGGACTTCAGGGTTAGAGTATATCATCATACAAGTTTGTATGTTGGGCATGTAGGTATGATGGTTAATGTTTGTTGTAAACATTAGGGTTACTGATATTATTGTCATTCTATTATTATGTTTACATGTATGATAAATGCTAGTTGATTAGTGCAATCATATGCACATGTGTCAGATAGTCATGAATTGTAGTAACTTGTTGTTATATGCATTGTTGTTGTTTTTTATGTTAGTTAACTTGAGTATCATGTTATATGTTATCTTGTTGATTGTTAAATGCTAGTTAACTTGATGATTATGTTATGTGTTCTTGATAAGTATGTTATATGTTAACTTGTTGTTGTTATATGTTAGTTAACTCGATGATTAGGGTTATTACAACTAAGTTCTTGATGTAATATGTATCATGCTAAATTAGATTGGCCTATGCAGATGGTTAGGGTTATGACATTCATGTATGAATTAATATGTTGTGATATCATGTCATAGTAATCTAGACTGACTATGTAGATAGTATTATTATGTATGAATGATAATTGTTTATGAGTTTATGATGTGAACATGTTAGCTAGTGACTATTATGCATATCATCACCTTATCTATGTTTGAGTTGATATGTTGTGAAATTAAATTATGCTAATTTGGATTGGTTGTGGAGACAAGATAGCCTCCCTGAAATACATTAAGATGTGAGTCGGCATATGTCATCTATTCGGTGTTTGAGTGTTTGGTGTCTATTATGTCGTCTATTTGATTTGTTTAACATGGTATGTTTGCAAGTTGGTTGAATGTTTGATGAATTTCATAATATGAGTATGTGTTTAAATGATATTGTTTTCAGATGATTGTACTAACACATATGTGTTGAGACAGATGATATGTACTTAAGTGTAAGTAGGTGATAGTTGTAATGTTATGTGTAATGACTATGAGTTGACTATGGATTATGACATGATTGTTAGCCTCAATAAAGGTTGATTTCAAACTAGTAGATATGTTTCCTTGATCCTTGGAACATTGGTCGAAATTTGTGAGCAGTTGCAGGGAAATATGCTTGGTGCAATAGGTTAAGGTAACTGTTGTAATGTTATGTTCACTTATGCACTGCCAGTTATGTGTTTATGGAACTATGATGCAGGGGATTGCATGGCAAAATAGATTGCCATGAAATCTTAAAGAAGGCTCAGGTAGAGATTTCACTTGGAAGCATTACAAACCCATGGGGATGGAGTCATGGTGTCTGTTTCCAGTCTTGTGCTTTTGGTATTTTGTGATTTTTTGAGCTTGATTTGTAGTTTCTTTTATGTCTGGTGCATATCTATTCCACTTTGGTTTTGATGTCATATCATTGTTGGTTCTTCATGTTATTTGTTGTTTGTTTCGTGTTTTTGTATTTTATGTTTGAGTATCAGGAATTCGTTGGGAAAGAGGAAAGTTAATGGAGTTCAAGAGGAGTCAAATGAAATCCAGTAGGAAATGTAAGACTTAGATGAAGCTTAGTGCCTCAGTAAAGGGCAGTTAAAGGAAAGAATATGATAGCTAGATTGGTTTATTCCATTTGGATAATCGACGGTGGTAGGAAAATCATGAGAAAGGTAAGAGAAACGGTAAACTAAATGGATTTGAGGTTTCATATGCCTTAGCTATGTTGGGAACTGTTGTTCTCAATATTGTGCATGTTGTGCATGAATAAATGAAGTTATCTTAACCTTGACCTTACGATATCTAGTAATAATGTTGGGATCATGATTGTTTTATGTTGATGTTTATATGTATACAGGTATGTATGTATGTCATTGCCTGACAGGGTTACTAGAGATCATTGTTATGGAGGAATGATTTCTTATGCAAGTGAATGGCATGAAGAGGTTCGTAGTTATGAGGAATCAAGTGGGAATAGTAGTCATGACAAATATATGAGGTCAATATCATGTCGATATGAATTGATATTGTATGCTTGTATTATGTTTATGTCTATGTTATGGATAAGCTATAATGAGGGATACATCAACAGAATGAAAGTAGTATGATTTGCGACATGCTAGGATAAGCATGGATGGTGGAGAGACACTAGAAGCAAGGTTGCTTGGTAGAGACAGTGTGGTTTTGGATGTGCAATGCTATTGTTGTGTATATGTTGTGTGCATATTACATATGTGGTATTGTGTACATATTGTATTGTGTGCATGTTGGATATGTGGTGTTGTGTGCATATGGTGTTGTGTGCATGTTGGATATGCAGTGTTGTGTACATATGATGCTATGTACATGTTTTATATGCAGTGCTATGTATATATGATGTTGTGTGCATGTTGTATATATGGTACTATGTGCATATGGTGTTGTGTGCATGACTATACATGTGGTGTTGTGTACATGTTGTACATGTGGTGTTGTGTGCAGGTGATGTTGTGTGCATGTCGTGCATATGGTGTTGTGTATATGCTGTATCATGTACATGACATGCATGTGGTGTTGTGTACATGTGGTATTGTGTACGATTATACAGGTGATACATTGTACATATGGAATTGTGTACATGTGGTATTGTGTACGATTATACAGGTGATACGTTGTACATATGGAATTGTGTACATGTTGTGCAGGTGGTTCCATGTACATGTGATGTTCTACACACGTTGTACAAGTGGTGTTGTGTATAGGTGCTACTGCATACATGTTGTACATATGGTACTTGTATACATGTGGTATTGTGTGCATGTCATACATGTTTTGCTGCCGACATGCAGTACTATGTATTGCATTGTGTAGTCATAACATTGTGACATGTGTATTCGTTATTTTGTATTGTGTGTATGTATGTATATTTTTTTGTACAATAGATGTAGGAGTATGTATGTATATTGTCTTTTACACCAGATGTAGGTGTATGTGTCATGATGTATATACGGTCTAGGTGTGTGTGTCGTGATGTATATTAGGTTTAGGTGTATGCATTTTGTGATGTCGTACGCTGTGTGTTGATGTATGCGTTATAATGTACATTGTGTATGTGTGTGTGATTAAAGAGAAGCAAAGGCACTCGGTGGTTGCCGAGTGTGGTAACCAATCATGTGTGTGTATAAGGACTAATGAAGGATAAGTATTAGTATTTTATTTCCGTTTTGTTATACATGTGACCCATTATTCTGATTTATGATGTTATATGTGATCTATGATTATGGTTTATGATCATTGCATGTGATTCATGATTTTGATTTATGATGGTTGTGTTTTGAGCTAACTTGATCTGATAATTTTTATACATAATGATTTGATCGAATATGCTAGTTTGACTTGTTGTGACGGGAAGTAAATAGGATTGCAAACATACCTTACTAATGGGATATCAATGAGGCATGATGTGAATTTATTTCAATTAATTTTAAATCTAATGGTAGTTATGTGCTTTGTACAAGAAATCATGGGAAATGTCTGAGTTTGGTGGTTAAAATCGACTATAAGAATTAGTAGCTACAATGAAAGCAATTAGAACATGTAGTAGTATGCTAGTAGTGATACGTTGTACATATGGAATTGTGTACATGTTGTGCAGGTGGTTCCATGTACATGTGATGTTCTACACACGTTGTGCAAGTGGTGTTGTGTATAGGTGCTACTGCATACATGTTGTACATATGGTACTTGTATACATGTGGTATTGTGTGCATGTCATACATGTTTTGCTGCCGACATGCGGTACTATGTATTGCATTGTGTAGTCATAACATTGTGACATGTGTATTTGTTATTTTGTATTGTGTGTATGTATGTATATTTTTTTGTACAATAGATGTAGGAGTATGTATGTATATTGTCTTTTACACCAGATGTAGGTGTATGTGTCATGATGTATATACGGTCTAGGTGTGTGTGTCGTGATGTATATTAGGTTTAGGTGTATGCATTTTGTGATGCCGTACGCTGTGTGTTGATGTATGCGTTATAATGTACATTGTGTATGTGTGTGTGATTAAAGAGAAGCAAAGGCACTCGGTGGTTGCCGAGTGTGGTAACCAATCATGTGTGTGTACAAAAAGAACAAAGGCGAAAGTAAGGACTAATGAAGGATAAGTATTAGTATTTTATTTCCGTTTTGTTATACATGTGACCCATTATTCTGATTTATGATGTTATATGTGATCTATGATTATGGTTTATGATCATTGCATGTGATTCATGATTTTGATTTATGATGGTTGTGTTTTGAGCTAACTTGATCTGATAATTTTTATACATAATGATTTGATCGAATATGCTAGTTTGACTTGTTGTGACGGGAAGTAAATAGGATTGCAAACATACCTTACTGATGGGATATCAATGAGGCATGATGTGAATTTATTTCAATTAATTTTAAATCTAATGGTAGTTATGTGCTTTGTACAAGAAATCATGGGAAATGTCTGAGTTTGGTGGTTAAAATCGACTATAAGAATTAGTAGCTACAATGAAAGCAATTAGAACATGTAGTAGTATGCTAGTAAAGCATTCAAGAGCAAGGCAATTGTGGGACACTGGTACCTTATAGTGTCCATTGATTTCCATGAACATGATATGACGAGTATGACAGTTTTGAGGCAAGTATATACCTTGGTCGTCTGGCCTTCCGATGCGGGGAAGACTTTACAAGGGATGAATCACCCAAGATAGGGGATGATGGGAAGATTTGAAAGTGAGTGACTGCATGGAATGGGTAACAGATTTTCCCGAGGGATTATGTAGTAGAGAAGGGAAGGTCAGGGAAAGATTTATTTTGGTCATTAGAATGGACAGATGGAATTAGTTGCACATTGGGAATGTGCCCTAGAACAATGAGTCGGTAACAATTCTTTGAGAGGACAAGTGGCACAAGATTGTAGCGTTGGAAATTGGATGTAGTTTTGACTTTGGCAACAGATTCTAGACTTCCTGGGAAGGAAATGAATCATAGCATTACTTTTGAGGGTGGAGGTGTAAGCCTCTAGAATCCCTTATTGTTGATGCAGGCATAATATCGTTTTATTTGTTGGTTTAGAAAATGTGCATATGTGTATATCATTGTAGATATTGTATCGAACTGGATTTATCACTATCCAAAGAAATATGATTATTTGTTGGTCGAAGAAAATGTTTATGAATATATTTGTGGTTGTTATTGTAAACACCGTAATGAGTTTTTTTATAAAGCTCCAATAAACGATATGATTTTCATGTTTCAACAGTGGTCATTGTAAATAATATAATGAGATAAGCTATAAAACTCCATGGGATGTATGTTCAAATGTTGTGGTCTTGCTAGTTATAGGTGTCATTGAACACTAAGGGCAGTGTTCCCCCAAGAAGGAGCGTTTTGTAACAACCATAGTTAAAAGTTCATGTAAAAATATATAAGACCAAGGTGATGGGACACATATTCGAATTTGAATTCTGGGAAAAACATCCTAGTGGGTGTTCATTTCAGTTATTATGGCTAAAGGAAATTGGCAAAGGCAATGGCAAAGGCTTTGGAAAGTCAAAATGGCATTTTTGGCACATTTATTTATGAAAATAATTCAAATTAGGAGAAAACAAAAGTGAAAGGTCACAAGTCGCATGTGAGGATGAAAATGAAGGAAAATAAGGGAAATTGAAGAAAATAGAGGCCTCATTGATAAAAAGGCTTCTAAGGATCAGTGGGCAGGCTTGGTTAGTTTAAAATTTTCTCAATTTAATTTTGGGATTTATCTCATTATTGTTCGTCTCTCTCTCTCTCTTGAAGATAGACTTTTCTTGGAGCACTATTGGAGAGTGTGGCATACTTGGATGCTTAGAGCAAGAAGGCAAGAGGAAGGAAGGAGAAAGAAAGGAAGAGAGGGATCAAACAACTACAACATGATTCTTTTCATGTATCGATTTGCATGTGTGAATTCCTTTCTAGATTTGGCATGCATGGTATTGCATGTGGTTCTTTGTTTTCATGGCATGGGTTTTGCCACATGTGATAGTGTTTTAAACCTAGCCTTTCCATTTCTGGATAACCATGGCGTGATGGGGTTATCATGTTTTGGCTGAGTTGGATTGCCAGATGGATTCAAAACTAAGTGAGGTGGATCTCTGAAAGAAAGTACACATGGCATAGTGATCCTTGAACCAAACTATGGATTGTGGTAAAGCCACTATCCTGGTGACCCCTGAATAGGACTGTGGGTTGCAGTAAATCCATGTATTGTGTTCCTTGATGGGCCTAATAATCCTGGAACAGTTAATGATAGGATATATGGTAAATCCTAGAGGTGGTTTCCCTTGATTAGGCCTAGGAATCCTTGTTGGTGAATGGCGGGATATACGATAAAGCCTAGACGTTGGAGTCTCAGTGAGGACCTAGTGATCCAGTGTGGATTGCGGTAAAACCTAGAGACTGGTGTCTTGTTTGTGGCTTAGTGATCAGGTGTGGATTGTGGTCAATCCTAGAGATTAGGAGATAGGAAATTCCTCACGGTATAGGTGGAGAAATCTAGTGGCTTCCATGCTTGTTTTATGGCCTAGTGATCCGGGATAGATTGCGGTAACGCATCACAAAGCCCTAGTTGAGTTTGGTTTTAAGTCCCACATTCATGATTGGAATATGGCACGAGGGTGATTGATTGAAAGAAAGAGTTGGTTTAGCCAGTCTTTGGTCGGGTGGTTCGTGGAAGTTCCAAACCTAGTTGGTCATTGCATTCATTAATATGAGGTTATTTCTCCTTGTCATTTCATGAGTATTATATTGGTTCATAAATGGATTATATGGTTGTTGTTTCCTTGGTAATTATGTTGTTATTATGTTGGTTATTAACATGTATTATGGAAGTGGCTATGTATGGTTCTCATCATGTTTTTACTTGTAAATGAATGAACATTGTATCTATGGACTAGTAGACGAAATTGCAACTAATGTGTTGAGGCATAAATTCTTCCTAGTGATTCCTAGATAAGTATGACACCCTTATTCTCAGTTTTGTTGTTAAGACCTATAAATTTTATATTTGTGATATGTTTGATGAATTGTTTGTCATGGAAAATAAGGGCCCATTCTATCCCTTGTCAATGTTTTCTCAAATGTATCATTGTTCTATTGTGTAAATTAATTTATGAAGGCGTCATTACAATGTTCTAGGTAGTGACCCCGGCCCTGGGCCTAAAAAAGTGGCACAAATCCAGGAGTCACAGGCACAACAATGGGAGGAAAGGTCCCCGAAACCTCCCTTGCCCTTGTTGTGCGAGGTTTTGGAGCCTCCAAGATGCACCCTTGGCCATATCAAGGGAGTGTCCAAGGGTTTCATGAACTAAAACTTTAGTTAGTCTCAGAGGTTGGTTACCCAAGTGTTAGGAATGGATACTGGGAGTTCTGTTTTTGATGTGGAAGGTCTGTTTGGTGTGTCTTCATTGATTCCACTTCCTTAAGGTGACGTAGGAGGTTGAGTCCCATTATAGTGGCCTCTCATCGCATATTTACCCCGTTTGGTTAGTTACTTGGATAGATGTGGGATGAGGGTGTTACACATAAGGTGGTGATTTTGGCTAGAGTTAGAAGAAATTTTAGGAAAACTCTTGTCTTCCATGTCCTTTAATCTCGTATTATACATAAGGTACCTAGTCATAGCCATGCTTCGAATGAAGGAAAGGATTGATTTGATTAGGTGGATATGAGATAATGTATTTTGTTTAATATTGAGATTGTAGGTTTTAGAATACTATTTGATTCGTACTATATTTCTCCACCACCCTCTCATGATACTACGACCCCATGCCTCACATCCATATAATATAACATGAGTGATGAAATTCTCAAAAAGAAGTCTATTTTTATCTCATATCCAAATATTTTTTGGCTTATGATTGTTTTTAAGTCCATAATAAGCTTCCCATCTGCCATTTATCCTTTTCAGAATGCTATAATTCTAATTACGCTTGAGACGGATATACATTTCAACATATTTGAATGAAGGGAATTCCTCCAATTTGTTTTTGTCATATACAAAAGTATGATATTTGATCACTCAGGATTTAATACTACTGATGTTTTCTTTGTCCATATTACTAGTGATCATCTTACCACCAAAATCTTGAAGTATTTTTGGTTGCTTGTCAATACTATAAATACTCCTTTCCAAAAGGATTGCTATCATAAAGGAGAATATTTATGACTATACATATGTGTGTGTGAGTCCAACATTACCTACATCTTATAAAAACTCTTCTATATCATCAATTTATATTCCAAAAAGGGTAGTGGATAAGGGACCACTTTGCTTAATTATGATATTACAACTATTTTTTTCTCATGAACCCTTAGTTTTCTAACTTTGGAAAAAATACTATGATATTACAACTAAATTTTTCTCACCAACCCTTAGTGTTCTTAACCTTGGAAAAAATACTCATAAAAACATCGCATAACAACCCTCAACTCAATATGAACCATTATATCTTCCAATGCCTCCCATAGGTTTTTCATGGAAACAATGCGAGAAACACTTCTCAACTTAATGAAACAATGGAAGAGATAAATTTTATTATTACAATACCTATTACCAATGAGCATATGAGTAACAGGGTTTTCCACATTTGAATTATACCTCACAAACACATCTTACCCTTTAACTTTTTCATCATGGCTTTCGAGCCATAATCTATTCTTCTTTTCCAAAATAATTTTATACAACATGGAAAAATTCTTGTAATCACAAAAGTATTTCAATTAAATGGAAGGAATATATATCCACTATTAATGATAGGCACATTGAGGGTCTCTATCCAAGGATTAGCGAATCCTTGCTTCATTGTCAAATTAAAGAGTTTATGTATGGGAAGGATGAAGATAGACCCTCTTATTTTCAAAATTTCAGCTTGTTAGCTTTCAATATCTTTAATTGACCTAGTTGTGAGTAATTTAACCCTAAATTCAATGTCTTCCAAAGAAAAAATTTCATATTATGTAGGTTCATTCAAGATGGTGTTGATGGTGATAGGGAATTCATACAAACTATTAATATAGGAATTCCTATTCTTCAATGGAAATATATTATTTTCGTTAGTTTTATGAGTTATAATTTTCATGCAAAATATTCTAGAATATGGTTTAGATAAGTGTAATAGATGAATTTACTTTATATTTATATAGTACTTTTCATCCACTTTAATAAGGGATTTTCACATATTTAAGTTATGAAGGCTTAAAGGTTTTATAGGAGCATATTTGATTTCTTTTCAAGTAACTTTTAATCATTATCATACAAATGGTTGGTTTTTCTCTTATTCTTTTTACATGAAAATTTGATAGAGAAAATATTATTGTAAGTGGAGAGAGTACTAGTAAAATTATGGTAGAGTTTATTGATGTTATCCTTATAAGTTCATAGGTGCAAATCCCTAATTAATATATTAAGAAGCATTCAACTTTTCTTTTGGAAAAAAAAATAGTTGTGGTTGATTATTGCAATCTTCTTGCAAATGGTTTTTGTACATGGAGAATTTTAGAGTCAAGATTAAAGTTTTATGATTGGTTCAATACCATAGTCATTTAAGACATCAAAATTTACTATTTAGTTGCAAATAGGGACACTGGATATCACATAATCCATGGCACTACTACTCAACCCATTAATACAAGTCATCTAGTTGGATTTTTTCCACTTAATTACATTCTTACAAATTATTAAGTGTTGATAATTACAAAGCTTGACTAGCCTAGTATTGAATAAATTCTTGATCAATTCATTCGATTTTATTTTCTATATGCTTATGAAAACAAGGTCTTCATCTAGCTAAAGAGGAATAGGGTTTGAATCATTTACTTACATAGTGGCAATTCTAGCATTAAAGTATCTAATAAGATGATATTACCTTTATTATTGAGATTGTGGATATATTCCTTAAGTTATTATAAGGTAAATGTATTTATATTATTTTTTATAAAAATTGTACCTTATTGTTTCAAAATAAAAAATTGTAATATAAATAATGTTATTATATCCAAATATTATTTTTTCTTAATTAAGTGTAATTTTCTAGCAACATAAATCTACCTTAACTTGGATCTATAAGCACTGTGACAAATCAAATTTCTTGAAATGAAAACCTTTTTTTATAGTGTAGAACTTGTGGAAAGGTTTGCACCTTGAGAAATTTGATCCCTCTTGGCACTGTGAGAGATCCCTCAAGATATTTTTCCCTATCAATGCTTGCAAATTCTTCAAAATATTTGATCCCTCTAAGCACTTGAGAGATCTCTCGAGATATTTTATCCCTCTCAACCCTTGCAAATTGTTCGATGCATTTGATCCCTCTAAACCCTTAATACATCTCGCTTAAGATGGATCTATAATGACTCTTTCTATATACCATGTATCAACACCATGTATACAATGTACTAAATCCATGATGAGAATGGAAGGAATTACACTTCTTCTTCATTTTGAGCAATGACATGAAAAAAAAATTTAAGCAATATATATATATATAGAGTTTTTTTATATAATATATACATAGTTAACAATAAAATATTTTTCTAAACATATGCATTGAAATATATTATTTATGGTCCCATTTTCCACATTGCATTTATTTTTAAATATTTTTTTAACTCCTAAATAATAATTGAATCAATTACAAGAAAATGGAAAATTTATATTTAATTATTTTTCTTTAAGTTAATATAAAATAAATTATTTTACTTAAATTGGAAATTTAAATATTTTATTGTAATCAAAATTAAATATATAAATGTAGATGATGTTGATATTGAAATATATTTCTTATTGTAAGTAGTCAAATATTTTATTTAAGACTAGCATTAAAATACTTTTAAAAGTAAAAGAAATCACATTTTCATAGTATGAAAGTCAAAAAATAACATTTTTCCACTTTCAGTATATAGAGTTGATATAAAATTAAGTTACTTAATGTAGACATTGAAATATTTTATTTATGATTGAGATCCAATTAATTTTGTGTTATGCCCACAGGTGCTCTAAAACCGAGAGTGGCAACAATGTTGTAAACCATTATGTTGACTTGGTCACATTAAAATAAAAAATTTAGAAAGTAAAATAAAAAAATTAAAAAGTAAGACTAAAAATTAGAAAATTAAAATTAAACGTAATAATTATATACAAGTTTGCATTAGTCATTTCATGGGTTTATGATGGTGGTTTGGAATCTCATGGTATTTGTTATGACCAACCTAGATCCATCTTAACTCTAGGCCTCTCAAGTGCTAATGGGGATCAAATCTCTTGGGATGGAAACCTTTTTTAGAGTGAAAAAAAAATTGATCCCTCTTGACCCTTGGTAGATCCGGAGTTCAAATGGATTTAGGCTAGTGTGAGTTCCCCATTTAAATAGGCTACATTTTACATGAATACCATGGGGCAATAACATGGGTTGTCATAAACCTAGAGCTCAACAAAACATCACTAACTTGACTAAGTTAAGTTTACCTTAATTTCCCAATAATCATAATAATAATAATAATATAAATTTTTTATTTTATTTATTTTAAATTGAAGTTATTTTTATTTTACACAAAGTTAATTTTATTTTTATTTTATTTTGACTTAATCATAATATTTATAGCACATTACAATATCCGTACTAAGTGAGAGAGTGGCACAATTATTCATTTATTAGAGAGTGACTCAATTATTAATTTATTTTTATAGAGCATTACAGTATCCTATCATATTAAATTAGAGAGTAGCTCTATTATTATTTTAATTTTATTTTATTTTATTTGGAAAAGCCCCTCGAGACGTAAAATGTTTGTGTTGCTCATCCACACATTTTCAGTTCACAATAATTTCATAACCAACTATCTGATCTAGAAAATTTTTTTCAGAATCCTGTAGATGGATAGAATTAAAAACTATTACTATAGTGACATATCACCCTCTCCACTCATTGTGTGCAAGAAGTTCTTGAGGTATCTACCAGTAAAATCTAGAGAATAAGGAAAATTATTATAATTCACCAATCATTTAGATTTATTTATAATTCTATAGTATTGTTTTCACAGAGCGATTGGCTTTAGGATAAGATAGTATTGTCTCAATCTTAATGCCCTTCTATATTTAAGTTATTTCCTCGTCGTTTTGGTTATCTACTCAATTTATATTATGTGGATTACAAGGATAATTTCAAAAGATATTCGAAGGCCTCTCCGCACTAGTTCAAGGACATTTTCAAACAAGAGAAACTACATTCACAAAGCCAGTAACTATACCACCCACTATAAGTTTCGCTAGTAGTTTTGCCAGATTCAGTATTGTATTTCTATATTATAATTTAATAGACTAAATGTTATATCATAAGATTAAATATTTAATGTAATATTATTTGTATTTTAATAGGAAATATATATCTATTTTTATTGCGTCACATTAAGGATTGAAGGGAAGATTTTTTTAGTTGGGAAAATGTAGTTTTATTTGGATTAAAGGAATGTATTTATGTTTGGACTAATAAATTTATAATAAAATCTAGAGAAAAGTACAAATCTCAATAAATCAAATTATCACATTAAGTTAATAATCAAAAAAGAATTCTAAAAATGTTTTTGCATTCCTTTTCACACATAAGAGTAGAATTTCAAAAATGTAAGATAAACGTGAATACATGCATGTCTAGAGCTACAAAGTCTTTGTATGGTGTACATTTAATGAGACGTTCTCTTTGCCAAATCAAATAGGAAATTTTCCCAAGTTATTTATATTTGTGGAAAAATTTAGTATTTACTTTGATCTAATTAAGTGTGGTGCAATATTTTGAAGAAAGTAGTTATGGTTGGTCTATGTAATCTTTGATGTATTTATAATACTATAGAAAAACGTGAAACAAAATTAAATCTTAAATTAGAAGAGAGAAAATTAAAAGAAATGAAGTCAACAAAACCCACCTAAATTAAGATCCTTGAAAATAACTCATACACATGTAAATAACATATTTAACTACCCACTATAATTTAAGGAAGTATTTGGGTAAAAAATGGGACCAAAACAAGATGTAAATAAATATACTAACCAAGAGTTACTAACCACCATTATTTATGTGAGCTTCAACACATTAACAAATATGAGTAAAAGTGTAAGTGTGTAGACTTACTAGAATTTAATTTACAAAGAAACTTGATTTGATTTAAGGGACATGTCTCTTAGGTATAAAATACACTTGAACTTTTTCATTTTACACATTCACTTATCATATATATATATATCTTGCATATGTGATCTCACATATCCTAAGTTTTTCAACATTTGTGATATTTACCTTCTTTTCATGGTTATTGATTGAATTTCTAAAGTATGATCTTTTGATCAAGATAAAATAACTATAATATATATTGACAAGGAATTACCATAATTCACAAGAAAATTACTTGTAACAATTGTATTGAAAAATCAACATGGCATCAGAGCTTTGGTGAAGCAAGGAACCTAAAGATCACATCCAAACCTATGCAAGTAAATGAGCTTATCTCTATCTCTTAGCAAAGCTAAAGATCAAGGGAACACAATCACAAGAAGACTATTACATGCAAACATGCTAGGTTTGGTTGATGTCATGCAATTTGTCTTTGACGAAAGATTAAGGACTTGTGTTAGAGAGAGGAACTATGGTAGAAAGTATTTCCTCTGGAAGAAGTCAAAAAGCCTCGTAATAGCTTAAAAGAGACTATATTTCTATGTTTGAAATTATGGATTGTCATTGACATTGTTAAGCTAGATATATGATATTCTGAAAGGTTGTAGCGACAAAGAGAAAAACTCAAATTACCATAGAAATATATGTTTCAACGTGAGAAGGAGCACCTAGTCAAGATGACATGGAAGAAATTATGTTGATAAACCCATTAAAAGGGTTGGTGTACCAACCTGGTACAATTGGTCATGGAAAATCAAGTTATGTTTAGAGATTTTTCTCAAATAATGAAGTACAACTACAAACTCAGATTTGGCAGAGAGTGTTGAAGATAGAAAAAGTTCATCAAGATATTGTTTCAAGTCTAGGCTTCACTGTGACTATGAGCATGAAGTAAACATTTGTCACTCTCCGTACTAGAATGGCCAAGTATATTGTAGTTTGATGGAAAGTTATGAAGCAGTACCACTTCAAAAAATACTTACATAATCATTTCATCAAGTGTAGGTGACAACATGATGATGAGTTAGGACACCTTGAGATATAGTACTGAGACATGGTACAAAAGTGAGCAGTATGGATCAAGTTCTATGGTCAAGCTTATTGATCCTAAGACAAATTCTACATACTTTAAGGATAAACATGAAATGATTGAGCATCTCTCTCTCAGCAAGAGCGACTGATGAGATGGAAGCATCAAGGACACAAATTCTCTTTAGATCAGGGTAACTAGGAGAATGGTTAGATTGTTGAAAGGATAACATCTAAGGGAAAACATTTTACCTTAGGAGAATGGTTTAGTAAGGGAAAAACATTATACCTTAAGGATAATGGTTTGGTAGAGGAAACAAATTCTTCTCAAGTCAAAGCTATTGACTAGAATGAGGAAGAATGGTCTGAGAAGCCTATACACTCAATTGAGTGCGTGCATTTTAACATCAATCTCAAACTCTCTAGAGAGGATGAGGAGCACACGTGACATCATGTTATAAATAATTCATGAAGAGTGAGGCCCTTGGAGATTCACCATGAGTCAAAGATATTGACCAAGATAGTGGTGACTAGTATGTATATCATGCATGAGTGTGACCATAATATGTTGACTATTTGATGCTCAGATATGCCATGTGTCAGGTACTAATGAAGATATAGAAATTATTTGATGGTGATGATTTACAATGAGTTGGTAATTAGATGATGATGTTGACTTTCCATGTGTCAAATATGGTTTGACTAGCTTATGAATAATGGAAAATTTTGAAGTATTCATGAGAAAAATACAATAATGACAACTATTTGGAGTTTGAAGACCTACTATAGATGTCAAGGTGAGTCATTGGAGCAGATTGTTCTTAGTCCTTGTTAGGATATTTCGACACATAGGAAATAATTAAGTATAACTTGGTCTAGTGTATAGTTAGGTAAAGTGTGTTTCTTTAGTATGTACTTTTTGTAACTTACAATTCAAAGGTCACGATATGTTTTAGACATGAAGTGATTTTATGGTGCATTCTCTCCTCGATATTACCGACACTTGATCTATGGCTTAACACCCGATTGACCCATGATCTCTATTTAAAGAGCATGGAGGGTCATTTGTTATGTGATCATTCATGAGAGAAGATTATGTAATTTTCTTTCTTTTACATTAATAAATTTCTTTAAGTGGCCACATTGGCTCAAGTCGTGGACTGTTTCCCTCTTTGAGGGTTTTAACCACGTCAATAATACTAGTGTACTGATCTATGATCTATTTGTGAGTAGTTTCCTTTGATGTTCTATCTAAGGAACTTACCCTATAAATTTCTACATGGTACCAAAGCTATTCGAGGGGAGCATTCGTTGGTGATCCAAATCTAAAGTCGCTACAACTGCATACGACTGACGTTTCCTAGACCTATTATTTCTGATCGCTTTCAGACCAAATGGACTGATCTATTATGTTAGAGCATCAATTCCAGTGAGAAACCCCTTTTGTTTCAAGCGAAAATGTTTCCGGGGGCCCTAACTACGTCATTTTTAAGACCTAGAGGTATAGAATCTTTATTTGCAGTTATAGTTATTTATTTCTCTATTTATTTTGGTTTATAGTCCTCTATAATATTTTTTTTAGTATTGGATTTGTACTTTCCATTTCTATGTATGCTCTTTTCCCCATGCTCTGTGCGATCTGGGCAAACCAGAAACAAAAAGAAATTATTTTTCTCATGCCTATGCGCTTTTCCACTGCACCTTAGTGTGATCTTTGGAAAATCAGAAACATTGAGAAAAATATCTAGTTTCTAGCCAAATCTAAGTTTAAGCCGTAAGGCTTGGATACTTTTGCTCATTCATTTGGTTTATGTGGTTGTTATTTTGTTTTGTAGGAAAAATGGGTTTTTCAAGTAAGCACACACCTCAAAGCTTCAGTGAGAAAAAAAAATAAAAATAAAAACCCTTCTTCCTTTCCAACAATTACCAACCTTTTAAACTAGCTCACTTGGTCTAAAGTTACTTTATAACAATAGAGGTCTTGGATTCAAATCTTTCTTTTTGTTGAGTTACTTTTTAAAAAACCACATGTAACTTATGTTTTAAAGTTTCTTTATGTAAAAGTGTTCTTACCCATTATAAAAAGCGAGTCACTTATAATCCTAAAGTCACTCTATCTTTTATTTAAGCTAAAATTTAGTTGATAGTTCATAAAGTACCATTGTAAAAGTAACTTTCACTTATTTATAAAAGTGTGTCACGTAAAGTGATCATTTTTTAAAAGTGAGCTAATTACATTAAGTTTGGAAAGGGCAGGGGAATTTTTTTTTAAATATAACATTATCATCAACTTCCAAACATTCACATGGTTCATTGACATCTTCAACATTTTTTCTTCAAAAAGCCATAACTTCTTTATCCAGAAGTCGTTTTCAGAGCCATTTTTTTTAATTGGCCTAAGTTTTCAATATATTTCCATTTGAACACTTAGTTTCAACATATACAACCTCAGTTTCTTTTAAAATGGAAAGTCCATGCCTAGTT
This sequence comes from Pinus tabuliformis, assembly GCA_031772625.1. Taxonomy (NCBI): domain Eukaryota; kingdom Viridiplantae; phylum Streptophyta; class Pinopsida; order Pinales; family Pinaceae; genus Pinus; species Pinus tabuliformis. Next base: position 133,941,536 of record CM062805.1, read on the forward strand.
ATTCTTGAAAGCACCAACTACTTCCAATGGCTATCGTACATGGTGGATTTACTTAGAAGTTAAGGTATTTATATAATAGCCGGAGGCCAAGAGTCTAAACATCAAAATGAAGATAAGCAAATAAAATGAAAAAATAAGCAAGATCAAGCACATGGGTTGATAGGGATGTCTATTTCTCTAGACCTTAGACTCCATATTGTAGAAATTGATACCCCTGATGAAGCAATGAAAAAGCTCAGTAATATTTTTGGAATTAAAAACGAAATTAGAACCCATTAACTCGAAAATGAGTTGCTTACGTTGGACCCCAATAATTTTTCTTCCATTGAAAATTTTTTGTCCAAGTTCAAGACCCTTAGACTTCTCTTGGAAGTTGTTAAAGTTAAGAAAGAATATGGTAGCCTTATCTATTCCATTCTTACAAAATTAGGATCAGCCTACGTTGTGTTTTTTTCCACCTTCCATTCTACTATAGAAGCCTTTATTTCTCAAGGTCAAGCCTACAAGTCCACCTCTTTTGATGCCTTTTGTGATCTTCAATAAGAGAGAAAGAAAAAATATTACATCTTGGTCTTCTTAATATTGAAAACTCTTCTAAGAAAGTCTTAGCTGCCCAACAACAACCAAGTTCAAAGAATCCTAAGAAGCAACATCTTCAAAAGAATGGTCCTAAACCAAATAAGGGTCCTAAGCAATTTCAGTCTTAGAATGAAAAATCAACTGAGAAAAATGATAAGGAAACTAAAAACAAAGGTAATAAGACTGATAGACATTGAAACTTTTGTAATCGAGATGGCCACTTAGAATCCAAATGCTTTAATAATTTGGAAGCCTTGGAAGCAGCAATGAAGAAGCATAACATCCATTTGGAGCACTCTTCAACTTGAACTTCATCTTTAGGAATAACACTTTTTGCATGTGGTTGTCAAGCATCTTGGTCTGGTTATGCACTAAATGTATTTTCTTCTTCTCATTCTCATGAGTGGATCATTGAATTTAGAGCTTCTTATCACATAGAAAAAAACAAAGCCATGTTTTCTTCTTTAAATTATTGTAACACAAAAAATATATATGTTGGTGATGATAGATATCTTAGTGTTGTAGGGACTGGAACTATTCATCTAGAAAATGGTCAATTTAATGATGTAGTATGTTTTCCTACATTATCCTACAACCTTCTATCTGTATATCAGATAAGTCATTCAAGTGAAGGTAAAACTGTTGAATTTTCACCTCATGATGTTGTAATTAAGGACCTAAGAGATGTTAGACATATTTAAGCTACTAGAGTTGTTGATGATTCTACAAGGTTGTATAAGTTTAACAACTTTGGGTCATCAACTCTTCCCTGAGTATTTGTTGCTCATAATGATGAAGTGAGCAATCTTTGGCATGAGCAATCGCGTCACTTAAACTATCGCTCCCTTCAAAATCTATGTAAAGAAAATATGGTGATAGGTCTTCCTATGGTATCTTGTAGAGATTGTGTTTGTTCTGGATGTCTACTTGGAAAACATCATCGGGATAGTTTTGAAAAACATTCCTCTTGGCATGCCTCAGCCCTTTACAACTTGTGCAGAGTGATTTATGTGGTCCACTTCGAGTCGTTTCATTCTCTGGCTACAAGTATTCCTTAAATTTTATTGATGATTTCTCTATACGCACTTGGGTATGCTTCTTGAAACTCAAGAGTGAAGTCTTTAACATGTTCTTGGACTTTAAGGCCTTTGTTGAGAAACAATCTAAACATAAAATTCTTAAGCCAATATCTAATAATCGTGGAGAATATGTTAACAAAAAATTCATTAACTTTTGCACTAAGCATGGAATTCAATTGCAACATATTGTTCCATATACTCCACAACAAAATGGTGTAGCTGAAAGGAAGAATTGTACCTTAAAGGAAATGGCTAATTGTATGCTTCAATCTAAAGCATTTAGTCTTAATTTTTGGGTAGAAGTAATTAATTGTGCAAATTACATAGTAAATCACACTCATACTAAGGTTTTAAAGAATATCACTCCAAAAGAAGCATGGAACTTAATTAAACCCAATGTAAGTCACTTTTATGTTTTTGGAAGTGAAGCATGGGTCCATATTCTAGATGAGAAACATAAAACCTTAGAACCTAAGAGTGAAAAATGTATTTTTGTAGGATATTTTGGAGATGTCAAAGGATATAGACTTCTTCAACCTAAATCCAAATTTTTTTTCATTAGAAGAGATGTAAAGTTTGTTGAAAATATATCGGCCTACAAGCGTAGTTCGATAGAAGTGGCACCTCTCTCTATCCCTTCTACTTCTAAAAATATTCCTTCTTTAGATGATGACAACGAAGATGAAAATCCTCCCCCACCTTCTCAGAGTCCTCCTTCAGCTCCTTAGCTTCCAAAATGGGTCTGTGCTACTCGGGATGCAGTAGGTACTCTTGCAGGTGATCCTAGAGATCAGCATCATACAAGTTCTAAGTTAAATAGACCCTCTCCTTTACTGGCTCATGCTTCAATGAATTATGATCCTGATACCTTTGTAGAAGCTTCGGGCCATCTAGATCGGGATGCAGCTATGAATGAAGAATATCGTTCATTATTGGGAAATGACACATGGGACCTTGTTCCTCTTCCAAAGGGATGAAAACTTGTTAGATGCAAATGGGTTTATAGAACCATGTTTGGACTAGATGGAAGAGTTGATAAACATAAAGCTCATCTTGTTGTGAAGGGTTTTTCACAAGTTGAAGGCATTGACTATAACGAAACCTTCTCCCCTGTTTCCAAAATGAACTCTATCTACCTTATTCTTTCCCTTGTTGCCTCTTTCAAATGGGAAGTCCATCAGATGGATGTTAAATCTGCCTTCTTGCATGGGGACTTGTATGAAGAAATCTATATGGAACAACCTCCTCACTTTATACAAACAGACTCCTTCATTGTATTTCGGCTTAAGAAATCCCTTTATGGCCTCAAGCAAGCAACTTAGGCTTGGTATGCCCAAATGAATAGCTTTCTTCTAGATACTGGATTTTCTAGGTGTCGTTCTAACAATACTGTCTACACCAAGAAAGTGGGTAAGTGTCGTATCATTATTGTTCTTTATGTTGATGATCTTATCCTTACTGGTAGTGATCCCAACCTTATAAACCATGTGAAGTCCATCCTTAAAATGATGTTTGAAATGACAGACTTAAGACACTTGCATTATTTTCTTGGTCTTCAAGTCTTTCAATCTAAAGAATGTATTTCCCTTTACCAATCCAAGTATGTCTGTGATCTTCTACGCCACTTTCACATGCAAGATTGTAAGCCGACCCCTTCTCCCTTTCAGCCTGGAGCCAAACTTTCCATCAATTGAACATCCCCTGAAGTTGATGCTACCTTATATCGTCCGCTCATTGGAAAATGTTTGTATCTGACCCATACCCATCCCGACCTTTCCTTTTTTGTTGGAATTATTGCTTGATTTATGCAAAACCCACATGAAAGTCATTGGAAAGAAACTAACAGAATATTTGTTATGTTCGTGGTACAATTCGGTTTGGGATTCATTATAGTGCAGAAGCATCTCCTCTATTGGTTGTTTCACTAATTCTGATTGAGTGGGTGACCCTTATGATCGAAAGTCTAATGTAGGTTATGTCTTCACTCTTGGTTCTGGACCTATTACATAGGCTTGCAAGAAACAAAGTGTCATTTCTATTTCTTCAACAGAATTAGAGTATCATGGCATTGTTGAAGCTAGTAACGAAGCCCTGTGACTTTGTCAGATCTTTTCAGAGTTTGGATTTCAACAGCAATGTCCGACAACACTTTGGTGTGATAATCAAAGTGACATTCAATTATGAAAAGATTCATTCCAACATCACCACAACAAACACATTGAAATACACATGCACTTCATGAGAAAGATCATTCATCACCATGTTCTTGAAGTGAAATATTGTTCAACTAATGATCAAGTTACAGGCATCTTTATAAAGGCTGTCATAGAGGCGAAGCTTACTAAACTTCGATTTGTGGTTGGAATTCAGGAAGTTGTCACTAAGGAGGGATAGGATCTAATGCCTCCTTCCTTCTCCTATTGTGTCATCTTTCTACATCCTTCAATCCTATCCCAAGTTGTTCTTAAGGGGGGATGCTAGGATATTCTGACACATACAAAATAATTAAGTATAACCTGGTCTAATGTATAGTTAGGTAAAGTGTGTTTCTTTAGTATCTTATTTTTATAACTTACAATCTGACGGTCACGATATGTTCTAGACATGAAGTGATCTAACGGTTCATTCTCTCCTCGGTATTACCAACACTTGATTTGTGGCTTAACACCTGATTGGTCCATGATCTCTATTTAAAGAGCATGGAGGGTCATTTGTTAGGTGATCGTTCATGAGAGAAGCTTATGTAAATTTTCTTTCTTTTACATTAATAGATTTCTTGAAGTGGCTGCATTGGCTCAAGCCATAGACTATTTCCCTCTTTGAGGGTTTTAACCATGTCAAGAATACTAGTGTACTAATCTGTAATCTATTTGTGAGCATTGTCTTTTTGTGTTCTATCTAAGGAACTTACCCTGTAAATTCCTACTATCCTTAGTATATTGATTGTTATGTTCAATGCCAAGGATGTTGATTGTAAAGTTACCATGAGGAGATCATAACATGGAGGAATCTAAACATCATTGAAGTTGTTTATAAATGTCTTGGTGATTCCTAGATACTTTCTTGTAATCGAAATCCTAAATGCATTTGCAATGAAGTCCAACTTGATAAAAGTTTCCATGAATATAGAATCATTGGAATGAGTGTTATGCACCATCAATGAAATCTTGTTTGAAAACAATGTAAACTATCAAATGGGAACTTTATCGAGTACCCATTTTTTTGAGGTAGCAAAAAATCATCTGATTTTGAAAAGTATTGATTTAAAATATGCATTTTTTTTGGAGCATATTTTTGACAATTTGTATTTTCTTATGTATCAAGTATGAACATTTTTTTTAAATATAAGTGATTTTCATGACGATTTTTAAAAGTGTTGATGCATCATCAACCATTTTTTTAGAGGGTTTATTTTTTACACTTCAAATTTCTTATGTATCAAGTATGAACTTTTTTTTTAAATCTTAGTGGCTTTCATGTTGATTTTGAAAAGCTTTGATGCAACATCAACTACTTTTTTAGAGGGTTTGTTTTTGACACTTTAAATTTTCTAATGTATTAATTGTGGATAATTTTTTTAAAATGTTGATGATTTTCATGTGAATTTTGAGAAACATCAACATTTGTTTTAGTACATATTTTTGACACTTTAAATTTCCTTATGTCTTGAGAATGCAAATAAGTTTTTTAATTGTTGATTATTTAACCATTTTTCAAGTTGTCTTATTCCTCTTCTTGTTTTTCATCCTAAGGTGTTTGGCCTTAAGGATTTTCCAAACATATGTTTATTGTCTCTCTTTGCAATATTTTTTATAATGAAATTAATTTTTTTGCAAATTTAAAAAATAATAATAACATTAATATTTTGAGGTTAAGATTTTTTATATATTTATATATTGTTAATTAATACCTCAATAAATATAAAATATTTTTCACTAAAAATAAAAATTTTAAACACTCCACAATAAATACACATTTTGCATAGATATAAATAAAAAAATACGTATTTAAAATCTTTACACTAAGAATGACGTTAAATAAAATAAAAATTAGAAAAAAATAAATAAGAAAAGTTGGAAAAATAACAAATTTTATGACTTTTTTTTTTAAATTTTGCATCCAAAGATGATATCATTTAAAGTTTTTTTCCTAAAAAAATAATTCAGATAAAACTTCAAGTAAAAATAACAAAATAATGTTAAAAAAACATATAATTTGGAAAAATCTATTTAGATAAAAAAGACAAAATCCTTAAAACTAAAAAATTAAAAAAAAAAAAAAAATACAATTAAATTACAAAAAAAAAAAAACCAAAAAATAGGTAAAACATTAAAAAAAAATTCAATAAAGATACTAACGTGAAAAAAACTAAATTGAAAGAAAACATTAAAATTAAAAATAAAAAAAAAAAACTAAAAAAATAGAAAACAACGCATTAAAATAAAATAAAATAAAATAATTAAATGGTTTTAAAAAAAATAAAAATAATAATAATAAAAAAAAAAATGAGTCTCGAAATTCCCTTTACCCCCATGGGCATGGGGAATCAATTTTTATTACTTCTCATGTTTTTTATTTTTAAATTTTTTTAATTCAATTTTAATTTATTATTTATTTACTTTTTATTTAATTTTTAAATTATATATATAATTATAATTTTTTTATTTTCTATTTTCTATTAAATTTTTATCTTTTATAAGTTTTTTTTTTCCTTTACATTTTTTTATGTATAGTTTTTTTTAGTATTTTTCTTTTATATTATTTTTTTGTCATCTTTTTAAATTTTTTTATGTTTTAATATATACTTTTATTTTCTTATCATTATTTTTTTAAAATGGTGTGATTTTTGTTTTAGTTTTAGTTTTTATTATTTTCAATTTTTGTTTTCTTCTATATTTCTCACCGCGTAGTCTAACGAGGCGGAGGAGTTGCCCGGAAAGATATGGAAATTCCAGTTATATTTAGAGAAATATCGGCAATGATTTTTGTAAATTCAAGTTATAGTTGTTAAACTTCAAAAGTGTCCTAGATGTTTTTGATGATGTTGAATCCATTTCCACCATCTAAAACACGATTCAAACGTTGCCTCTACAAGATTTTTTGAAATTTTTTTGCCCAGATTCCAGCCACTTTTAGCCGTCTAGGCAATTCTTCCACCTCGTTAGACGACTCCATTTCTCACTTGTATTTATCTATATATTTTATTATTATTTTAGTTTATTGTATTTTTTTTTGCAAGGTCCATGTCAATACTCGACTAGCAACTCAATCTCATTATGTGTTAATATGATAGTTGATTTTAAAGTTTTCATTATAATAGATTGTGTCTTTCACCACAATGTGTCAATTTCATGGTTGGTCCTTAAGTTTTCATTATAAAATATCGAGTTCGCCTACAGTGTGTGTCAATTTGATGGTTGATTTTTTAATTTTTGTTGTAATGTGTCAAGATGTTTTAAGCTAAGGTTTTAAAATCGCTATAATTTTAACATTTAGAAAATAAATCATTGTTGGTATAATGACTATTTTATTCAACCATTCATTTCTACAAAAAAAAATCATTATTCCAGCATCAACCCTTTTTGTTTTCATGGTATTTTTCACACCAAAAAAATTGGCTTTCACTGGATTTTACTTTCACGTTCTTTTGGAGTTTTTTGGCTAGAGTTCTCATTTGATAGTTTATATTGTTTGAAGTATACATAGATTATTTATTATCATCATAAGAGAAACCTAGAGAGAAGTGTGAATACCTCCATGATAATATTTTGATATACCAATGGTCTATGAGAAAAACTTGTTTCTTAAATTTCCTAGGAGCTGACATTCTCCTCAAAAGATAATGACGATTTCAAGTACATGGCTCTGGAAACAAAGGGAGAAGAAGTGGAAGAACAAATAAAACCCCATGACAAAAGATCTATCTCGGAATTGAGATTTGAAGATTTGAGCTTAAGAGGGAGTAGGTAGATAAGAAAAATTGAAATATGTCTGTGTGTAACTAGAGATGAGAGAATAGAAGATTCTCTGAGTAAGAGGGAGATAATGTTTTTCTCTAGTTGTCAAGACTTTGAAGAAGTCTCATAATTTAAGAAGGATTTAAGGACTCATGCGGAGAATTATGACATGTTGTGGCTAAAGAACGGGCATATAGAAAAACTTATAATAGCTTCAAAGGGATCTGAAAATGATCGCATTAGAATATGTCTCAGATTAAGAGGAATTTGGCCACTGAATGTGATCTTCAATTGATGAAACCTGGTGAAATATTCTATGCAAACATTTGATGATGATAGGAAGTTGGTTGGTTCTTTAATGAATTTTGCAATGAGCTTAGGATGTTGGAATACTTGGACTCTGGTTGGTTGAAAATGTTGTCAATGGAAAGAGTACATCTAGTAATTATTTTTGGTTGGGTTCAATAATGGGTTCTTGGATGAGTAGAAAACAATCCTCTATGACACTTAATACTACTGAAGTTGAATATACGGTAGCTTGTGTAGTTTTTTGTGCAACAATTTGGCTTTAGAAATTGCTTGTTGGGATGTTTGAGCAGGTTTTGAAATTGACCATGATATTTTGTGATAGTCAAAGTTGTAAAGAAGGTAGAAGAACAATTGTATCAAGTACCACTACATTCGTGGTATGATACAGAGGGGAGTGGTGAGGCTTCAATATATCTCCATTGATGAGTAGATTACTAACATTCTCATGCAACCTCTATCTTGTGTCAAGTTTGTGTACTCAAAAACAAGGATTGACTATTTGAGAAATCCTCTATCAAGTGAGAGGGAGAATTAATGTGACATCAACATGGGTATGGCTCAAACTATTAGTGACAACAAGAGAATGACCCAGATAGTTTATGGATGGACAACAAGGGTATGGATCAGACTATTAGTGATAATAAATACATGACCCAAACTATTGATGGATGGACAATACGGGTATGGCTCAGATTGTTGGTGACAATAGGAGCATGACCTGTAATATTGATGGAATGCAAACATGGGTATGGTTGGATTGTTGGTGACAACAAAACTATGACCCATATAGTTTATGGATTGACGATAGGGGAATGAATCAGACTGTTGGTGACAACATAAGCATGACCCATACTATTGACAGATAAGAAATAGGTGTATGACTCGAACTGTTGGTGACAACATGAGCATGACCCAGACTATTGATGGATGTACAATAGGGGTATAAATCATCCTGTCCATGAAAACATGAGCATGAATGTGATTGTTGATGGATGAGAAATAGGGGTATGGATCTAACTAATGGTGATAACAAGAGCATGAACCACTATTGGTGACAATAGTAGCATGACTTGGATTTTTGGTGAGTTATCATGAGGGATGGAAATTCTTGAAAGGAATGGTCTTTAAGGCTTGGAAAATTGAGGAGTGGGTGCCTCTTGAGCACCATGGCCTAGAGAGGCCTTTGTATTTGGGACATGGGTTCCCTTAGGGTTACACCATGGGGATGGAAACCTTGAACTATTCATACTACCATGAGGTGGGGGACCTGCTAGATCATGTTGATTAGTTGAGTAAATATTATCTGTTAGGAGATCTAACTTGGGTTCTGGTGCATATTGATGATGGTGTTGATGTAGTTCAAGGGTATTGACCTAGATAAATATGCTATTGATGAGATTTACCTTCATTTCTAGAAATTTTATGTATTCAAATTTAGGGATATTATTGGTGTGTCAATTTCACCAAAATTAGGAAGAATGGTTTCATGGGCAGAGATTCCTCCTGTTTCATGTGATGTGATCAGAATTAGTGATGTTATCCATGTGTCAAGCATATTGACCAGAATTAGGAAGAATGGTATGGGGAATAAACATTTTCTTGTATCATGTAACGTGAAAAAAATTAGGGATGTTGTCCTTGTGTCAAGTGCATTGACTAGATTTAGGAAAATGGTTCTAAAGGTTGGGTTGTAGCCTCCCACCATCTTTCTCAGATATCTGAGAGAGTTTCTTCAATCTTTGAGAGAGATGCTCAGATCTATGTTTAGAGATAGTTGGTCAGATCTCTGAGAGAGTTGATCAGGTATTTGTTTAGAGGCAGCATGTTTTGACATCCATCATGGGTTGACGTCATTTGGAGACTCACCTGGATTATGTGCACTGGTCATGTGACGGTGAACAAGGACTAGTCTTGATACCATGAGGTTGAGGTATCAATCTGATCAAGGTGACTAGTTGATATTAATAATGTACCATGGGTACTAGGTGAATTCCATGATTATTATAGGTCAAGAGGGTTGACCTATATTATTGTGATGTCAGTAATATTGATAATGATGATAATATAGTATTTCCTTAGAAAAAATTTCATTGTTAGACATTATGAATACCTCCCTAACTAAGAGGGATTGTTGATAAAAATAACTATTAGATATCATTTTTGGGGGATTCAACTCTGTTAATTAAGTCATTCATCTATTACCATTTCCATGATGTATATAGAATGCGATATAAAAACACAAAAGAAAACTAATTGTTAAATTAGAAGAAATAAAATTAAAGGAAAGGAAGCCAACAAAAACAACCTAAAATTAAGATCCCTGAAAATAGCTCATACTCATGTAGATAACACATTTACCATATGTTACTACCCACCACAATTTAAGAAACGATTTGCTTAAAAGATGGGATAAGAAAAAGAATGTAAATAAATATACATACTGGGGTTCACTGCCCACCATTATTTATGTGAGCTTCAATACTTTAACAAATATGAGTAAAAGTGTAAATGGGTAGACTTACTAGAATTTAATTTACAAAGAGATGTGATTAAATTTAAGAAACATGTCTCTTGGGTATAAAATGCACTTGAAATTTTTCATTTCACATTAGCTTCTCACACATATATCTCTCTCTCTTACACGATGATTTCACATATCCTAAATTTTTTAACATTTGTGATCTTTAAATTCCTTTCATGATTATTGCTCGAATTTATGAAGTGTGATTTTTTGATGAAGATAAAAGAGCTATAATATATATTCACAAGTAATTACCATATCTTAGAAATAAAGAACTTATATCAATTGTACTGAAAAATCAACACAATTAGAGAAGAAAGGTATGCTTGGCACATAATTATGATTTTTAATTTTTAAGCTTTTGTTGTAATGAACACCTCATATTAAAGGAAAATAGATTTCATTAGACTACATTAGAGAACAATACATTTAAATAGGCTATATTAGAGAATAATACTATTGGAAAAACCATGAGTTTTCAAAACCTTAAGTCTCAAAAACGCCAAAGATAAATTGACTATTCTACCTCAATTTTATTTTACGTATTTTTTAATTTTTATTAATTTCTTTTTAGATTTTAAATTTTTATTTATTTATTTTTAAATTTTATTTGATTGAGTCAAAATGTGTACATAAGATAACAACATCTATTCCATACTAGGCAAGAAAATGTCTCTTAGTGCAATCAAACCTATTTAAAGGCTTGAGTAAATCCATTTCAGAATGCAAGAGTACTAGTTTAGATCCATCTTAACTCTAAACTTGATCCCTCTTAGTGTTTGGTAGATCCGGATTATATATATATATATATATATATATATATATATATATATATATATATATATATATATATATCAATCCATGGAAAAAATTATGATGCCCTGATATTATTTACCGATAGCAATAATGTTATTGATTAAAGCTAACTAACTTTAAATATGTGTGTATGTTTATTTTTGTGTTCAAATATAAAGAACATGTTTTTTTAATTTAGTGAACACTTTACTTTTATTTAAAAAAATACTGAAGTGGTGGTTAACCAAAAGGAATTACACATTTATCTCATACTAAAATACACTTTTAAACACAACAATTTAGTATTTATGACAAAGAATCTTTCGGTAAAAATCACATAAGAGAAAATCTAGTCGATGCATTTTGAACCAACTAGTGTGGTTCATCTTCACGACAAGATGAGGTCTAGGCATCGAAATAAATAAATGTGGAGAGAAGCTAACTAGCCATTAGAATAAAATAGCTAGTTTGACTCAAACGACTATTGAGTCAAACTAACTATTATATTCTAACTGATAGCTAGCTTCTCTTTACATCTATTTATTTCGATGTCTAGATATGGTTCCTCATCTTGTCCTAAAGATAAACCACACTAGTTGATTCAAAAAGCTCATATATAATTTTTACCAATATTTTTGTTATAAAAAATAATTTATTATTTTTGTTAATATTTTAATTATATTTATTTAATTAATTAATTCTCTTCCTCTTAATTACGCTGTAAGGCATTCCCTTTGAAATCAACTCCCCTTCTTTCCCCTCTGTCATTCTTATGCACCGTCAGATTATATGTTAGACGATTGAGAAAAGCTGAACCGTTCGATCACAAAAAATAGTTATGAATTCGTTGTAGGTAGCTCTTCATTGTGGTTGTCGAAAAGGGGAAAATGAATGAAGCATAAGTTTCTCCAGAGGTGGTTACCAAGAAGGGATACAACGGAGCCAAGGCCAACATCTGGTCCTGCGGAGTCATATTTTTCATGCTCCTGGCGGGCTACTTGCCTTTCCACGATGTGAATCTGATAGTGATGTATAAGAAGATCGAAAGGGGATTTCAAATGCCTACCCTGGTTTTCCTCTGGTTTACCTCTAAAGTCCAGCGTCTGGTTGTTCGGCTACTAGACCCTAACTCTCTGATGAGGATCATCGTTCTACAGGTCATGGAGGTTTCTTGGTTCCACTGGGGCTTCAAGCGCGCGTAGGCTAACAACGATGTCAATGTCAGAAAGATCGAAGATGTTGGCTCGACCTTCCCCTCCCCCAAGCCGACCTACTCGAATACCGACCTGCCTGAATACCTTCAACATAATTTCCCTCTCACAAGGGTTCAATCCCTCTCGGGCTTGTTCAAGGATGATGTGGATCAACGACTTACTAGAAAAAGGAAGAATTATCTAGATACGACACTCCAACTCTCAAGAAAATTTCACGTCAAATAGAGTAAGGTAATTTCGTAACACTTCTCAAGATAACAAAAAATTGTGCTTTGGGGATGAATCCTCCTTCCTACTTGTAGAGTCCAAGGTGATGTAAAACATGGAAAGCATATGAAAAAATTCATTCTTGCTTTGGTGCCACATGATGGACCAACATATTTTTTGCTTTAAAATGCATATGTTGTGGCTGGAAAATGGAATGATGCAGCAAAAATAAGGAGAACAATGAAAATCACATCGCTGAAGAAGGAACCCACATGCAGTTGGATCAAAGTTAAGGATCACGAGGAGTGTTGCCAATCAATTATATTCAGGAAAGTGACTGAAATCTAAATATTTATTATATTATTACATTGCAAATAAACGTTTATTTCTTGCAAGGGAGTGTAGTTTTAAACGTTGTTGGGATGGAAACTAACCAATGACTAGTAGGCATCAAACTTATGTTGAATATGCAGGCAACAATATATTCTACAAAGAATTTTGATGTATGTGTTTCCTTTCTCAGCAACGTGCACAGGAATGTGTGATTTCATCTATGAGGACATTAGTGAATGTGGTTTTTGTTGATGCATCCAATTGGGCATGGAAGATATAGTTTGCTATGAGAAGCCTCTGCTATAATATAAAGTATAGCAAATTTCAAATTCAAATAGTCATCCAAAGTATTGTAAATTTGATGAGAGATTCTTGCATAAGCTTTCACTTAAAAAGGCTTGGATGTCTACACTGAAACTGTGTGGGTGTTGTTTTATTTGGGGCAGGGGGGAAGAGGGAGATTGTATGCACCATGATTCTATGGCACTAAAAAATTAGTCTGGTTCAATTATCTTTTCACAATGAGAAAATCTAGGAACCATTGTGAGTCCATATTTGGAGATTTTGGTACTCTGTTCGATATTTGCTTTATTTTTTGTACTCTGTGCCTACCAAATTATGGTCTAGCCCAAGTAGTAAAGTGATTGGTCTTCTATTAAGTTAGATGATGCTGAGTGTAAATTCTGAGTGACTTTTACTGTAGATGTGCCCCTCACAGCCTTGCATCTTAGCAAAAAATAATCTACAAAAAACATTCTCCAAACTAAAAACAAATAAAATATATACCTCTGTATGATCGTGGTACTCTATAATCCTTACAAGCAGTATAAGGCAACCAAAGTGGGGGCATCTGAAAGAGTTGCACAAAGAGATAAAACTATGTGAAGCTTCTCTACCTTATGGAGACGTGAATACCATTTCACTGGGCCAAGGCCTTGAGGTTGGTCATTCAATTGAATATTTTTCTGTAACAAGATTAATAGATTATGACATTGGTCCCCTTTGTTTTTCTCTTTTTCCCTAGATTCACTCTTTTTCTCTGCTATTTCTCATCCTTTTCCATAGCCATGGCCATTGGAAAGAAGAAAGGGGAAACCAAATTTGGTGATAAAGAAAACATTTTTGATAGTGAAAATGCCAATAAAATGTTAGAGTTGGTAAAGGGTGAATGCTTGATAGACATGTTCACTAGACCATTAGCTCGTAGAGGAGTAGCTTGGCTACTCATGCAGCTGTGGGTAGGTTACAATTCTTTTTCATAGAAGGAAGTTCCATATCCTATAGTGAAGGGTGTTGAAGAATTTAAATCTGCACTTGGAATCTATGAAGCAACTAATTGCAAGCTTAAGCAAACAAATTCATGTATGGCTAGTTGATGAAGGTTGTCATTAATTCAATTTTACAAGTAGATATTATAGTATCACACCACTATGTTTGTGTGCTAAATATTCTTGGTTATGAAAGATAGTTGAAGGAGGCAATGGATCCTATCAATAAAATATCATTTCAGTTTTCTGATTTGGGGATGAATCCTGCTTCCTACTTGTAGAGTCCAAGGTGATGTAAAACATGGAAAGCATATAAAAAAATTCATTCTTGCTTTGGTGCCACATGATGGAACAACATATTTTGAGGCGTAAAATGCCTATGTTGTGGCTGGAAAATGGAATGATGCAGCAAAAATAAGGAGAACAATGAAAAACACGTCCCTGAAGAAGGACCCCACATACAGTTGGATTGAAGTTAAGGAGAAGGAGGTCTACACTGAAACTATGTGGGTGTTGGTTTTTTTGGGGTAGGGGGGAGGAGGGGGATTATGTGCACCATGATTGTATAGCACTGAAAAATTAGTCTGGTTCAATTATCCTTTCACAGTGAGAAAAGCTAGGAACCATTATGAGTCCATATTTGGACATTTTGGTACTCTGTTCCATATTTGCTTAATTTTTTATAGTCTGTGTCTACCGGATTGTGGTCTAGCCCAAGTAGTAAAGTGATTGGTCTTCTATTAAGTTAGATGATGCTGAGTGTAAATTTTGAGGGACTTTTACTGTAGACGTGCCCCTCACAGCCTTGCATCTTAGCTAAAAATAATCTATAAAAATCATTCTCCAAACTAAAAAAAAATAAAATATATACCTTTGTATAATCGTGGTACTGTGTAATCCTTACAAGCAATATAAGGCAAATGAAGTGGGGGCATCTGAAAGAGTTGCACAAAGAGATAAAACTATGTGAAGCTGCTCTACTCTATGGAGACATGAATACCATTTCACTGGGCCAAGGCCTTGAGGTTGGTCATTCAATTGAATATTTTTCTGTAACAAGATTAATATATTATGACATTGCAAATAAACATTTATTTATTGCAAGGGAGTGTCGTTTTAAAAGCTGTTGAGATGGACCCCTTTGTTTTTTTCTTTTTCCCTAGATTCACTCTTTTTCTCTGCTATTTCTCATACTTTTTCATAGCCCTGGCCATTGGAAAGAAGGAAGGGGAAACCAAATTTGGTGATAAAGAAAACATTTTTGATAGTGAAAATGCCAATAAATTGTTAGAGTTTGTAAAGGGTGAATTCTTGATAGAAATGTTCACTAGACCATTAACTCGTAGAGGAGTAGCTTGGCTACTCATGCAACTGTCAGTAGGTTATGATTCTTTTTCATAGAGGGAAGTTCCATATCCTATAGTGAAGGGTGCTGAAGAATTTAAATCGGCACTTGAAATGTATGAAGCAACTGATTGCAAGCTTAAGAAAACAAATTCATGTATGGCTAGTTGATGAAGGTTGTCATTACTTCAATTTTACAACTAGATATTATAGTATCACACCACTATGTCTGTATGGTGAATATTCTTTGTCTTGCTAGATAGTTGGAAGAGGCAATCGATCTTATCAATAAAATATCATTTTAGTATTGTGATTCGGGGATGAATCGTGCTTCCTATACTTGTAGAGTCCAAGGTGATGTAAAACATGGAAAGCATATAAAAAAATTCATTCTTGCTTTGGTGCCACATGATGGACAAACATATTTTCTGCTTTAAAATGCCTATGTTGTGGCTTGAAAATGGAATGATGCAGCAAAAATAAGGAGGACAATGAAAAACACTTCCCTGAAGGAGGAACCCACATGCAGTTGAATTGAAGTTAAGGAGCAGGAGGTCTGCACTGAAACTGTGTGGGTGCTATTTCTTTTGGGGCGGGGGCAAAGAGGGGGATTATATGCACCATGATTGCATAGCACTTTAAAATTAGTCTAGTTCAATTATCCTTTCACAATGAGAAAAGCTAGGAACCATTGCGAGTCCATATTTGGAAATTTTGGTACTATGTTCCATATTTTCTTAATTCTTTGTACTCTGTGCCTACTGGATTGTGGTCTAGCCCAAGTAGTAAAGTGATTTGTCTTCTATTAAGTTAGATGATGTTGAGTGTAAATTCTGAGTGACTTTTACTGTAGATGTGCCCCTCACAGCCTTGCATCTTAGCTAAAAATAATCTATAAAAATCATTCTCCAAAATAAAAACAAATAAAATATATACCTCTGTATACTCGTGGTACTCTGTAATCCTTACAGGCAATATAAGGCCACTGAAGTGGGGGCGTCTGAAAGAGTTGCACAAAGAGATATAACTATGTGAAGCTGCTCTACTCTATGGAGACGTGAATACCATTTCACTGGGCCAAGGCCTTGAGGTTGGTCATTCAATTGAATATTTTTCTGTAACAAGATTAATATATTATGACATTGCAAATAAACATTTATTCCTTGCAAGGGAGTGTCATTTTAAATGTTGTTGAGATGGACCCCTTTGTTTTTTTCCTTTTCCTTAGATTCACTCTTTTTATGTGCTATTTCTCATCCTTTTTCATAGCCATGGCCATTGGAAAGAAGGAAGAGGAAACCAAGTTTGGTGATAAAGAAAAAAATTTGATAGTGAAAATGCCAATAAACTGTTAGAGTTGGTAAAGGGTGAATGCTTGATAGACATGTTCACTAGACCATTGACTCATAGAGGAGTAGCTTGGCTACTCATGCAACCGTCTGTAGGTTACGATTCTTTTTCATAGAAGGAAGTTCCATATCCTATAGTGAAGGGTTTTGAAGAATTTAAATCTGCACTTGGAATCTATGAAGCAACTAATTGCAAGCTCAAGCAAACAAATTCATGTATGGCTAGTTGATGAAGGTTGTCATTAATTCAATTTTACAAGTAGATATTATAATGTCACACCACTATGTCTGTATGGTGAATATTCTCGGTCATGCTAAATAGTTGGAAGAGGTTATGTATCTTATCAATAAAATATCATTTCAATATTGTGATTTGGGGATGAATCCTGCTTCCTATTTGTAGAGTCCAAGGTGATGTAAAACATGGAAAGCATATAAAAAAATTCATTATTGCTTTGGTGCCACATGATGGACCAACATATTTTCTGCTTTAAAATGCCTATGCTGTCGCTGGAAAATGGAATGATGCAGCGAAAATAAGGAGAACAATGAAAAACACGTCCCTGAAGAAGGAACCCACATGCAGTTGGATTGAAGTTAAGGAGCAGGAGGAGTGCTGCCAATCAATTATATTCAAGAAAGTGACTGAAACCTAAATATTTATTATACCTCAGCAATGACGGTTGTTCCTTGATAAATTGTACAAGAACGTTCAAAGAAGCTTCCCTTGACCTTAAAATCAGCTTGAGCATAATTGCCCAAATATACCTTCAGAGAAGGCCTCAACTGAAACAGTGTGGACCTTCGTGCACTTAAAATTACTTTATGGCCTGGTTCCCTCACCTCGGTATGCTTCCCATGTATCGTGAAGGCTCAAGAACTGCCATGAGATAAATCATTAAAGAGAAAACAACAATCAGACTCATAGATGCCATAATAATTTTTGGAAAATAACAGTGTTTGTGAATTTTCATTAATACATTATGACCTTGCAAATAAACCTTAATTTCTTGCAAGGGAGTGTCGTTTTAAAAGCTGTTGAGATGGAAACTAATCGGTCATATGGTAGGCATCAAACTTATGCTGAATATCTAGGCAACAATATATTCTACAAAGAATTCTAGTGTACCGTGTATTTACGCCTCATCTGCACACAAGTTATTCATGAGAATTATGTTTTATGTGTGTGTTTTCATATATATGTGAACCAGACAAAACAGGGTATTATACCTTGGCAATGACCGTGGTTCCTTGATAAATTGTACAAGACCATTCAAAGAGGCTTCCCTTGACCTTAAAATCAGCGTGACCATTATTGCCCAAATATACCTTCAGAGAAGGCCTCAACTGAAATAGTGTGGACCTGTAGTGAAAATCAGATTTTATGGACTGGTTCTCTCGCCTCGGTATGCTTCCCACGTGTTGTGAAGGCTCGGCAACTACCATGAGATAAATCATTAAAGAGAACAACAATCAGACTCATGGATGCCATAATAATTTTTGGAAAATAATAGTGTTTGTGAATTTTCATCTTGACCTGAGTTTTTCGAAGTTTGCAAGGTTCAATTCCCTCGAGGATTTTCAGGATGAGCAGGGCTTAATTCTGGTACAATATGACGTTTTCAGGATTAGCAAGGTTCAATTATGATGGAACCTTTTTTATGCTCTTGGAGGCAAAGTCCATGTTAAGGTACTGGTAGAATCTGAAACTGTTCACTAGTAAACGTGGTATTCAAACAGGTAAATAGAAAGATTATATTAAATGTTCTCATAATCCATTTCTATTTCAGCAACTTTAAAATTTTCAATCAGAACACTATATTCTACAAATCATTCTGGTGTATGCATTGCCTTTCTCAGAAATGTCAATAGGAAGCAGGATGCGACTGTGCAATTCAATGGAAAATCTTATAATCTACCTGCTTGCTCTGTCACTGTTTTGTCAGACTGCAAAAATGTGATCTATAACACTGTGAAGTTTAGTGATATTTTATATTGATTTTCATCAGAATAGCTGAGGTGATGATAAAAGTTGTAGGGTTATATAGGAGAAGCTCTAATCAAATGTGTACATAATTTACAAGTTAATATACAGACTTCCCCAATGGGAATGGAGCAGGTCAGCATGGAGTCCCTATTGGAAATTTCTGGTAATTTCAAACACAAATTAACTGAATACAGAGAAATACTCTGTTTTTCCTGCCACTGGATCTTTTGCACAGGGAAGCCCAAATAAAATTTCTGAGCAAAGTAGAGGTTCTCAGCCAAAACAAATTTGTATTAATTTATAAACTGCCTAATACAATTTTCTTCCTCTTTCTCAGAGGGATTCATCAAAAACTTTTACCAAAAGCTAAATACTCTGCCTCTTTTACAAATGATTTTACACTGCTGTGTAAAATTTTCTTTCACTGCTATGAAAAAAAAAAATTACATTCACTGTTGTAAAGTAAAAATTCCTTACATGGGTTTACTGCTGTAAAAGAAATTCTTTCACATTCACTCTTGTATGAAATTCTTCATTACATTTGAAATGCTGGGGTTTCACATTTCATATTCAAATAAAAAAAAATTGCATTGCAATCCCATTTGTTTCAATAAACAACCACAAGCACCTGTAAAAGGAGTTCCAGATTTTTATTTGCTGCCGCAAATCTCTCTTTTATTCCACACTGTTGTGCTATTCCCTGGTTTCTTTTTCGCTGCGGTGAACCCCAGTTCCTTCTCCTCCGATGTGCAATGACAATACAAAGTCAACGCATACAACCAAAACCATATTCCGTACATACCATATGGGTTAACAATAAAAAAAATTACATGCCGTAAAAACTTTAAATACTTTACCTAAGACTATGACAGTTCAATAAATGCATTTAATAAAAGCCGACGATAAAATAAATAGGAAATGTTCTGGCAGGTTGAAGGAAATCCATGTGCGTTGACCTGATCGGACACATTTCACATCCTTGAGCCACACAACCTAATCGAAGTTTAATGTCCGGGAGATGGGCAGTTTTGGGTTCGTACTGAGGACGCGTGGCAGCAACGGATTGTGTCGGAGGCCTCCTGGGAAAAAAAACCTTTGCCAAAACGAGGTGCGATAAGGCTCAGTGGTTTTCGGGAATGGTTTTTGGTTGTTGTTTAATGCTGCTGCACGGCAGGTTGAAATTAATATTTCAACACTCCCCTTTAATTTCAATTGCTGGGCATTCAGTCATACCCAAACATTTCCTCAAAAATTCAAAGCTTTTCTGGTCCAATGGCTTTGTCAGTATATCTGCAACCTGTTCCTGAGTCCTGCAATGTTGTAGAACAATTTCTCCATTGCTCACTAATTCCCTGATGTAATGAAATCATGTATCAATGTGTTTGGTTCTCTTATGAAACACTAAATTCTTGGATAATGCAATAGCTGAGCTATTGTCACAAAAAATCATTGTTGCTTTTGCCTGCTCTTAGCCTAAGCTCCTCAACATTCTTCTCATCCAAACTGCTTGACATGCTGCTGCTGTAGCTGCCACATATTCTGCCTCTACTGTAGACAATGCTACAATGGACTGCTTCTTAGAAGCCCATGAAATGGCTCCTGAACCCATGTGAAAAACATAACCGGAAGTGCTTTTCCGATCATCTACACTTCCAGCCCAATCACTATCAGTGTATCCAACCAAATTTGAACATTCTGAGATTGTATATAAAATGCCAAACCTTTTAGTACCTTTAACATACCTCAGAATTCTTTTTGCTGCCTGCCAATGTGCTTCCTTTGGCCTCTCCATGAATCTGGAAATTAAACTAACAACAAACATTATGTCAGGCCTAGTTGCAGTCAAATACATTAGGCTGCCAACTATACTCTTATACAAACTAGGATCAAATTCCTTGCTGTTGTCCTCTTTACTGAGTTTTAATCCCATTATTATGGGAGTGATTGCTACCTTGCACTCTTGCATATGGAATCTTTCCAACACTTCATTTACATATTTTGCCCGTGAGATAAAAATTCCATTTTCATTTTGATCTACTTCTATTCCTAAGAAGTATCTCAGCAAACCCATGTCAGTTATTTCAAATTCTTCTTTCATGACTGTTTTGAACTGTTCAATGAGGTAGTCATCATTACCTGTAAAAATCACATCATCAACATATAACACAACAATTAGCAATTTACCATCCTTTTCTTTGACGTAGACAGTGGGTTCTCCCTCACATTTGTCAAATCCATTCTCCAGTAGATATGAATCTATCCTACTATACCATGCTCTTGGCACTTGCTTCAGCCCATAAAGAGCTTTCTTCAATTTGCACACTTTGTGCTCTTTTCCTTTCTTTTCATAGCCTAGAGGTTGTTCAATGTAAACCTCTTTCATTAACACTCCATTTAGGAATGCTGACTTCACGTCCATTTGGTAAACTTTCCACTTGTTTTGTGCTGCTATAGACAGCACTGCTCTCATGGTTTCCATTCTTGCAACCGGTGCAAAAGTTTCATCATAGTCTCTCCCATACTGCTACTTGTATCCTTTGACAACAAGTCTTGCCTTGTGTCTTTCAATTTTTCCGTCAGCATTGCACTTGGTCTTATAGACCCATTTGACACCAATGACTTCTTTACCTTTTGGTAGCTCAACCAAATCCCATGTCTTGTTTCTCTCTATGACATTGATCTCCTCATCCATAGCTTCTATCCATTTCTTATCCTTAATTGCATCTTCGGAATGAATAGGGTCATCAACATGACAATACAAAGCAAACAAAGAATTCATTCCTTCACCATAAATGTCACTTAAATTTCTGAACTTCTTACCTCTTTCATTTGGTGTGCAAGTGCTTGAAGATGCACTTGAATTTCCTCCTTGTGGTGTGCTTGGAGAAGCACTTTCATTTATCCTCAAGGGTATTCCTTGCTGTCCTTGTGTTGGCGCTGCCGTTTGGGGATGTATTTGAGCCATCTCCTCATCATCTTCATCATGAGACAAACAGTTTTTAACATTCATTGTTTTCTCTATGCTTCCATCTCAAGCTTCCTCCTCAATGAACTGAACATCTCTGCTGACAAAAAACTTCTTGGTGGATGGGATATATAACCTGTAAGCTTTGGATTCCTCACTGTATCCAATGAAAATACATTTCTCCCCTTTGCTGTCCAACTTCTTCCTTAGCTGATCCAGAATGTGTGCATAGGCCACAAATCCAAAATTTTTCATGTGGGTGACTCCTTGCCTTCTCCCACTCCATGCTTCTTCCGGAACTTTGTTCATCACTGCTTTTGTAGGACACCTATTCAAGATATATACTGCACAATGTACAGCTTCAGCCCAATAATCATTTGGCAAATGCTTTGCCTTCAACATGCTCCTCGCCATATCCATGATGGTCCTCTTCTTCCTTTGAGCAACTCTATTTTGCTGCGGGGTGTACCTAGTTGTAAACTGCTTATGTATTCCATTTTCTCTACAAAACTGTAGGAATTCCTTGGAGATGTACTCACCTCCTCTGTGAGTTCTCAAAACTTTGATATGCAGCCCGCTTTGATTTTCTACAAGTGCCTTGAAATTTCAAAATTTTTCAAACACTTCCCTTATCAGCCCTGAACATTAAGGTTTAAATCTTGTACTATACTTCCTAGAAGAACGGACATTCACATTTTTTATTCGAGCTTAGATGTGTACTACAAAAAAAAGCAATTTACCCGTTGTCATTGATTCAAACATTTTGATTTCTGGCATTTCCACAAATTCAAATCCTTAAAAAAAAGAGGGGGGCGAACCCCTCAATTAGAAGCTATATATTAGCCCAATTTTCACAATTTTTCACAATATTTATATATATATATAGAAGCGCAATGTTCACAATAGCCGCAGGCAGTGCAATGATGCCGTCAGCGCGACGAGGTGAGATATACACCCAAGCGCAAGCAGATTCTTAAGGATTCTTGGCACTCAACAATTCTTCAAGTTGAAACTCTTCTATAGAATGTGTGAATTACAGAATGTAGATCAACACAACTTTCGTCAAACTAAATTTTATCAAAGTGGATCGAGGTTACTCTTAGCAGGGAAGGACTAGTTGTATTCAATAGAAATCTTAAATTTTCAAATGTGGCTTTTTATTTCTACATACTAACCTGGAGTAAATCCTCTTCACCTTATCTTTATGAAGGTTATGTACCTCAAAATTTTAACATATGCAATTATGAAGGTGTCCACAAACAGTATGTGGCAGGAGTCATGGTGGTCAGCACAATCCCATGCAAACACATAACCTTATTTCTTTATAAATTATTGAATAACATTTTTGGTTAAATTTGTTAGTGAAACATAAAAATTTGAGTTCATTGTTTTAGTTTTTGCTGGGAATTCAGATTGTTCTTAGTGAAAATGGCCTAATGTATTAGAATAAATTGAGAAAACATATATATATATATATTTTAAATAGAATGGAAATAAATTGAAAAGCAGTCAGAATTTATAGTTTGACCCCAAAACAGAATTTGCATAATCATAAAACTTATTTCCTTCAAATTTTTTAACTGAATTTGATCTTTGTTCGATCAAAGATATTGCATCGCCCAAAAATCTCACAAGGCCCAACAACTTACTAGAAAAAGGGACTTACTGGAAAAAGGGAGAATGATCCATATACTAAAATCTAAATATCATATAAGAGATGATGAGGGAGTTTTTTAATGTTCTCCTTACTACTAAACTCTTTCTATTAAGTTTTCCTGGTAAAATTAGATCAATTTCTAATGAACAAAAACTATTATCCATTGCATTGCATTGTGAATTAATATGATATGAGATTACATTTTTATGAAATGTTTGATTTAAATCATTTACTTATAAAGGTTTCATAATCTTAATGAAGGGAATTTTCATAAATCCTTTACTTTGAAGATATATCGGTTGGAATCTCGCTGAAACATAACATATGATAAACAATAAACACCAATAAAAAACAAAATTGCATAAAATTTTGACTTCTTTCTTCTATGCTATTGTTTCTTATGTCATTGCCTTGTTTTCCTTTACAACATATGGTGCAAATGCTAGTTAAGCAATTATTTCTTTAAACTTGAACTATCTATATAATCAATCAAAGCAATTGTAGACATAATTTTTTAATTAAATCAAAAACCCAAAAAAAGACATATTTGTTATTTTAATATCAAACCTCAATAATTATGTGGGATCACTTTTAATTTGATTTGTTTATTTCGTAGGCTGGGCAGTGACGCTGATCATTTAGTATGGGCAGTGATCATTTGGGACGAAGATCTTCTACAAGCCAGCTCGATTCTCTTTGCTGGTCGTTCTCCATTTTCCCGCTGCTCTCCATTCTCATATCCAGCAGCAATACAAAAAACTTGGCTACACAAAACCCAGCTAATACAAAGCCACACTACAGATGACGTCAACTGATCTTCCCCGGTAAATCAGCGTTCTTTTCAAGACAACCAAAGGACAAGGATCGCCTTCTAAGGATTTTTTCTGGTTCTCTGGACGCCATTTTTACTTTCCAAGCTATTCCTTCTCCTGGGTGTACTGCTTATCTAATCTTTGCTTAGGCTCAAGCACTTTATATCTGTTATTAGTGTATTTCTCAGATTTAAACGCCGATATTTGTGAGCATGTCAATATAAAGGTTATCAATGTTTTTGAATTATAACTTCATTAATGTACAAAACAGTATATGTCACCTGTTTTTTTCAATGCATAAGATACAGTATATGCCCTCTCATGAATTTTAACAAATACAAAATCAAATTGATGACAAACAAATACAAGGCAAATACAAAATCAAACAAATGACCTGCAAACACAAAAGTTATCTCCATTAATACAAAGAACAATATATGTAACCTATTAAATTTTAGCAAATACAAAATCCAACCCAATAATATATACGCAACAGTTCCTTAATGAAAATATATTTTAGCAAATACAAAATCCAAACCAATAATATATACTGAACAGGTTCATTAATGAAAATATAGCTCCAAAAATATTAATTAAAAGACGCAACTCGATATAAATCTCTGCGCCAAATCTTTATACCACATGCACGCCTCTAATGTAAAAGATAGGAATTTCCTGCGGTTCGCCCTCCCACAGTTTGGATGGTACCTCCGATGTTCCATTTGGAATCGTGTCAATCTTGTCTATTAAAGCTGACACTAAAGGTCATTCTGAACGACAATATCTTCTTTTTAAAAGCCTGTGACTTTTTCCTGCGACAACCTAGGCGCTTTGGAAATCTCTTCATGCAGTTTAGCATTGGTGCGTCGAATTTCACGCTTCCAAGCTTCTCCTTCGCGGTATCATCGAGTTGGAGCCTTATGTTTTGCAGCCTCGATATCAAACTCGAGGACAGTGTAAGTCCCGACGAAGGCATCTTTGGCGGAGATCTGATTCTCACTCTACTTTATCAAAGTAGCAGAACTTTTAAAATCTTTACAGCTGGATGATACGTGAATCGTTGTGTCAGTTATATTATGATGAGCACATCACTCAAGAAACTATGCTGGTTGTGACAACAAGTACGAGCTGCAGTCAATCAAATAGGATCTCATACCGTAATATTGATTTACATCACTGCTTGCCATCGGGATGCTTCTAAACCTGGTTTCGAGGCATTCTGATTTTAGTAATGGCTGATAGTGCAAGTTAACCCGTACAACAATGTGGATTCCTTGATGCCCCGTTTCATGTGCAAAATCTCTGCTGGGTACATGTGATGGTTTATTTGAGCATTAGATTCAACCAATAAAATTGAATATATATTAGTTCAAGATTGACTAAGCATCTTGAGCATGACATTTTCTAAAGAAAAAATGTTAAAGAGTTTTTTTAAAATATTTGATCCACGTGTCACACTCCTACACCTGCAGTAGTCTTCCAATCGCTTGTAGCAAGGTGCGGCACTACGGAACGCTTTCTTTTCCCCAATACTAAGATTCATGGACTACGCCTACTTTGACATTAACATACTTAGCTTGTTTTTCGCAACTAAGTAAAAAGAAATTATCCTCTATACTTAATGAAACCCATAATCATTCATTATCATCATGCAATTATACCAAGAACAATAACAATTGCAATAAGTATAAAGGGGAGGGGCAACTCCTCGTTATGTGAGTCTGCCCGACAATTTTATTAAGAATATCAGTTTTACAATGTACAAGTGTGCCTTGCCAAACCAAGTCTACACTTAGCCAAATATTACAACCGAGAGGCAACCCTGCCTTTTACAATACATGTGCACCCTTCCACAAAGAGAAGTGCTCACCCGAGCCACTTAATTCCTCTCCACCAAGCTCTGCACAATCCGCACATATACGAACTCCTCGGCACGCTTGCCTACACTTCAAACCGACACAAGATACTCCAAAACCGCACCTAGATAGTGCACATGAGCTATACGCAGCTCCTATCTCCCTTGCGCAGTTTTACCCTTCTCTTTATGCGTAGAGATGATGAGAGTTGTTGAGTTGATGAATGAGCTCTCAAAGCTCTCACATATATACACTTCTTAACTTTACTTGTGTGGGTTTACAAGGGGTGTGCAGCCCCTTGGCCGACCCCCAAAACCACCATACATGCGCCCAAAGCCTTATTTACAAGTCGGCTTCAAGTCTTCTTAACATCGCATATATATGTATACGCTCCAACACTTAGTCACATAAGTGTTTTGCATATCGTCTCATCTTTTGTCACATTTCTTCCGCACCTCGTCGCATGCCCGTGTCGTCGCGCCCACCCGTCGTGCAGCCCTCGCCCGCCCGTCGTGTAGCTTGTGCCCACTTGTGTGCCCACGCGTGCCCGTGCGCCCACCTGCGTGCCCGTCGACCGCCCGTGCATCCGCGCGCCCGTCGACCGCCCGTGCATCCGCGCGCCCGTCGACTCGCCCGGCGCCCAACTGCGCCCGTGCTCGGGTAGAACTCGAGGACCTTACATCCTCCTCCACCTGAAATCGTTGTCGTCCTCGACAACATACCATCCCGGTAGCCATCCACCAAGATCATCATCGTCCATGATGTCAAATCCTCCACATAAGGCAAACATCCCTACAACATATGTAGAGTCTCATCTCCAACATGCCTCGACTTAGTGACCAACTGCCACCAAGCTCACCATACCAAGGTATGCACCTCAACGGTATGCTTTCCATTAGATATCATCTCGATCCATGATCATCGACCCCTCTGCCACAATCTCCACTGCAACATCTCGTGTCGACCTCATCATGTGTCTCCATGTGAACCTCTACCATGATACTCCAGCATGATGCCAACATATCTCTACACACTTCCGGACCTCATGTCTGAACTAGTTGGGTAGCTAATCCAACCATCACGCTCATTCCATGAGAGTGAACATCCTCATGCCATCATCAGCTGTTCCTCAAACATCTGCCACATCCTTGACTCCTCAAGAATCCATCTCCATAATCCATTCTCAGGTCCATGGAAACTCCATCCATCTCATCTGCAACATGTCATGATGCTTGATGCCAAGCCATCCCTGCACCACCAATCATACCTGCTCAACCATGTTTAAGGACTCACTGCCATGAGTAGCTAACAATGAGCCCCATCTTCTTCATCTATCTAAGAAGATGTAGAGGGAGTAGAGCCTGAAGGCTCTCCCTCACTAATCAACTCGATCCATCTGTCAGGATCCTCAATCTCCATCCTTTGTAGATAAGCAACCCGGTCTTCCTTCTGGACATCCGGCCTCACATATACCTCATCATCATCATCATCATCCTCCACCAACTCTAGCCTTCTTGTCAAATCCAAGATGCTATCTGAAAGTGATCTAATGACCAATGACTGCTCCACAAGCTTTGCCTCAACACTAGACAACCGCTTGTTCAAACATGAGGTCTGGAAGTGTGCAGAGATATGTTGGCATCGTGCTGGAGTATCATGGCAGAGGTTCACATGGAGACACATGATGAGGTCGACACAAGATGTTGCAGTGGAGATTGTGGCAGAGGGGTCGATGATCATGGATCGAGATGATATCTGATGGAGAGCATACCGTTGAGGTGGTTACCTTGGTATGGTGAGCTTGGTGGCAATTGGTCACTAAGTCGAGGCATGATGGAGATGAGGCTCTACATATGTTGCAAGGATATTTGCTTTGTGTGGAGGAGTCAACATCATGGATGATGATGATCTTGGTGGATGGCTACCGGGATGGTATGTTGTCAAGGACGACAACGATTTCAGGTGGAGGAGGATGTAAGGTCCTCGAGTTCTATCCGAGCGCGGGCGCGGTTGGGCGCCGGGCGAGTCGACGGGCACGCGGGTGCACAGGCGGTCGACGGGCGCGCGTGCGGTCGACGGGCACGAGTGCGGGCGCACGGGCGGGCGCGGGCGCACAAGTGGCCACGGGCTGCACGACGGACGGGCGAGGGATGCACGACGGGCGGGCGCGACGACACGGGCGTGTGACGAGCTGCGGAAGAAATGTGACAAAACGTGGGGAAGAAATGTGACAAAATATGCTATGAAAGGAAAACACTTAAAATACAACTAATTGTTGAGCATGTATATATGTGATGGTGTAAACGCTTGTAAAGCCGACTTGTAAATAAGGCTTTGGGTGCGTGTATGGTGGTTTTGGGGGTCGGCCAAGGGGTCGCACACCCCTTTTAAACCCACACAAGTAAAGTTAAGAAGTATATATATGTGAGAGCTTGAGAGCTCATTTCATTAACTCAACAACTCACATCATCTCTACGCATAAGGAGAAGGGTAAAACTGCGCCTAGATCTAATCTTATCCTCTGCCTTATTTTTCTGTGGCTGGGTTCTACGCGCAAGTAAAATATGGATCCCAGCTTCGTAAAAATAAATGGTGGTTCATCTGCCTCTCGAGGGCAATCTCCTACCCATATCGTCAGTGAAGCCCCACCTCCCACTATCCAAGGGGTCAAGGCCTCACTCGATGAAGCTTTGAAGTTTTCCAAAAGTGCCCTAATCTGCGGGTTCAATGGTTTTTTGGCCGCGGCTGACAGCACTCCACAATTGGATCTCAGAGGTATGGAAGCCTGTCATTTCTGATGAAATTAATATCTACCCCTGTGCTAGGGGTTTCTTTATAGTAGATTTTGAAAATCCTGAAAGAAGACAATGTATTCTAGATTCTGGCCCTTGGTTTTGGGAAAAATCAGGCCTATTCATAAAGCCATGGAACCCATCATTCGATCCCTCTACAGCAGTGATAACCTCAGCACCAGTTTCGGTGAGATTGCCAATCCTACCCTTTCATCTCTGGAATCTCTCCTCGCTAAAAGCCATCGGAAATGCAATTGGGAAATTTTACTGCAGGTGCCCAGAAACAGAGGAATATGCTAGAACCACCTATGCACGCATCTTTGTGGAAATGGACTTCAGCGCCGGATTCCCAGCTGAAATAAACCTAACAAGTAAAGACTATATGTGGAACCAGAAACTTGATTATGAAAGTGTCCTCTTCAGATGTCGATCCTGCTTTGAGACAGGGCATCTAGCCGAAAACTGCCGAAAAGCCTCTGAGAAAAATTTTGCTAGAAAAAACCACCACAGATCTACATGGTGGGAAGGAGCACAAAAAGAACACTACACTGTCATCAAAGAAGAATATTCTAGAGAAAACTCTGAATCACAAGAAATCAGGGAAGAAAGAAACAACTCTCAAGACAAGCAAGGAGAAAGCCCGCCCCAACAAATCAATAGTTATGAGGATTCGAATACCGCACAAAATAAATCTTCATTTAACAGTAAAGCAGATCTCCTAGACCAAACTTCTTCTCCGACTATGTTCAAAAGAACGAACACAATAGATCGCGAAGCTAAGAGACCAATGTTTCAAGAACGAGAAGAGATGAAGGAGATGCAAGCTAAAGGAAGTTGGAAGACTGTAGAGAGAAAAAAGAAAGCTACAACACCAATCTCGCCAAGAAAGACGAGGAGCAAGATAATTAAAAATTAAGAAAATTGTAGATCCGATAGACCAATTTGGTCTCAGTGGACATTAACCACCATCATCATCATCATCAGAAATATTTTATTTATAATTCTAAGATTAAAAATAAAATATTTGTATCTTATCTCTTTTATATTGAATTTTAATATTAAAAGAAATAAATGAAAACAATGATATTTAGATTATTGATGTTTTATAATTTTTTAATTTAAAACTTATCAAATACTTAGAATCATTTATATTTTTATTATAGAAAATATTATTTTTTATACGAACATGTATAACTCTCCAAGTTGAGTATGGTTGGAATCACACATCACTTTCATACTTCACTTTAAAATAAATTTCCTTGCTCAATATGTAAATAGATTAACCCACTTGAAAATCCCATTGAACAAATGGATTTTGTATACTAGACAACTTATAACTCTAAAACATTTTAAAACATTTTACTTAATATAGACATTGAAATATTACTTTTAATCTTGGAGCAGTGAATAAATTATTTCCATGTCTATATTGAATAATATAATTTTACATCAAGTATTAAAAGCGATTAATTCTTTTGACATGTAAACTTTTTTTCAAGTTTGGCATTCTAAAAAGATTACAAGATGCTTAGTAAATCTTGAACTAATATATATTCAATTTTATTGGTTGAATCTAATGCTCACATAAACATATCACATGTACCAAGCAAGGCATACACATTGTTGTAAACTTTCATATTGAATTGTAATAATAACAAGGAAACGAGTGAAAACAATGATACTGAGATTATTGATGTTTTATAATGTTTTTATTTAAAACTTATGAAATATGTATAATTATTTCTATTTTTATTGTAGAAAACATTGTTTTTTATGCGAACATGTGTCAACTTTCCAATTTGAGCATGGATGGAATCAAACCACCTTCATATTTCACTTTAAAATGAATTTCCTTGCTCAATTAAGATCTAGTAAGTATTTAGAGGGATCAAATTTCTTAACATGTAAAATGTAAAACTTTTATAAAAATGTTTGCGCTTGAAGAGATTTGATGGTCCATATCTATATATATAGATATAGATATATCATTATTTTCATTATTTAAATTTCATTTTAAGTTAGTTGAGCAATGCGCCATGAGAATGTCCAAACCCTAAGACCTAAAACCTGCAATCATGACAAGTATAGCACGAGTGGTAAAACAAAAATTCACTAGCAAGAATGAGATGCCAGAAGAAGACGGGGAGAGAGAACGCCTACCAAAATGCAGCGGTTGGAGAGTCAAGCTGAAAAACCAATAAGCAACCGAGTTCCCAAGAAGCGGCCAGCCTAACAAATAGCATAGTCCTTGGAGCAAGATGGCAGGCAAGAAGCAAAGGGCAATGTATTCCATGTGCAATAGAGGAACCCACATTTGTAATCCCAATATGTAGCTATATGAAGGACCACGCGATGATCTGCAATTTCATAGGAGTCTGGCCAATGGAGAAGGCCTGATCAAGTAGATACAACCAAAATGGAAATCCAAAGGCCATATCGAGCTCAAGCTGGGAGCTAGAGGCTTCTTCATGATAATTTTCTCAAACCTATAAGATAAGGAAAGAGTATTTGAAAAAGGCGCCTGTTTTCATTATAATGCAAGCCTATTCATGACATATTGGGAAGAATGTTACAACCTGAATAAAGAGAAATTCCTAGAAGCCCCAGTCTGGGTATGACTCTTTGGGCTCCCAATTGAATTATGGGATTTAGAAATATTAGAAGGAATCAGGAACATAATATGAAAATTTGTCAAAACAGTTGAAACCATAAAAAGGGGCTGATATACTTCATATGCTAGAATCTGTGCGTATATGAATATAGTTAAGCCCATCATCGAATCAATAGAGCTAGAATATCATGAAGACATCTCGCAACAGAACTTGGACTATGAGCATATCTCATTCCAATGCCAATGATGCCATGAATATGGACACTTACTTAAAGAATCCCAGTTGAACCAGGATGGACCGTATCTAAAAGAAAAACAAATGAAACTCCCACAGGAGAGAAATGAGGGGTTCTAGGAAGTGAATAAAAAGGGAAGGACCCCAAATGGATCCCATAACCCAGAAAATGTTAACCAAACACATCCGAGTAGTAAAAATAGATACAAGATATTGCAGGAGGAAGAAGAAATAGAAAATGAAGCACAACTCATGGATTACGAGAAACAAGAAAAAGAAAGTACCCTAAGTCAAGAAAAAATAACACCAAAGAGTAAAGCTCAAATAGATCTCATAGATAAAGAAGAACAGACAACAATGGATCTCACCACAATGGAAATAAACCTTGGCAAGGGGGAGGAGTTAAGCATGGAAGAGGAAGTTCTAAAGAAACTGTTAAATGAATGGAGACATTGATGAAATATTTATCCCAGAGGATCACAAAAAATTGTACAAGGAAACCTTCCAACAGTACAAGGCAAACCAAGGACAGAGACAGGTAGAGATTGCAGAGCAACTAGACAAGCAACAACAAAACCCCCAGGAATATCAAAGCAGAACAAAAGGTGGAAAGAATAGAGGAAGGAGAAATCTACAAGAATCGATCCTGATAATGGGAGAGATGTTGGTAAACACCAGAAGGGTAGTATTGTTATCAACGGTCTTCCAACAACTTAACAAAGTTACCCAATGATAGTAATATCCTAGAACATAAGGGGCCTAAACATCCGGGGAAACAAATATATATAATAGATCGATTGAAAAAGGAAAACCCTCAAGTAATGCTTCTCCGGGAAACAAAGATAACCAGGAGAAAAAATAGAAGAGATTCTAAGATGAAACTAGGATATGAGGTAGTTGCACTCGATGCGAAAGGAAGTGCAGGGGGCATATAAATCATCTAGAACCTAGTAGAGGTAAAGGCAGATTATTGGATAGGAATGCAAATAATCCTCACAGGTCACTTTTGAAATATAGGGACCAAAGAATGGTTTATGATCTCAGCAATCTATGGACCACATATTGTAGTTGAAAGGGAAAAATTCATACAAAGCATAAGGACCCTAAACCAAATACACATTGAAAAACTTTGGCTTATTGCAAGAGACCTTAATATGATAACTACTTTGGAGGAAAGAAAGGAGGGATTAGAAGGGAGGAACCTGAAATGGAACAATTTAGGGAGATACAAGAAGAGATCCACCTATTTGATATCTCCAAAATCAATAGAATGTACACATGGAACAACCAAAGAGGAGGAACTCGTCAAATAGAAACATGCCCAGACATGTTCTTGGCAATTGAAAACTTAATCAGTAGAGATGTATAATATGAGGCATCCATCCTCCCATGCGTTGGATCGGACCACTGGCTGTTCAAGTTAGAAGTGGACATGAAACAAGGGAAATCCAAGCGACCCTTCATGTTTGAAGCATTTTGGTTGGGAAACCTGACCCTCCTAGGAAAGTTGAAGGAATGGTGGGAAACAAGTAACAAACAAGGAGGGAACCAAATGCACACATTCCAATTTTGTCTTAATGAAATCAAAGACAAAATCAAAAAATTGAACAAGGAATATTTTGGTAAAATAGAACAGGAACAGGAACTACAACATGCAAAGATTGAAAAGGTGCAACAATAGATAATAACAAACGACCATACTGAAAACCTAGTGTAGAAAGAAGGACAATTGCTAAATAGGCTAGAGGAAAGGAGGCAACAAGAAGAGATTATGTGGAAACAAAAATCAAGAATTCAATGTTTGAGAGAGGAGGAAATGAACACTAGATTCTTTCACAAAGTGGTGATTCAACATTGATAACATAACAAGATATTTTCCTTCGTAGATTAGGATGGAAATCAACTTATTCAAAAGGAAGAAATGGAGAACCTATTAGTCCAACACTTTTAAAATTTATTGAAAGATCCTAACATATACAGGACAGAAGATATAAAGAGGATTACTTGACATATCCCTTAGGTAGTTAGTAGGGATCAGAATAGGGAAAATTTTAAGAACCCCCCCTAAATTTACATGTATAATAAATGGGCGAATCTCCATGGTATATAGGAAAAATGGAAGGTGATTTTATCAATAATATGATATGTATATATAATTTTTTGGCGAATATCTCACCAGGCATGGCGAATATTTTACTCAATTATAAAATCTTATGTTTATTGAATACACAAATGAAATCATTGCATTTCTTTAAAATATATTTTGAAATCAAAATTACCGAAATTACATATGGATAACCTAGTGGGTGTAGGATAAAATTCACCCGTGTCATTTAGAGAAAGAATGAGAAAAAACCTAATACTATTATAAAACCAAGAAAAAATCAAATTCATCACTTCTAGGGACCTCGTAACCACCCTGCCAAGACACAAGTATGTTACTGTTTGCAATTAGAAAAATTACCCAAATTACAATCTGTTTACTCCAACATATGTTGGAAAGTTATAGAATGATGACTAGTGCAATCAATCCATTACTTTTAGCCCTTGATTTGTTTTAGTTTAAAACAGAAGTATACAAATATACTTGTCCAATGTCTATGCTTTAACCATTCACCTTAAGATGTTTTTACAATATAATTTCCTAAGTCTATTTAATATCTCCATTATCATAAAAACCAACCTATGTCCATCTTAACTACACATCTACCACTCTTAGAGGGATGAAATCTATTTATCCCTCTGAGCACTGGTAGACCCAGAATTAAGATGGATCTAAGATGATAGAATCTCCCCTTTAAATAGTCTATGCTCACATGAATACCATGGTATTACCATGGGTGAATACCATGGGTTATCATAAACCTGGAGGTTAAAAATTACTATTAGTAATTTATAAAAATTAATAAAATTAATAGTTGATTTTTATTTTATTTTTTATTTTAACCAAGCTAAAATGTTTAACATACATTAAATTACAACATCCATTTTTACTCTTGATCGGATCAAATATTTTTTCACTCTATGCTAGTTTGCATATCAGGATATTTGATACCTCTAGGGGGTTAGTAGATCCAGAGTAAAGATGGATCTATGCTCATTTAATTCCCCCATTTAAATAGGCTACATTCCAAGTGAATACCATGGGTCAATACCATGTGCCATTTTGGTGAATACCATGGGTCAATACCATGTGCCATTTTTATTTTTATTAATACTAATATTAGGGTTAATAATGTTTTTTGCATGGTATTAATAACAATCTAGTCCATGGTATTTGTCCCATAGTATTTTGCCCATAGGTTTCACCTAAATATAACACATTTTTTGAGTGTTCGTAAATATAAGGTGACTTATGGAGTAAATATAAAAAAAATGTTTTATTTGTTTACCATACCTCTTGTTTATTTATATTTTTATTAATTTACCATACCTCTTTTACAAATATGGTATTTGGCCCATAGGATTCACTTAAATAAAACCTCTTTCTTGAGCCTTCATAAATAGAACGAGGGTTATGGACTAAAGATAAAAAGAGGTTTTATTTATTTACCATGCATCTAGTTTATTTATATTTTTATTTATTTACCATACCTTTTGAGTAAGTATAAAAGACGTTTTATTTATTTACCATACCTCCACTTTACTTATATTTTTATTTGTTTATAGCCTTGCATGTATATAAAGTGACTTAAGGAGTAAATATAAAAAATGTTTTATTTATTTACCATACCTCTCATTATTTATATTTGTATTAATTTACCATACCTCTTTTATAAATATGGTATTTGGGCCTTTGGCCCATAGGATTCACTTAAATAAAACCTATTCTTGAAAATGGGCGAATAGATTCACTTCAATAAAACCTATTCTTGAAAATGGGCGAATGGAAGGTTGTAACTCCTAATTTCAAGGGCTAAATTTACATTTTTTACCCTCTCCCTTAAAATAAGGTGGGCTATTTGAGGTGATTTGTAAAAATGTACTATGATACAAAATATTTGCCCACTAAAAATTTAAAACCCCTTAATTTTTCCAAAGGGCGAACATTCGCCCCTAAAATTTTCTATGGATCAGAACCTAGCCCTAATGAGGGAAATAACTATGTTTGAGGTGGAAGAAGTCATCAAAGGGCTAGTGAAGAATAAAGCTCTGGGTTCGGATGGCTTTACAACATAATTTTTCCAGGCAACATGGACCATTATAGGAGAATTTATTGTTGTAGTAATGGAGGAGGCAAGACGAACTAAAAGGATGCACCCAACCCTGAAGTCCACCTTCCTAGCTCTTATCCCCAAAACAGCCCATTCAGAAGAGCCTCAGGGGTTTAGACCTATAGCTCTATGTAATGTAATATATAAAATTATGGCTACAATAATGGTAAACCACCTCAAACCTATCCTTCCTGGCTTAATCTCTCAAGAGTAGCCGGGTTTCATCAAAGGAAGGAAAATTATGGATGGGATAATCACAGCTCAAGAGGCATTTCTCTCCCTAAAGACCCAAAAAGCTAAAGGGATGATGATAAAACTAGATCTATCAAAAGCTTATGTCTGTCTAAGATAGACCTACCTCCAAGGAATCCTGGAAGCATTCCACGTCGATCCTAGATGGATAAATTGGATCTATTCTATGATATCAACTTGTACGTTCTCAATTCTACTAAATGGAGCTCCCATAGAGGCATTTAATGCAACAAGGGGGCTAAGACAAGTTGATCCGATGTCCCCTTTCCTGTTCATGTTGGTTGTTGAAGGACTAGGAAGATATGTGAAAGAAAAGGTGAAAATAGGTCAATTTACAAGCCTATGAATGTGGGGCAATGAGTTGCCATTAACACATCGATAGTTTGTTGATACCATAATGATGTTTGGGCAAGCAACCCTCAAGTAAGCCAGAGCACTGATCGAAATATTACATGATTTCATGAGTGGTTTAGGGACAGAGATCAATAAAGAGAAGTCATATATCTACTTCTTCAATACAACAACTCAATCCCAAGCTTTCCTAGCCAGAATAGTGGCCTTACATATAATAAATTTCCCCTCGAAATATTTTGGGACCCCGCTAAGTCTACACCCAATCAAAGTGGCAAACTGGAAAGTTCTTTAGGCAAAAATCCAAGCGAGGTTTCAAAATTGGACTTTTAGGACTCTAAATATGGTGAGTAGAGTAATATAGTTAACGTTCATGCTTCAGTCAATCCTGATATGCCAATTTTCAAGTCAAGCTGCCCCTAAAACAATTTTCCATGGAATTATTGACATCTTCGAGAAATTCTTATCATAAGGGCCAAACACAGTGAAAAAATGCGCACTTCTATCTTGGAATTGGCTAAGAAAGACATACAAATCAAGAGAGCTGGGATTTCAAGACTCGTATCATCTAAACCAGGTCATGGGGGTTAAGTTATGGTCGAGATGGATTCAGGGAGGAACTGACCTATGGAAATAAATATGGGGGAGAAAATATGGAATGTTGAGATCGATAGAAGGAAGGCTAAGAGTCTAGGAAAACATGAAGGGTTTGGCCATATGGAATCTGGCATCTAAAAACAGAGAATTGATAAGAAATCATAGTTTCTAGGAAATAAGGGGAGGAGACAAAGAAAGATTCTGGCAAGAGGCGTGGCAGAAGAGAGAGAAATTATATAGTAGGTTAGACCTTGCAGAAATATGCCTATATACAAATAACCTTGCAAATCAGCCGGTGAAAAATTATTGGGGAACAGATACAGGGGAACAATGGAGAAAATGGAAGAGGAAACAAGATTGGCCTGGTGCACTAGATTTGATTCAATGGGAAACCTACGAGAAGGAGATGGAGTCTCGAAGAATCATGATATCAAAAGGACTAGACATAATAAGGTGGGGATATAGAATAAAAGGGATGTTCACCATCCAAGAAGGATACCACTTGCAAGAATCACATCATCAACAACAAGGGATACCCATATGGGAATGAATCTAGAAGGACAAACTATGGCCCAAAATAGCCTTTTTCCTTTCGGTTCTCCTGCATGATAGATCACTAACTTGGGATTTGTTACAGATAAGGGGAATGTAAGGACCATCGACCTGTTGCATATGTGAGAGACAAATTGAATCGATGGAACACTTATTAAATGCCTATAGTTACAGTGAGGTTCTATGGTAGTATCATGTGAAGCTTTTTGGCCATAGATACAGGGATCAAACAAATACGAAAATAATAATGGAAAAATGGAGAAGGAAGCCTTACTAGAATCCCATCCTGAATTGAACCTGGAAGATATCCCTTGGATGCCTAGTATGGGTGGTGTGGAAGGAAAGAGACCAAAGAATTTTGAAAGGGGAGAAGAGAACAATAGTTGAATTATGGGAAATGACAGTCTAGAACATCCAAGAAACGATTATTGCAGAGAACTGGTACCCAGATGATTGAGAAGGCAATATACAGGAAGGTCGTATAATGGCAAGCTTAATCTTGAATCCCAACATGATGATGGCCAATTCATGGAAACACAAATATACTCCCCGTGATTCTCCAACCCTCTTCGTGTTCCCCCAAGAAGATTTCATAAAACTAAACTTCGACGGAGTAGCTAAAGGGAACCCAGGAGAAGCAAGCTGAAGAGGGATGTTCCGAGACCATCAAGGTAACACCATTCGCCTGTATGCCATGGATTGTGGAATAGAGAGCAATGATGAAGCGGAGCTCTATGCTTTAAATTGTGGGATAGAAATATCTTGGAGAGAAAGGTTTCATATACTGGAGGTGGAAGGAGACTTGAGACTGACAATAGAGATTG
Organism: Pinus tabuliformis; assembly: GCA_031772625.1. NCBI lineage: Eukaryota > Viridiplantae > Streptophyta > Pinopsida > Pinales > Pinaceae > Pinus > Pinus tabuliformis. The sequence goes on from CM062805.1 coordinate 133,980,196, forward strand.
TAAAAAAACTCCAGCAAGGAACTAGATGGGAGAAGATAAGCCAAAGTTGGAGGATGACAAGATTGGTTCAAGAAATAGGAAATCTAATTCAAAGGATAGACTATATTATTCTGATGCACGTCCGCAAATCAGGGAATGTGGCAGAGGATAACTTAGCTAGCTGGGGATGTGGAAAAACTGACGACAACCTTGATATAAGGGGCAACGAGTTAAGTCGAACGAAAGGAATGAGTAGTCTTGAGGAAATCCTAAGAATAGACAAGGAAAAAGGAGAGAACCCTCGATTGTGGTGTGACGGGAAATAGAGGACAGAGGGAGGAGAGTCTGGTGAGATGACACAGTGGGCAGAGGAAAGAGAGGCCAGATAGATGGCACGACAGGTAGAGGGAAGTGAGTTTGGACAATTATTACAAGAGCTGGCAAGTTGATGCAGAGAACTAGGCAACTCATGGCGGGAGGAGGTAGAACTAGGAAGGAAATAATGAAGGGCATTAATTGGAAGGTAACTAGGTGCTCATCCCGAGACCCATACGAGAAGAGAAGAGAGGTGGCTAATGGAGAAAATCAAGTGGTGAACTTCTTGGAAGTGAGGTTGGGTAGGTGGAAGAAAAAATTAAATGAAAAGGTGGCAAGGTTGATGGGCATTTGCATGCATGAAGCGAAGGTAGAACATGTAGTTAGTGTTGGCAAGTGCCGAGAGTTGGGGGATGTCATTCAGCATTCGGCCTTTACCTGTAAAACTTGGTATGTGCTCCTAGCCCTTGCATGCATTGGTAAGGAAAATATGAATTGGAATCTGAGGCGAATTTTGACTGATAGAGGAAGAGTAATGAGCCCTGCTCAAGATTGTTGGTTAATTATTATGGTTTCCCCACTCGAAAATAGAAATGAATATTTTTGGTTTCCTTGGGTTATTGGTCTGTCAACCTGAAGTGGGATATACTTGATAGCGATCTGGGGAGGGGGACAAGGGAATTTTGAACCTCGGCTCAGGATAGTTAGGTCCTGGGGCAAAAGGCGACTATTGGGCCAAATTGATTCTGCCAGTAGTGTCATTCTGAGTGGTTTTAATTGCAACTGTAGGAAGAATTTCTTTGGGCAGTTAAGGAAGGCTATATGGATTGGGGGGAAGGAAATAAAAAAGAATTGTGTGAGGCCTGGAGTGAAACCAGACCCTAGTGCAACCTCTGCCCTAATGGTACAATCACTTAGTAAAGCATCGAAGGAAGACCTAGAACGGGATGGTATAAGTGGGCATAGTAACTGGCCTCGCGATTGGGGAGGGGACAAAGCCCAAATTTGGCTTTGGCTAAGTTTCACTGATGGGACTGACTGGAAAAGGTAGTACTTTCACGAATTTGTGATAGAATTGTCGGCTTGTAAGAAATGCTAAAGCATTTTCTCGCTCTCTCGGGTGGAGAAAACTAGGAGAGAAAGACTTCTAGGAAACCCGTCAGCAAGGTTGGTAGCATAGGATGTTGGAGGTACAGGGTGGTCTTGCAAGAGTCAGGCAGGGGGGGAATTCAACAAATCAAGGGAAGCAACCTGGAAGATGGAGTTGTCTCTATCTTACAAACCTTTGAGAGGAGAGAGTGGAACCTGGGAGTTGACTGGGGAAAGAACAATAAAGAGGGCACAGAGTGGATGAAAAAGACAGCACCAGAGCAATCTCATCCAGAAATGGGGAAGTGATCCAAAATGTATCTTGAACCCTCTAAAATGTCTAAGTCTTCAAATATCGAAAAAAGAGTATCGCAGAGAAACATTGAAGGAATGGCGAAAAATAGAGCTAAGTGGAACATAAAGTCTTGCTGCACAGGGGCCGTCAGATCGGACATATCAACAACTTAGATTGAATCGAAGATATTGCATTAGGAGAAAGAAAGCATTGTGTTTAGACCTTAGCCGTAAGGGCATTGCGATTGCGATTAGCGATATAACATGGACCGTGGATCGAGCACGCAGATCAACGGTGCAGATAAATGATCAACATCGCATCGTAATAAACTAAAGGGAGGACTTAACACAGGCAAAAAGGCTTTCAGCGGACTCGAAAGAGTTATGAAATAAAACAACGAAGGATTTGAGTTCTGTGGTAAGCAGTATTTTGGGTGAGCTTTAGGTGATAAGTGGTATTGGAGAGGCTCCGCTTGATTCCATACACAGACTGACACGTAGCACACCACAAGAGAGAGAAAACCACCTTTTTAGGCAGGTAATATCCATGCAAGTGGGCCGCCAGAAATGATCATTAGCCATGGATTATCGATTATTGATCGAACAGTGGACGATGAATGAGTTTTTTTACGGACTCAACAGGGTTATAGATGTGGCACTATAAAATTTGAAATCTGATAGGCAACATTTTGTCAGGTTTTCATTGTCTTAATGTAGTTTTGTATAACACTAAAATACAAAGGAGACCATGGTAGATGGACGTTTGCAACCTATGATAGCGATGCAACAATGAACCCGATAATATTATAGGTTGGATTCAATATCATTTGAAGTCCAACTTGGCGGAAATTCTCATTGTTTTAGTCTATTTCTCTGTGTAAACAGAGAAACATATTGTCGGGGATTTCACCCGCGCGAGTGGTGCTTTCCGTTAAAAACAGGTGGCCTTGCTTATTCAAGTGTTTACAGTGATTGTTAGACGCTCAGGAAGGAGATGAAGAGATAGCGACTGAGAGCCAGAGAGCCTAAAAAGGGAAGGCGAACAGACATGGCCAATAGGCTTAAAAGCCATCCAATGGCAGCATAGAGGGGAGAAATGACAGAGAAAGAGCAAGAGAAAGAAGAAGACATAGAGCAAGAGGAAGAATTTGTGTACTCTTGTAGACTTGAGGATTTCAAGTAAATCCCTGTTGTTTTTGTCTTTGTGTGTTGAGACGTGGTTTGAGCTCACACTTGAAATATTTTTCTCTTAAAGACATAATATAGAGGTCGACACTGAAAGCTTGGACTAGGAGACGTAGCCAGGGGGTCTGGTGAACTCCTTCATTATTTTGGCTGTGTTGATGTGTGTTTATTATGTTTTATAATTGTTCATTGTCTATATTATTCACAATCTTTTCAATCCCTTGCATTAAATAATTTATACATTCTTGCACATGAGTCTGTAATACCTTTTCCTCTTGATTTAATATCCATTTTTGGATCAAGTGGTATCAGAGCATTTGGTTTTGTTAAGGTTAGACAAGTTTGTGCTGGATTTTGAATGCTAACTAGATTAGAGCTTAGACTAGGAGAAGGAGAACTTGTTGAGGCTAATCCAAAGATTGGAAGAGTCTATTCTCAGAGGAGAATGGCAGAAGAAGCTCCATTGGGATTAGAATCTCAATTTACAGAATTTTTTAAGACACTCCAAGCCATGGTGGAAGAGATGTATCTGGATTTTACGAAGGGTTGCGATGAAAGCACTTCAACACCCAAACCAGACAAAGGAGCAGAGGAACCTTTTCTAGTTGCCCCTCTAGAAGGCAAAGGGAAAGGGGAAATGCCTCCTCCACCATCTCCTCCATCATCACCTTCATCATCCTCATCATTTTCTAGCTCTTCTAAGAAGAATAAGAAGAGAACCTCCTTAATCAAATTAGATGTGAAGTTTGATTTGCCAATTTATGATGGAGAACTCAATGCAGAAAATCTAGATAATTGGATAAGACAAATTGATGTATATTGCAGGGTACAAATGTTGATTCAGAAAGGAAGAAGATTCAGCTGGCTAGCCTTCGACTTGGAGGAACTACACTAGTATGGTGGGAAGTCAAGACATAAGATGATCTGCAAAAAGATGGTAAAATTATTTCTACCTAGAATGAATTTGTTTCTGCTATCAAAAAGCAATTATATCCTTTAGCTTACATGCAGCAGGGAATGATGAGTTGGCAAACTCTTCGCCAGTTGAAGTGTCAAAGTGTATAAAGTTATACTAAGGAATTTAGAAAGAGAGCTCTAACTCTAGGTATATCATTAGATTCACAAAAGACTTTATTGAAGTATATATGTGGTCTTCATAGCTATTTAAATCATACTATTCTCATGTTTAATCCCACTAGCTTAGATAATGTAGCAGTTCAAGCCACACATCTAGAAGCTAGAGGTAAGAATGTAAACCCAGAGGTTGGGGGATCATCTAAATATTCTGTAAGAAAGAGCAAGGAAAAGAAGAAACTAAAATGGAAGGAGGGGAAAGGAAACAATGTACAGAAGGATAAACCTTCATGCACTCATTGCAAGAAATAAGGACACGATGAGGCACACTGCTAGTTTTTACATCCAGAACGGAGACCTAAAAAGTTCGGTGGAGAGAAGAAAAAGAATGTTGTTGCTATTCAGCAGGACTTGGGATTAGATTCAGGTGATGAAATAGCAGTTACAACCACATGCATTAAAGGTAAAGATTGCGAAGCATCGACAAGTAATTTTGCACAATCTTTTGATAATGAAAGCAATGAGAGGGAAATAAATGAGCTTTTTCGTATTAGAGTAATTTCCAAGCACAATATGATTGATACTTTGTTTGATAGTGGATCACATGTAAATTTGATTTCTGAAACAATTGTAAAGAAGTTAGGATTAGTAGCAAATCCTCATGAGAATCCATATCCATTAGGTTGGGCGTGTGATAAAATAAAGCTACAAGTAACGAGGCAATGTAAAATTAGGTTTGCTGTTGGATCAACATTTGTATATGAGGTTGAATTAGATATAGTTTCATTGGATATATGTGGTATTGTTTTGGGAAGACCATACTTGTATGACAGGAAAGATATTTTCTATAGAGCTGAGAATAAGTATCAACTCACTAAAAATGGAATAGAATACATTGTAACAGCTCATAAACTGAAAGGTAACTATTCTCTAATAAAATCAAGATAGATGAAAATAATTGTGAATTCAAGTAAGCAATTTTTACTAATGGTTGTAAAGGCAAAGGATCCTGAAAAATCCAATGCATTTGAAGGCTGTGATCCTAAATAGAAAGTTGATTTAGTTAAATTTGTTTTAGAGTATGATGTTCTATTTCAAGAACGTAAAGGTATTCCACCCAAGTGAGAAATAATACATGATATTTATTTGCAGCAAGATGCTCCATTACTTAACACTGGAATGTACATGTTTTCAACTTTAGAGAATGCAGAGTGTTAGGCCCCTATACTACTAGTGTAACCCCTTATTGTTATTAGTATAACCCACTTATTATATTGATGTACCCATGTAGTGCCCATATTGTTACTATTGTGCCCCATAGAAGCCCACTATCGTTATTATTGTGCCCTTACATTATTATTGTTATGTCGGCTCTGTTTATGTTATAACCCCTTAGACTCCTATATATAGAAAGGAGGTCTTTTCATTTGTATCATCCAAGAATTGTTCATTTATGTAATGTAAAGGAGGTTGCCCCCTCGAAGAGGCTGAATTGTAAGGCGTTGATCTTTCTTTTCTATCTTTTCTTGAGCTGGTTTCATAACATTTGGTATGAGAGCTTTGGATTCTAGGGTTTCGCTGCTCCAAATAGGTCATCGTGGAATTTTCGCTATAACGTTTTTTCTGTGACGTTTCAGAAGTCGCAAAAAAAACCCATTTGAGAAGAAATCGCGGTGAACCTTGGGTCCGAATTTTAAAGCCTTTCGCAAGATATTTCCAGAGATATGATCTAAGGAAGTTGGTCTTTTTGCAGACTCCTGAATTACATTCAAAATAGGTGACCTAGGGAAAATAGTCATAACTTTCTCTCTGAGAATTGGATTGAAATTTCGTAAGAAGGTACAGAAAGAGGATGGATTGTAGTTTCTTGTATGCATTTTTCAGATCCATATGTTGAAAAATTGACACGTGGAACTTCATAAAAGTTCGCTCTTCTGGAATGGTCTATAATCAGGTCATCTTGGGAGAGTGTGCATAACTCTTATTTGGGGAATCAAATTTGGATCAGACTGGTGGAATTGGAAAGAGGACACAGAGGGCTACTAGAGTTATCAATTTCAGAACCTAAATATCCGCAAGTAAAGAGTTACAGTCGTTTCAAGTTCTAGGTCCTAAAATCAAGAAAAAGAAAGATGAGGAAGTTTGATGGCAAGGATCCGGTAAAATGGATACTTCAGATGGAGCAATATTTTGATCTACATGGTGTACAACTGTTACAAAAGGTATGTATTGCATCTTCATATTTAGAACCAGATCAATTTTTATGGTATGAAGGGCTTTGTTCTCGTAAAAAACTTGTTACATGGTCAATTTTCACGGAGGAAATGATAGCACATTATGAGGATACAAAGAGCAACACCTTCTTTAGAGCAACACCACAACAATTGGAAAGAGTAAAAGGGCTTTGTGACATAATGGAAAGCAAAATTATGGAAACCAGGAAGCATACCCCTCACAACTATAAAGATGGAAGTGTTGTTTCTCCCAGCCTTCCACAACCTACAAGGGTTACACCACAACAATTGGAAGAAAAAAGAGAAAAAGGGCTTTGTTACAATTGTGATAGCAAATGCACTAAAGGTCATAGGTGTGCTGAGAAGAAATTATTTTACATTGAATATGAAGAAGAAGAAGAAAAGGATCAAGAAACATCAAAAGAAGAGGATATACGCCAGGACATCACCCCAGAGAAAGAAGAAATGAATCAGACCATATCTTGTAAAGCATTGGCAAGAATTACCACTCCTAAAACTCTCAAGATAGAAGGACATATCAAGAAGAAAAAGGTGCAAGAAGTGAAAGATCACATCGAGAAAGAAGAAATGAATCCAACCATATCTTGTAATTCAATGGACGAAATTACAACTCCTCAAACTATCAAGATAGAAGGACACATCAAGAAGAAAAATGTTCAAGAAGTGAAAGATCACATCGAGCATCAAGAAATGAATCCGACCATATCTTGTAAAGGACTGGAAGAAATTACCACTCCTCAAAAGATAGAAGGGCATATCAAGAAGAAAAGGGTTCAAGCAGAGAAAGATCACATCAAGCATCAACAACAAGTTCTCCAACTTTTAAAGGATAACGCCACTCCGGTGCAAAATCAAACGAAACAACAGGTAGATCAACATCGTTTTGATGTAGGTGATTGGGTATTTTTACTGCTACATCTCAAGCAAGCTATTTATGAGAAGGAAATGTTGGCAATACTACATGCACTTAAAAAATGGCGACCTTACCGAATGGGAAGACTCTTCAAGGATGAGGATGTGGAAGCATTGTTTTGTGCTATTTATATTATCCAACCAAATTGGATAAACGAAGCAAGGGATGAATGGAAGAAGGACGAAGAAGTATGGCTACTTATTCAAAAGTTGCAAAAGATCCTAATTCAAGCAATATTGCCAGAAATTGAAGAGGAAGGAAAAATCATATTGGAACCTGGAGCAGTCACAGAAACAAGAACCCAACAACTACGAAATCGATCAATTTCAAAGTATCTCATCAAGTGGAAGAACTTACCCGCTGAATATTCCACATGGGAGGACAAGAATTTTATATAGAAGCATCAAGAACTACTCAAGCGTTGAGGACAATGCTTTTTGAAGGAGAGGGGCATGTTAGGCCCCTATACTCTAGTCTAACCCCTTATTGTTATTAGTATAACCCACTTATTATATTGATGTACCCATGTAGTGCCCATATTGTTACTATTGTGCCCCATAGAAGCCCACTATCGTTATTATTGTGCCCTTACATTATTATTGTTATGTCGGCTCTGTTTATGTTACAACCCCTTAGACTCCTATATATAGAAAGGAGGTCTTTTCATTTGTATCATCCAAGAATTGTTCATTTATGTAATGTAAAGGAGGTTTCCCCCTCGAAGAGGTTGAATTCTAAGGCGTTGATCTTTCTTTTCTATCTTTTCTTGAGCTGGTTTCATAACACAGAGATAAAGAAGCAAGTACAAGAGTTGCTTGATAAAGGGCTTATACGACCAAGCACATCACCATGTGGATTTCCAATCATGTTGTTGAGAAAAAAATATGGTTCGTGGAGAATGTGCATTGATTATAGAGCACTAAATAAAATAAGGATCAATAATTGTTATCCTCTTCCTCGTATTGATGATTTATTAGATCAATTGAAAGAAGCAGTTTACTTTTCTAAGTTAGACTTGCGAAGTGGTTATCATCAGGTCAGAGTTGCAGAACATGATGCATGGAAGACTGCTTTCAAGAAAAAGCAAGAACTTTATGAATGGTTGCCTATGCCTTTTGGCTTAACTAACACTTCTACTACATTTATGAGAGTTATGAATGATGTACTTAGACCATTTATTGATGACTTTGTAATTGTTTATTGAGATGACATTCTAGTTTTTAGTAAGACATGGGAAGACCATGTAAAGCATGTAAAGCAGATGTTAGATGTTTTAAAAAGAGAAAATCTCTATGTAAGACTATCAAAATGTGAATTTGGCAGAACATCTTTAAATTATTTGGGTCATATTGTAAGGGGTGGTGAATTGAAGATAGATCCCTCTAAGGTTGAACTCATTGTGAACTGGCCTAAACCCAAATCTACTACAGAGGTTAGGAGTTTCCTAGGGGAAACACAATACTGAACAAAGTTTATTGCTAACTTTTCTTTGATTGCAGCTCCATTACATGCTTTAACATGATTGAAACAGGTGTTTAAGTGGGGAGGCAAACAAAAGAAAGCCTTCAACAGCTTGAAAGAGAAAATCAATACAGCACCAATACTAGCACTTTTGGATCTTCAACATCCATTTGAGATTGGGACAGATGCCAGTGACTATGCCATGGGAGCAGTGTTGATGCAACACAAAAAACCCATATGCTATCATTCTGAGGAATTTACTTCTGCATTAGTTAATTATCCCACATATGATAAAGAATTGTATGCATTAGTACAAAGTGTGAAAAAGTGGAAACATTACCTAATGGGTAAAGAAACAATAATACATAGAGATGATCAACTACTTCAATATTTGCACTCACAAACTAAACTGCAGCAATCAAGACATTATAGGCAGATTGGTTTTCTACAACAATTTCATCTTGTCATCAGATATAAGAATGGCATACACAATAAGGTTGCATACATGTTATCAAGACCAATCATAAATGCATCTAATATACCTAAGCATAACTCAATAATGCATGAAAGTTACATTGAACAATATGCTCAAAATGTAGATTTTAAAGATGTATATGCAACTTTAAGTCATGGCAGGCAAGTAGAAGAATTGGATTATTATTTAAAGGACCAACTCTTATATCATTTGGGAAAGTTATGCATTCCACAAACTAAAAGAGTTAACATAATTCGAGAAGCACATACTTCTATTATATCAGGTCATTTTGGTGTAAGTAAAATAGTTGCACAATTGCAAAGGTTCTATTATTGGGCAAGAAAGCATGAGACAGTTTATAGATATATCAAAGGATGTACAATGTGTGCTACAAGCAAACCAAGTAATAGAAAATTGGGCTTGTACACTCCACTTCCAATTCTTTCTCGTCCTTGGGAAAGTGTTTCCATGGATTTTATTGGGGGATTGCCAAAGTCTAGGAAAGATCATGATTATTTGTATGTTGTTGTGGATAGGTTCAGTAAAATTTGTTTTTTGATACCATGTAACAAGCAGGTTACAGCTGAACAAACAACAAAGTTGTTCTTTCAGAATGTATGGGTTCATTTTGGGTTACCCACTTCTATTGTATCTCATCAAGATTCTCGATTTGTTGGGAAGTTTTGGTCAAATCTATGGGAGTTGATGTACACCAGATTGAAGAGAAGGACAACATTTCATCCCCAAACAGATGGTCATTAGGACAGTGATCTAATTTCTCAGAGGCTATTGCAGCAAGCATCCCAAGCTTTTGGATGAGCATTTGTGTTATGTGCAACATGCTTACAACCATGCCAAGCACTCTTCTACTCAGAGATCTCATTTTGAGAATTGTTTTGGTTCTATACCAAAGTATCCCTTGGATTTTGTCTTTGGAAAAGACATAGTAGTTGATGGACACAGTGATGTGGACAAAGCAACCAAGTTCATTGAACAAATCCAAGAAATTCTCCAGGCAGTATAGGAACAGCTGGAAATAAGTCAAGCCAAGTACAAGGTAAGACATGAAAAGTATTGAGCTCAGCATAGTTTTCAAGTTGGTGATCAAGTCTGGCTGTACATCAACAAAGACAAAATGCAAGGTGAAGGTAAGAAGCTAAAACCAATAATGTATGGACCTTTCAAGATACTTGATAAAACTGGTGAAAATTCTTTTCACCTTGATTTACCAGCTTATATGTAGATCTATTCAATCGTTAATGCAGAAAACTTGAGATTGTATGAACCTTCATTGATTAAAGATCCTGAAGAGCAAAGTTAGTTTCCTTCTATTGGGGATTTGTTGCTTGAGTATCTCAATGAGTTACAGGAGGACACAGTTCTGGATAGGAAGGTAAGAACTATGCATCAAGGGGATATTGAGTACCTGAGAGTGGGACTCAAAGGTTCAAATCTAGGCAAGGCACGACGGATAGAAATTGGACGAGGGAAGTATATCCTCACTTGATCGATGCCTAAAAACCAACTTTTGGTGGTCCAAAATCTTTTCAGTGGGAAGGCGTGATCCAAATGGATCTTAAACCGTCTCAAATGTCTAAGTCTTCAAATATCGGATGCAGAGTATCACAAAGAAACATTGAAGGAATGGAGGAAAATAGAGGTAAGTGAAACATAAAGTCTCAGTGCACAGGGGCTGTCGGATCAGACAGATCAACAACCCAGATTTAATCGGCAATATCGCATCGAGAGAAAGCAAGAATTGTGTTCAAACCTTAGCCGTAAGGGAATTGCGATTACGGTTAGTGATATAACATGGACCGTGGATCGAGCGCGTAGATCAACGGTGGGGATAAATGATCAATATCGCATCACAATAAACTAAAGGGAGGACTTAACACAGGCAAAAGGCTTTTAGCGGACCTGAAGGAGTTATGAAATAAAAGAGCGAAGGATTTGAGTTCCATGGTAAGCAGTATTTCGAGTGGGCTTCAGGCAGTAAGTGGTATTGAAGAGGCTCTGCTCAATTCCATACACTGGCCGACACATAGCACACCGCAGGAGAGAGAAAACCACTTTTTCGGGTGGGTAATCTCCGTGCAAGTGAGCTACCTGAAATGATCATCAGCCAAAGATTATTGATCACTGATCGGACGGTGGATGATGAACGAGCTATTTTACAGACCTAGCAGGGTTATAGATGCGGCACTATAAAATTTGAAATCTGCTAGGCAACGTTTTGTCTGGTTTTTCACTGTTTTAATGTATTTTTGTATAACACCGAAATACAAAGGAGACCATGGCAGATAGATGCTTGTGACTTGCGATAGCGATGCAACAACGGACTCGGTAAGATTATAGGTTAGACTCAATATCATTTGAAGTTCGGCTTGGCGAAAATTCTCACTGTTTTTGTGTATTTCTCTGTGTAAAGAGAGAAATGTATTCTCGGGGATTTCACTCACTCCAGTGGTCCTTTCCATTACAAACATGTGGCCTTGCTGATTCAAGCATTTACAATGATTGTTAAAAGCTCAAGAAGGAGATGAAGGGACAGCCGCTGGGAGCCAGAGATCCCGAAAAGGGAAGGTGAACAAACAGGGCTGATAGGCTTAAAAGCCATCCAATGGTAGCATAGAGGGGAGCAGTGATAGAGAATGAGCAAGAGAAAGTAAAAGATAGAGAGCAAGTGGAAGCAGTTGTTTACTCTTGTAGACTTGAGGATTTCGAGTAAATCCCTGTTGTTTTTGTCTCTCTGTGTTAAGACTCGATTTGAGCTCACACTTGTAATATTTTTCTCTTGAAGACATAATATAGAGGTTGACACTGAAAGCTTGGACCAGGAGATGTAGCCATGGTGTCTGGTGAACCACTTCATTATTTTGACTATGTTGATGTGTGTTTATTAAGTTTTATAATTGTTCATTGTTTATATTATTCGCAATCTTTTTGATCAATTGCACTAAATAATATAGGCATTCTTACGCATGAGTTTGTAATACCTTTTCTTCTTGATTTAATATCCAAGGAACAAGGCTAGTTCTCAGGCCATGAATCAAAGCAAGAATATAAGGAATTATGTGAAAACGAAGATCAAAACATAGATTATAAATTAATATGTGCTCACCATGGATAGTTTCATTATGATTAATAATGGCTTAATTATGGTTTCTATTATGGATAGCTTAAATGCTAGTGTGTAGAAGACTTTGACGACATGACACTTGAACCATGCCAGTGTGTGTCAAGGCCCGATATAGGTGTGTCATTTGGATAGGAAAGAAAGGAACAACGAGAAGACTTAGATGGCGAAGGAAGGCAACCAATAGGGGAGGAAAGGGAACAAAAGACCGGGATAGACAAAGAAAAAGATGAAAGGAATAGAGGCATTTGCAAGCAAATCTTCGAGGAAAAGAGGAAGGAAAATAAGATAGGAAAGAATGCAGAATCTCATCAACACCTACTATGTAGGAACCCCAGTCAAGATGAAAGCAGTTATTTTTGAATAGGAAAGAGAACAAAATGCTAACATCGAAAATAAAGAGATTTAGGTAGAAGAATGGAAGACAATATTCAAATATCGAGGCAATACCCGAGGCCGTCAAACTTCGTTTCGGTAGACCATCCAAGAGTATTAGGTTATGAAAAAAATCTTGGCTAAAGCAATGACCACATACAAGGAAAGAGAAAACGTGGAAGAGGACATACCAATATAACCAGTCTAAAGGACCTTCAGAGGGAGATACATTCTATCCAAATGGAGCTGTATCAAAACAATATCTGCCTGAATAGAGTCGAACAACGCCTCTAGACTATGATTCAAAGTGAAGTACTGGGGTCGAGTGTGAAAGCCCCCACCCTAATTGATTCTTCAGATGAATGATGCAATCGTGTTAGTTAAATTTTGTTTTGATAATAGTTCGCATTTACTTTTCCAGTATGAAGCATATAGAAGAAAATGTAGCCAATGTAGCATGGATGATTAGAATCACTTTGTTCAAATTTTAGACAACGTTTGATGCAGACAGATGGCCAACATACCTGGTTTCTTGCGGGCAGGTTGAGGCCACCAACATTTTTTTGAAACCAAAAACATTATTATGATATATTAATAGAAAAGGAGATCTACGAAGCTTACACCAATATATATATATATATATATATTGCATTTTTGAAAAAATAAATATATTAACCCACTTGAAAATCCCATTGGACACATGGATTTTGTATACTACACAACTTATAACTCTAAAATATTTACATTGAAATATTTTATTTATAAGTATTTTATTATTATTATTAAATATGACATTAATTTTATATTAAGAATTAAATGAATTACATATTTTAGTCACATTACCCTTATTACAAATTAATTGAATTTTTTTACTTATTAGCATTATTATTATTTTTTTTAAATTTTGTTTATATATATAAAGGAAGTATAAGAACTATGTATCTTTCTGACATTAAAAAGTTAAAAAATAAATTTTCATCTACTTGTTTTTTTCTTTGTTTTAAATTTTATATTTCTTTAAAGTTGAAATTTTATATTTTTTAATTAAGTTACTTCACATGGACATTGAAATATTTTAAGAGTAGACTTAGTGAGAGTGAAATATTTTTGTCACATCTCCTTATATTGGGTTGTAATATCAATAGATAAGAGTATGAAATTTTCTTACCACATCTCCTTCAAGTGCAGTATGGAAGAGATGTTGTCATGTCCTCTCTTGTATTGTCTTCTTAATATTTTTGTGAAAAAAAATAAATTAAATAAATTAAATTAAATTAATAATTATAAATAGACTAATCTAGATCCATCTTAACTCTAGATCTACCAAACAGCGAGAGATATCAAATCCCTTGAGGCACAATCCTTTTTTAGAGTGAAAACTGATATGATCCCTATGCCTTAGGTATACTCAGAGTTAAGATAGATCTAGGCTCGTAATATTTTTTTATCAAAACTGTCAAATATATCTAAAGATGTATATTCATTTTTTGTTTTATTATAACTGACATTGTTTGTAGATATATATATTAACTCGAAACATGTCAACTCTAAATTGAATATGAATCACACATTGCCCTCATACTTAGCTATAGAATGCACCTCTCCACACAATACTATCATAATTATTTTTAATTCTAATCACTTTTTCGTTAAAAAGTTTACCATTCATTTATTAAGGAAGAATCAAATCTAAATGGATATCCATGGTTTATATCTTCTCAAATCTCTAAAAATAAAAATAATTTCTATTCTTATCTCAATATCATTAATTACCTCGATAGGTGCAGTGCCCCCCTTACTAGAGTGCCCCCTTAGTGGAATTGGACACTTTAATTATTTTGCTAATTAATCTTTTTCTTCTTATGGTCTAAATTGAAATATGCCAGTATATTCTTGTCGTAGCCACTCCATCAATGAATGAAATTGAATGTGATAACCTCCTTGCATATCTAAATCAAGTGTTTAAAATCTACTTAAATTAATTTTTTACCAAATGATCATTAAAAAACCTTTGTGCCTTTTATTTATCTCCACCTATGAGAGATTAGAGAAAATGAAATTAAAAAATTAATGTGAAACATGACTTTGAAATGGATGTATGTTTGCATTCTGAAACATACAGGTTAAAACTTGGAGGAGTAAGGACAAATTTTCATATCCTATCTTTCTCATAAATGTTAACCGGTCATGGGACTATGTCTAATATTAAACTTGTGCCCATTTGTCATAAATGTGGCTTGGTTATGTGTAACGTCTCCTTGTTCATATTTCACTTGTACAACGTGCTCTCTTTCAATAGCCCTGAAGTCGGTTTCAATTCCTTATATTTCATTTCCTCACAAATTTGTTTATCTTGTTATGGACCCCAAAAATATGTAGATTTCATTGCTCATGAGTAAATTATAATGGCAATGGTTATTTGATCACACAGAAACATGATGGTATATGCCGTTCCCTTTCTCATGGAAGTGTTCCACAAATTCTATAGTTTATTCTTTTTCTTGGAAAATAAGCCGTTTTATCACAGCCTAAAAGTATAAATGGTGGAATTATCATTTAAAAGCTTGTGAGAATAGCCTTCCTTAATTGTGTGCAGGGTAATAGCAATGCTGGGATAAACTAGTAATGTTGAAACTAAACTATAAACCTTGATTTAGATTTTACATAAATAAATGGGGTTGTCATAATAAATTCACCTATACTTTTTGATGTTTAATTGTGCAGATTTTTTATGAATGAATTGAATATGATTTTTTCAAACATGTGACCTTTTCATGACGTGTTTTGGATTGTTCTATAGATTTTTTCATCTGTGATTTTGCGTTCGACATCCTTAATTAACTTCCTTAACTTATGGTTTACACTGTCATGAGAAAGGATTCCATGGGATTGTGCTATAGTTATTTTCATCTGTGCTTTTGTGTTTTGACATGTTTAGTTAACTTCCTTCACTTATGGTTTTCACTGTCATAAGAAAGTATTCGACTTCTAGTTATAAGTATCATGAGAAAGGATTCGAAGTTGTGTGTTGTCATTTGTCCCACTCTAATCTATGTAACTGGTTTGAAAATTCAAATCTTATGTTCTATTTGAAACTCATCAAAAATTCAAATTTTATGCTCGATATGAAACTGGTTCAAAAATTCAACTTTTATGGTCTATAAAAAAATTCAGAATTTATGTTTATGTGCATTATCTTCTTATTTTCACCATATATTTGTTGGTGTCATGTGTGAACTAAACGATTTCAATTCGGAATAGAGAAGTTATGCGTTTTGATATTTGACATGATATGAACAGAAGATTATGTGGGATAGGATGTCTGTAAGGGAGTTAATTAGATTATGTGGGATAGGATGTTTGTAAGGGAGTTAACTTGACTATAGTGAATTGAAGTATTTGTGATTAGCAAAAAGAATCAAAGTTCCAAAAAATAATTTCCAATATATTGTATATAAATTTTGAAGTTATTTATTTGGATTACTTAAGTTTATTGTAGTTTAATTGAGTGTGCATTTTGGAAAATATAAATGATAAAAAGCTTATTATATTATATTCCGAAGTAATATGCATTTTAATTCAATGTGAATTTTTGAAATTATAAATTGTTAAAAGCTTACTATATTATATTCCAAATAAACATCTGGGACAGCTAGGTAGGAAGCAACAAAGTTTGAATCCCCATGGTGATTTGATCACACATAAACATAATGATATATGTGACTCCCCTTCTCATGGAAGCATTCCATAGATTCTATCATTCATTCATTTTCTTTGAAAAGAACCCATTTTATCACAGCTTAAAAGTATAAATGGTAGAATTATCATTGAAAATCTTGTGAGTAATAACCTTCCTTAACTGTGTGCATGATAGTAGCAGTGCTAGGGCTAAACTAATAATGCTGAAACTAAATTATAAACCTTGCTTTAGGTTTTGCAGAAATAAATGGGGTTGTCATAATCAATTCGCCTTTACTTTTTTATGTTTAATTGTGCATATTTTTTACAAATGAATTGAATATGAATTCTTTTTAAATTGATGTTTATATCTTTTTGTATATAAATTACAGGTTTTTCACCAATGGTTAACCTCATATCCTACTCTATTTCTCAAAATCTAACTCGGCCCCACAAAATCTTATGGTTTTCACCAATAAATTGTTGAATGTTGATTGTTTGGTTGCAGTTAAAGGTTTAGATGATTTATGCAAGATCAACTCTTCAATTTGGATCTAACCACCCACAAATGAACCTTGCACTGTAAATGGACAAATGATAAAGATATGTAGAGGCAAAACAACCATTGAACAAGCGTCTTCCTCTTCATTTGCATCTTCATTTGGTAGAGAAGAGTGTTGAAATTTTTGGTGAAGCTTTGCATTTTCTAGACCAGAATTTAACTTGGGGACTTTGGAATATATGAATACCTTGAGGGATGCTCAACAATTTGAGACATAGGAAACATATCCTTAATTTTTTTTCGAATGATATTGTTTATTTCCTATTTTAAATAAGTACTCGCCACTTTAATTATTTTAAACTAGCTAGATTCTCAGTGTAACAACAAGAAACATCAAAGGAATTTTCAATTCTATCATTCAATGCAATAATTTGTATAAGAATAGAAAAATAATATAGTTTGGTTTAAAAAGGAGTAGATTCCTTTCATTCAATGCAATAATTTGTATAAGAATAGGAGGAATAGTATAGTCTGGTTTAAAAGGAGTAGATGGTTTAAATAAGAGTAGATAATGCATTAGATGAAGCAGTAGATGAAGCCTTTTTGCAGTAGCAAATATGGTTGGAATTTTTTCTATAATCTCCTATTTTTGAACATGGAGAGGGATATATTTATGTTTTATTTTTAAAATGTGATGTAGTCTTAAACAATTATTATAAAATTTGTTTATTTTTAATTGTTTGTTTATTTTTTGTTGGATTAATAGAATTTTTTTTGTTTAATTTGATTTTTGATATGTTTAATTCTATATCAATTAACATAATTTAGGATTTGTTTGAGAAATTTTGTATTATTTTAAAACTAATTTTATAATTAACATTAAGAATTATTTTAATAAATTATTTTGGAATATTTCCCTAATTAAGTTTTGAAAAAAAATATGAATTATTTTATTCAAACAAACATCTACTCACTGTATTATATTGTATTATGATTATTCTAAATTTATATGTGATTAGAAAAAATTAACTATCTTTAACCTGAATTATAATTACTAATACTTTATTGCATGATGAGGGATTGTAATTTTTGTTGGAAATAAATTCCATTAGAAACATTAAATATAATGTATTATAAATGCTAATACTACAAATAGATAAATTTAATAAATGCTTTATTTATTTCTCTCACATATATATATTTGAAAATTCTAATCCACATTGTTGACTCTTCATTATAGTATTTCTTCGCTATTCCGTGCATAGCATGTGTCCTTTCGTAGAGATAGACAAAGGCACAAATATATGGAGAAGCATAAAAAGTTCTTACATATGATAATATTAAGCTCTAATTAAATTAAGTTTATTGTTTATATTGTTACAATAATTTAATGTTTATATAGCTACAACATTGGGTTTAGACTAAATTTTTATGTTGATTTAAAAATATTATTATTATTATTATTAAATAATAAATCTAAGAATTGAAATTAATATTAAAAGAAATATTATTAACAATATCATTAAATATAATATTAATAATATTTAAAAAAAATATTTATAATATTAATGATTTTAATAAAAAATTTAAAAATTTAACAATTAATATTATTAAGATAATAACATTTACATTATAATATTAATATAATGTAAATTATTAATATTAATATTGATATTGATAAATAAGAATAATAATATTTATTTTTAATAATGAAAATATAATTATCAATAAAATAAAAATTTAAAATTTCTATTCACTCTAACAATATAATTAAAAGTATTAAAAGTATTATCATTAATATTGTTATTATAAATACTTTTAAAAATAATATTGATAATTATTAATATTGATAATTAATAATACGTAATTTTAATATTGACATGATTACGTTTTAACTTATAATATTAAACTCTAATTAATATAATAACTCAATCTATCCAAAACAACAAGTTATGGAGCTAATATTAAAATATAAATTAGGTTTAATGTTTATATTATTACAATATTATATTTATGATGATGATGATGATGATGGTGATGGTTAACGTCCGTCTGAGACCAAATAATGATCTATAGGACCTAAAAAGACAAATTATTTATTTTGATTTAAGATTTTATTCCTATGCTCAAAAAGAGCTCACTATAATTTTGGCATTGTAAAAGGCTAGGAAGGTCAGTATTGTAACAAAGGTTGTGAAATTAAGATCTAATGTGGTTGTATGCAGGGCACTCTAAGAGGAAGTGGGTTTCATCCTCGATGCTCCTATTCTCACAAATATGGCACATCCTTTCCATCCATGGCGTTTTAGGAACTGCCCAACGCCCAGTTTCACTATGGAGCTCATGAGAATTCGTTCTAATCTTTGCTATATTAATTTTCTTCTTTGAGCTAGTTAAAATAGAGAGATACTTTTGATCTTCAAGGGTGGGGTTGATGACCTTCTTATAATAACTTAATTTCCTTTTAGACGCTAAATCTTTCTCACACCACAATTTTTCTTTGAACTTAGAAGTAACAATATCTTTAATGTTATTTATGTTTTGCAAAGCATCATTCTCATTGATCTCCCAATAGTTTAACCATGCCCTTGTGTCCTTATGCCATCCTCGGTTAAGCCTTAGGTGGTTTTGGCTGGAATTTAAAGCTAGCTTAGGAAGTCTATGATTGTCTATATACTAAAGTTCATGTTAGATTTAAAAATAATATTACAACGACGACAACGCAATATTAATATTAATAAATAACCATATAAATAATTAAAATTAAAATTGAAATTAATATTACTAATAATATCATTAAAATACAATTAATAATGTTTAAAAAATAATATCTATAATATTAACAATCCTAATAAAGTTTTAAAATTTTTAACATTTAATATTATTAAGATAATAACATTTACATTACAATATTAATATGATTAATCATATTAAGATTATTAATTTATATATATATAAACATTAATGTTGATAAATAAAAATAATAATATCTACTTTGTAATAATTAACGATATAATTATTAATAAAATAAAAATTTAAAACTTTTATTCACTCTAACAATATGATTAAAATTATTAATGATATTATCATTAATGTTGTTAATATAAATACTATTAAGATTAATATTAATAATTAATAATATTTACATTCTAATCATTTTAATTAAATATGGTTAAACATTGCCAACACAGTCAACCATTGTCACTCATTCTCACCAATGCTCAATGGTGCACAACCTTTCTTAGCCATAGTCATCGATGGTTAACCATGTTAAACTATAATAAACCATGGTCAACCATGATCAACCATGGTCTACCAAAACCTATATTTGGATAATGTCGAGGAGAGATAGCAATGGCTGAATGTAATTGAAAAAACTATCCATGAAGTGAATGCAATGGCTAATCTACAATGACTATTGACAAGAGTTCTCCTTTACTCTATGGAAAAAGAGTTTAAAGAGAGCCATAAACGAAAAGTGCCATAATCAAATTCAAGCATTGCCAACCTTAGTTAGCTAAAGTCATCTTTGGTTGGTCACTTTTAAGATTAAAAAATATTTGATAATAACAATATTACTATTAATAAAGTAATATTAATAATATCTTTGGTTAATAATATTAATAATCCCTTTGGTTTATAGTATTAATCCCTTGGGTTTATAATATTAATACCTTAGATTAAGTTTAATATTGGGTTTATAATATTGTGTTTAGTATCAAGGTTTGAAATGTTGGATTTATACTATTTGGATTTATAATATTGTTTTTATAATCTCGCAATGATTATTGCAATGTTACATTACATTGCAATTTTTTCAAGATCGCAATGCGACATTAAAAAAATGGGGTTTAATATTAGGGTTTTTAATTTTGGGTTTATAACATTGAGGTTTATAATAATGTGTTTAATATTGGATTTATAATATTAGGGTTTAATATTGGGATTATAAGATTTGGGTTTTCACTATTAGGTTTATAATATGGTGTTTAGTCTAAGGTTTGAAATGTTGGGCTTTTAATGTTGGAGTTAATAATATTGTGTTTAATATTAGGGTTTCATATTTTGTTTTATAATCTTAGGGTTTATAATATTGATGCAAAGGTTTATAATATTAATCTCGATGTTTACAATATTAATCTTATGGTTTATAATATTTATCATGGGCGTTCAAATAATAATCTTAGAAATTATAATATTAATCTCACGGTTTATAATGTTGGGTTTTATAATGTGAGGGTTTATAATATTTGGTTTAATAGTAGGGTTTAATATTTTTACATTGGAATGGTACAAAAATATATCCAACGTCGTAGTGTGACAAGCATTGTCGCAATGCAACAAGCAATGTGACAATCATTGTCACAATAATACATTACATTACAATTTATTCAATGTCATATTGCGACATTGAATAAATTAGAATTTAATATTTTGGTTTATAATATTAGATTTAGGGTTTATAGTATCAATCATAGGTTATATAATCCATTTGTTTTATAAATATAAATCCTAAGGTTTAATATTATTTCGTGGGTTTAATATATAATATGCTATTTTATAATATTAATCCCTAACGTGTATAATAATATATTAGACTTTATAATTTGAGGGTTTATAATATTAATCTTAGGTTTCATATATTAATCTTAGGGTTTAATATTAATCTTAGGGATTATAATATTAATCGTGGTGTTTAATAATAATCGCATAGGTTTATAATATTACTAATATGTTAGGCTTACTAATACCTTGGATTTATAATATTTATCTTTTGGGTTTATCAATCCCATAGGTTTATAATATTATTCTCAAAGGTTTATAATATTTATTCCTTTGGGTTTACAATGTTTTTTTTTTCTCTGTAAAAACTATCTAAGTAATATATTATATGTACAAAAAGATTACAAACTGCATGACATGCCTTCCAGAGCCTGAAGAGTAGCCCTGGGACTCCTGACTGTAAACCTTATAGCTCCCTCGCAGGGGCAGCTTCTCCAAAACCAAACTGAATTATCCATGAAAACAAACCCATACAGGGGCAGCAACGAACCAAACTCTCAAGACAATAAACTAGACACATGATTGCCACGCAGGGGCTAGCAGCAGAGATAGTCTGACCTTTATATCTGACAAATGTAAGCGTGACTGTGTTACTGATGTCAGCTATCCAATTCGACTTCCAATGATGAGGCAAGACCATAGACATGACCAAAGACTCAGAATTAACCAGGACAAGAAGTAAGAAGCGAATGCCAAAAGACTGAGACAGAGGAAGCAAAAGCCAGAGGACCAAAAGACAAAATCAAGGCATTACCCGCCACAGCTTCAATCTTGGGGACGAACTGAAGATGGCTGGATGGACGCGAAGTATGCATCTGCCGCCTCAGCCAGGCTCGGATCCTCCACGACATAAGCCCACCCGTCACCTTCCGCGCGCCCTTCCCACATTTTCCGCCATGTATCTTCTTCCACACTTGGAGGAGGTGGCCCCATCGGAGGGAAGCGGTCTTGCAGACTTGATTCCCCCTTGCTTCCAACAACAGATGCTGGAAGCACCTCAGCAGCGTTCTTTTCCACAGACGAGTGTTCTTTTCCAAGACTGATCTCTCTGCCCGAGTCTTCCAGTTGTTTTTCCTGCGGGTCCTGGAGATGTTCTTCATCTGGAATTTTTGTAAACATGATGGAGATGTGGGCGTTAACGCCTGCATTATCCTCGGTGCTTGGCAAGGTGAAAACCACGGAACCGAAAGCCGGGAGCTCCGTTTTCCTTTCACAGGAACCCCCAACCTCCACATATTGTCGAATGGGAAGCGGGGTTGCTCTAGCTCTCCTGTGACAGTAGCAGCAGCAGCAGTGGTGGTGCTCATCTGCTACAGGTGATCTTGAGGAGGACCCTCTAGATGGGCCTCTTCTGCATGGCTGTCGTTCGCGAAGTTTAGCCATTGTAAGTCTAAAGCTACCTCTGTATACTCGATGGTGAACCTGGAATTGGTAGCAGCAGCAGTTTCCTTCCAATTCACTCTCAGATGTCCAGCTTTCCCTTGGCTACCTTCGCTTGAGAGCCAACAATTTCTTTTCCAGACTTGATGCTGCAAAGCATCAAATTGCCATCTCCTCCCAACCCAGCCACCAGAATGGCCACCAAGACAATTCTCCAGGCTGCAGGGAATGAAACGGTGCTTGGCCGGAGCTTGCTATGCTTCCACGACTGCCAACTTTCCTCAGGCCAATATGCCTTGAACGAGCCATCAAACCTGTGATATTTTCCCCCAAATTCTCGTTGTAGGTGCACATTAATGCCGCCCTGCTCCTCCATCTACCCCGCCTCTTCTTCGTTGAATGCATTATCAACTTGGGTGGCTTAATTTCCATACGACGGCCTCCATTACACGAGGCAGCCCATGCGCTGCATGTGGCGTGCCTGTACTTCTCGACTCGACACCCGCATCGGGGCTTTGGGTTTACAATGTTAATCTCTTGGGTTTAGAATATTGATAATATCTTTATTTTATAGTATTAATCGCTTGTGTTTATCACATTAATAATTCTTTGGATTTAATAATCTCTTGCATTTATAATAGTAATCCCAAGAGGTCGTACAATTCGTCCTGGGGTTTTATTAATATATTCTGTTTTTAATATTGATCCCTTGGGTTTATAATATTAAACTCTTAGGTTTAATGGTACTTTAGGTTTATAATGATGGGTGCAATATAAATTTCTTACATTTATTAATCTAAGGGTTCATATTCCTAGAGTATAATATTATTCATAGAGTTTATAATATTATTCCTATGGTTTAATAAAAATTCCATGTATTTCTAATCTTGGTATGCCATGGTCCAAGCTCACATTGTGACAAAGATTGTCTCAATATGAGAATAAACCATTCTAAACCATGGTCAATAATCCTCCAATGTCGCATTGTGGCAAAATTTGTCTTAATATAAATATCAAGCATGGTCCATTGTCACATTACGACAAAGATTCTCTCAATATGGAAACAACCATGGTCAAGCATTATCAACCATCGTCAAACATGGTTGATCATGGTTAACCATGGTCCAACATCACATTGTGAAAAATATTGTCTGAATATGAAAATCAACCATGGCCAACCACAAACACTTGTGGTCCAACATCGTATTCTGACAAAGCTTGTGTGAATGTTAAAATAAACCATGGTCAACCACGTTTGTTTCAAGGTTTATAGTATTTATCTAAGGGTTTATATACCTAGGGTTATAATATTAATCCCTTGGGTTTAATATTATTCCCTTGGGTTTATAAGCCCTTTCGTTTTTAGTATTGATCTCTTGGGTTTATTATTTCCTCGGGTTTTATCATATCTATCTGTTGGCTTTATTATTCTAAGGGTTCATATTCTTAGGGTATAAAATTATTCATATGGTTTATAATATTAATCCTTGGGTTTAATATAAATCCCTTGGGTTTATAATATTAACAATCCCTTGGGTTATTAATATTGATACATTGGGTTTGTTGAGCCCTTAGGTGTAAAATATTTATCCTTTATGTATAGTTATCCCTTAGGTTTATAATACTTATCCCTTAGGTTTATCATATTTATACCTTCAGTTTACTAATTCATAGGGTCTATAACATTAAATCCTTGGGTTTAGTAGTCCCTTGCATTTATAATATAATCCATTGGGTTTATAATATTAATAATCCCTTGGGTTTATTAATCCCCTCTTTTCTTAATATTGATCACTTGGGTTTGTTGATCCCTAAGGTTTAAAATGTTTATTCCTTATGTATATTTATCCCTTGGATTTATATTATTTATCCCTTAGGTTTATAATATTTATCCTTTGGGTATACTAATTCCTAGGGTTTATAATATTAAACCCTTAGGTTTATTAGTCTCTTGGGTTTATAATGTTAATAATTCCTTGGGTATAATTTAATCGCTTGGGCTTATAATATTAATAATCCCTTGAGTTAAAACGATTAATTCCTAGGGTTTATTAATCATTTACGTTTTTAATATTGATCCCTTGGCTTTGTTAATACATTAGGTTTATAATATTTATTGCTTGGATTTACTAAATCCTTGGGTTTATAATATTAAAAGTTTCGGTTTATTAGTCACTTGGGTTTATAATATTAATAATTTCTTGGGTTTATAATTTAATCACATTGTGACCAAGATTTGTGAATATGAAAATCAACCATAGTGGAACAACACGTTGTGACAAAGGTTGTCCCAATATGAAAATAGACCATGGTCAACCATGCTTAGCTTAGGGTTTGTAATATTTATCGTAGTGTTTATATATGTTGGGTTTATAATTTTAATCCCTTGGGTTTAATTTTATTCCCTTGGGTTTATATACCTTGGCATTTAAAATCTTGATTCATAGGATTTATTAGTCCCTTACATTTTTAATATTGATCCCCTCTATTTGTCGATCCCTTAGGTTTATAATATTTATCCCTTGGGTTTATAACATTTATCTCTTAGGTTTAGAATATTAATCCTTGGGTTTCATATAAATCACTTGTGTTTATAATCATCTTCAACAATGGTCAACCATGGTCCAATGTCACATTGTCACAAGGATTTTATCAATATGAAAATGAACTATGCTCGAACGTCGCATTATGACAAAGGTTGTCTCAATATTAAAATGGACCATGGTCAACCATGTTTATTTTAGGGTTTATCATATCTATCTTAGCATCTATATACGTTGGGTTTATAATATTAATCCCTTGGGTTTAATTTTATTCCCTTGGGTTTATATACCTTAGGGTTTATAACATTAATCCCTTGGGATTTCTATTTCTTTGGTAATATTAATCACTTGGGTTTATAATATTAATAATCATGTGTGTGTATGAGTCCTTTGGGTTTAAAATATTAATTCTTAGGCTTTATTAATCCCTTGAGGTTTTAATATTGATCCCTTGGGTTTGTTGATCATTTAGCTTTCAAATATTTATCCCTTGGGTTTATAATATTAATCCCTTGGGTTTATGATATTTATCCCTTGGGTTTGCTAATTCCTAAGGTTTATAATATTAAAAATTCCCCTGTTTTATTAATCCCTTGAGATTTTAGTATTGATCCCTTGGGTTTGTTGATCCCTTAGGTTTAAAATATTTATCCTTTATGTATATTTATCCCTTAGGTTTATAATATTTATCCCTTATGTTTATCATATTTATCCCTTCAGTTTACCAATTCCTAGGCTTTATAATATTAAACCTTGGGTTTACTAGTCCTTTGGGTTTATAATTTGATCCATTGGGTTTATTAATCCCTTGAGTTATTAATATTGATCCCTTGGGATTGTTGATCCCTTAGGTTTAAAATATTTTCCCCTTATATATATTTATCCCTTAGTTTTATAATATTTAACCCTTATGTTTATAATATTTATCCCTTCGGTTTACTAATTCCTAGGGTTTATAGTATTAAATGATTGTGTTTATAATATTAATAATTCCTTGGAGTTATAATTTAACCCCTTAGGTTTATTAATACCTTGACTTAAAAATATTCATTCCGAGGGTTTATTAATCCTTGTAGTTCTTAATATTGATCCCCTCTGTTTATTGGTCCCTTAGGTTTAAAATATATATCACTTATGTATATATAACACTTAGGTTTATAGAACTTATCCCTTGGGTTCACTAATTCCTAGGGTTTATAATATTAAACCATTTGGTTTATTGGTCCCTTGGGTTTATAATATTAATAATTCCTTAATCCCTTGGTTTTATAATATTAATAATCCCTTAGGCTTATTAATCCATTAGGTTAATAATATTGATCCCTTGGGATGGTTGATCCCTTAGATTTAAAATATTTCTCCCTTATGTATATTTATCCGTTAGGTTTATATTATTTATCCTTTAGGTTTATAATATTTATCCTTTGGGTTTATATTATCTATTCCTTAGATTTATAATATTTATCCCTTGGGTTTACTAACCTTAAGTTTATAATATTTATCCCTTAGCTTTTTAATATTATAAAGCCTATGAATAATTTTATACCCTAGGAACAGGAACCATGAAAATAATAAGGCCAACAGATAGATATTATAAACCCAAGGGATCAATACTAAAAAATCAAGGGCTTATAAACCCAACGGAATAATATTAAGCCAAGGGATTAATATTATAACCCTAGGTATATACACCCTTAGATAAATATTATAAACCATGAAGAAAACATGTTTACTAATTCGTAGGGTTTATAATATTAAACTCTTTGGTTTATTAGTCCCGTGGGTTTATACTATTAATAATTTCTTGGGTTTATTAATCCCTTCAATTTTTAATATTGATCCGTTGGGTTTGTTGATCCCTTATGTTTAAAATATTTATCTTTTATGTATATTTATCGCTTTGGTTTATAGTATTTATCCCTTAGGTTTATCATATTTATACCTTTGGTTTACTAATTCCAAGGGTTTATAAGATTAAACCCTTGGGTTTAAAATTTAATCCCTTGGGTTTATAATATTAATAATCCCTTGAGTTTTTAATATTGATCCCTTAGATTTAAAATATTTATCCCTTATGTATATTTATCCATTGGGTTTATATTATTTATCCCTTAGCATTATAATATTTATTCCTTGAGTATACTAATTCCTAGGGTTTCTAATATTAAACCATTGGGTTTATTAGTTGCTTGGGTTTATAATATTAATAATTCATTAGTTTTTTAATTTAATCACTTGGATTTATAATATCAATAATCCCTTGAGTTAAAAATATTCATTCCTAGGGTTTATTAATCCTTGGGCTTTTAATATTGATCCCTTGGGTTTGTTCATCCATTAGGATTATAATATTTATCCCTTGGGTTTACTAAATCCTTGTGTTTATAATATTATATGCTTGGGTTTATTAGTCACTTGGGTTTATAATATTAATAATTTCTTGGGTTTATAATTTAATCACATTGTGACCAAGATTTGTCACTATGAAAATCAACCATGGTGGAACATTGCATTGTGACAAAGGTTGTCTCAAGATGAAAATGCACCATGGTCAACCATATTGATTTTATGGTTCGTAATATTTATCTTACTCTTTATATATGTTTGGTTTATAATTTTAATCCCTTGGGTTTAATATTATTCCCTTGGGTTTATATACCTTGGCATTTAAAATATTTATTCCTAGGATTTATTTGTCACCTTGCAATTTTAATATTGATCTTCTGTGTTTGTTGATCCCTTAGGTTTATATTATTTATCCTTTAGATTTATAATATTTATCTCTTAGGTTTATAATATTTATCGTTTGTGTTTATTAAATCCTTGGGTTTATTATTCCCTTGAGTTTACAATGTTAATAATTTCTTGGGTTTATAATTTAATACCTTGTGTTTATAATTTACGATCTCTCTACGGTAATAATTTAGGGTGATGTATTTACGATCTCTCTGCGTAATAATTTATGATCTTTGTGGTCACAATTTACGATCTGTTTGCAGTAATAATTCACGATCTCTCTGTGGTAATAGAAAAACAATATGGGGCATGTGCATCTGTGGTCTAGCTTTGATATCAGGTGCACACATTCCTTATATTTTTCTAATACATATATGCTCATATATTTTCAAGTATGAATAATTCACCACAATTACCAAATATTACCTAAGGTAGACCTAGCACAGTTACTATACAGAGCCTCTATGAGTATATAAAGTCTTTAGAGAAACGTAGAGAAGAAAGAGAAGTCAGGCTATAAACAGAGTTAGCAACCATGTTGGAAAATAAATTCACATCTCTTGAAGACAAGATCTAAAAACAAATAGGAAATAAAATAGAACTATTGGAGAATAAGATGGAGGCAATGGAAACCAGGTTGCGGGTTAGAAAAACAAAACCAAGATATGAACCAAACATCCCAGAAAGTAGATGTTGATACTTTAGAGAGTCTTAAAATGAAGGACATGATTAAAGATCTAGAAGAAAAATTTAATAGCTACCTCACCCTAAATAGCGTGGTAGGTAAATTAGATATCAAACCAATTAAAGATGAAATGAAAAAATTGATAGAATTAGACCATGAGCATAACAAAAGGGCCTTGAACCTTATAATCTTTGGTTTGAAAGAGGAGGTAGACGAGGATACTCTAGCCATAGCCCAGACAGAATTACATAAATATTACAAATTGAAACAACGTGTCTCATAGAAGAAACAAGGTTGGGGAAACTAACTGAAAATAAAGGAAGGTTGATCCAAATAAAGGTGAGCTGTAATGACCATAAGTATGGCATACTTAGTAAAACCTCAAGTCTAAAAGGAGAGGGAATATTTATAAATTAAGATCTCATTCCAGAAGATCAAGCAAAATTGAGAAAAGAGGTTCAAAAGATAAAGGAAGCTAGGAAGGAAGGAAAATGGGCAGTAATGAGAAATAGAAAATCTGTAATTCGAGATAGAAACCAAAAAGATAATAATAAATAGCATTTCAACATGCTCTGGATTATTTCTTGGAACTGTCAGGGTTTTCCATGGAACAAAGGCCGCAAGCTAAGTTGGATCCCGAATGATGTTGATATTATTTTGCTTGTTGAAACTTGGGAGCACGAAGAATCTAAGGTACCTAACATAGATGGCTTTACATTATGATCTACCTGGAATAAGTGATCCTCCTATAGAGACATTGGGGGTATAGCTTGTTACATTAAGAAGAACATCTCTCCCCATGCTAGGATTTATAAAACTGACCCTTACAACCAATATAGTTGGATAGAAATTTCTAAAATTTATGATAAAAAGACCTACAATGCAATCTGTTATTCACCCCCGTCAATTCTAACTTCTATAAGAAAAAAAATCTATATAAAAATAGTCCTTACAATGGTTTAGATAATGATATTTCTAGCCTAAGGAATGAAGGCAATATCCTTTTAATGGGTGACTTTAATGCTTGAACTTCAAGCAACCAAGCTATTCTTCTAGGCAATCATTCCAACCCTAATCCTCTTTGGTTAGACAAAGACCTTATTCTGGCTAGTGGGTACAAAAAGAGCTCTGAAGACCTTGGGGAGAATTTGTTTGGGTCAGAGCTAGTCAAGCTTTGTGGTGCTCAAGATCTCATAATTTGCAAGAGTCTAAAGAAGTGGCCCAGTTCTAGCCAAATTACCTACATCCATGGGCTTGGTAGGAGCGTGGTAGACTATGTTATTTTCGTTCTCCCTCTATACAACGAAATAACAAATTTTGACATCTTAAACGACCACGAGCTTGACTCTGATCATAGGCCTTCACTTATAGCTCTAAATTTTGTCATGCATAGAGATCCCATAGAAGATAATCCTTATAGCCAAAAGAAGTTAATCTTTGATAGAAATAAAAAATATCTCTTTCTAAATGAATTAAAAACTAATTTGCTTCCTTTATCTAGTATAGATAACATAGAAGATCTCTATCATAATTTTACTACAACCCTATCATATTCTGTTAACAAGTTCTCATTTGAAGTTTCAAGTAATAAAAGAAATAGCAAAACCAACCGATGGTATGACAAAGATTGTAAAAGTGCGATGAGAGCAATTAAGGAAGTTATTGATGAATCTCTTAAAAGTGGCAAGATAAAAATATATAAATCCCTAACTAAAAAGAAAAAAAAGACAGTATATTCGTAAAATACAAGAGAATCTCTTACACCTCTCTAAGGTAGCTCCTAAGAAATTTTGGAGGCAGATTCTAACTATGAAAACTAAAGATAATAATAAAATTGCTTTACACGACTGGAATTCCTATCTTAAAAAGCTTTATGAACCTCCAAATGTCATGGATAACTTTGAAACCTTGCTCAAAATGAAAGACGTTTTCTCATTAGAAGACATTAATTTTGGGGTTAGTCGCTTGGCTAATGGGAAAGCTAAGGACATTGAAGGTTACCATGCAGAAATCTTAAAAATTGGAGGTTCTATCCTCATCCCCTACATTCACAAGCTTTTCAATCAAGCGATCAAGCAAGGGTTCCCTAAACCATGGACTCAAAGCCTCATTATCCCTATTTTTAAAAGTGGGGATACAAATAACCCCTCTAATTATTGGACAATTATGATCAGTCCTCTCTTAGCCAAGTTATATGGTATTATTTTGGAAAGGAAGTTGAGCATATGGCTTCAAAGTGAAGGTAAGCGGGCTAAAGGCCAAGCGGGTTTTAGAAAGAAGCACTGAACAACATACCACCTCTTTATGCTTAAGATCATTGTTGAGGAATGCCGCAATGACAAATCTAATCTCTTTTGTTGCTTTGTGGACTTTAGAAAGGCTTTCGGTATGGTTCCTAGAAACACCCTTTGGAACAGATTAGAAGAGCTAAAGGTTCCCTTTGAGTTGAGAGATGCCACTATAAGGTTATACGAGAATGTAATTTCCAAGGTAAAGAGAAATGAGGCGTGGTCGAAAGATATTAAGTGTAATATCGGAGTTAAACAAGGTTGCCCTCTCTCCCCTACCCTATTTGGCATTTACATCGACAAGCTAGAAGGTTGTTTAGAGGAAGCAAGATATGTTGGCACAATCTTAGCTAGGATAGTCATCATCCTTCTTCCCTATGTTGACGATATTGTTCTTCTCACAAGGTGCCCATCTAATCTTGATAAGAAACTTATACTTCTTAATGGTTTCTGCTCTACCATGGGTATGATTGTTAACATTGACAAAACAAAAGTTATGTTTATCAAATCCAATAATGACGCTTATGCTAATTTTATGTATGACAATAGTAGCTTGGAGGAAGTGTCTTCTTACAAGTACCTAGGAATTAATATTCATCACAAGATCAACTAGAACTATAGCATTGAGAAAAGGATTAATGGGGGATGGAAAGCTTATTCTGGTCTTGAAAATAATTGAAAAACCAAAAACCTCTTAATGTGGGATAGAAAGAAGTTCCTCTTTGAAACTTTAGTCACTCTGGTTATCTTATATGGATGTGAGGTTTGGGCTTGTAGCATCTCTAGAGAATCCTGGAGAAGTATTGAGAAAATTTAGAAGTGTTTTATAATGTATAATCTAAAAATTAAAAGCAACACATCCTATCCTATTTTCCTTAGAGAAGTGGGTCTTTCCCTTATCAAGAGCCTAGCTATGACTAGGCTTCTGTTGTACAAGCAAAAACTCAATAACAAAGGAGACCATAGACTTCCTAAGCTAGCTTTAAATTATAGCCAAAACCACCTAAGGCTCAAACAAAGTTGGTATAAAGACACTAGGGCCTGGTTAAACCATTGGGAGATCGACAAGAATGTTGCATTGCAAAACATTAATAACATTAAAAATATTGTTACCTCTAAGTTTAAAGAAAAAATGTGGTGTGAGAAAGATTTAGCAGCTAAAAGAAAATTAAGATATTATAAGGAGGTCATCAACCCACCCTATAAGATCAAAAGTATCTCTTTGTTTTAACTAGCTCAAAGAAGAAAATTAATATAGCCAAGATTAGAACGAACTCTCATGAGCTCCATAGTGAAACGGGTCGTTGGGCAATTCCTAAAACACCATCGACGGAAAGATTTTTTCATCTCTGTGAGAATATAAACATCAAGGATGAAAATCACTTCCTCTTAGAGTGCCCTATGTACAACCACATTGGATCTCAGTTTCAAAATCATTGTTGCAATACTGACCTTCCTAGCCTTTTACGTTGTCAAAACTACAGTGAGCTTGGGAGGCTTCTCTCCAAGCTTTTTGAGCATAATCTTAAATCAAACTAAATAATTCGTTTCTTTAGGTAAGATAGACCAAAGTTTGGTATCAATGGACGTTAACCATCATCATCATCATCATCATCATCAATATCAATAATCACTTGGGTTTATTAATCCCTTGAGTTTTTTATGTTGATCCCTTGGGTTTGTTGATCCCTTAGGTTTAAAATATTTTTCCCTTATCTATATTTATCCATTAGGTTTATCATATTTTTCCCTTGGGTCTACTAATTCCTAGGGTTTATAATATTGACAATCCTTTGGGTTTATCAATCCCTTGATTTTTTAATATTGATCGATTGGGTTTGTTGATCCCTTAGGTTTAAAATATTTATCCCTTATGTATATTTATCATTTAAGTTTATAATATTTTACCCATAGGTTTATAATATTTATCCCTTCAGTTTACTAATTCCTAGGGTTTATAATATTAATAATTCCTTGAATTGATAATTTAATCCCTTAGGTTTATTAATCGCTTGAGTTAAAAATATTAGTTCCTAGGGTTTATTAATCCTTGGAGGTTTAATACTGATCCCTTGGGTTTATTGGTCCCTTAGGTTTAAAATATTTATCCATTGTGTATCTATAACCCTTAGTTTTATAATATTTATCCCTTGGGTTTACTAATTCCTAGGGTTTATAATATTAAACCATTTGTCCGTTGGGTTTATAATATGAATAATCCCTTGAATTATTAATATTGATCCCTTAAGTTTAAAATTTTTATCCATTAGGTTTATATTATTTATCCCTTATGTTTATAATATTTATCGTTTGGGTTTATAATATTTATCCCTTGGATATACTAAATTCTTGAGTTTATAATATTTAACCCTTTGGTTTATTAGTCCCTTAGGTTTATAACATTTATCCCTTAGGTTTTTAATATTTATAATAGTGGCAATAAATATATATTATTAATAGTAAGTAAATGCTATTATTATGTTATATTTGAATTATATTATAGTTTTAAATATAATTATTAATATATTAGCAAACTTTTATGTAATAATTAATACTATATTAATATACAAAATAATGTTAATATAATACATATAGCTATATCGCTTGCAATTTTTGATCCCTTGGGTTTCTAATATTTTTCCCTTGGGTTTATTATTTCCTTGTGTTTATAATATCAAATGCTTGGGTTTTTTCGTTCTTCAAGATTATAATATTAATAATTCCTTTCATTTATCATTTAATCCCTTGGTTTTATTAATCCCCCGAGCTTAAAATATTAATTCCTAATGTGTATTAATCCTTTGGGTTTTTAATATTAGTTTTTTGGGTTTATTGATTCCTTCGGTATATTTATCCCTTTCATTATTAATCATTTGTTTTTATAATATTACTACCATGGGTCTGTAATATTAATAATGCCTTGGGTTTATTGATATCTTGTATTTATAATATTATTAATCCCTTGGTTTTATAAAAACCCAATATTAAGGGTTAAATATTTGTCCAACTATTTATGATTATGTCAATATCACAATAGATTAATCTAATATGGAAATCCAACATGGTCAACCCTTGTCAACCATGTTTATTTTAAGGTTTATAATAGTCATGTTAGGGTTTATATGTGTTGGGTTTATAATTTTTGTCCCTTGGGTTTATTATTGCATTGGGATTATAATATCAATCCCTTGGGTTTATTGATCCAAGGGCTCATATTCCTAAGGTTTAATATTATTTAGCAATTGTCATCAGTAAACAACCATGTTCGACCAAGGTCAACCATGGTCCAACATCGCATTGTGTCAAGGATTTTCTCAATATGAAAATAAACCATGTCAACCATGTTTATTTTATCCCTTTTAATATTTATCCAAGGGTTTTTATACCTTGGGTTTATAATATTAATCCCTTGGGTTTAATATTGTTCGCTTGGGTTCAAAATCCCTTGGGCTTATTATTCCTTTGGTTTTATAATATTAATCCCTTGGGTTTATTATTCCCTTAGGTTTATAATATCAATCATGATCAACCATTGTCAATCATAACCATCCATGATCAACAATGCTTGGATGTCACATTGCGACAAGGATTGTCTCACCATGAAAATAAACAATATTTATTTTAGTGTTTGTAATATTTATATTAGGGTTTACCAATGTTTGGTTTATAATATGAGTCCCTTGGCTTTAACATTAGTCCCTTCAATTCATAATTCCTTGGGTTTATGTTTCCCTTGGGTTCATAATATCAATCCCTTGGGTTTATTATTAACCTGGGTTTGCAATATCAATCATGGTCAACCATAAAGAGCCATGGTAAATTGCGGTCAATCATGGTCGGATCTCGCATTATGAAAAACATTGTCTCCATATAAATATCATGGACAATCATGGTCAACCATGGTCAGCCATAGTTGATGATGTTGAAACATATTTTCTAGAATAAAAAATGCTCAACCATGGTCAATGATGGTCAAACATGTTTGAATGATACA
Source organism: Pinus tabuliformis (assembly GCA_031772625.1). Classification (NCBI taxonomy): domain Eukaryota; kingdom Viridiplantae; phylum Streptophyta; class Pinopsida; order Pinales; family Pinaceae; genus Pinus; species Pinus tabuliformis. The sequence continues at coordinate 134,015,119 of CM062805.1, forward strand.
TTGTGACAAAATTTGTCTCGATATGAAAATCAACCATGGTCCAATGTCACATTCTGACTAAGATTGTCTAGATATGAAACCTAACCATGGTCAACCATGTTCCAACATGGCATTATGATAAGGATTGTCTCAATATGAAAATCAACCATGATCAACCATGGTCCAATGTTGCATTATGAAAAGGATTGTCTCGATATGAAAATTAACCATGGTCAAACATGGTCCAACATGGAATTGTGATAAGGATTGTCTCAATGGGAAAATCAACCATGGCCAATCATGTTTATTTTAGTGTTTATAATATTTATCTTAGGGTTTATAATATTAATCGCTTGGGTTTAATCTTATTCCCTTGGGTTCATAATCCCTTGGGTTTATAAATATTAATCATGGTAAACAATGGTAAATCATAGCCAACCATGTTCAACCATGGTTAACCATAGTCCAATGTTGTGTTTTGACAAATATTGTCTCGATATGAAAATCAGTCATGGTCAACCATGGTTAACCATGGTCCAACGTTGCATTGTGACAACGATTGTCTCTATTTGGAAATAAACTCTTAGGGTTTTATTATTAATCCTTTGGGTTTATTTTTCCTTTGGTTCTATAATATCAATCTCTTGGGTTTATTATCCCCCGCACAGCCATCGTTGATGATGTTAAACATGGTCCAACATTGAATTATGATAAGGATTATCTCAATATGAAAATCAATGATGGTCAATCATGTCTATTTTAGTGCATATAATATTTATCTTAGCGTTTATAGACATTGGGTTTATAATATTAGTCCCTTGGGTTTAATATTATTCTATTGGGTTCATCCATTGGGGTTTTGGTATTAATCCCTCATGTTTATAATATCAATCCTATGGGTTTATAATATTAATCATTGTCAATCATGGTCAATCATAACGAACCATGTTCAACCATGCTCAAACAATGCTAGATATGGAAATCAACCATGGTTTGTTAGGTCCTTATACTACTAGTGTATCACCTTATTGTTATTAGTGCAACCCCCTTATGCTGTTGTTTTGCCCATGTAGTCCCCATGTTGTTATTATTGTGCCCCATAGAAGCCCACTATTATTATTGTTGTGCCCCTACAATAGTATTGTTATGTAGGCTTTGATTATATTGGGACGACTTAGACTCCTATATATAGAAAGGAGGTATTTTCATTTGTATCATCCAAGAATTGTTCATTTGTGTAATGTGAAGGAGGTTTCCCCCTCAAAGAGGGAGATTTTTATGTCGTTGATCTATCTGTTCTATATTTTTGTGAGATGGTTTCATAACATTTGGTATGAGAGCTTTGGATTCTAGGGTTTCACTGCTCCAAACAAGTCGTCATGGAATTTTCACTATAACCTTTTTTCTGCGACACTATAGAAGCTAAAAAAACCCATGTGAGCTAAAAGCTCTCTGAACACTGGGTCCAAATTTTAGATTTTGTCTCGTTACATTTTTAGAGATATGATCTCAGGAAGTTAGGGTTTTTGCAAGCACCAAAATTCCATATCAAATAGGTCATTGTATAATTTTCACTATAATGTCTTTTCTACGAAGGTTCAGACTTTGAAATTCAAACCCATTTGAGCAAAATATTGGTGAAGCTCGAGCCTAAATGCAAGATCTTTTCTCGCTCTATTTTTGGATCTATGGTCCAAGACATTTAGGGTTTCTCCATGCTCCTGAATTACATACCAAATAGGTGACCTTGGGAAAATCATCATAACTTTATTTCTGAGAATGAGATTGAAATTTAGCCGGAATTTAAAGAGAGAGGATGGACTGTATTTTTTCACATATTGACTTTAGGTCCTAAGGTCCAAACAATGACATGTGGCACATCGTACAAATTCGATCTAGTGAAAAAGAATATAATCAGGTCATCTTAGGAGATTGGGCATAACACTTTCTTGGAGAATCCAATTTTGATCAAAATGGTGGCATTGGAAAGAGGACACTGAGGGCTACTGCATCTCACAATTTCAGAATTTTTAGATTTGAAACTAAAGAGTTACATATATTTCAAGATCGATCTCCTAAAAGAAAGAAAAAGAGATATGAGGAAGTGTGATGGCAAGGATCTGGTAACATGGATCCTACAGATGGAGCAATATTTTGATCTACATGATGTGAAACTATTACTAAAGGTACATATTGCATCTTTTTATTTATAACTAAATCAGTTTGTATGTTATAGAGGGTTTTTATCTCATAAAGCACTTGTCACCTGGTCAATTTTCATGGAGGACATGATAGCACATTATGAGCAGACAAAGATAATCACCTTCTTTAGCCAATTGATAAATCTCAAACAAAAGGGTTCAATGGAATAGCACATTAAGGAATTCCAAAACTTGAATATAAGGGTAAATGATATTCCAAAGAAGTAGAGGATTGATGTCTTCATAGTGACTTTAAAAGATAACATACAACACGAGGTTCGCTTTTGGGAACCTGACTCATTGGAGAAGGCATACAGGTTGGTAAGAAAAGTGGAAATCAAAATTATGGCATCAAGGAAGTATACCACTCACAACTATAAAGATGGAAGTTTTTTTTCTCATATCATTCCATAACCTCCAAAGATGACACCACAAAAATTGGAAGAAAAAAGATCAAAAGGGCTTTGTTACAATTGTGATAGAAAATACATTAAAGGTCATAAGTGTGTAGAGAAGAAATTATTTTACATAGATTGTGAAGAGGAGGAAGAAAAGGATCAAGAAATGTTAAAAGAGGAGGATATACTCCAGGAACCAACCCTAGAGAAAGAAGAAATGAATCTGACCATATCTTGTACTAGATTGGTAGGAATTAACACTCCTCAAACTCTCAAGGTAAAAGGAAATATCAAGAAGAAGAAGGTTCGAGCAGTGAAATATCAGGAAGAAAAGGATCAAGAAATGTCAAAAGAAAAGGATGCTCACCAAGAACCAACCCTAGAGAAAGAAGAAATGAATTTGAACATATATTGTAATGCATTGGAAGGAATTACCACTCCTCAAACTCTCAAGATAGGACATATAAATAAGAAAAAGTTCAATTAGTGAAAGATCACATCGAGCATCAAAAACAAGTTCTCCAACTTCTAAAGGATAGCCTCACTTTGGCACGGAATCGAATGAAACAACAGGCATATCAACATCCCAGCGAAGGAAGTTTTGACATAGGTGACTGGGTATTTTTACCACTACAACCATACAAACAAAATTCCCTCAAGCAAGCTAAGAAGGATAATAAATTATCACCAAAGTACTATGGTCCTTATGAAGTGTTGCAAAAGATTTGTACTATGGCATATAAATTGGTGCTTCCTACATCTTCCCGATTGCCCCTAGTTTTCCATGTTTCATGCTTAAAGAAGATCATAGATGCAAAGGTCCGAGTTCAAAAAATATTGTCGGAACTTCACGAGAAAGGAAAAATCATATTTGAACTCGAAGCAGTCACGGAAACATGAGCCCAACAACTAAGAAATCGATAAATTTCAGAGTATCTCATCAAGTGGAAGAACTTACCTCATGAAGATTCCACATGGGAGGATGAGAATTTTATTCAAAAGAATCCATAACTACTCAAGCGTTAAGGACAACATTTTTTAAAGGAGAGGGGCATGTTAGGTCCCTATACTACTATTTTAGCCCCTTATTGTTATTAGTGAAACCCCCTTTTGGTATAGTTGTGCACATGTAGTCCCGATGTTGTTATTATTATGCCCCATAGAATCCCACTATTGTTATTATTATGCCCCTACAATATTATTGTTATGTAGGCTTTGATTATGTTGGGACCACTTGGAATACTATATGTAGAAAGGAGGTATTCTCATTTGTATCATCCATGAATTTTTCATTTGTGTAATGTAAAGGAGGTTTCCCCCTTGAAGAGGCTGATTTTTAAGTTGTTGGTCTATATTTTCTATATTTTTGTGAGCTAGTTTCATAACATGGTCTAACATTGTCCTCTAAAAAAGATTGTATCAATATGAAAATCAACCGTGCTCAACCATCTTTATTTTAGTACTTTCAATATTTATCTTAGGGTTTTTATACCTTCGGTTTATAATATTAGTCCCTTCGGTTTAATATTATTCCCTTGGGTTCATAATCCCTTGGAACTTTAGTAATATTCCATTGAGTTTATTAGTCTTTTGGGTCTATAATATCAATCCCTTGGGTTTATTATTTACTTGGGTTTATAACACCAATCATGGTCACCCATTGTCAACCATGGTCAATCATGGGGTTTTACTATTAGTTCCTTGGTTTTATTTTTCCCTTGGGTTCATAATATCAATCCCTTGGGTTTATTATTAACTTGGTTTTATAATATCAACCATGGTCAACCATACCCAACCATGGGCAACCATGGTGGGATGTCACATTGTGACAAAAATTGTCTCCATATAAAAATCATGGACAATCATGGTCAACCATGATCAGGCATGGTTGATCATGGTCAACCATTATCAATCTTGAAGTTTTAGTATTAATCTAAATGGTTTGTTATTATTTTGGGTCAAACATCATGAATCATAGTCAACCATGGTCAACCATGCTCAAATGTTGCTTTGTGACAAATATTGTCTCGATATGAAATTCAACCATGATCCAACGTCACATTCTAACAAAAAATGAATTATTATTATTAATTATTAACATTATTAATTATTATTATGTAAAAATGAATTAATTATTATTATTATTATTTAATTAATTAATATTCATATTACTATTATTATTTACCAATATTTAATTAAAAAAATATTTTGAATTCATGACCGGAGAATCCACAGTTTTAAGATTTTTGTACCAACGTTTCAAATCCCAAATGGGATCCATCATCAGGATATGAGAATGATGATGAGCAGAAGAGCAACAAAGAATTGATAAATAGGGATGAGGATAAAACAATTAGAATGACAAACTGTCGGCTGACATAATTTTTATAATTTTAATTAATTATTAATTTGTTTAATTAATTTTATTAATTTCATTAATTTTATAATATTATAATTTTAATTAATTTTAATTTTTATAATTTTAATTAATTTTATAATTTTATAATTAATTTTATAATTTTATAATTTTAATTAATTTGATTTATTAATTTGTTTTATTAATTTAACTTTGTTTTATTAATATTATACCTAGAATTAAATGAAAATAACACTAACTCTAATAAGAAAATAACTTATACCTAGAACTAAAAGAAATTAAAATTAACTCTAAAATGAAATTAATTAATACCTAGATCTAAATGAATTTATTATTAACACTAAAAAGAAATTAATATATACCTAGGAAAGGTTAACTCTAGAATATTAAAATGTTTTATTAATATTATATGAAAAAATATTAATTTGTATTAATATTAAATTGTTTTATTTAATTTAATATGATATAATAATATTAGTTAGTTTTATTAATATTATACCTAGAACTAAATGAAAATATCATTATACCTAGAACTAAATTTAATATTAATAATTAGCTTTATTAATATTATACCTAGAACTAAATTTAATATGATATAATATTATTAATTAGCTTTTATAGAACTAAATGAAAATAACATTAACTTTAATATGATTAAAACTAAAATGAAATTAGTTTTAATTAATATTAATTCCTAAATTTTTTTAATTAAATTATTATTATTAATATAAATTATATTATATTAACTATTATAAATAATTAATATTTATAATAAATTAATATAATGATTAATATATTACTTAATAGCAATAATGAAAATAATAAATCCTAGAATTTAATGGAAAATCTATACCTAGACCTAAATGAAAACAAAGACTGAAGACACCAGAAAGGAGAGGGATAACTTACCTGCTGAGGCCTTAACCAGGGGATGCACTTGTGATTTTTATTTCCTTGATCAAGGGAAGCCAGCTCCCGCTAATCTCCACGCCATTATCTCTGTTCAGATTATGAGGATGTTTGATAATTTCAAGCGCTTCTCTGATCTTTCGTCTCTGATGCTGCTCTTCTCTGGCGATAATTGATGCGCTTTCCAGACAGATATGGTGTTTAGTTTTTAAGGAGTGCTCTGCTAGGGCTGAAGTTCGAGATCTTCAGTTCTTAATATCTGCACCATGTTCCTTAAGTCTAGTCTGGAGGGAGCGACCTGTTTCACCAATGTAGCTTTTTCCATAGGAACACTCTATTTTATAAACTCCTTTAAGCTGATGGTTGTCGATATCATCTTTAACAGACTTCAAACTTTGTCTGATAGTACCAGGAGCTGAGAAATGAGTGATAATGTTTTTCTTTTTTAGGATTTTAGCGATTTTGTCCGTAATCCCATGGATGTACGGCAGAAAAACAATACCACAATTAGGCTGGTCTTGAGCCTTAGGCTCCTGAGACAACAACTTTCTTTCAGCTTTCTCTATGGCCTTTTTGATTTCTTGCTCCTTGTAACCTATACTTTTAAAAGTTAAGATTAGATGCTTCTTCTCTTCCTCCAGGTGCTCTGAGTCGGAAATTCGAAGGGCTCTGATGGCCAGCGTGTTTAGAACACCAACCTTCTGAGCAGGGTGATGGTGGGAATCAGCATGGAGGTAACTCTCTGTGTGGGTTGATTTCCTAAAAACCTTATGGCCCAAAGAGCCATCCTCTTTTCTGATGATAAGGACGTCTAAAAATGGAATGCTTTTGTTTTCTTCAAGTTCCATTGTAAACTTTATATCTGGAGAGATCGAATTTAAGTGAGTGAAAAACTTTTCGAGTTCTGCCTTACCATGGGTCCATTTTATATTGGTGTCATCGACAAATCGCTTCCACCAGGCTGATTTCAAAGGGTATGAATTCAGGGCCTTCTTTTCAAAGTATTCCATGTATAGGTTGGCCACTATTGGCGAAAGGGGGGACCCCATTGCCACACCGGATGTCTGTTCATAAAATACTCCTTGGAAGGTGAACACAGTCGATCTTAGGCAGATCTCAACCAGCTTTACAGTCCCTGGATCAGCAACTTCTTTTATAACCTGAATGGCTTCATCAAGAGGGATCTTAGTGAATAAGGATACCACGTCGAAGCTTACAAGGATATCATCATGCTCCAATTTCTCATTCTTAATAAGATTCACAAAGTCCTGGGAATCCTTGATGAAAGAATCAGTGTTTCCGACAAGGGGCTTAAGAATTTTTGCAACATATTTCGCAAGCTCATAGGTTGGGGAACCAATAGTATTAACTATTGGTCTAAGGGGGACCCCTTCCTTATGGATTTTGGGTAATCCATAGATCCTGGGAACAGTTTCACAGGAGGGGATCAACTTCTTCTTTAACTTTTCGTCGAGGTTTGAACTAGAGATAATCTTCTTTACATCCTTCACGATTTTGGGAATGGGATTGCTGCTTAGCTTCTTATAGCTGCCACAATTTAGGTGATCATTCATCTTACAAACATAATCTTCTTTGTCCAGTATGACCGTAGCTCCTCCTTTGTCTGCTTTAAGAACCACGACCTTGTCATTGTTTCGCAAGGAATTGAAGGCTCTTTGTTCTTCTTTACTCAGGTTGCTCTTGGGAATTTTGGTTTTCCTCATGATGAGAGAGCATTCTTGCCTCAACGCTTCTTTATCCTCCATAGTAAGGTTACTGATCCCCTCCTCTATGCTACAAATCATCTTTTCAAAGGGAAGGTTTTTGGGTGTCACTGCAAACCCCAGACCTTTGCTAAGAATATTGATGACTACAGGATCCAATTCCAGAGAGGACAGGTTAACCACTTTTCTCTTAGATCTATCATTCTGCATTTCACTGCCCATTTTTATTAATAGGTCTCTGCTCTGTGGGTTGGCAGAATTATCTGATCTCTGAGGAATCATTGGAGTCACTAATGCCGACAACCCTTTGTCATCTGCGATGTGACAGTCCTTTGCAAGGGAATTCGACGAAATAGCTTCATCCTTCTGATCCCTAACTCGAAAGTTTCCATCACTAAAACCGATTGTCCCCAAATTCAGATTTTCTCCTTTAGAATTATTATCCCATCTGTTGTTTTCTCCAGCGTTATTATCTCCTGTGTATTTAAGACCTCCAGTGCTGATCATATTTCTCTCTGCGCAGTCTATACTCATACCTGCCTTGATTAATTTATTTTCTGCGTTAATGTTACCACCCTCCGCGCAGTTAATACCTCCAGCTTGGTTAATACCCTCAACGCTACTACCACCTTCTGCGTTGATCTTTTCTGCGTAGTCCACAATCACATCTTCATTATTATCGGTTTCTGCGTAGTCTTTGTGATCAACTTTAGTGCTACCTGCGCAGATATGTTTTTTACCCTTCTTATTGCTGTTACTAATACCTGCGCAGATGGGTTTAGTACCCGGGTCTTTACCTTCAGCGATCACACAAGAACAAGCATTGGTTTCTGCGTCTTTACCTCCAGCATTGGTTTCTGCGTCTTTACCTCCAGCGTTCATAATTGGACAGGCCCTGGTTTCTGCGTTGCTGCCTTCTTTCGAATTGCTGATCCCTGAGCAATCTTTCTGGGTTGAGACTTTGTTAAGGGGTTGGACAGCGCAGTTACCAATGTTTACATTCTGCGTAACTCTAGTGGCTGGGTTCAGGGATGCAATTTCCTCAGATTTATTTAATAGTTTTGTCAACTTCTTGCGCTGTCTTACCAAAGCAATCTGACCTTCATTATCAGCTTTGAGAGCAATCCTTGCATCAATAATCGACCAGAGATTCTTATTGATGTTGTTAGCAAGCTTAAAGGTGGGACGATAGAGCTAAATGACCCAGGTTTTCCAGAGCAGTTCTAACCCTTCTGATTTCTGACCGAACCAGAGAGAAACTTAGTTGAAAAAATGCTTTATTATTATAATTGTTCTGTAGCTTATGCTTAACCTGAGCGAATGGAGGAATGATCTTGTTATCCCGACAGTTTTTTAGAAAATGTAAATCTGCTGCTCTTCTTGCTATCCTCACTCTCGATTTTTCGAGTAAAAGGATATCACTCCAAATGTCCCCTCCGTACTGGGACAAGATTATGGATTTCAGAGATCTGTGGCTTGACAATAATTACCTATTTAACTATTATTTATTCCTTTTTATCATTAAATTATGATTATTATTATTATTTACCAATATTTAATTAAAAAAATATTATTATTGTTTAACAGTAACTAACTATTTAACTATTATTTATTCATTTTTATCAGCAAAATATTATTATTATTATTATTATTATAACTTATAAAATAAAATAAAATACAAATATTTATATTTTTACTAAAAGCAAGCTACCAATGTGTTGGCATATTGAAGTTCTGGTTTCTCATCTCGTTGTTCTAGGATTCAATATATCATTTGTAAGTGTTTAAGCTTGTTGGAAGTAAGTAAGACTTTTAGAAGATATTAGCGAGTTCCTAGGGTTGTTTATAAGTGTTAAAGATCAACTAGAGCTAGTCTGGTTCTAAGGGTCTAATAGGTGTTAGACGGGTAATCAGGTATACGGATTCCATCCTAAGCTAGTGCTGTAAGGATTGATAGTCTTGTTATGTCCTCAAAGCATCTTCGTAGTGTCTCTTAGAGTGTGCTAGTGCTTCTTCAATGCTGTTTCCAAAGGGCTAATAGCTCTCTAGTGCTTCCAAAGTAGCTAGATTTAGTCTAATAACTAATTAGGTGGGTAAAAAAGCCCAAACCGAGGCTCTGTGATTGCTAAAATCTCTTTTGGTAAAATTTATTTATTTTTAATAAAATAATTAATTATTTATTTAGATTTTTTATAAAATGAGTAATAAATTATTATTATTATTATTAATTGGTATTATTAATATTATTAACCGTTAATATCATTATTATTATAATAATATATTATTATTATATATTATAATTAATATATAATAATAATAATATATTATTATAATAATAATGATATTAATGGTTAATAACATTAGTATTACCAATTAATAATAATAATAATAATTTATTACTCATTTTATAAAAAATGTAAATAAATAATTATATTATATTATTGTAATAACAATATAATATAATTATTTTTATTATCATTATTATTATAATAATATAATATAATAATAATAATATATTATTATTGATATTATAATATTAATATAATAATCATAAATATATAACTCAAACCCTAGTGGCAACAAAGCGGTGAAAACCTAAGGAAGTCACGACGAAAGTGTGGACAACTCACGCAGTCTAGTCCAGTAGAACTATCAATGGCCAAAGCAAAAAAGGAATGACAGAAAGTGTCAGGAGGGGAGAGATCCCCTCCTACTGAGAAGTGGCAGTAGGAGACAGGCAACCAGGAGTCAGAGGAACGGAAGAGCACGGGGCCGGTTCTAGGAGCGGCCTGGCAATCAGGCCGTAGAGGAAAGTGTCTGCCATGTACAACAGAGAAACCCATATATGTCATCCCAGCGAACAAGTTGGAAAAGTACCAAAGTTACATGAGGGACCATGCCCTTATCTGTAAGTTTGTTGGAGTCTGGCCATCGGAAAGGGACCTCACCAAGTGGATACAGCAGAAATGGCAGGCTCAAGGACACATCGAGCTCAAGCCGGGAGCGAAGGGCTTCTTTACGGTAATCTTCTTTAACCTGAAAGATAGAGAACAGGTCTTTAATAATGGCCCATATTTTTATAATAATGCCGGACTGTTCTTACGCTTCTTGGAAGATTGTTATAATCCAGACAAAGAAACATTTCTGGCTGCTCCTGTCTGGGTCCGTCTATTTGGGCTCCCCACAGACTTTTGGGACCCAGATATCCTGGAAGGAATAGGTAACTCAATAGGAAGCTTCGTGAAGATAGCAGATACTACAAAGAAAGGTAGATACACCTCATATGCTAGGATTTGTGTCTACATGAAGAAAACCCCATCTCCGACACTATAGAGCTTGAATACCACGAAGAGATCTGGCAGCAAAGCATAGACTATGAGCATATTCCATTCAGGTGTCGTAGATGCCATACCCATGGCCACCTAGAAAAGGAATGCGGAGGAAGAAGAAGTCAGAGGACCCCAAAGAAACAAGAGAGAGTCAGATCAGGAGGAATTCCAAGAGGTGAGAAACAAAAAGAAACCTAACAAGGAACCCCCCCAGAAAGATAGGAAAGGCAAACAACCTGACACAGTGAAACCAAACAATTTTGCTATAAAACACGTAGATGCTGATGAGGAAGATCAGCACATGGAACATCATGAGGATAAAGGCTCAGACTGCAGTGAATCTAGTGAAAGGATCCTAGCTAAAAGAAAGGCCCCAAGTGAGACACAAGAACAGGAGAAGGAAACAGAGGAACAAACAGATCAGAAGGAGACAGACCAGGAGTCCTACAGGGAGGACCTAACCTAGGAAGAGGAAGTGTTGGAAAATTTGCTGAATGAATGGAAGAACCTGGACGAGAGGTTTATCCCCGAAGATGAAAAGAAGTTGTATACTGAAACCTTCCAACAATACAAAACCAAATTAGAAAAAGGCAAAGCCCCATCAGCAGAAAACCAAGAGACTCAAAAAGAAACCAGATTAGATCAGACTGGTCAAAATAAAGGGGGGGAAAAAGAGGAAGAAGAAACATCAAGGAAACCATACAACTTATGGGAGAAACCCTAGTCAATACTAGAAAAGTAGTACTGCTTTCAGCGGTGTTCCAAACCCTCTCTGAAGTTAATCAATGATTTCGACCTCATGGAATATCATAGGATTAAATAGTAAAGGAAAACAGAGATATCTGGCAGCACGAATCAAACAAGACAAACCTCAGATCATGCTTCTCCAAGAAACCAAAATCCCAGGATAGAAAATGGAGGAAATCCTTAATAAAATAGAACCAAGATACAAACATGTCACTATAGAGCCCAATGGCAGTGTAGGAGGAATAGTTATCCTCTGGAACCTAGCTGAAGTCCTCGCTAACTGGTGGATAGGAATGCCAAGAATCCTCACCGGGCGATTCAGACTAATAGGACAAAGTGAATGGGTTGCAATCTCAGCTGTCTATGGGCCCCACACCCGTGCAGACCGAGACCTGTTCCTCACTCAGCTGACTAAGCTCCGAAGTTTACACCAAGAACAGAGATGGATCCTGGCTGGAGACTTCAACTTAATTTCTTCTCGAGAAGAGAAAAAAGGTGGAATAAGCAGGGAAGACACAGAAATGGAAAGATTCAGAGAAGTGCAGACAGAATTAAGAGTAGTGGATATCCCAACCATCAACGGAAAATACACATGGAACAACAAAAGAGGTAGCTCCAAACAGATAGCTTCAAGACTCGACAGATTCCTCATTTCAGAACACATGATTGAGCTGGATATCTTCTATGAAGCCTCTATCCTACCCTCAGCAGGGTCGGATCATTGTCCAATAAAGCTGGAAATAGCCTTAAATAATCAGAGTAAAAGGAGGCCCTTCTCGTTCGAGTCCTTTTGGATCCGAGCCCCTGACTTCCTAGACAAAGTAAAAGGATGATGGCAAGACAACAAAAGTGGAAAGGAGGGCCTCAGCAAAATGCGCTCATTTTAGCAAAGGCTCAAAGAAATTAAAAGCAAAATTAAAATGTGGAACAAGGAAGAATTTGGTAATATCCAGCAGGAGCAGGGCAAACTCCAAGCCAGAATGGAAAGAATCCAGCAGCAAATCATTTTGGAAGGCCGAAGTCAGGCTCTGGCAGAGGAGGAAGGTAGAGTAATCACCCAATTAGAGGAAAGGAGAAAACAGGAGGAAATCCTGTGGAAACAAAAATCCTGAATCCAATGGCTCAAAGAAGGCGACAAAAACTCCAAATTTTTCCACAAAGCCATGATAAATCACCGCCAACACAACAGAATATTCTCCTTGAAGGACAAGGAAGGAAACAGAGTGACTCAGCAAGATGAAATTGAACATCTTTTGGTGGAGCATTTCAAAGGTATTCTCTCTGAACCTAATATCAACAGAGCTGAGGACATAGACAAAATCAGCCACCATATTCCCAAGAAAGTCTCTAGAGATCAAAACCTGGCCCTTCTTCGGATAATCTCCAAGGATGAACTGGAGGAAGCAATAAACAAAATGGCTAAAAATAAGGCCCCAGGTCCTGATGGATTCACCATTGAATTCTATCAGGCCACTTGGAGCTTCATAGGAAATGATCTACTTGATCTAGTGGAGGAATCCAAATGCTCCAAACGCACGCACCAAGGTTTGAACACCACCTTCCTGGCGTTAATTCCTAAGTCTGGCTACTCAGGTGAACCGCAGGGTTTCAGGCCCATCTCACTATGTAATGTGGTTTACAAAATCCTTGCAACTATCATTGTCAACAGGCTTAAGCCTATCCTACTGGATCTCATTGCCCCAGAGAAAACTGGCTTTGTCCAAGGAAGGCAGATCACCGATGGCATCATAGTCGCCCAGGAAGTGATCCATTCCCTGAAAAGCTCCCGAGCCCCAGGCATGCTTATCAAATTGGATCTGGCCAAGGCGTTTGACAGGCTTAGCTGGACCTATCTGGAAGGTATCCTAAAAGCCTATGGGTTTGATCAACGATGGATAAAATGGATCCTGTCTATGGTTAGCTCCCCCGTCCTGTCAATTCTCCTAAATGGCTCCCCCTCTGAAGCTTTCACTCCTTCCCGTGGGCTAAGGCAGGGAGACCCCCTGTCTCCTTTCCTCTTCATCCTGGCTGCAGACGGCCTAGGCAGACTGGTTAAGGCTCAAGTTTCTAAAGAACAGATAAAAGGCCTCCGCATTTGCGGGGAAGATATTCTGGTCTCCCATCCGCAGTTTGTGGATGATGTAATGCTTTACAGTCAGGCCACCCTAAAGGAGGCCCAAATAATTATCAAATCCCTATCTCAATTTAGCAGAGCCTCCGGGATGGAAATAAATAAAGATAAATCGGAAGTGTTCTTCTTCAACACCTCCTGGGTAGTCCAAAGGTTCCTAGATCGTACTCTAGGCTTCAACAGAGGATCATTCCCCTCCAAATACCTGGGAATCATGTTAAATGAGCACCAATTCCAGTCGACCAACTGGAATCTGCTAATCAAGAAAATCCGCAATAGAATGGAGAACTGGACCCACCGCTCGCTAAATGCCCCAAGCCGGGTAACCCTATTGAAATCTGTTCTGCAGGCAATCCCAAACTACTAGCTCTTTTGCCAAGCAATTCCTAAGGCTGCGAGCCAAAAGCTGGTGTCCCTGTTCAAAAATTTCCTTTGGCAAGGGACTAGAAAAACTAGAAAGTGGGCCCTTATCTCATGGGAGTGGCTCTGCCGGCACCCTAAAGCTGGCGGTCTTGGACTTCGTGACCCCTTCGTCCTCAATCAAGTAGTGGGTGCGAAGCTCTGGTGGCGGTGGCTTCAGGGGGGCCTTGACTTGTGGAAGACACTCTGGGAAAGAAAATACGACGAGACAGGGGAAATTGAAGACAAACTGAGAAGCACGACAGAGACCAGAGGTTCTACAATATGGAACCTGGCTAGAGGCAACAAGGATCTGATAAGGGAGCACAGTTTCTGGGAAATCCGGGAAGGAGACAAAGCCAGATTCTGGGAGGAATCCTGGCAGCAAGGAGACCGTCTTATTCAAAAAGACAACCTCCATTCCATCCTTACCTTTTCAACCCAGGCAGGGTCTTCAACTATTGGTAACATTTAGAAGCCTGACGAGGCAGGATACTGGCAAAATTAGTAATTTAAAGAAGGCTGGGCAGGAGCACCAGAAACCGATAGATGGCAGGATTACTATACAGAAATGGCATCGTGGAAAATAGCAAATAAAATGGGGTCTGACATTCTCAGGTGGGGCAAACGCATACAAGGAAATTTCACTACAGCAGAAGCCTACCACCTTTATACCAACATCAACCTTCATGTGGTAAACAACCAATGGAGAAATCTCTAGGAAATTAAGCATTGGCCTAAAATTTCTTTCTTCATTTGGACAGTTCTACACGGTAGAGTGCTTACCTAGGACCAAATTCTGCGGAAAGGTAGCCATGGCCCATCCTGCTGCGCCCTTTGCCTCGCCCAAGAGGAAACCATGGAGCACTTGTTGAACCGCTGCTCCATCAGCTCCTCCTTGTGGAACAACCACCGCAATCTGTTTGAGCGGCAACACCGTAACTAGCAAAATATTGTAAGCACAATCATCAATTGGCCAAAGAAGCCTTACCTGAACCTGGTTGTCAATCGTGCCTGGCTCCTTTCCACTGGATTCCTCCTCTAGAATATCTGGAAAGCCTGGAATGGGGCCATTTCCAAAGCAGAAACCAGAACTACTACAACAATCTGGGAGCAGGTCACCAGAAACCTCCGGGAAACAATCCTTTTGGAATGTTGGAAAGACGAAGACTGGAAAGTCTCAAATTTGGAAGAAACCATGCTGGAAAAACTAGAGATTAGACAGAGTATGGTAGACTGTGGGGATTCTCGAGCAGATAAGGCCAAAGAGGTGACTGAAAGTAACCAGTACAGATGCCCTCCACATGGATTCACAAAATTGAACTTCGACGAAGCTGTAAAGCACAACCCAGGAGAGGCCGGCATTGGCGGAGTCTTTAGAGACACGGAGGGAAACACTCTCAGAACCTTCGCGATGGACTGCGGGGAAGCTTCGAACAATGAAGCAGAGTTGCACGTTGTGAAACGAGGACTGGAAATAGCTCTCTGGGAAAACTTTAAACGACTCCAAATCGAGGGGGACTCAAAGCTGGTAATTGACATGGTCAGGAAGCTCCAGAAGAAAATTCCGGTGGAAAGAATCATCAAAAGCTAGAGAACCACTTGGCTGGTAAGCGAAATTGGAAAGATCATTCCAAAAATTGACTATCTCCTCCCAACCCACACCAGGCGCACAGGTAACAAGCCGGCAGATTGGCTTGCGAATTGGGGCTGTCGAAATTGGGGCAAGGAAATTGATAGCGAGGGTCTGCCTCTTTTGCATCAGGAAGAGAAAAACCAACTCCAGCAACTTCTAAATGATGATGCAGGAAGGAAAAGCATGGGGAAAATGGATGGCCAAGATCAGGCGGCACGCAGCGGAGGCGGAGATAATCCGCATCAGCAATGCTCGGACAACTCCTACGTGGGAATAGGCAGAAGGGTAAGGAAAGCACATGATAGGCAGGTGACGGGGCATAACCAGAATGGCCGAATAAACGGAGGGGACATGCGAGCTGAGGCATCATTAAAGAAAAATCTAGAACCAGCTCTGGAACTCGAGAGAATGAGCAGGGGAAGGATGACAAGTGGCAACAGGAGTCAAGTTGAGCTACGGCAAGAGCAGCCAGACAGAGAAAGGAATGATGATGCATGATGTGGAAAGGACAATCCACGCCACTTTTTGAGATGAAAAAACCGGTTCGCATGACGGAAAAATAAATGGACAAGTGGAGGCCAGAATTTCTATAAGCCAAGTGGCGGCATGCTCGACACGACATCGAGTTAATAAACTCGAGAAAACAGATGGCAGGCTCATTTCACTCAGCAAGAAGAAGGACAAAGAACAGAAACACACCTGCACACCTATGTGACCAGCCCTCCTCATCGGCCTCAACAAGATAAGGTGGTATGTTTCCTTCTGTCCTCGTCCCTCAGTCTTGCATGCTTGTTTTTCTAGTCTCCTGGTCTGGATGGATATGCTTTGGCCCTGTAAGCAGACCCCCTGTCACTACGACGTTAAGGGTCCATCGGGCTCCTTCTGGTTCCTCCTTTCCCAGTCCCTGGATGGGAAAGTTCTGATTTATGGTAAGGCCACGTCCTGCTCCAAGAGTCAGGCAGTTTGGGGGGCTTCGCTGGGTCTCGCCATGCTTCTGGAGGGTCCTAGCACCCATGTTATTCTCTTCTCTCTGGTTTTCTACTGTGGCTGGCTCCAATTTTGTTCCTCCCTTCCACGGACCAAGGTCGTCTGGTCTCTTTGCTATGTTGGCTGGGGGGTTCGCCGAACTCCTGTCAAAAGTTGGTGGGTCTTTTACCAAAGTGAACATATTGGCCCTGTTCTAATGTCATGCGAGGCTTCCCATGCTAAGCTCGTTGCCAACATGGACCAGACCCCAACTAGGCTCTATATCTATTGCACTGACTATCGCCTTTCTGTTGTGACAGGTAGGACCAGAGGAAATATGGCTCCAAGAAGGAACACTCCTAAACAGAGGAAAGAAGCCGGCACTAGTAGTCACCCTAAAAAAAGAGGCAAAAATCCCGACTTCGATAAACTCCTTCACCTGATTGATGGGTACATGTCTGGCATTTCTCCTGAGGTCTGCGCTCTCATCCATGAATGGGAACGCGAGCTGAGGGAAATAAGTGCGAACCAGGAGATCCCTGTGAGGACTGGGCTATAATCTCCGACCCAAGCACCTGTAGAGGCAGGGATTCGTTATTCAATAGAACGTTACAATTCTACTGGATCATGAAGCATGTGGTTGGCAGGGCCATGGAGGTTAACCAAGCGATGCGCGAGGAGGAAGATGAAGAACACAAGAAAGCTGAAGAACTCCTCAAACGCCAACTGTCGAAAGAATCGGCCTCCATAAAGAACATTCTCTTGAAAGAACTTGCGGCGGTCCAAGTTCAAGTTTCCAGAAACCATCTGCTGCTAAAAAACATGGAGCAATTGACGCTGGAGCTCAAATGGGCCATTGAGCAAAAGATCCTGAAGCTGGGTGACAACGACTCTAAGCCGACCCCGGTGAATCTGTCGGATGAAGATTAGTGGTGTGTTTATTTTCTATAATGTTTTGTGATGAATTTGAACTATATCTGGGTACCTTTCTCTGTTACAGTAGTTAGCCTCGCTTTGAATAAGCAAAGCTGTGGTTACTATAGGAAGAAAGAGTTAAACATTTTTAAATTTTGGTCTGGCTTTCAAGCCAAAAGGTGGCGGTCTAGTTTCCCTCGGGCAGGCCAGCCACCCGAACTCTAGTTTAATTGTATTTTGATGTTTTATGGAATGAAGAATGCCTAACCTTACAAAAAAAAAATCATAAATATATAAATATATAAGAATACGATCGTTATTATTTATATAGTTATCGATAATCATAAATAGTTGGTTTTAAAAAAATACACATAATAATTATTATTGTGGTTGATATAAATCTATCGGTGTGTATCAACCACATTGGAAAATGTGGTTGTATAATATGCTTGATAGACGCCTATCGGTGTCTATTAGCCACATTGGTAAATGTGGTTGTGCTAGTTATATACTACATTGTATACTAAAACAAAGTCTGTTATGTTTATTTAACATATTATTTATATTTAGGACATTATAGAGAAGTAGCTCCCTTCACTAATGTATGAGTCTATGAGTACCTAGAAAAAAGGCATTTAATCTCATGTTCCTGTATCATACTAAATCTATGGCGCTTATCGTCATGGTTCTCTATATGTTTTTCCACTTAGATAGCAAAATTTGGGTTGTTGACATCCACTTGCTTTGTTGTTTTGTTGCTTT
Organism: Pinus tabuliformis; assembly: GCA_031772625.1. Taxonomy (NCBI): domain Eukaryota; kingdom Viridiplantae; phylum Streptophyta; class Pinopsida; order Pinales; family Pinaceae; genus Pinus; species Pinus tabuliformis. The sequence continues at coordinate 134,033,592 of CM062805.1, forward strand.
GATGCTGATTTCCCTTTTATCAGATTCTAGATATTTCTTTCTCTCTAGTCAATTTTATTACCTTTATAAGCATAGTGAGATAACTAATCCTTGTATGTTGTTGATTTTCATTTTCATCCTTCAACTTTTTCCATTGTTTCAAAATTTCTTCAACCTCAACTTCTTCATACCACTCTTGTTGGGGATTCGTGAAGGAACCTTATAAATGACTAATATAATCTCTACAATCTATGTGAAGTTTTTATCAACTTCAAGATTTGCTAACTACTCTTCTAAATATTTTAATTATTTCTCAAGGATCTGTTGTTTTTTTTATTCCACCTATGGGACCTTCTTGATTCAACTCTTCTATGCTTTCATGAGGAAATTCTCCTTTTTTTGTCCTAACAGTAGTTTCCTATATTCATAACTTGCATACACAAACAAATCCTCAATTTCAAAATTATGGGACTCCATGGTCTATATTAATGCCTCTAGAATTTCTTTTGTTTGTTGGTATAAATAATTCTAGTAATTCGTAAGGAACTCATCAAAAATCTCATTTGTCGTGATATTTTCCAGGTCCTATTCACAAATATCAATTTCTCCTACTTTCACGGATCTCTATCTCTATCAAACTATATATATTTATATAAACCTTTAAAAAAATTCACATAAATAAAAACACCTTCAAATTTGATATGTTGACATCAACAATCACTTGAAGCTCTCCATATTCTCCCCAAGCCATTTGTTGGAGCAGTCAGTGGGCAGTTAAACAAAATACAAGCAACATCAGATCAAACACATCACAAAAGAGACACACAAGTTTTACGTGGTTCACCCAACCATTCTGGGCTACGTCCACCAAACATAGGCATCGACAATCTTATTATCAAAATAGAAGATTACAAGAGAATCAATTTCCTCTCAAACGCTTCCCGGATGCGGGTGTCTGCGGAGTGGACAAGGTAGTGCCACATGACAAGCACGGGCTGCCACGTGAAGAGGAATGGGCTTTTAATGCCCCAGGCCGTCGAAACGCAGGAATAGAGGAGGCTTCAGGGCATCCTTAATGGAGCCGCTGGAGATGATGGCAAGCCTGAGTTACGCATTCAATGCGGGTCACTTCACAAGAATTGGTAATGAGCATAAGAGCGAGCGTTGGCTGGCGATGGAAGCACAATGCGGTGAGGGAAATTCAGGGATTGTTAATTGTCTATGTCTCGACTGGGTGGTGGAGAGCTGGGGTGAGGTTAGCTTCATTCCTGCGCCTCTGGGCCTGTGTCTACACTCTTTGGAGCTCCGTCTGGTTGCATTTAGGAGGCAGCAAGCTGCGGGAGGGATTCGCATACTCTACAGGTGCTCCGGTGTACAGTTTGAGGAACGGGTGGTCATCATGGTGCGCGAAAGAATGCCTTGCAGGAGAGGTCCTGGGCGTGGCGAATCCTCCCGCCCCCCTGCAGCGGACATTCATCACCACTGTTGCTGTGTTTATTGTTACAGAAGAATGGGAGCTAACCCAATTCCAGCAAGCCAAGTCATGGAAGTTGGCAGTTCTGTTGAGGGGGAGCCCAGGCTTCCAGCATTTGGCTCGGTTATCTTCTCACTGGGCAGCTCCGGGGACAATGAAGGAATTAATGCACATATCTCTGTGCTTTTCACCAAATTTCCAGCGGAGGATGATGAGGGGTCATCACTGGTTCTGGCGGAGGACAGCACAGAGCATGGCAAGGGGAAGCTCCCGATGGGGGAGTCGTCGAATTCAGTGGCCAACTCCGAGAGAGGCAAGGGTAAGCTCCATATGGGGGAGCCGTCTACTGTTGCGGGCACTTCCAGAGGAGAACGTCTTCAGCCTCCCCCCCAATTTCGAGGCCCTATTCAGCCAGCCCCTACGCAGAGTCCATTGGCTACATGGGAAGGCGCTCCAGAAGGAGAGGGCGGGAGCAGAATTATGGAGGAAGAGTCAGAGGACTAGCTCCCATCGACGCTCTTGTGCTTTTTCTTCCGTTTTCCAGGTTGGGTCCTCTCATGTCGGGTTCTGGGGTCTGGTTAATGTCAATTTCCTGTTTTTTATTATGGTAGGTGTTCTTCATGTAGCTAAGTCCTACTCGCGGACATCACAGTCGCAGTGGGCGCGAAGTTGTGTGTTTGGTACTTGGTTTATGTCGCTGTTTGTTTTTTGTCCACTCATGGCTATGTCTTTAGGCCATTCAGATGGTTTATGTCACAAGTCTGTTTTGAGATGCCCCTGCGTGGGTTATCACGATGTTACTCGGAAAACTCTCAGTATCATGCATTTTGCTCTTTTTGCTAAAATCGCCCTGCGAGGCAATTTCATGAGTCGGTCAATGCCACCCATGGAGCCACTTATGGTCCTGGGTAGCCAGCTTCCTTGGATGTAAAGTCTTTTATGTACATATCAATATATTAGTAGTTAGTATTGTTGAGAAAAAAAAATTTCCTCTCAAACGCTCACACTCTCCACCCAATCCGTCTGGACACCTGTTTTATAGCTAAGAGGATCTAACTGCCTCATAAATCCTCCTACAACAAATATAGGATGCATTAACTCACTTCCAACAAAATAGAGCTAATATACCAAACAAATCAGATTGTTGTCACCTACTGAGATTTTTGCCTATTTTATTAAAACAGAAAATCTCAACACCATTGGCCCACTGATTTGAATTTGTACTTCTTTTCCTTCGCACAAATTTGAATGTCCATGTGCATTGTGTTGTTTATGAGAATCAAAGTTCTAGATGAAAACATAATTTCCTCTCATGATATGAGTCTCCCAGATGACTACTACTCAATCTTGGCTTCCATTGTAGCATGTAGCGACTCACTTGGCTTCTCTCCAACATGCCCTCCAACATGCTCTGATACCAAATGTTGGAGCAGTCAGTGGTAGTTAAACAAAATACAAGCAACAACAGATCAAACAAATCACAAAAGAGAAATAGGAGTTTTACGTGGTTCACCCAACCATTCTGGGCTACGTCCACCAAACATAGGCATCGGAAATCTTATTATCAAAATAGAAGATTACAAGAGAATCAATTTTCTCTCAAACGCTCACACTCTCCACCCAATCCGTCTGGACACCTGTTTTATAGCTAAGAGGATCTAAGTGCCTCATAAATCCTCCTACAACAAATATAGGATGCATTAACTCACTCCCAACAAAATAGAGCTAATATAGCAACCAAATCAGAGTGTTGTCACCTACTGAGACTTTTTCCTATTTTATTAAAACAGAAAATCTCAACAATCTCCACCTTGACAACAATTGGCCTCATGCCCTGTTTCTTTATTATTATTTTTTTTCTACAAGCCAAGAGAAGCCAAACACCAACGCAACTTCTCCAACAAAACTGGTTTCATGAACATGTCTGCACAGTTTTCCTTGTATGCATCTTTTCAAGAGAGACTCCCCTTTCAGTGATAACCTACCTTACAAAATGGTACTTAATTGGAATATGATTTGATTTACTATGATAGGCTAGATTCTTAGCCAAATGTATTGCACTTTGACTATCACAGAGTAACCTGATGTTGTCCTGTAACCTACCAAACTCACCAAACAAACCTTTCAACCAAACCGCCTCTTTGAAAGCATGCGAAGCAGCAAAGTATTCTGCTTCAGTAGCGGATAAAGCAACAATGTTTTGTAGCTTTGACATCCAGCTAATAGCTCCACCTGCAAGAGTAAAGACATACCCTGAAGTTGAACTTCTCTTATCCAAATCACCTGCAAAATCAGAATAAACATACCCGCAAACAGATTCACTACTCTTATTGTAAGTAATACAATAACTACTTGTGCCTCTCAAATACTGAAGCACCCATTTCACTGCTGACCTGTGTTCTTTACCCAGATTTGCCATATACCTGCTGACAACCCCAACTGCATGTGAAATATCTGGTCGAGTATAAACCATCGCATACATCAAACATCCTACTACATTGGCATATGGAATTCGAGACATATAATCCTTTTCTTCATCTGTATTAGGACATAAACTGGAAGAAAGCTTAAAATGGGAAGCTAAAGGGACTGACATAGGCTTCACATTGTTCATACCAAACCTCAAAAGTATTTTTTCAACATACTTCTGTTGTGATAGCCACAGCTTACCATTGCCCCTGTCTCTAAAAATATCCATGCCCAAAATTTGTCTTGCTGCTCCTAGATCTTTCATATCAAATGTCCTTGCCATCTGAGTCTTCAACATGTTGATTTCTTGAATGCTTTTGCTTGCTAAAAGCATATCGTCAACATACAACACTAAGATAATGAACATGCCATTACATAACTACTTAAAGTAAACACAATGATCATATTCACTTCTTATATATTTTTGACTCAACATGAAAGAATCAAATTTCTTGTACCACTGTCGAGGCAACTGCTTCAGACCATACAATGACTTCTTGAGCCTACAGACAAATTTCTTATTACGATGCTGAACAAACCCTTCTGGTTGTTCCATATAAATTTCCTGATCTAAATCACCATGTAAAAACGCAGTCTTAACATCTAGTTGTTGTAATTCTAAATCAAGCAAAGCAACTAACGCTAACACAATTCTAATTGAAACAATTTTAACAACTGGTGAAAATATCTCATGAAAGTCTATGCCTGCTTTTTGAGAAAACCCTTTTGCAACCAGCCTTGCTTTGTATCTGTCCTTTGAATCATTCACACCCCGTTTCACCTTGAAAACCCATTTACATCCCACAGTTTTCCTGCCTTTCGAAAGTTCAACTAGATCCCATGTGCCATTCTTACCTAAGGCCATCATTTCTTCCTTCATGGTTGCTTTCCATTTGTCACTCTTTGAACCTTCTATAGCTTCCTAATAACACAAAGGTTCATCATCGTTAGTGGTCAAAGAAAATGAAGTAACATAATCATCATACCTTCTCGGAGGACGTTTGATCCTTGTAGACCTCCTTAAGGATGTTTCTGGTGCTTCCACAATTGGCTGACTACCATCTGTAGGAACTTCTTCATGATCGCTATCTGAGACCTGTTCATGACCTCCATCTGAACCCTGTTCATAATCTGATTCTGAAACCTGTTCATGATTAGACATCATCCTGTTTCAATTTATTATCTTCATCTAACTATACAAGAGAGGATTCATCAAACTTTACATCTCTGTTGATGATGATTTTGCGGGTAGTAGGATCCCACAATCTAAATCCCTTTGTTCCATCACCATACCCAACAAAGACATACCTTTTTGATTTCGGATCTAATTTAGTTCGCTGATGTTTAGGCACTAGAGCATATGCATCACAACCAAACACTCTGAGTTTAGAATAATCACAAGGGTGTCCTTTCCATATCTCTTGAGGAATCTTGCAATCTATCGCTATCGATGGCGACCGATTTATCACATAACAAGCTGTAGCCACCGCTTCTATCCACAACTCCTTCTCTAAACCAGCGTTACTCAGCATACTCCTTGCTCTCTCCAAAAGAGTCCTGTTCATGTATTTAGCAACTCCATTTTGCTGAGGAGTATACACAATAGTCTTATGTCTCTCGATCCCTGCATCCTTGCAATAGTTTTCAAACTCCTTGGAGGTAAACTCACCACCATTGTCAGTTCTTAAACATTTTATAGTTCTACCAGTGCTATTTTCTACCAATGCTCTAAACTGCTTGAAAACTGTAAAAACATCAGACTTCCTCTTCAACATGTAGACCCATACTTTCCTAGAAAAGTCATCAATAAACGACACAAAATATGACGAGCCACCATACGAGGTTGTAGGTGCTGGACTCCAAACATCTGAATGGATATAATAAAGTATTCCTTTACTAGTATGTTTTCCTGTTTTAAACTTTTGTTTACTTTATTTGCCAAATAGACAATGTTTACAGAAATCTAACTTTCCAGACCTTAGATTAGGAAGTAACTTGCGATCAGCCAAAATCTTTAACCCTCTTCCGCTCATATGGCCCAACCTTTGATGCCATAGGCGAATGGAACTACTGTCATGTTCAGACACCGTAGACACATGAACTGACCCTGTTCTTCCTTCTAACTGAAACATATTTCCTACTTTCTTAGCTTTCATTACTAGTAAAATACCTTTGTAAATTTTCATTACTCCACCTTGAATGACAGTTTTATATCCATTTCTATCAAGTGCCCCCAGTGAAATTAGATTTTTTCTTAAATCTGGTACATGTCTTACATCAGTTAACATTTTGGTTGTCCCATCAAACATTTGCAGCTGTATACTCCCCATTCCCACAATATTAGATGTGACATCATTACCCATGTACACGACTCCATCATTCACTGATCTATATGTCTTAAACCAGTCTCTATGAATACACATGTGGTTTGATGCACCGGAATCTAACAACCAATATTGATCATGATTTGACAAATTAACTGATAAGACTTCGTCGCTCATACCTGAACCAGATGCTGAACCTGTATCAGTCGTGTTCGCTTCCTTCTTTTCTGTCGATGAAGCTTCTTTAGAAGTTTGTTGTCGCTTCCAGCAATCCTTCTTCAAATGCCTTGATTTGCCGCAGAACCAACACTTTACTTTACTCTTCTTTCCTTTCGACTTTGAACGCGAATCGCAGCGCTTCCTAGAGCGTCTTTCTCTAGAACGACCTCTAGCCATCATTGCCTCTGATGTAGAGGTGTCAGCATTCGACCACTTCCTGGTCTCCTCAGACAACAAAGCTTCGACGACATCATCAAATTTAATGATTTCGGATGAACTAAGACTTATAGAAGAACAAAATGATCCCACGACTCAAGCAGCAAGCACAATAAAGTTATGGCTTTATCCTTGGCTTCAAATTTTACTTCTATGCTTTCTAATTGTACCATTAGAGTATTAAAAACATTCAAATGATCAGTAATGGAAGTACCTTCCTTCATTCGCAAAAGGTACAACTTCCGCTTCAGGAGAATCCGATTTGTCAATGATTTTTTCATATACAGCTTCTCCAACTTCGTCCACAAACCAGTCGAAGTCTTCTCTGACACGATGTTAAATAAAACATCATCAGCCAAACACAATCGAATTCTGCGCAAGGCTCTTCCATCAAATTCATTCCACTCATCATCTGTCACGGGGTAAGGAAATTTGGATCTGCCCAACAACGCCTTTGCCACGACTTGTTGTACCAGTAGATCATGCATCTTTACCTTCCAGATCTCGAAATTATTTTTGCCATTAAATTTCTCGATTTCAAATCGGGCACTCTGAGTTTTCGCCATCTCGTTTAAAAATCAAAGAATCTCCAATTCCAATTTAAAAAAAAAATATAATCTCAATAAACGCCTATGCCTTAGTTTACCTTTGCCTTTATGTTAAAAAAAAAAAAAACAAACCCCTTTGCTTTGCTGTTTGAATCTCAGATTTCAATTAAAAACAGTGTAAATAAAATTTGGCGCTTGCTGACGAACACAAGAACCACGCCAGCAAAAAATCGCTCTAAGTGTTGACACTTTGGCATGTGTATACCTCTAAAATAAACGCGGATCCAAAAATTGGCAAACTGGCGTGCTTAATTGACTCAGATCTGCGCCATTTTAGTATTTTGGCGCGACTGTGTTAACGAATTCCACGCCAATCCGTAGCACACAATATGCAACCAGTAGCCAATAATATATCACGAACCAACACCCAATACGCAGCGGCAGCCAATCATATATCACGTGGAGTTCCACGTATTGTTTCAACGATTTTTTTGTGAACCCACCTACAGTGATCCGTTCACTATCAAAATAAAAACAGTGATTGAACTGGCCCTCCCTGCCTGTTGTCGTGCTGCAATTCGTTCAGAGCACTCTAAACACCGTAAACAACGCGTCATCCACACCGATACTTGCCCGTTTTATCACTCGATGCATTTCTGCAACATAGTTCAACAACTCACCGTAGTTATAAACTCAACGCAGTCATACGCTGGTATACACATGTGCACGCAGGTGCACGCAGGTCCACGACAACTCCATGTACGGGATACAACTACGCCGGGACTTCTCCATGCCGCAATCATTCGGTCAGCCACGCCGATGTGGTTAATCCCACGCTCATTCGAACTTGTCTCATATAATATAATTTTAATCCTCCCACACAACAATCATTCGGTCATGGGTTGGCTCACGTGTTGGTTCAGCCAACGGTTTTATTTATTTGGGAGCGTAGTTCAGCTTCAAAAGCCACACAAACGCATGGAGACAACCACGTTACATGCATGACCTCTTCCGCTGCGCCATGCCTCCAACATGATCTGATACAATTGTTGGAGCAGTCAGTGGCAGTTAAACAAAATACAAGCAATAGCAGATCAAACACATCACAAAAGAGAAACAGGAGTTTTACGTGGTTCACCCAACCATTCTGGGCTACGTCCACCAAACATAGGCATCGATAATCTTATTATCAAAATAGAAGATTACAAGAGAATCAATTTCCTCTCAAACGCTCACACTCTCCACCCAATCCGTCTGGACACCTGTTTTATAGCTAAGAGGATCTTACTGCCTCATAAATCCTCCTACAACAAATATAGGATGCATTAACTCACTCCCAACAAAATAGAGCTAATATAGCAACCAAATCAGATTGTTGTCACCTATTGAGATTTTTGCCTATTTTATTAAAACAGAAAATCTCAACACCATTGGCCCATTGATTTTAATTTGTACTTCTTTTCCTTCGCACAAATTTGAACATCCATGTGCATTGTGTTGTTTATGAGAATCAAAGTTCCAGATGAAAACATAATTTCCTCTCATCATATGAGTCTCTCAGATGACTACTACTCAATCTTGGCTTCCATTGTAGCATGTAGCGACTCACTTGGCTTGTCGTTTGATACAAACAATGCTCAGTTCTCTCAAATTTTTCATATTGAACACTTTTGGATATAATTTATTCATATATAATTTGTTTCTTCTCTAAATTATTATAAAATAACAATAATGAAAATAACAAGTCCACTCACTCAACATATACGAGAGCCCATTCATGATCGACCTCCAATTACTTTGTAGCTCCACAAAATTTTCACTGTCAACCAAGGAGAAGTCGGGTTGGTGGAGCTCGTATCATCCATGTAAACAAACACAACGGTTTTTTTGGGTGTATACTTCCATAACAAACATACACTCATTCTTTTTCTCTCTTCTTTCTTTATTTTTTTGGTTTTTCAGGTAAATTTCATACTTCATAAGTTCACTAATATTACAATGAACACTTGTTATTAAATTCTACAATTAAATTAAAGAAATTTTTAAAGGGTTGAAATTTTGATGAATTTGATTAGTCTATAATAGACATTCTATGAAATGTTTGGCTATATTTTTTTCTTTAAATTGCAATTTTAACAAACTTATATAGTCTTTATAAATGTTTGCCTATTTGTATGGTGAAATAATTTGTATAATATCTGAGAAAATCATTTAAAAAAATTAAAATTAACTAATCCTTTTTTGGGAAAAAAACATGGAAAATTAGCCCACTTAAGAATATACACGAGGGCTTCACTTAATGAACCTATGACATAGCATGTGCATTCATGGCATACTAAACAATACCCTTGATTTGACTACATATTGGAAAATTCCTCTAAAAGCTACATTATTTAACCCCCTACCAATGCAAATCCAATACACCTTCCAAATTTTAAACACCCCTAATCTCAGTAGATATTGTAGGTATCCATTTTTTCATTAACATTTTTTATACACCTTTATATGTTTTCATTAAATTTGATCTCCATTTTTATACCCACTAATATAAAAACTGTTTACCCCCTATTATATGCTCAATATATTATGTCATTTCCTCCTCAATATCTATACCCAAATATGAATGAATGTGGTATGGTATTACTCCCTTGCTGAAGCCCTAATGAAAATATAAGTCCATGTCATAATAAAAAATTGCGCCCAGAGGCACTCTTGCCCAATATAGGGGAAATATGTAGATGTAATGTGAGAAATTAAACATTTTTAAATATCATTCAATTTTTTTTGTTTGTTAATCTTCATAGATCCTCCCTTTTCATTAGAATATAAAAAAGTTACAACCACATAGAAACAGGTTATGTGGTCTCAACTTGCCCATCGGGAAACCAAGTCTATTAACCACCTAACCGCATGACAAGCCATCCAGTAGCCAAAAACATTGAGTCTATCCATCCAAGCTATATAAGTTTGATTATAATGTCGACATCCATAATCTATTTTCCTAGACATATATATGACTATAAACTGGAAATTAAAAGCTATCCACATAAAGACTGATAAAAAATAACTGAAAGCAAGCAATCTGTTCATCCATCTCGGTGGAGGCAGATGCATCTGGGAACGGTTCTTTAGCACTAGAGCCTGATAGCTCTATCTGCAAAAGAATACAAGGGAAGTTTCTCTTCATGCAGCCAAGGCATCCTTCTTTTTTTCTGCATTTGAAATTGCTACTTCTAAATATCCTGTTTATAATTTAGGAAATCCTTATCATCAGTCTTCATGCTCACCGAGATTTTCTCTAGTGCCTTCCCTAAGATACTTTTCATCAACCAGTAAAGATACAGGGTTTGTTTAAATTGAGCCGCTCACCATCTAGTCTGACTAGGATCCAAAACCAGGAGTCTCCAGTCCTCCATTTCGACTTCATTCACACTCTTGTTTCGATTTAGTTCCTCCTTCCATCCTTCTATCAACCTTCTAATCTTAGTTCCATTGCCTTCCTTATATGCAGTGGCCACTTCATTTATGAGGTTAGCCACTGGCTTCTGTCACGTTGCTTTCCTGAGGAGCTTGGTTCATCCTCCACCTGAGCCACTAGAGGTCTCTTGTCTCAACCCTTCCCTCATATTGTTCTACCCATTGCCTCACCGTCTTAGTTCCTGCCTACCAAATTCTGCGGAAATGGGGAGACTAGCCTCAAAGATCTTCATGCCTGAGATTTCTTCCCATGCTGAGGCCTAATATGGAAACACAACGCCAGAATTTACAGAGCATTATATTTTGTTTTTCCATCGCTCGTAGGATCTTCCATTACAAAAAAATTTCCACCCCTGGTTCAATTGCATAACAATAGAATTTAAGGATCCCATACCTAGCATGGCCATTACGTGCACCCTGGTTCAGGTTCCTTTGCCCCAACATCTAGCCAACCATAGACCCTATACCATGGTGCCCCAACCCACTAATGCTAAGCCCCTTGGCTCCACTACCAACATTCCTATGACCAGTCCCCCATCCCAACTGATTGAGCATTGTCTGAGCACTACCCTTACTAACACTGCAACATGAGATCTGAGCATCTAGCCCCGTGACATAACCATACAACATTCTTCTTACCACCCAAACTCCACTCAACCATCTGATGCTAGCATGTCCAACACCAGATTCATTCCTAGTCCCAGATCCCAGATGACCCTGCCCCTTGATATCATCCCCACAACATTTTTGACTCAGGTGTTGGGTGCCTGCCCTCAGGATCCATCCAGTCAAAACCTCCAGCACAACCTCAGTGAATACAATATGACAGATGATTACATTATCACAGACATTGATAGCCTCACAATTCCAACCCCCTGGTTTACAATACGAGCTAGACATAAGCATACCCTTGGGCTGAAACCCTTTCCCTCAAGCCAGATAAGCCCTGCGCGAGAGAGGAAAATCCCATAGTGGATTGACACCAGGGAGGTGCCAAAGAAGCTAGGGTTCTGTCACCACACTCTCGAAGCTATGCACTTCCCTCAACTCGACTTATTCTTGACCACTAGCCAATTTCCCCATACATATCCCAATTATAAAACCAAATAGAGGGAAGCATGATGGAGGGAAACAAGAAACAATTTACATAATCAGTAGCCAGCGTTTGGAGTTGATGGAACCTCTACCTATTCTAAAACGCTACTCCACTCTCGCCTTCGATACCTTTGCACCTTCTATCCCCTTACTGTTATCCTTCACATTGATCCAAAAACATACCAAAGTGTCACTGCCACCTTTCTTCGTGATATTTCTCTTAAACATGCCAACGGCCACTACACCCATCGCCTCAAGCATGTGGAGGGTGGCAGCATCATTCCTCTGTGTACTAATCAGAAAGACGGTCTTAATGGACATGTCTGACGGCTCGCACCTCGATCAGGGGAAATATCATTCAACTTATAATATGTAAAGGATTTGTAAAAATTTACATGTCGGATCAATTAAATAATAATAAAAGGTTAAACGTAATATGGGGAGATGTTGTAGTGTCTGTAAAAAGTTAAAAGTAATAAAATAACTGTTAGGTGAAGAGGTAACTCCTCAAAATGAATTGTGATTTTTCATTAAGGTTGATCATAGATATATACATGGATTGAGAGACTCTTGGGTTTCATCTCCTAGTGTCTCCTCAAATTACAATTCTCCTTATTTTCTGTTTACACTATTTTACATGGATTTACCTAATCCCAAAGATTAGGTGTCAACATTCCCCCCCCTTGGTCTAAAGGGACATTGATGAGTCCAAGCATTGTTCTGAATCTCTTGAACCTTCCTCTTCCAACCGCTTAGGTGAAGATGTATGCAAGCTACTCATTTGTGAAAGAATGGCATACGTGAATTGTCTTGCCCTCAACATGATGTCGAATCAGATGGTATTTTCTATTGGTATGCTTTGTTCGATGATGGAACTTTGGGTTCTTGGCCAACTTTATTGCAAAAGTGTTGTTAATAATGAGAGGACTTGAGTGCAAATATTTCTCCTGCAAGTCTTCCACAATTTTCCTGAGCCACACAATTTCCTTTGTTTCTTTAGTTGTTGCCATATATTCTTCCTCTATTGTTGAATCTGTTGGAACTGATTATTTGCGTAACCTTTAGGAGATAGATCCTAATCCAAGACTCATAGCATAACCTGAACTAGATACCCTAGTTTCTTTATCTCCATTAAAGTTTGAACCAGTGTATCCAATCAAGCTGAAGTCGCCCACCTATGTATACTTAAGTCCAAAGTCTTGAGTTCCTTTCATGTACTTTAGAACTCTTTTAACTGCAGACCAATGTCCCTCGTAAGGCTTTTGCATAAATCTGGAGAGGATTCCAACAATAAATGAAATATTTGGTATGGTAGTAGTCAAGTCGTTGAAACTTATTACAAGCTATTTATAATTTATTGCATCCTCAAAGTCTTTTCCTTCTGTGGATGTGAGCTTTAACTTTTGTTCCATTGGGGTAGTCAAAGGATTGCACTAAGCCATGCAGAACTTATTCAATAGATCTCCAATGTAATTCATCAAAGGGAGGAATATAAATTTTGTATGTTGAGTTACTTCAATACCAACATAGTAGTGAACATACCCCAAGTCTGTCAATTCAAAACCTTTCCCAAATTCCTTCTTTATAGATGAAATGTAGCTCTCATTGTTCTGTGTCATCAAAAGATCATCTACATACACCACAAGATATACAATTGTTTTTCCAACTCTCTTGAAAAACAAAGTTGCATCATCAAGATCATAATGTTTGAAGTTGAGTTTTAGAAGATGGTCAGTTAACTTCTCGTACCAGGCTCGCGGTGCTTACTGGAGGCCATACAAGGATTTTACAATATTGCATATTTTATGTTCCTGACCCTTTATAAAAAATCCTTCTGGCTGGGACATAAAAACATTCTCTTCCATATCTCCATTCAAGAAAGTCATTTTTACATCCAATTGATAGAATTTCCAACCGTTCTGAGCTACCAAGGAAATGAGTGTTCGGATTGTAGACCATTTTACTCTGGGGGAAAAGTCTCGTCATAGTCGACCCATTCCTTATATGCAAAACCTTTTGACACAAGCCTAGCTTTGTGCTTATCAAGTGAGCCATCAACTTTATAGTTGTTATATTTTAAGCTTCTATGACTATCATCTAGGGATTTTTATTCAAATCATCTAGTATTGTGTTCTTCTTGTTGTCGACATTTAGAATCCTAATGTACATCCATCTTCAGGACATAAGTCATAGATTGAAAGAGGAGCTTACCGACCAGAACAAATAAATACCTAATGCTAAAAATCAAAAAGAAAAAGGCTACCTCATTCTCTAAACCTAAGCCTACATGAGATTAATTACTGGAAAAATTATATTTAATTTATCATATTAAATTTATTTGTTAAATTTTATAAGTAATTTTTTAAATAAACATTGATTTAATTTTTATTTCTATATCCATCTTATAGATATTTTAAAGATTTTTAATTAAAGTGAAACACTAAGTTATTAAATAAATTAATATCCCTTTTTAATGAGAAATACAAAATTAATAAATTTAATTATTAGTATATTAATATTGATAATTGTTTTTAAGATTATGACAAACAATAATCTATTAATTAAAATTCTATTAACTTTATGATAAAATTATTATGTTAAATTAATAATAATATTTACTTAAAAAGTTCCTAATGTTGATAAAAAGAAATTATTTTTTAAATTCATCATTGAATAATAAATATTATTAATAATTTTTATAATAATAATTATTAAATTATTAAGTTAATGATGATTAAGAATTTAAAAATATTAATAATAACTATTAGATGTTTTAATTAATAATGACTGCTAATTTAATTTTTAATGAAAATAATTATTATGAATACATATTTATAAATAAATAACAAATTATTATTATAATTATAAATAAATATTAAATTATTAATTTGTTAATAATTAATATTTAATTTATAATTATTAATAAATTATTATTAGAAGCAAATAATAAATTATTAATTTATTATTAATTAATACTTAATTCATAATTATTAATTAAATCTACTTATTAATGTTTATAATTATTAATTAAATCTACTTATTAATGTTAATAAGAATTTACTTATTTATTTATGTTTCCTAAATAATTAATAAATAGAGAGGTCACGAAAGAGGGCTCACACCTAGAGTATACCTTTAGACAACATGGAAGTGTTGATATGCCTAATCACCGGAAGCCAGTTTCCGCTGATCTCATTCCCACCATCTCTGTTGAGGTTATTCAAACATTTCCTAATTTCAAGCGCCTCTCTGATTTTCCTCTTTTGATAGTGATCTTCCCTCATGATAATCTTGGTGCTCTTGAGACAAACATGATGCTTGGTTTTTTGCGAGTGCTCTACAAGAGTTGAAGTCCATGCTCTCTCGTTCTTGATATCTGCTCCATGCTCTTTAGGTCTGGTTTTGAAGGAACACCCCATCTCTCAAATATAACTTTTCCCACATGAAAAATCAATCTTATAAACTCCCTTGAGCTACTACTGATCAATGCTATCTTTGACAGATCTCATTTTTTGTTTAATTATTCCACAAGTTGTAAACCGAGTGAATATGTCTTTCTTTCTTAGAACCTTGGAGATTTTATCGATAACCCCTTGAATGAATGGAAAATAAACTATTCTGCACTTTATACTTGTTCTTGTGGACTCACTTGCAACTTGTTGGTTTGGTTCCCAACGGAGGATCAATCATCTTCGAGGTTCCATTATTTATCAATGGATCATACTCTTTTTGCATCGATTCTTTCCATTCGTCATGAAAAGTAGCTTCGTTGAAAGAATTTGGTTCAAAATTCTTTGACAAAACCAATTTACAATCATAAGAAACATCCATATCAATAGGTGAATCAGAATCGTCTACATGACCTCCATTTTTTCTGGTTGAACTTCTTGTTCATATCTTTCCAACCTCATGGGGATGAACACTTTCAAGTGTCTTCGTCAACCATTTTGGAAGAACTTTCTAATATGGCCCAGGCTACTTAGTTGACTGAGTTGCAGTTGAATTAATTTTTAGTCTTCCAATTTTGTCAATCACATCACTCAAAGTGTCATCAATGGTTATATCTTCATGCACGGGAGAGAGTGCCTCAGAAGAATATTCCACAGATTGATGCAGTATTGGAATCTCCCTTTCAAGATGTGGAATCTCATTATTAAATTCTTGAAAAGACTTTGCATGTATGAGTTTATCCAAGCAATCACGTTGTCGCTCAACAATATTGTCCTCCTTTTGAAGATTCAAGAAATATCACTTCTCTAGATACTACAAACTTCTTATTAACTTCATCATAGAGACAGTATTCTTTGGAGGTATTTGAATACCCCAAGAAGATACAATTATGACTCCTTGTGCCAAGTTTGTTTCTTTATTTTGTAGGTGTCAAGGCATAATAGGTGGAATCAAAGACCTTGAGATGCTTTACAGAAGGAATGTATCCGTACCACATTTCACAAGAACTATTATTTCTAATAGAATTAGGCGGACACCTATTCTTTACATACACAACACACATAACTGCATCGGCCAAAAAGATCAATTTAACGTTCTTGAAAAACATCATGGAACGTACACTTTTTGCCCTTTTTTGAGAAAAAAATATCATTTTTAGAAGTTTTTCAACTTTCAACAAGCCAAAGCATTTTTTTTTTGTTTAGAATTTCATTTTACAATAAAAGAAAAGTCGTTATAAATTTTATTGCCTTTCTATTACTTATTTTTTGTATTTTTTTTATTCACATTTGATATGTCAACTTCTCAATTGTTTGACTGTGTTTTCTTTAAAAATCAAGGGATTCGTAAAACATCATGTTTTTTAGCACTAGTGTATTCTTTGTTAACTTGGAGTTAAAAAAAAAATAAAAAAATTGCGTTGCAACAATATAGATGGAATTTTCTTCGATATCATTATATTTACAAAATCAACTAATGCACATCATAATTACTAGAATATTTTTAATTGAACCAATATGAAAAAACTACATATTTTGATGATGTTTAGTTGAGTGTCACATTTCTCAACATATTAGTTATAAACTAAAAATCTAAAAAACTACCCATTACAGAAGACGAACAAATGTAATGAACCATAATTTTTTCATATTTGTTTATAGCATATTTTGGAAGATACAAATTTTTTATTTCAATCAATCATAATGACCTTCAAAAATTTTTTGCACACATTTTTTCAAAAAATTAATTAAAATTAGCAAATTTCTATGAAATTCCATAAAATTTAAATCTACTAAAAGTAGATTCAATTATGAAAATGGTGTTGGTGCCGACAGTAAATTCAACAAATTTAATGGAGTTTAAGCATTCCAAAGTTAGAAAAAGGTGACCAGAGCTTAGCTGTTGGAGAGTTGCAGGTTAAAACAATTCGACTGAACTAAAACCACATTCGGTTGAACTTGTGTTCGTCATCGATGCCCATTAAAATAAAATGAAAAATAGTTCGACCGAATTAATTTAAAAGTTTGGTTGAATTATTTTTAAAAGTTCGGTCGAAATTGTGTCGATATTTTCCATCTATGGAAAAAATGAAACGATGCAACCTCCCAAAAAAATATTTTGCCCAAACGGTATAAATAAATGGAGCCAAAACATTATTTTCACTCTTTCCTCATTTGGAGTGAAATTTTAAACTAAATCTTATGGGTTGAATTTTTAAAGGAAATTTATTGGACTTAACTTTTAAAGTAAGTCTTTTGGGTTGAATTTTTAAAGTGAGATATTTTAGCTTAATTTTTAAGGTAAGTCTTTTGGACTTAATTTTTAAAGTAATCCTTTTGGGTAAAATTTTTAAAGTGACCTTTTTGTGCTCAATTTTTAATGTGAGTTTTTTTAATGTAAACTTGTTTGGCTGAATTTTTAAAGTGAGTTTTTTTTAAAGTAAGTCTTTTTGTGCTAAATTTTTAAAGTGAGTTTTTTGGTCTAAATTTTGAAAGAGTTTTTTTGCATGATTTTGAAGTTGACTTTTTTGGGTTGGATTTTAAAAATCTACAAAGTGTGAGTTATCATGGGAAATCGAAGAAATTACAAGAGAAAATATAATCGAACAAGAGACATTGAGGCTTGTAGAGAATACAGGAGAAACTATTACAAAATAAAGAAGAAAGAACCCGTAAATATTGAAAGGGAAAATCAATCTCAAGTAAAAGTTGAAGCAGGCATGTAAATATAAATATTATTAATGATATTTAAATTTTAACTAGTGTATTGTGAAATTTAATTTTTATTTGATGAACCAATTTGAAAAATATTTTGCAATGTAAACAAAGAGAGATATTCCTCATAACATTGATGATGAAATTGAAACTGTTGACAGACAAAGTGAAAAAGATAATGAACCAATGATTGATGATGTCATTCAAGATGTTGAAAGAGATTCAAGTGAAAAAGTTGAATCACCATCAAGTATATATATATATATATATATATATATATATAGATATATATCTGTCATGTGTATTATTGAAATTATACATATTTATTAATGTCAATTTCATTGAAACTCTATTTTTTAATTTAATGAATATTTATACCCATTTACATTTAATTTTCATGCTTATAGATGAAATCAATATCGATGATGAGATGTTAGAAAATGTTGACACTGACATATATGGAGATAAAAAAGTTGACCATGTTATACGATATCATGTTAAGGTTGTTATTGAAAGGTTCTTCAAAGATGAAAGTGTGACATTTCAAGCTCAAATTTTGAGAGGTCCCTTAACATTAGAGAAATGAAAATATGCTACAACTTTATTGGGTATTCGAAAATCAACAAAATATAAAAAGGAGAAGGAAATGTGATTCAAAATATAAATAGTGCTCTAAAATAAATTGGAAGATATAGAAAGAAAAATAATATAGATAGATGTAGAGAAATCCAAATGGTAGTGGTTTCATCAAGTACCAAAGAAAATCGTTCCATAAAATATATGGAAACAAATATTAGGGATCTCACGAAACGGATTTCACAAACATAGGAAATTTTGATTGAAAATATATGTAAATGATGAGCTCGCTTGTTCAGAAGTTATTTGTTAGCAACCATACAAAGATAGACATGGAGAAGATGTTAAAAAAATAATATATGAATATTTGATGAAAATTCACATGTTTGACCAAAAGCAAGGGATGTGATGAAGTGAAGAATAACACAAAATCAATATGAAGAACATGCGAAACATATCTTGGATACCACTCACATAGAGTTGTTCAATAAGTTCATAAAAGAGAATCATGGAGTTAATGTCTCAATTAGTACTTTTGTGCAACAAAAGCCATGGTATGTTAAACCTATGATTGTATGTGACACTTGTTGTTATCATTATCATGTGGAATTTCAATTATATTATGACACCTTCCTTAATTTTGGTAAAACATTTTGGAAACATTCACCACCTCCTTCCACTATCCATGGTTTCATATCTGAAATTCTATGTGCAAGAGAACGTCATGAATTATTTTAACAAAAGAAATGTGTTGGTGGTAAAAAATGTGATCATTGTGAAAATTTGACTTTATTTCACACCAAATATTCTATTGATATAAATGATCAATCGTTGTCTAACCTAAAAGTGGAATGGAAGATATATGAATATATCGATACATCGATTAGTTCAAATAATAGTACAAGTGCTAAAAGGATTTATTTACAAGAAGAAG
Organism: Pinus tabuliformis; assembly: GCA_031772625.1. Lineage (NCBI taxonomy): Eukaryota > Viridiplantae > Streptophyta > Pinopsida > Pinales > Pinaceae > Pinus > Pinus tabuliformis. The sequence continues at coordinate 134,053,067 of CM062805.1, forward strand.
AAATTCATGTGATAGATTTTTTGAAGAAATTTGCGACAAAATTTATAAGTACACCAACCATTCACATAGAGCTCAATGGTAGGACCTGCAATTCAAAAGATCCCGTGAAATTTTTCCACCAGGGACAATTTTGTCAGTAGTTGGTTTTGCATAGAATAACACATTTGTTGCACAAAATGAAATACAGAGTGAATATTATCATTCTGACTAAGTCTCTATGCTTCTTTATATTCTATATAGACATGCTGAAAAAAAATGTTGATGGTATACAAAGTGCTAGTGAGAATCAACATGTTATTAAAGAATGTCACTTTTATATCAACGATGATCATACACATGATACACATTTTGTACAACATTGTTTTGATAAGATTTATGACTCATTGTAACGTCATAGAATAAAATTCAATGAACATTGGATATGGTTAGATGGATGCACAGGTCAATTCAAATCTTCACGATCATTCTTTTGGTTGTTTCATCTTCATAAGAAAACCCACATTAAAAATTATTGCAATTTCTTTGAGTCTAGTCATGGAAAAAGAGAACATGATGGTGCAAGGGCATGTATAAAACGAGCACTTTGAAGATATTAAATGGACCACTTTGCAAATAGAATTGTCTCAGCTGGACAAGTTGTTCAATGGTGTAATGTTTCACTAAGCCATTAGACAAACACATCAAGGGAGGTACAAAGGTATGTACATATATACAAATTAACTTGTATATAGTTTTAATATATCATCATTTTTATTAATTTTATAATTTTAAACATTTATAAATTATATAGTGTAAATAGAATGAGGATGATTATCTTTTGATATATAAATTGTATTTTAAATAACATATTTAAATTCTTGTTTGAATTTACAATAGGTTTTTTTCCATATTGGAGTTGAAGATGTAGATAGATCGATTACATATGAAGCTGAAATAGTAAAAGGGACTAAAAAATTGCATTCAATTAAAACAAAAGATTAAGGAAATGCATGTTAGGCCCTTATACTACTCGTATAACCCGTTATTTTTATTAGTACAACCCCCTTATTATATTATTATACCCAAAGTAGTCCCAATATTTTTATTATTGTGCCCCATAGAAGTCCACTATTGCGATTATTGTGCCCTTAAATTATTATTTGTATGTCAGCTCTGATTATATTATGACCCCTTAGACTCCTATATATAGAAAGGAGGTCTTATCATTTGTATCATCCAAGAATTGTTCATTTGTGTAATGTAAAGGAGGTTTCCCCCTCGAAGAGGCTAAATTCTAAGGCGTTGATATCTTTTCTATCTTTTTATGAGCTGGTTTCATAAAATTTGGTATTAGAGCTTTATGTTCTAGGGTTTCGCTGCTCCAAATAGGTCATCGTGGAATTTTCACTATAACATTCTTTCTGTGACATTTCAGAAGCGAAAAAAAAAACCTATTTGAGATGGACTCGCGGTAAACTTCAGGTCCGAATTCCAAAGCTTCTCTCGCTATATTTTTAGAGATATGATCTGAGGAAGTTAGGGTTTTTGTAAGCTCAATAATTTCAACTAAAATAGGTCATCATGGGATTGTCGCTATAAATCTTTCGCTACAAAGTTTCAGAAGCTAAAATAAAAACCCAACTTGAGAAGAAATCAGCCTGAAACTCGTCTCCAAATTTCAGGTCTTGTCTCGCTACAGTTTTGGAGATATAGTCTGAGGAAGTTAGGGTTTTTATAGACCCCCAAAATTACCTTCCAAATAGGTCACCTTGGGAAAAGAATCATAACTGTCTCTCTGAGCATCAGATTGAAATTTACTCAGAAGTTACAGAAAGAAGACGGACTGTATTTTATTTTATATATTTTTTAGATCCAAAGATCAAAATAGTGACTCGTGGCACTTCATACAAGTTCGCTCTTCTGAAAAGGTATATAATCAGGTCATCTTGGGAGATTGTGGATAACTCTTTCTTGGAGAATCCAATTTTGATGAGACTGGTGGCATTGGAAAGAGGATAGAGAGGGCTACTTCGGGTTGTAATTTCAGAATTGGAAGAGCCGAAATAACAGATTTATAGTCATTTCAAGATCAAGCTCCTAAAATAAAGAAAAGGAAATATGAGGAAGTTTGATGGCAAGGATCCGATAAATTGGATACGACAGATGGAGCAATATTTTGATCTGCATGAGGTTCAACTGGTACAAAAGGTACGTATTGCATCTTCATATTTAGAACCAGATCAATTTTTATTGTATAAAGGGCTTTGTTCTCATAAAGCACTTGTTACGTGGTCAATTTTCATGGAGGAAATGATAGCACATTATGAGTATACAAAGAGAAACGCCTTCTTTAGCCAATTGATAAATCTCAAACAAAAGTGTTCAATGGCAAGGCACATTGAGGACTTTCAAAAATTGAATATAAGAGTAAATGATACTCCAGAAGCAAAGGATTGATGTCTTCATAGGTACTTTAAAGAATAACATTCCACAAGAGGTTCGTCTTTGGTAACTTGATTCATTGGAGAAGGCATTCAGGTGGGTAAGAAAAATTGAAAGCGAAATTATGGAAACAAGAAATTCCACCACTCATGAGCATAGTTATGGAAGTGTTTCTTCTCCTAGACTTCCACAAACTACAAGGTTTACACCACAAAAATTGGAAGAAAAAAGAGAAAAAGGGCTTTGTTACAATTGTGATAGCAAATGCACTAAAGGTCATAAGTGTGCTGAGAAGAAATTATTTTACATAGAGTATGAAGAGGAGGAAGAAAAGGATCAAGAAACATCAAAAGAAGAGGATATACGCCAGGACCCAACCCCAGAGAAAGAAGAAATGAATCCAACCATATCTTGTAAAGCATTGGAAAGAATTACCACTCCTCAAACTCCCAAGATAGAAGGACATATCAAGAAGAAAAATGTTCAAGAAGCGAAAGATCACATCGAGAAAGAAGAAATGAATCCAGCCATATCTTGTAATGCATTGGCTAGAATTACCACTCCTCAAACTATCAAGATATAAGAACATATCAAGAACAAAAATGTTCAAGAGGTCAAAGATCACATCGAGCATCAAGAAATGAATCCGACCATATCTTGTAAATCATTGGAACAAGTTACCACTCCTCAAACTCTCAAGATAGAAGGACATATCAAGAAGAAAAAGGTTCAAGCAGTGAAACATCACATCGAGCATCAACAACAAGTTCTCCAACTTTTAAAGGATAACGCCACTTTGGTGTAGAATCGAATGAAACAATAGGTAGATCAACATTGCAGTGAAAAAAAATTGATGTAGGTGACTGGGTATTTTTACGACTACATCTCAAGCAAGCTATTTATGAGAAGGAAATGTTGGTAATACTACATGCACTTAAGAAATGGCAACCTTATCCAATGGGAAGACACTTCTAGGTAAAAATGGATCATGATAGTCTTAAATACTTTTTAGAACAAATATTATCTTTAGAAGAACATAAAAAATGGGTCACAAATATGTTGGGTTATGACTTTGACATCATCTACAAAAAAGGGAAGAATTTTTTTTTTTGCAGATGCACTCTCAAGAAAGGATGAGGATGTGGAAGCATTGTTTGTGTTATTTCTATTATCCAAACAGATTAGATAAATGAAGCAAGGGATGAATGGAAGAAGGACAAAGAAGTGTGGCCACTCATTCAAAAGCTACAGAATATCCCAATTCAAACAATATTGCCAGAACATGAAAAGGAAGGAAAAATCATATTGGAACCTAGAGAATTCACAGAAACAAGAACCTGACAACTATGAAATCGATCAATTTCAGAGTATCTCATCAAGTTGAAGAACTTACCTACTGAGGATCCGACATGGGAGGACAAGAATTTTATACAAAAGCATCAATAACTACTCAAGCATTGAGGACAACATTTTTTGAACGAGAGGGGCCTGTTAGGCCCCTATACTACTAGTGTAACCCCTTGTTGTTATTAGTAGAACCCCCTTATTATATTGTTGTACCCATGTAGTCCCCATATTGTTATTATTGTGCCCCATAGAAGCCCACTGTTATTATTATTGTACCCTTACATTATTATTGTTATGTCGGCTCTGATTATATTATGACCTCATAAACTCCTACATATAGAAAGTAGGCCTTGTCATTTGTATCATCCAAGAATTATTCATTTGTGTAATATAAAGGAGGTTGCCCCCTCGAAGAGGCTAAATTCTAAGGGGTTGATCTATCTCTTCATTATTTTTGTGAGCTAGTTTCACAACAATGCATTTGCATTTGATAAAAGAAAATATTCTTGTTTTTGTCCTATTTGCATAAAGGACACATAATCTGATGATGTTTGTGAAAACAATATGTATGTATAAGCTTGGGAACATACACAACTAAATACAAATGGGAAATGTGAGTTGCAAGTTTCGAAAAGATGGAATGAGAGGAGACTATAGTATCATCTGAAGGTGATTGAGTTTCTGATATTGTTAGAGAAGGTAACATTTCCATTTCTTTCAAAGGTTATCTATATTTGTGTGTGTGTGTTTTATGTTTTTAAAATCAACGCATATAAGTATCTAGATAATAGCTAAAATATAGAGATCTAGAAATAAATAATAAAATCAAGTCCATGTTGACAAAGTTAATTTCATGTTAATTATGATTTGAATTTACACTTGTTTTACTATGCATTAATTTTTTTGTTGTAGTTGGACCCATTAACAACATAGAAAATGTCAAGTATTATTTGATGCGGTGCACTGAACGAAAGATGAAGTTATTGGAAGACTATGGTGCTAATAGTTTTCTATATGAAAGTGGGTCTACTATACTTAAAGGTTATTTTTTCTAGGAAACTCACCAAACTAAGAGTAATTTTTACTTTCAAGACTATCAACTTGATGTCATACGTTTTCAATATAGTCACTTAGTGTGTGAAGTGCACATAAAGTTGATAGAAGTTCAATAAAAAAAACAATTGAAAGTTAAAAAATGGAGAATGTCAAAAGATGACCATGAATGGATCATTCAGGATGTCATTCCATTAGAATTTTATTAATTGAACTACCCAACAATTTCTTCTCCTTGGATTCATCTTTGAGAATTTAGTGGTCAAGTACATTGTTAGCATTTCTTTTTGTGCAATCTTAAGTTGTACATACTTAAGTGATGCGGGAGCATCCAACCAAAAAGGAAATTATTGTAAATAATAGAAATAGGGGTCATGCATTAGTTAATTAGATATTCTCAAATAAAACTAGGAGAGCTTTTAGGCATAAAGGAGTGGATGTGGACCTTTAAGAGATAAGGATAGCTTTTCTATTTTAGAATAGGAAAAAGACAGAATAAAGCTAAAAAGATGCTTTTGCCATATGTATGCATTGCATGAGCTTTAGTTAGGATTTTTAGAGCATGCTAAGTTAATAAATTAAGAAGCCTCCAAGGCATTGGGCAAAGAAGTGTGAGGAGTGAGTGTGAGGAGTGAGCAAGGTTTCTCCCTGGGAGCCTTCGGGCAGTTTGTAAAAAGGCCATAGATTTACATGTCTGGCGAGGAAGAACAAGTTTGTAAGTAGTCTCTTTTGTTTTTATGTAACCAATGTTTCAAATGTACATATATATTATTGATTGCATGAGAAAGGCGTGGAATTGGTACTAATTTGGAATTCTCCTTGAGTCCACTGGTTCTATATATTGATTGAGATCAGTTGAATCCGAATGAATGGCTTATTCAAGAAGCAATGAATAATTACGCTTTTGTATTCCAGCGTTTATCTATTAATCTGCCTTGCCTAGATTGAAGTTGTAGATGTGAAATCTCTGATCAATTTCAAGGAGGACGAATTGTGTTGAATAGAGCTCTGCGTTCTATTATTAATCGGCCCTCTGAAATACGCATGCGCATTTGCTGTATATATAATGATACTTGCGGTTAGATTTTAATTGATTGCAGAGGCGTATATTTCACTATGATTAATCCTTGAAGCGCTGTTATTTGCATCGACCGGTGAAAGTGGAAGCGGCCTTATAATTCCATGTAAAATTCCGTTTGGCGATTGCAATTTACGCTTCTGCGTTGACCATATGGAGGAGCAGGGGTACGTATACACCTTATCCATGGTAAGACGGTGCATGTATACCGATGCTGCATAGATATCTATATTATATGCATTTGTTAATAACCTTTGAAGATTCATATACTTGCTGTATGTGTGATTACCGAGGAGGCGGTATTGGCATGTGTCAAATTACAACCTGTGACAGTTATTTATATATATATATATGCCTGGGGTTGCGTAGAGGGTTTGGAATCAGGTGAATGTATATAAATTGTTGTATATGTATCTATAAACCGGTGCGATATGAGTTGGATATAAATCATATGAATCGGATTTAATATGCACTGTGGTGGATTTAATATGCATATATATATGCCTGCGGCCCATATATATAAATCCATTTTAATGTGTTTCTTTTAAGAGTTTTATGAAGAGCGCGTGAGTTAAGTTCAAGCATGGTTTTTAGTCATGAGATTACAACGATTGAAGTAAGCTTTCAAATTTTAAAGTCTACATGCTGGAGTGTGTTGAGGTGCATGTTTTATGTGCATGGTTGTCGAGGATCCTGGTAGGAGTGGCCTGGGAGTGGCCTAGGCTGCATCAGGTGGTATCAGAGCTAGAATGATCAGCTGAAGATGTTTGTTTTTTTTTAGAACTGAAGTGTGTTGAATGGTTTTTAAATCTGATATGCAAACTCCACAAGTGAACAGGATTGCAGAAACAAAGGGAGGACAAGATCATGTAAGATCTTAAGAGGTGAGATTATTTTTCTGATTTGAAATTTATGAATTGAAGTTTATGGTTGCAGAGAAGTGGCAGTGAACCTGAAGAATCCAATAAGGAATTGGATAAAGAGGACAACTGAAGTGTTCTCAAGAGAGAGAAGAAGATTGCAGAAGCCTAGAGGGATCAAAGGTGTTGCTCAGGAGAAGGTTCCAGATAAAGGACTGTGCTTACCAAAAGACTAAGAGCTTAGTGAGGTAAGATTGCAGCTAGGAGGACTGACTGTTGCAGAGGCTTGTTGCAAAGGAGAATCAACAGAGGTTGAAGAAGTTGCAGATAAGAGAAGCCTGGAAGAGCAGGGGAGAATGCTCGAAAGGTTCCAGCAGAGGACCAATGATTACCAAAAGACCAGATCCGGAGGGAAGGATTGGTGAGGTAAGTGGCAGCAAGAGAGCTTGTTGTGGCAGAGGCTTCATGCAACGCATAGGTGAGGAACTCATGGCGAAGGAGATGACTACTGATAGTCATAGCAGAGGTTTAGGAAAAAGCCACGGTAGAGGACATAAGAAAGAGGATGCCAAGGTAAATGGCAAGAAGACAAGTCCAAAGGAAGTTGAAGTGGAAGAATACATTTGTGAACCAGAACAAGGAGAATTTCTGGGAGATAGTGAATATGAAGGCTTGAAGACTGAAACTTCAAGTAAGACCAAAGGGTCATATGATTTTAAATCTGACAATTTGTGGATGTTTGCAGGTGAAAGACAATTAGCTGATGGGATGACTGCAGGAGTTCGAGAAAGAGAGATTGCAGTAATGAAGTTACAATTGCAGGTAATGGAAGAATGGCTGCAAGAGCAGAAAAATCAAAATAGAAAATGGATCTTTCCACTGAAGGGAAAGAGAGTGATTCGGCGACAGTTGCAGAGAAGGTTGAAGCAAATTATGATTGCCTTGTTGAAAAAGGGACTTAGAGTTCTTGCGCCAAAGTTGGAGCTTGAAATTCCCACATGCAGATATATTAAAAGAAAAATGTTGAAGGAAGCAGTCAAGACTGAAAAGTCTCATGGTTTTAAAACTAATGAGTTGCGCATGTTTGCAGGTATAGAACAGGAAGATAAAAAAACTTTAGAGTTTGTGAAAGAGAAGAGAGTTGGAGAGACAGAGGACTTATTGGATGGAGAAACAAGGGAAGAGAATCTTTGGGAATGACAATCATAAAGCTGAAGATGGTAAGAAGGAAGGACTAGCTAACAGTCTCATGGTGAAGGCAAATCAGCATACTGATGTGCTGATTGGGATGGAACAACATACTGAGATACTGGCAGAGGGAAGTAAGGCACTGATGCCTTATGATTTTTGTTTTAACATGTGTTTTGTGAATGCAGGAATTATCGTTGGTGCTGAGAAACATTTGACTCAGCTGAACAGTCAGTTAAAGGAAAAAGAAGTTCTCTGTTCCAGAAAACAAGAGGGGGTGGATGATCGGGTGGCAGTAAGAAATGAGAAAGTCAGAACAGAGACCAGCATAGAAGCAAGAAATCAGCAGCCTAAAAATTTATTGGACAAGGAAATTGAATTAATCAGAAGAATCATGCTGAAAGTGTCTCAGAAAAAGACATCAGCAAAGAAGAGAAGTAGCAGAAGCAGCAAGAGGAAGACAGCAGAAGATTGCAAGAGTGCGGCTAGTGCAGCAAAGAAGCATAAAGTGTGGAGACCTGGAGAAGAACAGACAGAAGCAACGGCAAATGGAAAGTTACAGTACAAGATATGGGATCCAGGCAAACATGGAGCTGAACACATGATTAGGAGATCATGAAAATTTTTCTACCTTGGGAGTATGATGTGGGAGCATCTAGCCAAAAAGGAAATTATTGTAAATAATAGAAATAGGGGTAATGCATTAGTTAATTAGATATTCTCAAATAAAACTAGGAGAGCTTTTAGGCATAAAGGAGTGGATGTGGACCTTTAAGAGATAAGGATAGCTTTTCTATTTTAGAATAGGAAAAAGACAGAATAAAGCTAAAAAGATGCTTTTGCCATATGTATGCATTGCATGAGCTTTATTTAGGATTTTTAGAGCATTCTAAGTTAATAAAATAAGAAGCCTCCAAGGCATTGGGCAGAGAAGTGTGAGGAGTGAGCAAGGTTTCTCCTTGGGAGCCTTCGGGCAGTTTGTAAAAGGGCCATAGATTTACATGTCTGGCCAGGAAGAACAAGTTTGTAAGTAGTCTCTTTTGTTTTTATGTAACCAATGTTTCAAATGTACATATATATTATTGATTGCATGAGAAAGGCGTGGAATTGGTACTAATTTGGAATGCTCCTTGAGTCCACTGGTTCTATATATTGATTGAGATCAGTTGAATATGAATGAATGGCTTATTCAAGAAGCAATGAATAATTACGCTTTTGTATTCCAGTGTTTATCTATTAATCTGCCTTGCCTAGATTGAAGTTGTAGATGTGAAATCTCTGATCGATTTCAAGGAGGATGAATTGTGTCAAACAACGCTCTGCATTCTATTATTAATCGGGCCTCTGAAATACGCATGCGCATTTGCTGTATATATAATGATACTTGCGGTTAGATTTTAATTGATTGCAGAGGTGTATATTTCACTATGATTAATCCTTGAAGCGCTGTTATTTGCATCGACCGGTGAAAGTGGAAGCAACCTTATAATTCCATGTAAAATTCTGTTTGGCGATTGCAATTTACGCTTCTATGTTGATCATATGGAGGAGCAAGGGTACGTATACACCTTATCCATGGTAAGATGGTGCATGTATACCGATGTTGCATAGATATCTATATTATATGCATTTGTTAATAACCTTTGAAGATTCATATACTTGCTTTATGTGTGATTACCGAGGAGGCGGTATTGGCATGTGTCAAATTACAACCCGTGACAGTTATTTATATATACATATATGCCTGGGGTTGCGTAGAGGGTTTGGAATCAGGTGAATGTATATAAATTGTTGTATATGTATCTATAAACCGGTGCGATATGAGTTGGATATAAATCATATGAATCGGATTTAATATGCAATGTGGTGGATTTAATATGCATATATATATGCCTGCGGCCCATATATATAAATCCATTTTAATGTGTTTCTTTTAAGAGTTTTATGAAGAGCGCGTGAGTTAAGTTCAAGCATGGTTTTTTAGTCATGAGATTACAACGATTGAAGTAAGCTTTCAAATTTTAAAGTGTACATGCTCGAGTGTGTTGAGGTGCATGTTTTATGTGCACGGTTGTCGAGGATCCTGGTAGGAGTGGCCTGGGAGTGGCCTGGGCTGCATCATTAAGAATGTGATTATGTGAAAGCAATATTCATTAGGTCTTATAATGGGTTACAAAGTTATATATGTATATTTCCTTTTATGTAGACCTGTATTCATGATTTAGTGCTCTGTTGATTTGTGATGTATACTGTGATGTTACTTCTCTGTTAACTTTTTATTGTGGTTGGTTGAGCTGAGCATTGTTACTATTCTGTTAATTTTTTATTACGGTTGGTTGAGCCATTTACTAAGAATCATTTACTAATAGTAAAGGAATGATTGAATGAAAAATGTACCAACTAAATGCAAATTTACTTTCATTTCTAGATATTCATGAACTTAAATTATATCTAAAACCTTTAAAAGCATCAAACCATGCACACATCATGTAAATTGTGGGCCATGTTTTATAATGAAATTTTATCTAACTTACTTTTGTGCATTCAAAAAACTTTATATTAAAAGTTAACAATCAACTGACATCCATAGTAGCCTTTCTATATATGAATGAAAAATGCACATACCATATTTTATAATGCAATTTTAACTTATAATTGTTTTATACATTTACACTAAACTATAAGATTCATTCAAATGCAAAATGTAGACCTCACATTTTGTAATTTACAATTTTAACAGATTCACTTTAAATAACTTTGACAAAACAAATTTAAATAAAACCTAAAAGTCATCTACTAACATTATAGGAATGATTGAAGGAAAAATGTGCCAACTAAATGCAAATATATAAAATTTTTAAAAGCATCAAACCATGAATGCATCATCCAAATTGTAGGGCATGTTTTATAATGCAATTTTATCTAACTTATGTTTGTGCATTCAAACAAATTTATATTAAAATTTAGCTGCCAACCAACATCCATAGTACCCTTTCTATACATGAATGCAAAAGGTACATAGTATATTTTACAATGCAATTTTATGTTATCATTGTTTTAGAAATCTACACCGAATTATAAGATTCATTCAAATGAAAAATGTAGACCTCACATTTTTTAATTTACAATTTTAATAGACTCATTTTAAATAACTTGAAAAATAACCTTTAAATAAAATCTAAGAATCATCTACTAACATTATAAGAATGACTGAATGCAAAATGTACCAACTAAATACAAATTTACTTTCATTGCTACATATTCATGAACTTAAATATGTAAAACCAAGTTTTAAGCATCAACCCATACATCATGCAAATTGTACCAAGCAAAATGTACATAAACTCTAAAATTAGCATGTATTAAATCATAATAAAGATTTCAAGATTTAAAATATGTCCAAAATTTATATCATGATAAAAGTAAATATAGCATTTAAGCATTGTCAAATAAAAAGATGCATCAATTTATGGAGTCTCGCTGAAATATATGATCTATCAACCTCGTCGTGCTCTCATCTGATCATGGGTGCCCTGCACAACATGTGGAATTGCATATATATATATATATATATATATATATATATATAATATTATGCAATTTAAAATTAAATTGTAATGTTTTAAAATTAAATGAGAATGTAATCATCAAAACAAAATTATAAAAAGTTTCAAATTCCATGCAATACCTCATGACGTTCCCCCTCCATTGTGCCCTTGTGGTGGTCACCATGTGTTGCACCCTCCTGGATGCCCTATACAATACGTGTACATGTATATATTAAAAAATTAAAATTGCACATGAAAATGCATAAACTCACAATATTAAAAAAGAAAAGTACATGACTTTTTAAAATTGTTTAGATGATCATATCCCCATTGTTGACTCCATGGCTAAAGCCCCTAGAGAACGGAAATCGTTTCCACAAACATAAAATTCCGAAACTTTAAAACTATAAAATAAACATATCCCATTTTTTAATGAAACTTCCACTTCAATTTATAACAAAACCTAAGTGAAATACTCAATACTTGTGGCACGTCTCCTAATAGGGAGGAAGAGGGTGGCACTATGTCCAAAATATCATTCAGAATCAGAATCTATTAACATTTAATAATATGTACATAATTATTTCTTTTAAAAATATGTCCTCACAATATATCGATATAATAAAAGTATAACAATAATTATATCAACATTAACTCTTAAAAAAAAATAACATCTCTCAAAATATCTTCATTGGAACCTAAACCTGGGACCGTGAAATTATCAAAAATTTTGTTCAACAAATGAGTTAACTAAAAATGGTGAACATATGGTACATTTGTGGTAGATTATATATGAAAAAAATAACAAAATGTATGTGAATCAAAATTAACACATACACTACAAATTACATTAAAATATCCACCTTAACCATTAGCACATACCAATCCCACACCCTCTTCTTCCTGAACAATTAGGTCTTGCCAACCATTACAACAAGCCTTTACATATGCTCTAACCTCCTCAGTATTCATATTATCTATCTCCTCAATTTTTTTATATACAAAATTAGCACATGCATTAGCTTGCTCTTTGCCAATTTAGGCAGATATCAATTCGGTCAATGCACTCTGTATGTTTTCTATAATGGCATCCCTTTCTGCTCGACCAATTTGAGAAGTGGCATCCATCTCTGACCGCAAATTTAGAAGGCAAGGAGGTTGGCATTCCAAAGGTGGTTGAGGGTGTGGTAATTCAGTATCACATAATGAACCCTTATGATCATATAACTGACCCCTTCCAGTACCATAATATTCAGATGGAAGGTCATTATCATCGGGTTTCATACCCAAAAATAATTATTCATAAAATAATTTTGCAAAATAAATTGGAACATCATCATTCCATGGAAGCTTTCCATACGCTGCAAGGAACCTATCATAGAAATGGCTATCTATATTAGGGTGCTTGAAATATTTCACCTTGAGCATCTTTCTTTTCGACCCTTCTTTGAAATTAAATATAGGTTTTGCATTTTATTTTGTAACCCTTTTACTCACCTCAACCCATTTATCGGGACCCATCACTACTTCCTTTCTATGCCTCATCATATCTATAAATGAATATGTGGTTGGCCCAATCTTCTCATAAATATCAAGAAATGAGCTTAGAGAGTGCACAACTATTTCTAAGTTTCCTTGACTCTCTGAAGGGAGTTCCAAACTCCCAATATCTTTCCTCAATTTTGAATAACGAGTTTTTCACCTTTGTAATGTACATTGTTGGAGGTTTGTCTCCGAAGGAAGCTAATCAGGAATATCAGATGGATATGTTGTAGTTGTTGTATGTCCTTCTTCTTAAACTGTCTGGCTTCGCTTACGTCTACATGGACCAAAATTTTCACCCTGTGGATAAATATATAAAATTACATAAATATAAAAATATTTGAACAAATATATTCATACATGTATGCAAGGTAGACCTGTACATGCATATGTACATACAATTCATTTACATGTACAAATTTGCATTAACATAAATTTTTTTATATAATTTCCCAAAATGATGTTGACCACCCTGAGATTGATGACCACCCAGAGAATGTTGACCACTGTCACATGACAACATAGTGAGTGAAGCATCTAAAAAAAATAGAAAATCAATTCAATATATATGTGTACATACATATGATTCTACTTATTTATCATTTAAGTAAATTCACACACACACACACACACACACACACACACACACATATACCACGATGTGAATGATGGACCTCCCCTGATTCATTTGATATTCTCTTTGATCCATGACCTCGACCTCCCCCTCTAGTAGATGCATGAGACTCTATTGATGTTCACCTCGAAGAATCATGTGGCAAATGATCATCCACGATATATATATATATATATATATATATATATATATATATATATATATATATATATATATATATATATATATATATATATATATATATATATGTATGTATATATATATATATATATATCTGTATATATATGTATATATATATATATATATATGTGTGTGTATGATATATATATATATATATATGTGTATGTATATATATATATATATATATATATATATATATATATGTATATATATGTATATCTGTATATATATGTATATATATATATATATGTGTATGTATATATATATATCTATATATATATATATATATATATATATATGTATATATATATATATATATATATATATATATATATATATATATATATATATATATATATGTATGTATGTATGTATGTATGCATGATATTTAAAAGGTCACCTCATGCATTTACAATTCTTTTTAAAATTTCTATTTAGAAAGATCAAGAATTCAGAAAATTAATGTAACAATCTGAAACTCTTCATTTAAAATATACTCAAGACTAAAAACACAAATGTTGAAGTAGGCACAATTTAAAAATTAAATGATGCAGGAGCATCCAACTAAGGGCACTATGACCGGGTGTTGGTCTTAGCTAAGGAGGAGAGGTCATCAACAATTTGAATTTCATTTGTGTTTGTTAATTAAAGATAGTATTAGGAGCCTATTTTATGTTTTGTTTTGTCTATTAATGAGTAGTTAAGGATAGTACAGTTAGGGATAGTACAATTAGGTAGAAGCAGTTGTAGACACCTGGTTGTCTAGTCCCTTGTGTAGTTTAACTTTCTAGTTGTTTACTTAAAAAAAGACAACAAAGTGACAGGAAAGAAAATATTATCATTGTATTTTACAGAATGAAAGAATCAAATACCAAGATAGTTGATAACTATATAACTAAACAAGCAACTGCCAACAGTTTGCTTAAATGTATCGCAAGGAATTATAAAACAATTGTACACAGCATGGATAGGATTTGTCCTTTTCGAAACAGAGAATAGTAATATGAAATAGAGATATTTTCTTTTCATTCTATTTTCTTGAATCAATTTGAATTGACTACTATATCTCATATAATCTAATTTTTTTTGCATGAAATATTAGAACAAACAGACAATTTGTCAAACTCCTTCTTGAACAGGAGCAAGTTCCTGAACATAAAATCAAGCAGAAGCATAACTAAAGCTGAGACATAGATATACAAAATGAAGACAATAACATAGTTCTTGAGCATGCTAACGAGGCTATAGAGGCACGAAGATACACTACAGTAAGGCATTATCAAAAAATATAGTTCCAACATCGAGTATAAACAAGAGGTAACCCTATGCACGATAGCACCAAATTTCTTTTCATTAATCTTTCACAAATATTGTTACAGTCCACATTGTGGTTTCAAACACGTGAATACAAGTCTACAGCCAATAGCTTCGAAGGAAAGGAAACCCTCCTTCAAAAACAAAGTAATAGGACGAGGGTTAGGGTTTCAAACCATTAAACAAAGTTCTTTATAGCCCATGGCCGAATCCACATTATACGGTCAACGAAAAAAAAAATTAGATTTGTTCGCAGTCGAATGAATTGCAACTGAACAAGTCGAGCACAATAGAAACACAACCAGAATCCCTTCGACCAAACAGAGAAAACAAGGAAAGATCCTACTGGGTCTATCTGAAGATGAATCTGAGGGTTACGCTAACTGAAGACCAGAGACCTGCAAGAGAAACACGACAAGGTGTTAGCAACAAGGGTTTGAGAACGAGACAACAAGTGTAAAGACTGTTAGAAAAGGAGTGTGAGTGCTGGATGAACTCACCCTCTCGACAACAAAGCTGGGCAAGAAGAATTACCATTGACCGCAGCCATCACTAAACCAAAACCCTGCTAGCAAGGAGCCGAGACCATTAGCACAAAGAAAAATTGAGAACATAACTTGTAGCAGAGAGAGATATCTTACCTTGCCAGGGGAAACAGTCACAGATGGAAGGGTCCCATTGAGGCCGCATCCTGAGCACAAGCATACACAAATTCAACAACAAATTATGTAGTCATTCAAGTAGCAGAGGAACTGTAAATGAAGTTAAAGGGTCGAACAAGCAACCAGAAAGAAACAATGAACAACGAGCCATCCAAGAGACAGGAGAACCTCATACAATTCGACCAAAGACGAGCAGAACCAAGCCAGTAAGGCGAAGACCAAGGAGAAACAATATTATTGCATGACTGTAACTTACCAATAGAATCCATAGTCGACGCAGGAAAACATAGTTGCAGAACAGTGCCAAACCCTCACGGAGTCGCGAAGCTCACAAACAACAACGAAAAGTGGAAAATGATTAGGAGAACCCAATACCCTAGGGTTTAGCCAAACATGGGACAAAAGCCCGAGGTCTAGACACTTGTCCTCCCGGCATACCAAAACATTAAAACAATAATCAATTTCCAACCTAAATATCTACGCTAAACACTGATTAACAACATAATTATTTATAACTCATTGTAATCGACAGTTGCTCGATTAATGTGTGATTAGTGATTATTCGTAAGCCAAACATATATTGTTAATCAACACCGGATGGACATTAATAAATATTGTACAACATATTGTGGGTTGGTCCCATCATTAAATATAAAATTTCCTAAAAAATGTCAAGTTCACCAAGTTGTTCTTACATAGTGGGGTCACACTCGGTATAGAATTGAAGAAAACACATGGTCATTAAAAATGACACATTTATAACTAAAAAACGCACGCATATCAAAGGTATCTCCTTAACACTAATTCATCTTTCACACAAAAATCTTGAATTGACATTGCCGCATACAATAGATCACTAGGCATCCTATTAAAATTTGCACAATGTCTTATGTTAAATGATTGAAATCGACTAACAATAATTTTTGCTTCTCCATGCAGTTGTTTTAAACTCTCTTTTTTAACTCGATACACACCTTTCATCCTGTTGCACAAAAGTTTAGAATTGGTGAACACTGAAATTCCATTGGATCCATACTCCCTAGTTGTTCTTAAGCCTTCTATCAATGTAATATAATATGCTTCATTGTTTTTTTTTTTATTTTAAGTACATTCTTTTTCCTTCTGAGGATTTTGTTCATCACAATATTACATAGAACATAATTAATGATTGTTTTCCCTGGATTGGGATAACAAGAAACTTCTATGCATAATGTCCATTTTTCAACCATGTTTAATAGGTTTTCTGATCCTTGTAAAAACCAAATTCAATAAAATTAATTTAATATCTTTATACAGGTATTGTTAGGTTGTACAAAAGATCACTACTTATAAACATATTTCGGAAACCTAGGTAGCAAGAAAGGTTATTTTACTTGGTTGGATGGTTGCATAATTGCAAGAAGAAAACAACTAAGGATCTCTAATTCGTCTCGACTTCAAATCTCTAATTCATTTAACTTAGCTTCAAATCAAATGAAGGTTGAAAGTATTTACTAATTTATTTGTATGTTCATTCCACAGATAAAAATCTTTCTAATTCAACTTAGCTTCAAATCACCCAAGTTTGAAAGTATTTCTTAATCAATTTTTATTTTCATTCTTGGAAATTTAGCACTTATTCTTCCTTGTTATAAAATTTATTTGTTAAAGCTATATTACATATTTATTTATATTCCATGCATGGTTATATTTATATTCTTCTTTAGAAACTATTGTTAACAAAGGAAAAAAAATAAAATGTAAAATGATAGAGCAATTTTATTCTAGTAAATTTAAAACTTATATTACCTTATTATAAAATTTTATTACTAAAACTATAATACATGTTTATTTATATCACCTAAATGGGTTTATTTATATATTCCTCTTTCAAAATATAGTTAAAAAAGAGGAAAAGAATTAAAATGAGAAATGATAGACCCAACTTTATTCTAGTTAATTTAATATCTATGTCACCTTCTTAAAATTAAAACACTAGATTAAAATTGAAACACAAAAAATAGATGACAGAGAAATTCCAACACTCTAACTAACTTCAATCTCATGCACCCAAAAAAATAGAAATAAAAAAGATGTATCTCAAAAGGAAACTACTACTTGAAATGAGAAAGTACAAGAACTTTCAATTATGTGTATTTTGCCTCATCTTAGGAAGCTAATAAGATCCATGTTCCAAGCAAATAGGGAAGCAAAGTGAATTAAATATAATGAAAAAGGAAACACAATTGAACATATAACAACAAAAAAAAGGAAAGTATGTTACCAAGAAGCATCAATGTTGTTCTACGAGATAAATCAAGGTAGAACAAGTCAACCCAATAACATTAAAATTAAAACAACAAAAACAGATGAAAAATCAATGACAACACTCTAGTTATCAACTCAATAATATTAAAATTAAGACACCAAAAATAGATGACAAAGCAATTCCAACACTCTAATTAGCTTCAATCTTATGTGCCCAACAAAATAGAAATGAAAAGGATGTCTCTCAAAAAGAAACTTCTACTTGAAAAGAGAAAGTCCAAGAACCTTCATTTAAGTGTATTTTTCCTCATCTTAGGAGGCTAATAAGACCCATGTTCCAAGAAAATAAGGAAGAAAAGTGAAATACACATAATTAAAAAGGAAACATAAATTAACATATAACAACAAAAGCAAGTAAAATATGTTACCAAGAAGCATCAATGTTGTTTTACGAGATAAATCAAGGTAGAACAGGTCAGCCAAATAACATTAAAATTAAAACACCAAAAATATATGACAAAGGAATGCCAACACTCTAATTAGCTACACAATAACATTAAAATTAAAACACCAAAAAATGATGACAAAGCAATGCCAACACTCTAATTAGCTTCTTTCGCATGCACCCAACAAAATAGAAATGGAAACGATATATCTCAAAAATAAACAATTACTTCAAAAGAGAAAGTAAAAGAACCTTCAATTAAGTGTATTTTTCCTCATCTTAGCAAGCTAATAAGAACCATGTCCCAAGAAAATAGGGAAGAAAATTGGAATACACATAATGAAAAATGAAACATAAATGAACATATAACAACAAAAGCAAGGAATGTATGTTACCAAGAAGAATCAAGGTTTTTCTACGAGATAAATCAAGGTAAAACAAGCCAACCCAATACCATTAAAATTAAAACACCAAAAATAGATGACAAAGCAATGCCAACACTCTGATTAGCTTCAATCTCATGTACCCAACAAAATAGAAATCGAAAAGGTGTATCTCAAAAATAAACTACTACTTGAAAAGAGAAAGTATAAGAACCTTTAATTAAGTGTATTTTGTCTCATCTTAGGAAGCTAATAAGACCCATGTTCCAAGAAAATAGGGAAGCAAAGTGAAATATACATAATGAAAAAGAAACATAAATGAACATATAACAACAAAAACAAGGAAAGTATGTTACCAAGAAGCATCAAGGTTGTTCTATGAGATAAATCAAGGTAGAACAATTCAACCCAATAACACTAAAATTAAAACACCAAAAATAGATTGGAAAGAAATTCAAACACTTTAATTAGCAACCCAATAAGATTAAATTAAAACACCTAAAATTGATGACAAAGCAATGCCAACACTATAATTAGCATCAATTGCATGTAGCCAACAAAATAGAAATGAAAAAGATGTATGTCAAAAAGAAACTACTACTTGAAAATAACAAGTACACGAACATTCAATTCAAAGTATTCTCCCTCATCTCAGGAAGCTAATAAGACTCATGTTCAATGCAAATATCAAAGAAAAGTGAATTACAAATAATTAAAAAGGAAATATTACGATCATATAAAAACAAAAGTAAGAAAAGTATGTTACCAAGAAGCATCAACATTGTTCTATGAGATAAATCAAGGTAGAACAAGTTAACACAATAAAATTAAAATTAAAACACCAAAAATAGATGAAAAATCAATGACAACACTTTAATTAGAAAGCCAATAATATTAAAACTAAAACACCAAAAATAGATGACAAAGCAATTCCAACACTCTAATTAGCTTCAATATCATGCACCCAACAAAAGAGAAATGAAAAAGATGTATCTCAAAAAGAAACTACTACTTGAAAATACAAAGTACAAGATCCCTCAATTAAATGTATTTTGCCTCATATTAGGAAGCTAATAAGACCCATGTTCCATGAAAATAGGGAAGCAAAGTGAATTACACATAATGAAAAAGGAAACATAAATTAACATATAACTATAGAAGTAATGAAAATATGTTACCAAGAAGCATCAAGTTTGTTCAATAGCCATGATATAGTCATTTTTTTCATTGGCATCCTCTTTATTTATTAAAAATTTCATTTTGTCCATTATAATGGTATGTGGTGAGAATATGGGGATATGGTACTAGCATTAATGATAGGTGCATCATTTCCAGTTCTTTGGCACTGCATCATATGCTCATATTCTTGGGGTAGAACATTTTGGTCGAGTAGGGGCTCTTGAAAATCGTAGGGCCTCCTTTGGAGCATTTTGGTGCATTTGGACCACAGTTCTATGAGATAAATCAAGGTAGAACAAGTCAACCAAATAACATTAAAATTAAAACATAAAAAATAGATGACAAAGAAATGCCAACGCTTCAATTAGAAACCCAATAAAATTAAAATTAAAACACCAAAAATAGATGACAAAGAGAACCAACACTCTAACTATCTTCAATCTCATGCACCTAACAAAATAGAAATGAAAAACATGTATCTCAAAGATAAAATACTACTTGAAAAGAGAAAGTACAAGAACCTTCAACTAAGTATATTATGTATCATCTTAGGAAGCTAATAAGACCCAAATTCCAAGAAAATAGGTAAGGAAAGTTAATTACACATAATGAAAAAGGAAAAATAAAT
This sequence comes from Pinus tabuliformis, assembly GCA_031772625.1. Classification (NCBI taxonomy): domain Eukaryota; kingdom Viridiplantae; phylum Streptophyta; class Pinopsida; order Pinales; family Pinaceae; genus Pinus; species Pinus tabuliformis. The sequence continues at coordinate 134,073,776 of CM062805.1, forward strand.
GAACATATAACAACATAAGCAAAGAAAGTATGTTACCAAGAAGCATCAAGGTTGTTATACAAGATAAATCAAGGTAGAACAAGTAAACCCAATAACATTAAAATGAAAACACAAAAAATGGATGACAAAACAATGCCAACACTCTAACTAACAACCCAATAATATTAAAATTAAAACACCAAAAATAGATGACAAAGCAACACAAACACTCTAATTAGCTTCAATCTCATGCACTCAAAAAAATAGAAATCAAAAAGATGTATCTAAAAAAGAAACTACTACTTGAAAGGAGCAAGTACAAGAACCTTCAATTAAGTGTATTTTGCCTCATCTTAGGAAGCTAACAAGACCCATGTTCCAAGCAAATAGGGAAGCAAAGTGAATTACACATAATTGAAAGGAAACATAAATGAACATACAGCAACAGAAGCAAATGAAAGTATGTTACCAAGAAGCATCAAGGTTGTTCTACGAGATAAATCAAGGTAGAACAAGTCAACCCAATAACATTAAAGTCAAAACACCAAAAATAGATGACAAAGCAATGCCAACACTCTAATTAGCTTCAATCTCACGAACCCAAGAAAATAGAAATGAAAAAGATGTATCTCAAGAAGAAACTACTACTTGAAAAGAGCAAGCACAAGAACCTTCAATTAAATGTATTTTGTTTCATCTTAGGAATCTAATAAGACTCATGTTCCAAGAAAATAGGGAAGAAAAGTGAATTAAACATAATGGAAAATGAAACATAAATGTAGATATAACAGCAAAAGCAAGGAAAGTATGTTAGCAAGAAGCATCAAGGTTGTTCTATGTGATAAATCAAGGTAGAACAATTCAACTCCATAATATTAAAATTAAAACAACAAAAATAGATGACAAAGCAATGCCAACACTCTAATTAGCTTCATTTTCATGCACCCAAGAAAATAGAAATGAAAACAATGTATCTAAAAATTAAACTACTACTTGAAAAGAGAAAGTAAAAGAACCTTCAATTAAGTGTATTCTTCCTCATCTTAGGAAGCTAATAAGACCTGTGTTCCAACCAATTAGGGAAGAAAAGTAAATCACACTTAATGAAAAACGAAACATAAATAAACATATAAGAACAAAAGAAAGGAAAATATGTTACCAAGAAGCAACAGGGTTTCTCTACGAGAGAAATCAAGGTAGAACGGGTCAACGAAATAACATTAAAATTAATATATTAAATATATATGAAAAAGTAGTGCCAACACTCTAATTAGCAAATCAATAATATTAAAATGAAAAGACTAGAAATAGATGACAAGGTAATGCTAACACTCTAATTAGATGCAATCTCATGCACTCAACAAAATATAAATGAAAAATATGTATCTAAAATGATATTAAATTTGAATTTTGGAGACAATATTTTGAGAAGTCTGGAGACAAAAGAAATCATTTGTACAAAGTTGTCCAAAAAAAAAAATTACACTTCATCTTACAGGTAGAATTAGAAAATAGCTAACTGATATCGTTTGGAGTTTAAAGGAAAAATAAGGGTGAAAACATTTGTCTTTGTTTATTCCTAAATAAACACTAAAACTGTTTCAACCTTAACAAAATTATCGACAAGAAGTAAGTCTAAAACTTTGCATGGATTTTTTCCCAACCAAACTTCACTGTGATTTATTTAACCCAATGATGTCCCTCTTCACACTCCTTTGACTCACATTTATGATCGGTTTAACTCAATAATGTCAATTTTCATAGGTCAGGTGGGTTGAGTTCACTGTTCACCATGTTCTTTCCCTCAGTTTCATTGAGTTCACTGTTTACTATTTTTCTTTCCCATGTTAGGTTGAGTTCATTGTTTTTTACCCATATTAGTTAGTTTGTGTTTAAAGGGTCAAATTTCATGGAGGAATAATTTACTCACAACAACCCCTTTGTTTAAATCTTAGCTTGAACTATTTCAAACTATACAAAGAGTTTGAAATAGTTCAATTCTCTAAGAGTAACTTCTATTTTCAACTTCTCTAATAAAATGTAAGACAAAAAATATGCACTTAAGAAGATTTATAAATAATGTTGTATACATTCAGATGTGAAGATATATGGTTGATTCTAATATCATATTTCATATTATATATTTCAACATATATAACGTCCATAAATTTGTGGTCAATGTCAGTTTTCCTTCAATTTTTATTGAATATTATCAGATTATGGTTTGACAGTGAATTCACGAATCAGATACATTAGAAAATATATGGCTCAATTTTAAATTAGATTTCATGGCATATATTTCTACAAAGACAACATTTAGAAATTTGTTATTAATTCCTTTTGGTCTTCAAAATTTTCCACAGATAATCAGTATATCATATTCCATAATCACATTATAAGTTGTTATAATTGTTTATCATAGAGACCAAATATATATTTTGTAAAATTTACTAACAGTAGCAACCTGGCATCTAACAAAATTAACGAGAGGAAGTGGCTATAAAACTTGTTTTTCTTTAAAACTTTGTGTTAAGGGTAGGCCAAATGGTTCAAAGGAGCCTTGGGCTACTTACCTGGTCTAGACCAGGAGGCTGGATGAGGAGGTTAGACAAGGAGGCTGAGAATCTTCTAGCGATGAGTGCAACCAACCAAAATTCCTTTAGCACCACACTCTAAGAAAACAAAAAAAATTATAAAAAATTCTTGTAAAAAAATTAAATTACATATGAACCTCACAATGCCGAGGTTCATCTCAGCTCGAACCAACCATAATCACAACATAGAGCAGTAAAAATGCTTGTGTCAACCAACCACAATCACAATACAGAGCAGTAACAACACTCGGCTCAACAGACCACATTTAGAAATTAACAAAGAAAGAAACTTTGCAGCAAGGTTTGGCCTGTCATATATATAAAAGTTTTTTCAGCCGAATAAATGATTCATCCAAACTATTTGTTTAGACAAAATATTTTTTTTGCTGATTTATTCAACTCCCATAATGGCCAACATTATTCTAAACAACCAAAAGTTCAACTGAAAGTTAGTATAATAGTTTGGGAGATTAAATTTAGAAAATTCCACTGAAAAAAGTTTTGTTCGGCCAAAAAAGTATAACCCAACTTCACATTTTCACTCTTCTCCTATTCATTCTTTCACCTACTCAGTTCTGTTGGGGATTATAAGACACATTTGTTTGATGTTTGGTCCCATGTTGGCGAAGATATTTTTCAAACTCATTTGGTGTATTATTTTCCATTATCAGTGCGAATAGAGCTAATATGAGATTATGCATCATTTTCAATCCATGCATGAAAGTTCTTAAACTTTTTAAAAAATCAGATTTGTTCTTCAATAAATAAACCTAACACATTCTGGTGTAGTCATCAATAAATGTCCGCATATATTTATTTCCATTTGCAGAAGGAATAAGCATTGCGACACATAAGTCTGAATGAATAAGTTCAAGTTTTCTATGTGCTCTAGAATTTGAATCATGAAAAGACTGTTTTTTGTGCTTTCCTAAGATACAAGCATCACAATGCTTAAGTTTCCTAGGAATTGTAGGAAAACCAGTAACACCATTTTTCTTCAACATATGAAGGTTTTTATAATTCGTGTTCAAATATATCATGCCATAAAATACTTGATGGAAATGTACTTTCATAAAGAGAATTTCATGAGAAGTTTTGTGCATGAGCAGAGGTTCCCTACAGCTTTAGAAATCTTTCTTTTTTTATCCCCAACATGGAAAGTGAACGGTCTAATGCTTTTTTTACCTTGAATATTCCATAAAATATATGAATGGAGTGTCCTTTCTGGCGGATGTGGAACAAAGACAACAAGTTTATCCTAAACACCGGGAGATATAAAAAAACATGCAAATAAATTGTGGAAGACTAGGTAGTTTGAGCCTGATCGTGCCAATCCCTGATAGCTTCAGTTTTGACTTGTCTGGAAAGTATACTACTCCATCAACATTTTCGATAAATTCTTCAAAATAATATCTCCTAAAATACACGTGGAAAGTTTCTTCTGAATCATGTAACCACTCATATTTCCAAGAAGCAAGTGAAACATTAAACAAATCTTCAATTACTCCACAATGTGCCACAACGTAGTGAGCGGATTCGAGTGCTTTACCTTTCCCTTTATCATTGGTTTTACCTTTTCCTTCATTTATTTCATGCTCAATTCTGTCCCAAGAAAAATTACATGTGGATGCATCATGTCCATCCCTATTGCATCATATGCAATGAAGATCAAACTTTTATCCTTGAAACTGCCTGCGCACCTACCTCTAAAATTCCTTCTTCTTCTTCCTCTTCAGCCACCTCTTTCTCTAGAATAATCTTGTGCATGATTCTTCTCTCTATGTTAAAGAAACACAACTTATTTAGAATACCGAGGAGTTGTCTTCTTCCAAAATCCTTCTCTCTCTCAACAAAGTTCTTCTCAAGGGAGTCAAAGGTAATCTCCTTGAGGTTTCCACTTGCTTGCAATGACTCAAGATAATTTGAATAAGTGGGATATAGTGCCTTAACATAAGCTATTAGAGGAATGTATATTTCAACACCAACGATTTGTATCGCATGCATACTGGATCTTACTTCTAATGCTAAAGCAAGAGGGTCATCATTTTTAAATTCAAGACTGGGCAATTTAATCATCAGTTGGAAAACTTCAAGTTCATAGTGTGAGTCATACGATTCCTCCAACTTCTTTAAGGCTGCAAAAGAATTTGAAAATGGTAAAATATGGCAACTCACCTATTCATTTACAAATTTTGCAATTAAGGCATAGGCCTTTCTATTCTTATTTTCCCAAATGGTAATATCCTTATATCAAGTGGGCTTTGCAGGTTCATTGTCTCCTTCTCTTTCAAAAAATCATCTCCACAACTCATTGAAAATGAGAGTCTGTTTTATCTTCCTTGACCATTCTGGATAGTTCTCTTTTGTAGAGAGAACTACACCAACAATTGATATCAGTGAATGCATTTTAAAATCCATGTACTGTGTAAAAATTGTACTTCTGGTGTGTAAATATATATATATATATATATATATATATATATATATATATATATATGGGGGAGGGTTATATGGGGAAGGTGGGGAATTTGGATTATCGGGGAGGGGGTAAATGGGGAGGTGTTAAATGAAATGGTGGAGGGGCAAAGGTATATTATAATGTGGGTCTGTGGAGGAGTTTTCGTATGGCAGTTTGGGGAGGACCCATGGTATAGGAGAAACTGGTATGTGGGAGAACTAATGTATGCGAGAAATGGATGTGTAAAGGATCAAAAGTGATGCCGCAACACATTATTACCACAGTATGAGAGCCACAATGTGTGGTATGATATATAACCGAGAGGGAGATATTAATCGTAGGGAGATGCGAACCAAAGGGAGTATTATGTATGATAACTAGGAGGTAAATAACTCTGCGATGAGTAATACAACCAAGTGATGCCAAGGATGGTATGACTAGTGTGGTATAGCAGGGGTAGGTGGTGTGATGCTGCAACAGGGAGGAGAGAAGTACAACCAGTATGGGTGGTATAATATCAAACATAGTCACTGTGATGCCATTCAACGCAACACAATAATTCCAACACAGTCACACCAACACAAAGTGTAATGAAATATATAGTTTTCAAATGAATACATACCATTCACTCCACCACAACACCTTCGGAAGCACACCTCTGGCCACAGCACCACGCTTCCCACTCTATCCTCCGTCCTCTTCTCAACGCAGAGAATGGATCAAATTTTGATATTTGTTCTTCAATAAATAAACTTCGAGAATGAGCCACGAATCATTAGAGAAGTGTACATAGTCGGAAATTTACTTTTGCACAGATAATTTAGGGCATTCATCCAATGCAATGCACTAACATTGTATGCATTCAATGTAGTGTTCGAATTCACTACAATGGATAACTCAAAACCATAAGAGGCAAAGAGCATGAACCAATTTTGCCTCAACAAACTTGTAGGAGACAACACACAAAACTCTAAATGGGAGTATTAAACTAGCATAATAAAAGAGTTATAATTCTAAACTGGGAAACAGTGCTCTAATAATATGTCAGGCCAGGAGGTGGCTTCTCAAAATGAATTTTTATTTTACATTAATGTTTATCATAGATATATACATAGATAGGGAGACTCTTGTGCTTCATCTCCTACTATCTCTTCATATTCAAATTCTCCTTATTTTCTATTTACACTATTTTACATGGATGTACCTAATTTCAATTATTAGGTGTCAACAATAATAAAATGCAATTTTTTATAAGTTAAGATCAATTTTACCTCATAAAATAAAATAATGATTTTGTAACCATATTTAATTTTAACTAATAAGCATATAAAAACTTTGATACTTACAATAAGCTTGCAACATAACAATATTTTTAACATGGATATTCACACCCACTTTACTTTAGATATCATTAACTTGTAAATAGGATTTTACTACAATACCATGGGCTAATGTTGTGGCTCATCAATACAAGATGCCCAAAAACCATTTCTCATTTCACAATAAAAATATTTTATAAATATTTTATTTGAATTTAGTTTTAGAACATTTTATTAATTAAATTTAAATAAAAAAGATTATAATTACTTTTAATCTATATCTAAACCCCCTATCACATTAAAATATTTAAGATATAAATAGTAGCTAGAAATTAAGATCTATTTTACCATATAAGTTAAAATAATAATTTTGTAACCATATTTAAATTCCATTAATGAGAACATGAAAGCTTAATACCTATAGTATAACAAGATATTTAACCATGGATATTCACCCCCACTTTACCATAGATATTAGTAAGTTGTGAATGGGATTTATTACAATACCATGGCTTGTCAATTCCTCATGCCCAAAAACCATATCTCAGTTCATAATCAAAATATTTTATAAATATATTTTTTAAAAGTTAATTTTCTTACACTTTTGCATAGACCACTCGCGAGTATGGAAGAGATGTTATAATTTCATGTTATGTGACAAACATTTTGACTCGGTCAAATTACATTAATTTTTTTTAAATATTAATTAAAACATTTTGACTCAATGAAATTACATAAAAGTAGAAATTAAATTCAATATATATATATATATATATATATATATATATATATATATATATATATATTAATCATTAATAATTAATAATTAAACCAAACTAAACTCATCTTACCTATGGAAAAAAGAGGTTTTCACCTCGAGATATTTGATCCCTCTCAGCATTTGATAGAACCAGAGTTAAGATAGATATAGGTTGGTTTAATACTTACTAGCATTAATGTAATAGGAGTGAACTTCTTATACGCTACATTTGGTTTCTTAACTTACCACAATTGAAAGACCACTAATAATTCTAGAAAAACATAATTTGGCTAAGTTCTTTATTAGAAAGAAGGGTAAATCATATCCCTGGATGGGGTGACTAACATGGATAAGGTGGGGGTAGGTTTCTACTACCCCACCTGACTAATAGGTTGGAATACATGGAACCATGCCCTTGATAAGTATAATCAAACAAATTAGTGTCATAAAGCCCCTCACATATGAACCCATACAAGGATGACATGGAATGATAAGATACAAATTTGCGTATGTGATAGTGAAGGTGGCCATAATGAGATGCATGGATGGTGTATTACATCTATGAGGATCAAAAACCCATAATGTTGGGCAGGATGCTCGTTTAACAATTTGAGAGCTATCGACAAAGGCCCAACATGAAGATATTAATGGAAAGGGGGAAAGCAATGAGGCAAGAGATTACAGAGATTTGAGGTTTCACAATCAGCAGGATGCAAACCCATGGGAGATTTGTTTCTCTCCATGGCAAGGGTCTATAATTTTTGGGCCTCTGAACATTAGTAGGTAGGTGGATAGTATAAAACTCCATTTCATAGGCTTGAAGAGTATTGTGCTAAGTCGTAAATAAAAAAGGGTAGAATTCATTCTATTTTTTATTGTGTGTTTCAATCAATAGAGGTCGAAAGCTCATGATATTCATCTAGGTAGCAGTTGTCAATCTTCCTAATACCTTTCTAATGGATATGCTTACTAATTGCTTAATTTATCAGTAATTATGGGATTTTCTCCTTCCATGCTTTGGACATTGTTGGAGTTTGTGAATTCTCAATTCTATAAATTTTCTTTATTGGTGGTATAAAATCTAGGGGCCAAACCGTCTAGGCTTGGAAAGGCTCCTAAACCACATTTTCTAGTGTGGTTTGAAGTGGGAATGTAGTTGCAAGTTCATACCTTCAAGATCAAGTTATCTTAGTTAGATAGGAAGTGGGGGTGGTTGGATGTTTGTGGCAACCAAAGCGTGAGTAGTAGGTGGACTTCTATAGTGGATTGATAAGGTTTTTATCAATTTCATCAGAATATATGGTGGTTAAACCCTTCGGTAATTTTCCAATTAGTTTTTAGCTGGACCAATGAGAAGTGGCTTAGAGTGAGAAAACCCATATGTATCTCGTGCAATGTATCTCCTACACCATAGTCAACATATTCTTTGGGCACCATGCCAAGGCATAGAGGTCATGTGAGGAGATGGGAAGCCTAGTACGAGGTGCGAGCATGTGGAGGGAATACTCACTTACATCAGCGTATAAAAGGATTTGCAATGTGATATAGGGAGAAAATATCGATTCATGTACAACGGGAGTTTGACTAGTTTGAAGGAGAGGCTTCTTCCCTTAAAGCCTCTTTATCATATTTTGAAGTGATGGAATATTGGATAGGATGGATATATGACATCAAAAACACTCAAGGAAGAGATAAACAATATGTGGAGATAGTAGATTTGTTTTGGCAAATGAAGTTCATGTTGGGACATATTCTATTATATCACTAGTAGTTTATAATGAACCTAGTATAATCTGTGGACCACATTCATGGACACCTGAAATATTATGATAATAAGCAGAGATAGGATTGACCATTGATTGGTAGGGATTGAACACCATATGGGCATCTCCCCAATGAAAACTAGACCCTCGTCTAATCCAGTAACTCATGGTCCAATGTAGACATCGATCTAGATCGCCTCAATGTTTATGTCTATGGATAATGTATCAACTCTTTTTGTTAGTTTTGAGCAATTCCATATAAGCCATCATCCAGTTTTAGACTTGATAGGTGTTGGTTTGTTTTCTGTCAAATTGTCTCTCTTGGCCCTTTAGAGTGTCCATGTTTAACTATGGTCTAGTCTCCCATCTGACATACTAGAAGTAATTGTGATAATTTTTGACGTAACCTCTAATTTCTGAAGTTAATAAAATTCACCGTTAAAAAAAAGAAGCTAAATCATGATGGATATGTGTACCAACACTATACTACTATACATTTAAATTTGGACATAAATGCAATTATATTTACTATGTTAAAGTCTTATATCTTGAAGGGTTTCAATACGTATATGTATGTATAATTTTATTTTATATGTACTACAAAAAAATTTGAAATTCATAATCAAGCTATATATATATATATATATATATATATATACATATATATAGTTTCATTAATATAATTAAGGCTATATAATCGTATATGTATTTTTATTTTAAATAACGTTGATAATTATTATCACTTAATTTCATGGCGAGGGTGCAGGCGTTAGAGACAATCTCCCTAATCTACCTGCAAGTTCTTCAATGTCTTGATCAATTTCCCTTTCTTCTGTTCTGGGCGCATCAGTCATTAAACTGATATTTCATTTTTTTTAAAAATCCCCACTATCAGGCTTTATTAATAAACTGTGGCTCTTCAGGGAATTCTTAAAAGAAATACCCCATTGGAGGACTTACGCACACAATATACTTATATATCCATGTTATATATACCCTTTTCTCTCTAGCCTGATGCGAGATCACATCGACGATGGCTATAAGTGGGACCTTACTGTGGACAAAGGCCCGTATATGTATATCGCACCGGCTATGGTTATATGCGAGACTTTATCATGGACAAGGCTCGGCTGCTATAGACTGACGGCTATAAATCTCCGTTCCCTATGCTGTTCGGTTTGATATATATATATATTTCGGCGATTGCTCAAACAATGGTCTTCTTTCTTCTGAAACCGATACACCTATATGCGGCGTTTAATACTTCGGTGGTCGATTCAATCAACACTTCCCTGCCTCTGAAATGATGGACTCAACGATATGGATATATTGCAGTTTATATTAATTCGGCTCCCAAATATGTTGGTCGACTCAAGTAATAACTCTCTACCTCCGAAATGACGGACCTGGCGATATATATATGTCGGAGTTTATATTAGTTCGACTCCCAAATTCGGAACTCGGCCCTTTGTCACGCTATGGCTCCTTTCAGATGGAAGGCTTTGTAAACCGGCATACAACTAACAGTTCCAACGAACCTCTCGATGCCAATGTGGTCTCGGACCAATATGGTAAGAACTTATAGTTATAAGATTTCAAATCTACTACAGCCACTTAATGAAAATTTGCAAGAGTTCTTGGTATAAACAGAGACATATGCGCAATTGAATTTCAAGCCTGTATAAACATAAAACGAAAGGGGAAATGATTTCGAAGATTAATATACAGTAATTGCAGCGTGAGGAATTAGAACCATTCAACACCGTCAACACTATCCGATAATCTATGCGTGCATATTACAGAGTCATTAATAAGAGACGCCGAGAGAATAGTTTCTTTCTTTAAAATAATGCTAAGGTGCTCGCTCCTCTCTCCCCTCTTGAGAGCTTTGCTGCCTCTTTATTTATAACTAAGGATAGGCCCTCTTAGTCCTTATCCGATACAAAGAAAAGCATGCTTTACAGGATGATTTAAAGCTTGAAAAGCTCTGTTACAAATAGCATGATTTATTGTTAGAATTGATTCTATTTTTAACTAAGAAAGCATAGAAATTGCAGGCTAAAGGACCCCGCTCCCTTGCCTGTAGATTTTTTTTTTATTTTTGGAATAATTTGGAAGATCTTTCCCCTCTGAGTCACATGCTCCCGCATCAAACTCCCGAGGACAAAATTCTTCATGGGCTCCTGTCCATGATCTCATCTACAAATTTGCCTAATTTCTTTAAAATGTCTTCTGTAACCCAAGTAGCTTCAGCGATCGACTGTCCCTTCCATTTCACCAGATACTGGAAATATTCTCGTCCCCTTGTCTTTTTATATACTTTCTTATCCAGAATTCTTTCTGGCTGTAAATCCTTGACTGTGGGTAACTGTTTTACCCAGTCAATCTCTGAAGTCTCTTGATCCTGTGATGTATCATCTGCAGCTTCATTTTCATACTTGTATAAGTCTGCAACATTAAAAATTGGTGATATTCCCACACCAGTTGGTAATTAAATTTCATAAGCATTTCCAGAGAATTTCCTCAACACCCTGCATGGTCCAATTTTCTTGGATTTTAACTTATTATACTTTCCCTTTGGAAATCTCTCCTTTATGAGGTGTGCTAAAACCAAGTCTCCAACTTCAATGTTCATTTCTCTTCTCCTCATGTCTGCTCTGGTTTTATATTGAATGTTGTTGTCTTGTAGCTGTTGTTTCACCTGTTCATGTATCGCCTCCATCCTTGAAGCAAAGTCTTCACCTTCTGCACTTCTCATTTCTTCTTTTCCCAAATTCCTTAATTCAGATATTCCCCTTGGGTGCATTCCATAAACAATATGGAATGGGCTCTGTCCTGTGCTCCTATTTGGTGAGTCATTGTATGCATATTCAACTTGTGGTAACACTTGATCCCATTGTTTTGGATGTCCTGCAGTAAAGCTCCTCAAAAGCTTCCCTAAACTTCTGTTCACAACTTCAGTCTGTCCATCAGTTTGTGGATGATAGGCAGAACTAAAACTTAATTTAGTTCCCAACTTCTTCCAGAGTGTTCTCCAAAAATGTCCAACAAACTTTGAATCCCTGTCTGGAACAATGCTTTTGGGAAATCTATGTAATCTTACAATTTCTTTAAAAACCAAGTTAGCAATATGAGAAGCATCACTAGTTTTATAACATGGAATAAAGTGTGCCATTTTTTAAAATTTGCCCACTACCACAAAAATTGAACCATAGCCTCTTTGAGTCTTTGGAAATCCTAGCACAAAATCCATACTTACCATATCCCAAGGCCTATCTGGAATTGGCAATGGAATATACAACCCTGTGTTCTGGCTCCTTCCTTTTGCATACTGGCAGACTTTACAATTTCTTACGTACTTCTCTACTTCAGATTTCATTTTCGGCCAGAAATAAAATCTGTTGAGCTGTTCAAAGGTCTTCTCTTTACCAAAATGCCCTGCAAGTCCTCCACTATGCTTCTCTTTGATTAAATTTTCTCTCATTGAACAGTTTGGTATGCACGGCTGATTTTTCTTAAATAACAGTCCATCTTGTATAAAATAATCCAGCCACTTGCTCCTATCCGCCAAAACAGGATTTTTACAAGCCTCAAATGCCTCCTTAAAATCTGAATCGGTCTCATATAATTCCTTAAGTAAATCAAACCCCAACACTTGGATTTGACTTTCTTGCAGCAATACACTTCTCCTACTTAAGGCATCTGCGACTTTGTTTGACTGTCCAGTTATATTCTTTAACACAAAATGAAAGCCTTGAAGATATTCTACCCATTTAGCATGTCTCTGGCTGAGTTTTGGCTGCTGCATTATAAACTGTAATGCATGGTTATCTGAATAAAGAATAAATTCTTTCGACATTAAATAATGCCTCCACTTCTTTAGTGCCTGCACAACTGCGTAAAACTCCTTATCATAAGAAGAGTATTTCCTTTTTGCATCATTTAGCTTTTCACTGAAATAAGCTATTAGTCTATCTTCTTGGCTTAAAACTCCTCCAATTGCTTCTGCGCTGGCATCACACTTAACTTGAAAAGTTTTGTTAAAATCAGGAAGAACCAAAATAGGCTTTTCAGTTGTTTTCTTCTTTAACAGCTGAAAATTTCTCTCTTCTTCAGCAGTCCACTTAAATGGCTAGTTATCTTTCTTTATGGTCTCAATAATAGGTGCATTAATTTTACTAAAATTCTTAATGAATTTTCTGTAAAAACTAGAAAGACCATGAAAACGCCTTACCTCAAAAATACTCTTGGGTGAAGGCCACTCCACAATTGCTTTGATCTTTTTTGGATCCATCTTCAATCCTTCAGCTGAGATAACAAATCCCAAGTACACTAGCTCCTCTTTCATAAATAAACACTTCTTCAGATTTAACAATAATTTTTCTTGCTGCAGCTTCTGTAAAACATAATTTAAATGCCTCAAGTGTTCCTCCTTGGATCTGCTATAGACTAATATATCGTCCAGATATACTATTACAAATTTACCAATGAATTCTTTAAGAAATTCATTCATAAGCCTCATGAATGTACTTAGTGCATTGGACAACCCAAAAGGCATCACTCTCCACTCATATAATCCTTCATTAGTCTTAAAAGCGGTTTTCCATTCATCCCCTTCTCTTATCCTTATCTCATGATAGCCACTTTTAAGATCTAACTTTGAAAAATATTTTGCGCCAGACAAGCAATCCATTAAATCTTTAATCCTGGGTAATGGAAATTTGTACCTGATTGTAATCTTATTGATGGCTCTTGAATCTGTACACATTCTCCAGCCTCCATCTTTCTTCGGGCTCAGCACTATTGGCACTGCACAAGGACTCGGGCTTTCTTTGATCAACCCCTTGTCAAGCAATTCTTGCACCTGTTTATTAACTTCTTCATTTTCTGCAGGAGTCATTCTATATGATGCTTTGTTAGGTAGGTTTGATCCAGGAATCAAGTCTATATGATGACTGATTTTTCGAATTGGCGGTAATTCGTTAGGAAAATCATCAACAATAATATCATAATAATTCTCCAGCATTTCTTGAATTTCAATGGGTAATTCACAAATTTTAGTAGAAGTCAATATTACCTTGGGCTTGAAAATTACAGCAAAATTTACCTCATTTTCTTCAATCTGCTTCAAGTATTCCTTCCCTCCAAGTAGCAGAGTTTTTGGACCAGTCTTCTGTCCCGATACATCTTCTTCTTGCAGAGGCAACAATGTATGATTAACACCACCTTTTCAAACTTGTAGGTGTTTCTCTTCCCGTCATGTATGGCTCCTCTGTCATATTGCCAAGGCCTTCCAAGCAATATATGACACACGTCCATAGGCATCACATCGCAAACAATTTTATCTTTGTACTTGCCCACTTGAAATTCCACTTCACATTGTTCACTTACCAACAGTTGATGTCCATTTTGTAACCATGACACCTTATAAGGTGTTGGATGCTTCATTGTCTTCAGCTTCAATTTCTCCACTACTTCTGTAGAGACCAAATTATCAGTGCTGCCACTATCAATGATCATCTGGCAACATTTCCCTTGGACTTTGCACACTGTCCTGAATAAAGTTTTCCTTTGTGGTTGTTCAACCACCTCCTTCACTAGCTTAAGTAAGACTTTATTAACCACCAGAGATTCTCCTCTTTCTGGTGTATTTTCTTCTTCTACTACCACTGTCGCTGGTGTTTCTTCTTCAGCTGTAGCAACAATTGCATTCCTCTGCTTTATATTTGCATTCTCTGGGCACTCAAAAGCTCTGTGTCCCAGCTTGTTACATTTGTAACATCTTATTTCTCTGCCTCCTCTTCCTCTGGAAAAACTCCTTCTGCCTCTTGCATCACCTTCTCTGGGTGCATGCTGGGTTGAGCTACTGCTAGCTCCATCTTTAGGTGTTGTAGATCTTCCTCTACCACCTTGAATTCCTTTTCCTCTGAAAGTCCCTCTCCCTTTGGCAGACTGCTTCCTTATGAGTTTTTCCTCAGCTTTCAGCGCTATCTGATAAGCTTCCCCTACTGTTTTAGGAGACAGCAAACTTATCTCATCCTGAATGTCCATCCTGAGGCCATTCATATATCTAGCCACCTTCTCATCTGTGTCTTGGGCTTCTCCAGCTCTTATGCTTACTTTATAAAACTCTTTTCTATACTCTTTTACTGTTAAAGCTCTCTGTCTAAGATTTTGCATTTGTCTAAACAATGTTTGTTGATAATTATTGGGCAAGAACTTACCTCTTAACTTTGCTACCATTCAGCTCCAGTTTTTGATTGGCTGTTTACCAAGTCTCTTCCTTTCCGCCTGCACACCATCCCACTAGAGTGCTGCGTGGCCTTTTAACTTGGTGACAATAAATTTTACTTTCTTCTCATCTTCTGTTTCTTCGTAATCGAATAATTTCTCGATACTGTTAATCCAGTCGATCAATTCTTCAGGATTCAGTCCTCCTTGATATACCAGTACTAATTGGTTCCATGGCCTGGCTGTAGATTTTAACACTGACTGAAAGAACCTCATCTCAGGAGTAACCTGTACAACTTTCTCCTCTTCAACAACTTCAATTTCAGCCTCACTGACATCTCCATCATCTATATTTCTATCTGAAGTTAATGCACCCACTCTAGCTCGCAGCTCTTCTATTGTTTCCATTAGTTCAGCATTTGCAGCAGGTCGTCCTCTTCCACCACGTCCTCGTCCTCTTCCAACTCTGAAAGCCATCCTTCTTCTGCTCCTGAGATTCAATTCAATGTCAGTTGATGGCTCTGATACCACTAATGATGGCGAGGGTGCAGGCGTTAGAGACAATCTCCCTAATCTACCTGCAAGTTCTTCAATGTCTTGATCAATTTCCCTTTCTTCTGTTCTGGGCGCATCAGTCATTAAACTGATATTTCATTTTTAAAAAAAAATCCCCACTATCAGGCTTTATTAATAAACTGTGGCTCTTCAGGGAATTCTTAAAAGAAATACCCCATTGGAGGACTTACGCACACAATATACTTATATATCCACGTTATATATACCCTTTGCTCCTTGGCCTGACGCGAGATCGCATCGGCGATGGTTATAAGTGGGACCTTACTGTGGACAAAGGCTCGTATATGTATATCGCACCGGCTATGGTTATATGCGAGACTTTATCATGGACAAGGCTCGGATGCTATAGACTGACGGCTATAAATCTCCGTTCCCTATGCTGTTCGGTTTGATATATATATATATATATATATATATCGGCGATTGCTCAAACAATGGTCTTCTTTCTTCCGGAACCGATACACTTATATGCAGCGTTTAATACTTTGGTAGTTCCGCTATTCGGTGGTCGATTCAATCAACACTTCCCCGCCTCCGAAATGACGGACTCAGCGATATGGATATATTGCAGTTTATATTAATTCGGCTCCCAAATTTGTTGGTTGACTCAAGTAATAACTCTCTACCTCCGAAATGATGGACCTGGCAATATATATATGTCACAGTTTATATTAGTTCGACTCCCAAATTCAGAACTCGGCCCTTTGTCACGCTATGGCTCCTTTCAGACGGAAGGCTTTGTAAACCGGCATACAACTAACAGTTCCAACGAACCTTTCGACGCCAATGTGTTCTCGGACCAATATGGTAAGAACTTATAGTTATAAGATTTCAAATCTACTACAGCCACTTAATGAAAATTTGCAAGAGTTCTTGGTATAAACAGAGACATATGCGCAATTGAATTTCAAGCCTGTATAAGCATAAAACGAAAGGGGAAATGATTTCGAAGATTAATATACAGTAATTGCAGCGTGAGGAATTAGAACCATTCAACACCGTCAACACTATTTGATAATCTATGCATGCATATTACAGAGTCATTAATAAGAGACGCCGAGAGAATAGTTTCTTTCTTTAAAATAATGCTAAGGCGCTCGCTCCTCTCCTCCCCTCTTGAGAGCTTTACTGCCTCTTTATTTATAACTAAGGATAGGCCCTCTCGGTCCTTATCTGATACAGAGAAAAGCATGCTTTATAGGATGATTTAAAGCTTGAAAATCTCTGTTACAAATAGCATGATTTATTTCTAGAATTGATTCTATTTTTAACTAAGAAATCATAGAAATTGCAGGCTAAAGGACCCCACTCCCTTGCCTGTAGATTTTTTTTTTAATTTTTGGAATAATTTGGAAGATTTTTCCCCTCTGAGTCACATGCTCCCGCATCATAATTAACCACTAAAACCTTTATAAAAAATGATTAAACAAAATGTTGATTGATTATAAAAATTAAACATATATACCATATGTTAATTTACTCTACACTACCATACCATCTTTTCATGTTGGCAAGATGTGATTAACCAATTTTATGATAATGTTATAGTGTAAGGATTTCACATCAGAGTGATTGGTTATTAGCATGATATATGGAAGAAATTTATTAATAGTATCTTCACACAAAATTATTTATAAGTTGTAATACCATGTTTTAACCAAACGAAGAGAAACATTTTTAGTATTACCTTTGATTTTAGGATAAATATTGTGACATACACTTTACTCTTTGAGGACATCAAACATTGATGACCCAATTATATTTCCATATTATGATGACATACTATTTCAAATGCCAATCAAGATTTCATTGATGATTTTGATTTTCTTTTTGGACAACTGGCATTGAGTAAATGGTTGGTGGCACATCGTATGTTGGCATTGATGTCAACTAGATTGGAATTAAGGATATAAGCAACAATGTATTGGTATTGAGGAGCATGCTTCTTTGGGGGAGTCCCATGGTTGTTGCGGTATTCTGTATAGAATCATAATAGTAGCAAGCTTAGTGGAGAAATGATAAAAGATGAATGTCTTGGTTGGGGATTCCTAGAATTTGGAGGAGATTATGTCTCAAGGGATCAACATAGTTCTTCATAAAAGTGACATAGTTGGAACTTTACTAGAAAGTTATTTCCAATGGTAGGAATCTTTCAAATAGGCATGTGGATCAAAATATATGATCAACCAATGTAAGGATTTTGAAGCCCTTAGTAGCAAAGCCTAGATCCCCAAAACCCTAGAAGTACTAAAACCTCGTAGGTTTATTTAAAACTGTTACGGGATTGTAGAGAGTCAAGCTAGTGAGATGCCTGGAAGACCGGAAGGCCAAAATCCCCGAGGATTATTTAAAAATCCGTTATGGGATCACAGAGAGTTGGGGTAGTGGGAAGCCTAAAACCTTGAAGGTTTATTTAAAAAGTGGATGAGAATGGTAAGGGTTTGGGTCAGTAGGGGACAACAGTTGATGGTTAGTCGATTGATAGAAACTGTAACAAAAATTGGTCCCAAGTTGAAAAATTAGAAGCAATTTCAATGGAGTGTCCGGTAAATAATGCTGGGAGACAGAAAGATTGTTGGAAGTTGATAGTTCCATCAAATGAAGAAAGGCACATTTAGGTCGAGGTTTTGTAGTGGTTTCATGTGATTGGCCAAGTACCTTCAAGGTACTAATAGACTAAATCCACTTCTAGCAAGCATTTTAGGAGCATAGGGTAAAATGAAAGGAAAGGTGTCAAGTATAGTGCACCCTAGTGGGCTAGTACCCAGAAGTCCAGTAGCTCATAACTCTTGTGAAATTGTATTTAAGAAAAGTTACGAGTACCAGGGCTTCTGAGATCCAACTCTATGGATACATATGTTTGAAGGATGTATGATCTAGTATCCATCCATGTCATGACCATGGCTGAGTCAGCAGCTCCAACACACAGTTTATAGAGGATGTATGAGTCAACAACTGATAGTAAATGTGAATAGAGTGGTTGATGCCTTTTGATTAATGAAGTTTGTAAAGTTTGTTTGAGCTGAGCAAGCCTCCTCTTATAATTACTTGTATGCCACAAGGAGATAAATGTAGATAATGGCTCAAGGATACCATATGAGTAAATCTATGGGCTCTAGCAGAGTGGTGCAGCTACTGCAAAAAGAAGAGCCATGCCTCCAGTACACTCAAGCCTCTGTGAAGTAGTAATGAAGGAATCCAAAGGCTTGCTGAAATTGGCAAGATGGACTTAATGAAATTTCTTATTGAGTGTGCAAGGACGATTGAGATTCAATTCTTAGTATGAAGAATTCAGAGGTAGCCCATTTATATATTTAATATATTTGTAGTCGCATGGGAGTTTTTATTGAACAACAACAGACAGTGCGATGCTAAAACATACTACCAAGTACAAATAAGTAGAGACAACATCATTCCTAGTGCAGTAGAGAAACAAAATTGTGGAGTGTACTTGAGCGAATGGGGGAAATGTAGAATTGTTGTGAGTTACATAGTGCAACACTGTTAGTGAGTAATCGAATGTTTGACTATTCCAAGTATTAATTGAGAGATAATGTAACAAAGGGTTGAGACCATAATTGATTGAGTAGTAGAGAGCACAACTCAAAGGGGAACTGCAGAGCTGAAGGAAATGAGCTAGTATTGTAGTAGATCATATTTATATCTATGTGTATATGTATTAGATTTTATTTTTAGTTTGAAAATTTTATGAAAAGTAGAACAATGGATAGAATAGATAGTGGCCTACATTCATAAGAGGTTGGTTCCTCTTAGAAAATGGTATCTTGCTATCTGAAGAGGGTTGGGGCCTCTTGTAAGTGGGTTCTCACAAACAAATTGATATAATTAAGTAGGTGCTCAATTTACATCATAACAACAAATATATTGGTGGTTTTATCCCTTTTGGTTTCCACGTAAAAATACTTGTGTGAATACATGTGTGATGCTCATTTGATGGATTGTGTTTACGTGTGAATGGCTTATCTTTTTGTTGATTTATATTGTATTATGAATGTTCTCACAGGTAACTGGCTATAGTGATATGAAATAACGATTTGTCCCTAAAAATCTATGAAACTCACAATTATGAGATCACCCCCCAACCTCAGTAATTCCTTATTCCAACATTTGGTATTGGAGCCAAGTTCCTTCAGGAATAATTTAACCAATAGAAGATATATCCATAAGGGATTATGTTGAGGAAAGAGAGCTAGGATGCTTACTCACGCAAGATACCAATCTTCGATGAACTATGCTTTTTGGAAAGTTAGGATGGAAGCCTATCTTATGTCTCTAGGCTAGATATTTCGAGCTCTATGTTGGTAGATTATGATGGTCTTGATATCCCTCCCATAAATACAAACAATAAAAAGGTGTATGGAAATATTGTTAAAT
Organism: Pinus tabuliformis; assembly: GCA_031772625.1. Taxonomy (NCBI): domain Eukaryota; kingdom Viridiplantae; phylum Streptophyta; class Pinopsida; order Pinales; family Pinaceae; genus Pinus; species Pinus tabuliformis. Next base: position 134,093,851 of record CM062805.1, read on the forward strand.
CCAATAATTCCATTCTCTTTGGCCTTCGTCAATCCAAGCTAGTAACAATTATGCATTTAAAAGTCATATAGCAAATGGAGCAGACTTTAGGAATTAAATCGAGGATGAAGAGTAGTAGGATGAAGAGTAGTTGGATGAAGAGTAGTAGGGACATATAGCTCAGCGGTTAGAGCCTTTATAGGGTCACAGGGTTCGAGTCCCGCTATGTCCGTCAGTCATCATCCTAGAAATTTCCGCAAGCCGGTCCCTAGTCTCATGTGTAGCAAAGAGTCTACGTTGCATGTTGTTCGAGGGGTGATGGGAGGTGAGGAGGGGTGGGGCGCTGTCTCTCCGGTGAGGTTCCCGCCAGGGTATGGCAAAGGGATGATGGTCTGAGCTCGGATGGTCGGGTGGGTTTCAGGTGGAACTCCCTGGCTTTAAGCAGGAATGTGATGTGTTGAAGTCTAAAATATATAAGCCAAGGATGGAAGGCTTGTTCAGGAATATATTTGAGTCAGAGTGGTACTGTAAGAGTTGGATGTGCTGAATCCATCATCTTATAGAAAGATAAAGGTTGGAGGTTATTGTCTGGTCTGGAACCATTTTCTGGTCTGGAACCTTTTTTTTGGTCTGGAATATTTGTTTAGTTTTGCTGGGGTTTATCACTTTGGGGCTGTTGGTGGTTAAGGGCTTTTTGGCGGGTTTAAAGGTTTAGGGATGTTGGCGGGAACAAGGGGATGTTGGCGAGTAAAGGATTGGAGTTGTCTTAAGTCAAGATCTCTCATCCTCTATAAAAGATAAGGTTCTTGGAGGGCTCTTTGGGATGTTTGGATTGAAGGTGGGGTGATGGGGCTCCATCAAGGCTGGCCGAAGGTTCAATGCTCAAGGCTGGTCAGAGAGGAATTGGAAGCTTTACCCTTCGGGGGAAAGGTGCACAACTCAACTAATACCATGCCAAGACCTTAGTAACTCCTAAGTTTATGTTAGCTATGTGAAGGGAGTGTGGGTGAAGCTCAATAAGAGTAATGAAGGAGATGAAAAATTCAAGCATGGAAAGCTTCAAACCTTCAAAATGAGGTTTCAAAGCTTCAAAATGAGTGAAGAAGAGAGCATAGAAGAATAATTTCTCAGAGTTGATGAAGTAACAAATATGATTAGAGGACTTGGTGAAGCTATCAAAGAAGATAAAATTGTTCATAAAGACTTAATATCTTTGCCTATGATATTTAATGAAAAAATATTTTCCATTGAAGAGATGTCTAATCAAAAGAAACTCGCATTGGACCAATTGCTTGGTATTCTCATAACCCATGAGATGAGACTAGGAAAAGAGAGATTTGAACCTGTTGATGGCAAAAAATGAGCTCATCAACGCCAAGGAAGGCTACCTGGCCAAAGTCCCAAATCAGAATCCTATATGTTTGTATAATGGCTCCAACTGGTTCAATTAGGTACAATTATCCCTTCTCTTTCCTTGTTAGCAAGTGATTTATCTACTACTCACCAACAGAAAAAGAGCATAAATTCTGCCCTCTTACTATGCACATGCAAACAAGAAAATCCGTAAGCTTACTTAAGGGCTTAGCTAAGCCATACCTAGATTCTGCCCCTACATAAGGGGACTTCTAGGATGCAAAATTAAATCTAAATGTGGATCTATTCTAATATGAAAGGAAAAAAAATATAATCTTATCTCAAATTGGAAAAGGTTATCCTTCTTTCAGAAATGAAAATTCTTTGTCTCTCCATAATTCAACTCACAGTACACTACAAAAGTGCATATGCACAAGAAGAAAAGTCACATAATTTTCCCCAAACCTCATATCTGAAGTTTTCTACTCACCTACAACTATAATATCCTATAAAATAGTGCTTTGAAAGCCTCTAGTTGCTGATAAGAGGAATCCATTCCTCATTCTCGAAACTAAGTTTTAATAATTACAAGTATCTCTAACAATAGAGAATTGTTGAGAGTAGTTTTCCAGATCCTGAATTAGAGCTCTAAATTCGCCATTTTTCTCTTTATTGGTATCTTTCCATTCATCCAAAATGCCTTAGATATGAATTTTTCGAATTAATCTCCTGCTACAATCCAATCAAAACCAAAATAAAAATAAATTAAATTGTAAATTAGAAATTAGAAAAACAAACTCTCATGAAAATGCTAAATTTAAATCAATAAAATCCAAAAAAATTCCAGGTTATGATAAATTCAAATGGACCTGATTAGCTTTTTAATATTGCTAGAGAATGAATTAGTTGTAGTAGTTTTCCCAAGCCAATGAAATTTTCCCAAATCAAAGTAAAAAAAAAAACTTATTGTTGTTAAACTTAACATTCTCATATTATTCTCCTTAGTCTTTTCTTTCTAATGAGCTATTATGAGCTTCATTTGGCTAAGTAAATCTTGAGATCTTCCTTTCTAAAGATGAAGTGTTAAAATTACGAGAAATCTGGAAAATTTCATGCCTCAGACAAAATCAGGCAATTTTAATTAAAAATTCTAATCTTAAACTAAATTAATAATTTTAATTAACTGTATAAATATAACTAAAAAATAATTAATTAATTACAATGCTTATATTAATTAATTATATACAAATTAAATTGATTGAATTAATTACAAATTAATTAAATTGCAGATTAATTAAAAATTAAATTATTAAAACAAATATTAATAAAATATTAAAAAATGGGTGAGTAGATTTTGATTGGTTCCATTGAATGGACCATAGTGGGATGCATAAGGAGGGTGAAGGTTGGAGTGATAAGGGATTTCGAGAGTCAAATAATATAGAAGTTATGAAATTACAAGCTTTTGAAATGAGGAGGGCCCGATGTTAGTGTGAAATTTCTTAGAATGTGTACCAAAAACACTTCACTTAAGTCACTAAGTGACAAGTGACCCTACAATCAATTTGTGGCTTCTTATGCTTTAGATCTCAATGAAAAGTGGAAAACTTGGAACAAAAATAACATATATGATCCAAAATTACAAACAACAATATAGATATTTAATGCAATAACCCAAACGGAAAGACTTTAAGATGTATACATTATTTTATTGATGACACCTAGTGAAGGAGCTCTACATAAGGGTCTGCAAATCCCAATCCATGGGATGGTTCCTTTGATGTCCTTGATGCTTTACTAATCGATGTTCTCTCTTAATATGTGAAAAACCCATAATAATGTAAAGAACTCAAATGGGAGCTCAAAGAAAAGAGAAAATAATGGTGACGATGATAATGATCATGGTGAAGAATTAATGAAAACCCTCCTATTTATAACAAAATATTGAGTTAATCTAAAAAATGTAGAATGATAAAATAATATTGAGGAAATCAAGATCTAACAGTTAGGAATACTTTATTATATTTTTTGGAGAGCGAAAGGATATTCAAAATGGTCAAATATCATTATTTATAAATAATTAATGAAAAATTTTATTTATTAATTATTTTGCAAGGATTAAGAATGGTGTGAAATTGAAATAATTTGTTAAATAGTGATTGAACAATTATTCCAATGATATAAATAATGAATAATAAAAAAATAGTCATTTATTTAATTATTCCTAGCGGATTTAGTCAAATGTGAAAAGGAATAATTAGTTAAACAATGATTTAATAATTATTCCTAGAAAACATTAAATAAATAATGATTTATTCAATTATTCTCATTGGTTTTTCTTTTATTTTAATAAAAAATAATTTAATAAAAATGGTTTACTAAATTATTTCCCATGCTGAAAGTGATTTTACTATGGTAAAATTAATCGTACATGGTGTATATCAATCCACCTAGTTAGTAATGATTAGCTGATCATTTCTTTGGTGATAACATAATCCCTACCAACATATGAGTGTTAGTAGCAAATCGTATGACCGAAATAAGTGGTAGGTTTCACTTCCACGAGACACCAAAGGAGAATCAAAGAGAGAGAGAGAGAGAAAGAGGGGGAGAGAGAGAGTGTTGGAGAAATGCAAATAGAAACAAATATGGAGGTGGGGAGACCTAATAAACTGGTAGAAATTTCCTTTTATGTGGGAGTACATGATCTCAAATGAGGAGGGGGAGGCATACCCATACCCACTGAGATAAATGCGTAAAAATAATAGTGGTGAGCCCATCAGTGTGGGATGGAGCTACAAGGTACATGATATGCTGACATCAATGGGCCAAAAAATAATACAATGCATCCCATATACATAATTTGCGTGGAAAAACATAGGCTAGGACTAAATACAATAAAATTTGAGTACATGAGACATAATTCCCCTCCAACTCACATGGTGAGGGGGGATCACAACCAAAGAAGCCCTATTGAATAGGAAAGGGCTTCGAAGATCTGAATATATCATCTGAAGTAGACATGCATGTTGTGGGCATTGCAAGTGGCGGAAACCAAACCCATCACATATGTGGAACTAAATATGAGGTTGGATAAATATTTGTGGAAATCCAAACATGTGGGGGACTACCTGAAGGGACACCCCCTCATTAGTTCTGTAACATCTCACACACACCTGGAAATCGTTGGGACAATTGTATAGATCACTGAACTATCAAGTGTATTAATCTCAATTGTGTGATAAGGAGTTGGCATTGAACACGTGAGAAACAACCAATTCAAAGGGAAATGATGATTCCCTTTTCTTGATCTGAGCCACTGAACAAAGATGAAATATGAAACCAAGGTACACCACCCTATATACCATACTTCTGGAACAAATGTGTTGAAGTCGATATAAGAGGGCTCGCTAGAGTTAAGGAAATAAGGAATCCGTAACAAAGGCACAAGGTATCATAGTAGAGTGACCAATGGACAAAAACCAAGGATGATGATCAAAGAAAACAAGATGAGTGGTAGACTAATGAATTTCGTTGTCCTAGCACGATATGTATGGTTGATCTGGTAGTGACTAAATCTATTCCAAAGGGGAGGATCAATGACTCAAACACAAGTTTAGCAAAGATGGAGCAATAGTGCTGGAGGGAAAATATGAATATAATGGGGTGGATGTGACACAAAGATGTATGGAATATTATAACTGGACTCAAGGGGACTAGGAACAGACTTCATAGATACAAGTGTGACTCATATCAGATATTATGAACAAGGGTAACCCGATGATGCTGCCACATAGGGGATGCCTAGAGGGGAATATGAAAACATGAGTACATGATGGTCACTCATGACAAAAATTTACAAATCAGTAGATTAGTGCAAAGGTAAAGTGGCACTAGAGAATGGCTGGCTGATGTCAATAAATTTGATTTCAATAGGCAAGGAAGTGAGACTTCTTGGAAAAAATGGCTTCCTGGTGAAGTGTAAAATTACCAAAAATAAATGGATACCCATTATAGAACTCGATGAGAAATTTCCAATGGTGATGACAGTTCATCAAACATAGCTACGCTTTTGTCGCAATGGGCGATGAAAAAACTAGGGTTTTTCCTATAAAAGGGTGTGTTGACCCCAAATCAAATTCATTTGCATAATGAGTTGTGGATAATTTGGATAGGAGGAGAGGGCCCTAATTCTTATGGAGATCGTAGCAGACAAACCACCCATTGGAATCAGGATCTATGACATTTAGGCAGGTGGAATTATTTGTTTAAAAATGGCCTTGATGCTTCTTGGAAGGATGGTTCCTAATGAAGAATCAAGGTAAGAAGAGGAATATAGGAATGAAATACTAGAGAAGGTCTATGATCATCCCCTCCCACGAAGATAAACATGTGTACTGAGTGGTAACTGTGGTATCACACATAGTATAAAGTTTGAAGATATGGTATCAATCATCTATAATATGTGATATGTATATGGCTCATCAAAGAGGATGGCAGAGACAAGCTATCCAAGTAACGAGAGGATAATCGAACACACCTAGATCGTTGGGGTATAGGTCAAGACTTACATTAATCAAGTGAGAAGGTGGTCAGAGGCCATAATACCCCCAAGCATGAGATATTGCCCCCCAGCATGTGTGATGAAGGGGACTAATATGGTTTGCAAGAGTGGGAATGATTCCCCTTAGTGGGATGATTTTGAGTGCCACTGTGTTCCAAGTCTTCAGATAATTGATTCAAGCATTTGAACCTAATGATGCAAGATCCTGTAGAGGATCATGAGGAGCTGAAGGGGCATAGGTGCCCCACAATTTGGTAGGAATAGATGGAGTATGTTATGGGCATACCAGATGTATTTATAGTAGTGGACTCCAAACACATTTTCATGATGTAGTTCGCCATTTGCTTATGCTATGGATATCTTCTTATGGGAAGAATGGATAGATACAATTAGAGAAATGAAATGGTGGATTACCAATCTCATTTGGCACTACATTTAGGATTCAAATGGACTAAATTTCTGGGTTCACATACATGGTTTCACTATGCCAAAGAGTGGCTTCAGATATAATGAACTTGTGCTCACCTACAAAACACAGTGGTTGAAAAACAACAATGTATAAGGGTTTGGTTTGTTGATGTAATATGGAAGAATGATTAAGAGTTTCATACCTATAGTTATCTGAAGCGATACGAGACTCTATAGGTTCTTCCAAATGGGGAAGAATAATGGTACTGGATTCGATGCTACCAGAGGGACTAGGAGGGTTGGGGAGAATTGATTCTTGTGGACTCTCGAAAGTGGATTCCCCCTTACTCGAACATTGTGTGGCAATGTAATGTGCCACAAGGAGGATGTGGTTTGAATTCATGGGTTCAAAGTAAGAGGTGATTGAGCAAATATACCTCACCATGGATGGAGTCTTTTGACTGCACAACATATTGGTCATGGGTTTGTTGCGGAAGGAAGTACGCACGATGGTGCATATCATCCCAAGGATAATAGGGGTTGGTCATGGCTTCCATGATGTCACCATCTGATCCAGATTTATACAGGAACGCAAAAAATTAGAGAGAAAACCACAAACACAGAGATGTAGCAGAAATAATACTTCATTTCATTAATGTAAAATACTGAAATATGCTTACAAACAGGAATGGAAATAAACCAGCTAGGGTGATGGTAGCTTATCTTTGAGAAGAGATGTGGGGTCTACATGCATCTGAACTACATTACAATGAGGCTCGTGGAATTTTTTATTATTAAACAATAAGAGCAAACCCTAAAAAACAAAAATCCTAATTCGAGGAGATGTAACACCAAGAGTCTATGGGCCCTGTTGGGGTGAGTTAGATAGCCGACTTCCCGGGGTTGCGACTTGGTCATATTATCTTTGTTTGACGTGCATGATAGCCCGTTGGAAAGATCTCTCCGATGACTACGATTAAAAATACAATTTTAGATAGAAAATCATTGGGGTATATTTCAAAAAAACATCATTTAGGACCTTAAAATGGCTCTGGAAGTTTAGGACCTGAAAAACTGCTAAAAATAGTAAATTGTGCTACAGTTAAGGAAATTGAAAAACTGAAAGAAGCAATGGTGGGGGTCCAAGTGGAACTGGTGGGCGGCCACCAATATCCACTTGGATCATTCCTCCCCCCTTACGCAGCAATGGCCCCCATTGCATTTAGTTCCTCCATGAGATGAGGGAACTTTCACTGAACTTGTTCCATGGTGAGCTGCTTGCCCTGCTGAAGGAGTTGGCATGCTTTGACAATTTGATACAGTTGGATATTCTACTGGTGAATGTGCTTGATCTATGTTTCCATGATCTGATTAGTGGAAACTTGTTCCATGCATCTGTATTTAACTCTGTGGGTTTGAGTTGTTCTGCAATGTTGGATGTGTCTAGTAATGGTGGAAAGTATGGTTGAACGCGGTCCACATTGAATACCAGGTGCAGGCCAAGGAATGGGGGAATACTGAGCTCAAATGAATTGTCTCCCATAGCCTTGGTAATGGTGTAAGGACCATATCAGAGTGGTTTGCGTTTCCAATAGGCTCTGGTAAGGCGTTTCTTTTGCAAATGCAAACAGATTTTATCGCCCACCCAAAACTTCTGCGGCACCTGATGTTGATCATGTCGCTGCTTGTACTTGGTATTTGATTTCTCTAGAATGTCATGGACCTGCTGGCGAATATGTTGGATGTGCTCAATGAATTTGTTTGCCTTATCTATTTCAGACTGGACATCAGTTGAATCTGTGTGAGTAACTGTAAATGGCATGGCCACATCAATGGAACATAGTGGCTGGAATCCCAAGCCCCTCTGAAAAGGGTTGTGGCCAATGGAGCTGTGGAGAGCCTAGTTGTAGCTGTGATGAACATAGGGGAGGCTCTCGTCCCATGAACGTGGATGCTTTGAGTTGTACATGCACAGAATATGTATGATCATCCTGTTGACAACCTCTGTTTGGCCATGAGTTTGAGGATGGAAGGTTGTAGACTTAGTGAGTTTGGTGTCTAGCATTGACCAGAGACTGGACCAAAATGTACTAAGGAACTTGTTATCCTGATGTGAGATGATAGACTATGGGATCCCAAAGTGTACCCGCACTTGTTCAAAGAAGAGTTTAGCAGTGGCTTCTGCTGTGATATTCTTCTTGTAGGGCGCTATAATGGCCATCTTCGAGAACTTGTCCGTGACCACAAAAACACAGTCATTTCCATGCTTAGTGGAAGGAAGACCTGACATGTAATCCATGGAGATGGATTCCCAAGGTTGACTAGAGGTAGGAATCGGGGTATAGAGGCCTTGCTTCTCCATGGACAGTTTGGCAATGGCGCAGGCAGTGTATGATCTGATGTACTTCCTGGCATCATGTTGAAGATTCATCCAATAGAAATACTTCTACAATACTGCCACCATTTTCTGGACCCAAAAATGCTCAATAGCCCCACTGTAGTGTGATTCCCAAATCATCTTGGCACGCTCGCTTGAAGGAACACAAAGGTGACCCAGGTAGCATAACAGGGCATCCTGGAGGTGAAAATCTGGAACATGCTAACCCTCCAAGAGTGTCTAGTATGTGTGATTGAATTCTAGGTCGCTTTTGTAGAGAAGTGGCCAATCAGAAGTCTCATACCCACAAGAGTTGAGCATAGTGGTTAACACCATGATCGATGGTTGACTAAGGCAATCTGGAACATTATTGGTGCTACCATTCTTATACTTGATATTCAAATGGAACTGTTGTAGGTATTTGACCACTTCTGATGGCGATCATTCTACAATTTCCCTTGTACATGTATGAACTGTAGGGGTCCGTGGTCTGTGTGGATAACCATTTCCTTCACCAAAATGTAATGCTTCCATTGTCGGTAGGCCTGCACAATGGAATACATCTCTTTGTCATAAGTGGGATACTTATAGACTGTGTTTGAAAGTGTCTCACTATGATTTTCCATTGGATGTTCGTATTGAGTAAGGACTGCCACAATAGCATAGTCAGAGGCATCTGTCTTGGCCTTAAATGGTTGTTGTAAGTCTATTAATGTGAGCACTAGTGCTGAGAAGAGGCAATCTTTCAACTTTGTGAATGCCCTTTGTTGAGATTTAGGCCAAAATAATTTTTCTTTCCCTCCTCCCTTGGTGACTTCACTCAAGGGCCAAGTGATATGAGAAAATCCCAACACGAACCTGCGGTAGAAGTTGGCAAGACCTAGAAAGCTGCGAAGCTCCGTCAGAGTGGTTGGAGATGGCTAATCTCGAATAACTTGGATTTTGGTTGGATCCACATTCACCCCCTATTCATCAATAATGTATCCCAGATACTGAACCTAGGTCATGCCAAAGGTCTATTTCTCCAAATTGGCAGATAACTTGTGTTGTCGCAGTGTTTGGAGAACCTGTCGGATGTGGTGGAGGTGCTCTTTCCAAATCCGACTAAAGATCAGGATTTCATCCAAGTATACCACTACAAATGAGTTGGTGAATGGCCACAAGATGTCATCCATTAGCCTCATGAAGGTTGCAGGAGCATTTGCCAATATGAAAGGCATAACCAACCATTTGAAAAGGCCCTCCTTGGCTTTGAAGGTAGTCTTCCACACATCAGACGGTTTGATTGGTACCTGGTGATATCCTGACTTCAAATCGATCTTGCTGAAATATTTTTCCCCCTTCAGTTGGTCTAGGAGGTCATCAATCTGCGGGATCAAGTACCTTTTACGGGCAGTGATCTTGTTCAACGCCCAATAGTCAATACAGTGTCTCCAAGTCCCATCCTTCTCCTGTACCAACACGATCGGGCTCCCATAGGGTGATGAACTTGGCCAGATGTCACCTTTTTGTAGTAGCTCCTGAATATGCCTCTTAATTTCATCGTTCTCCAGAATGAAGCACTGATATATTGGTCCATTGGGAAGCGGCACACCTGGAATCAGATCAATGGAGTGTTTGACTTGAAAGTGCAGAGGAACCCCTACAAGGGAGGTGAAGATGTCCTCGTACTCCTGCATGACCTTGTTCATCTGTAGTTGTCGTACGGAGGGGCCCTGTTCGGAGGTCATGGCCACCGTCTTCTTCTTTCCTTGAGGGCGTATCATTAGGAAAACAAATTTCCCAATTTTGGAAATGATCTTATTGTATTATTTTGTAGTAACCACAGAGATGGCAGTAGGTGGTGCTACCTCTGGTATCCTGTACAAATTATTTCCCAAAGTAACAATAATAGCACGGGGCCTTGATTCATACACATCATGTAACTTCAACAAGTATGGTTGTCCTAATAATACATCACAAACTTAAAGGGGAGAAATTTCACACAATATCTCATCCATGAAGGGCTTGATGTTGTATGGAAGGCGACACTGCTGGCTTACGCGAAGATCCCATCCTCAGTGAAGCCACCCGATGGTGTATGGTTGTGGATGTGTTGTGGCTAGTAAGTCCAGCTGCTTCACGACCTCTACCGAAATGAGGTTCTTTTGGCTCCTACTATCAAAAATGAAAGGTAGTTCAGAGCCCTTTACCCACTTCTGGGAGTGGAAGAGATGCTCCTACTCCTCTCGATATTTAGGTTCCTCCTTCTCGATCTTCATGGTGGTAATGGTGGTGTTGGGCTTCGCATTGATAATATTCTTCCCTTTGTCATTCCCCTTGTCAAGTTCTAACTCAAAGTCGGAACATGCATTTGATTCTGAAACCTTTAGCTTGGCCACCAGTGACTGCTTGGCCCAACACTCACTTGTGTTGTGAGTGGAGCTCTTATGGAACTCACACCACTTTCATGTGTCCTTTTTCGGCTTCGCGACACTATTCTTTGATTGTAGCTTTGGTGGGTTGGCTTAGGCTACCCTGCCTTGGCTTTGTCCTTTGTTCTGTAGTTTTGGGGTACCTTTCCCTTGCTTAAGATTCGCAGATCCAAAGTCTCACTTCTTCTGTTTAAACTTTTGCTCAACCTTGACGGCATATCAGTATGCTGTGTCGAACGAGGAGATGTTTAGGAATTCTATTTCTTCTTGGATCTACTTGTGTAGGAAGCCATGGTATTTGAGTACCAAATGCTGCTCCGTATCCTTGATACCCAACTTTGTGTGAAGGGTATGGAAAATATTGGTAAACTCTGGCACGTCTTGTTCCCTTCCTTGCCGCAACATGGTCCACTTTAGGTATTGATCCTCATAGCTTCTGACAGGGTAGTACTGCTCCTTGATGGCATCCCGAAATGAATTCCAAGTGGGTGTGGTTTAAAAATATTGACCATGTACTTTCATCCTTTTGTTTGAAGTAGGTATCCCACCAATCCTTGTTGTGGGGGGCCGCTTTGAGAAGAGCGAAAATAATCTATTCCCGACTGGAAAAATCATGAACAGAAAAATAACCCTCTAGCAGATTTAACCATTTATTGACAGCATCTATGTCTATCTAACCCTCTAATATGGGGATTTCAAAATTAACTTGTACCTTAAATGGTGTGGCGTTTCCAGAGTAGTTGTTGGTAGCTATTGAATGATCTTGGCAATGTTTTCCATCATCGCATTCCTTTATTGCTTGAAGGCTTCTTTGAGCAAGATTTTGAAAGGATCTCCTGCCCCCTTGTCTTTCTTTTCAGCCTCCATGGGAAGCTGTCAGGATTTGCGAGGCTGGTCTTGCAAAGGTTCGACTAGTTCAAGCCCTAACTCCTTATATCTCGACCTGGTTGGGGACATGCAAAGAAAAACAGAGAAAAAAAGCAGACTGATCTAATACCACTGATCCATATTTAAACAAGAATGTAAAAAATTATAGAGATAACCATAAACACAGAGATGCAGTAGAAATAATACTTCATTTCATTAATGTAAAATACTGAAATATGCTTACAAACAGGAATGGAAATAAACCAACTAGGGCGATGGTAGTTTATTCCTGAGAAGAGATGTGGCAGCCACATGCCTCTAAACTGCCTTACAATGAGGCTCAAGGGCCTTTTACTATTGAACATTAAGAGAAAACCCTAAACAGCCAAAACCCTAACTCGAGGAGATGTAACACCAAGATTTTATGGGTCCCATTGGGGTGAGTTGGACAGCCAACTTCCCGGGGTCGCAACTTGGTCATATTATCTCTGTTTGACGCACATGATAGCCCATTGGAAAGATCTCTCTGAGGACTACGACGAAAAAGACAATTTTAGATAGAAAATCATTGGGGTAGATTTCCAAAAAAAACGTTGTTTTGGGCCTCAAAATGGCTCTAGAAGTTTAGGACTTGAAAAACTGCTAAAAATAGTGAACTATGCTACAATTAAGGAAACTGAAAAACTAAAAGAAGCAATGGTGGGGGTCCAAGTTGAATTGGCTGTGGCACCAATATCCACCCGGATCATCATCAAAATGGAAGATGGGGGGATTGGAGGAAGAGAGATCACATGATGGAGAAGAGCTACTTAAGGCACCTTAGGGAGATACAAGGTTCACGTAAGCGTCATTAAGCTGGGGAGAAATATGACTAGTAGATGGAATATCTACCGATATTGAGACTGGAGTGTTCAATAGAATCATAATAGGAGACATTAAGGGAGTTCCAATACGTCGATCTCATGTATGATGACAGGTAGATAATGGTAGCAGTACTATATTTCATCTCAATATCACTGGGGTAGATCAAAATGGGTGGTTGAGAGGCCTTCTGTTCTGTTGTAGAAGTGGGGCCAAAATCCACAAGTAGAGGAGAGGTGGAATTACTATGAAAAACCTCTAATTCATGAAGCACTTGGATTGTATCATGAAAATATTCGAGACAGGGACAACGATGAGAAAATGGACATAATTATCACATAAAACACAAGGGTGATTCATGCGTAATGATATGTTTTTCTTAGATAACTCAGGTCAGGTGACATGGAACTCAAGAATGTTAGAATCACAGAAGGTATCAAAGACCACATTCTTGATATGAGGGAATTGAGGAAAATTATTTGTGGGATGCACGTCAACATCGCAAAAAGAACATGGAAGAATAAGCTTTGGCGTCTTAGGAGGAGTTGGAGTTGTTGGGGGTTCCTTATCTTTGGTTCCTTTTTTCTGGGCTTTCCTCCCCTTGCCAAATGCTTTTGCAATAGGAGTAGGTTCATGTTGATGTTGTTGTGGAACTAAAGCAAAGTGAGGGGTAGGAACAATAGGTTCGACCAAGGTCAAAACAATGTAAGGTTTGAGCTTATTAGGGGGACTGTTTGTGGCAGGATCAATGTACCAAACTGGGATCCCTAAGGTAATGTTAGGAAATCTCAACGTGGCCATGATACCTCTAGAATAAACTCCTAAGGTGGAAATAATAATGGTATCTGACCAAAAGGGTAATGACCTAGAGGAACTTCTCTAATATGGTTAAGACGTAGGGGGATGATTCCGACTGGAAAACGATTAGGAGAGATACCAATAGAAGGAAATGGTCCTTGAGGAGTAGTACCAAAAGGTTGGGTTCAGTTGGGGATGGCGAGCTGTGGAGGTGTTGGCTACTATGAAGGCATACCAGACCGTTTGTGGGTGGCTTTTGATGCTTGGAGCATTCAAAACCTAGATGATCTAGGCTCATAAGGAGTAGGTGGTGGACCATAACGAGCACCAAACAAAGTGGAATTTTGTAGACTCAACGAGATACATTGGTGAGGGACGAGACAATCTTGTTGTCAATCACTCATGAGATATTCGAATGAGGTGAAGTCTGAGATTTGGGATCGTAGTACGTCAACTGATAGATGGTGACGATCTTTCCATTGTGGGGAAAACACATCTTATGGTGAACCGCAGATATGAAAACTAGCATGTCATAGGTATAAATATGACCCAAAAGGGCGTTGTAGTATAAATGGGCATCGATGACTTTGATACCAATATAGATAGTCTTGTCGGAAATAGTGAAAAGACAGTTGTGATATAAGCCAAGCGGTTGTGAGGGATTATCATCCCAAGGACGGAGAGTGATGGTGGAAGGAAATAGGACAAGAGAACCAAGTTTCTTCCAAACACTAGTATCCATCACATAGGTGGAGGTGCCTTCTTCTATGATACACTACTCGAGAGTAGCATTTCTTATGTAGAATGGTATTTTAAATGCAACAGATGAAGGTAGGGGAGGATTTTCTGACTCGTAAACATGAAATGAAATCATATGACCATCTTCGGGATCCACAACACCCAAAGTAGAGAGTAGAGGCTTCCATTTAAATGGGCATGTCTCGAGGACTTCTAGCATTGACATGCCACCATGATATTGCACCAAGTCATCTACTATGCTATAGTATGGGCGGCTTTAGAAAAAGTAGTGTTTCGACGTAATGGAACTTTTGGGATCTTCGGAGTAACCTCTACCTTAGGTGAAGCGATCTGTAAGGTACCATTGGATGACGACAGAGGCTCAATGGAAACTTGACTTTGGGACACAATCACTAACTTAGAGGGCATCTTGTCATACTAGAACAATCAATTCTGGAGGTTGATTCACTCAGTATTGACCACATCAAAATTCATCCTAAGAATTTGATAATAATATTGACCATATGGTGGAGCTCACTGAGCTGCCTGACCTGGTGTAGGTTCGGTAGCAATATATTATTGGTGAGGAAAGCGATTGGTAATTATTATTAGTTGAGATGAAGTAGGAGGGGTAGGAGGAGCTATGGGCCACATTCCTCAAGAAGCATTTGCTTGATCTTCCCATAGTTGACGCATCTGAGGTAAAAGGGGACACTCATGAGTATAGTGACCATATATGCTGCAACAGGCACAAGGTTTGTTCATGCCAAGACCCTTCTTTTGCTTGGGTTAACTGCCCTCTTACTAGGTTGCGGGATTAGGTTGAGGTCCCTGGGGTGCATTGGGTGGTAGAACCTGGCTACCTTGATTACCTTGAGATTGCTAGTTCTAGTTACCTTTCCCCTTGATCGTTTTCTTTGGGTTAGGGGGATTGGGTCCACTCTAATGAGCATACACTTGACCTTAGGGAGGAGGTTGTTGTTGTGGTAGAGGGGGAGCAGGAATGGGGGGATGGGGCAGTAGTTCCCAAGGGCCTGGAGCACTAGGAGGTGTATACAAATAGTAAGGAGAAGCAAAAACATTAGGACAAATAAGCGGTGCAACAATTATCCCTAGCATCTATTGATGTAGATGGGGATATGCATATGGTGTGCTAGGACATGGATAAGAGTTTCCATGTGGAGGATTGGGGGAGGGATAAATGTAAGAGGAACTGATCCCTCCCTAAGGTTGACCATAAATGATTGGAGGTGGAGCATATGGTTGAGGGTGTGAGATGGTTCCAACTATGCCATCCGTGACATGAGATACCCCCGTGGATTAGATGTACTAGGCCGAGGTTAATCATGGATGACAATATAACATAACTTGATTGGCATAGATCAGTCAAATTTCAAGGCTACTTAGAGCGCATATTCCTCAAACTGAGGGGAATTTTCACGATTTAGCAATGGGGACCAATAGAAATATAAGGATGCAATCCAGATAGACATGATCTTTGAATTCAATAACTCTACAGATGCTCCTCCTTCTATGTCATTCCTAAACATGGGTAGATAGGCGAGTGGCCGAAGTTTGACTGAAATAAGTCAATAGTTAGGCACTAGTGTCATAATGAAGAGGTAACTAGAAATAGGCAAGAAAATATTTGGCAAGAGTCGCAAAACTAGAATGACTGTCTCTGAGTTGATCGACATACCACTTACTAGTAGCTTCAGTAAGTGTGCGTTGGAATAGACATAGACAGATGGAGTCTTTAGTGATGGAATTGCATGAACAACACATATGGAATTAGAGAACTTGATTAGTGGGATCTTCTCGAGGATTACCTTCAAAATTTTTGATGTATGAAGTAATTTTAGTACGTATAAATGGCCAAGTCAGATCTTGGAGAATAGGATGGTTGATGAGGTTGCTAAAATCAAGGAGACTCAAACCAGACATAAAAGGAAGTAATGGAGGATTAGTGATCACATTGGCGAGGGTTCTGCTAGTGGGGTTACCCTAGTTGATACTTGAGTTACCACCTTGGTTTCCCGCACCCACATTGGTGCCTGACATGGTGGCGGTACGAGATTTAGAAGACATGGAATCAAAAGAAGAATTGGAGTAATCAGTAGAATCAAAATCAAAATGATGACTCAATGGAGGCTTGGGAGGAAGTACTCTAACTTGATGGGGAGGAGTAATATGTCCTAATGGGAACTTAGGGTGAAGATCTCAAAGTCTCCATGAAAAATGCCTAGGGGGCACACTGATGTCAAGACAAGAATGAATTTAAGGACAAAAGGGTGATTATAGGAATAAAAGAGAAAAAAACAACAAGAAAACACCTAGTGTAGTGGTGCAAGGTGTAAATTAACTATATTAATGACATTACTCTAATACAAGAAAGGTAGGGTAGAGAACTAATTGCTTTCCACAACCAGCCCTATAAGGTGTTTTCCTAAAATTAGTCACTATGGTTACCTTCGTGACATGGGGGTGGTCGAGTCTTGAGCTTCCTGGTAGTCAGCCAATGCATAGGATTCCTTGCCACGAGTTGGGTAGCCCCAAGGAAGCCCACTCGCATGATGACCTAGCCTAACCCACTCTGTATTAGGTTTCCAATGCACTCTGTCTTTGGATCGTGGGAATGTGAAGGATTTTAAACTCGCCAATATGTCAACTTCTATATCTCAATGAAAGCAATCGATGGCTATTATTGGAAGCCTATCCCACTGATCCTACACCTAAACTACAAAGATTGTTTGGCCCTAGTGCCAAAGTGTGTTTCATCTATGTAGGTTGGATTATTAAGGTGTAGTGTTTCAAGTCTTTTCTTGGCAATGTTAGCCAAGCTCACATTCGCTTGGGGTGTGTGTGAAAACAATGTGTCAAGTTGATGAGTTAATTAAGCATGGTTGATGATGCCATGTGTTGCTAAAAATAAAATGTTCAAATACTATAAATGAATCTAACATGACAAAAGAATAAACATCCAATCAATCACACAAAAACCCACCCAAAAACCGTATTAGGCAGCTAAGCAAGATATGGAAAGCAAGCTACTCAAAGACACATAAATACCTAGAATACCTAATTTCAAAGGGACTGAGATTGAGAGGCGCTAATCTGATGTAAATCGCGTAGACAAGCAATAAAAATCAGAGATGAAAAATGTTGAAAAAGATTGGTGTGAAGCTCCAAAACCTAGGATACTCAAGGGGATCCTAAGGGGGAAAGGAAAAAAGAAAACTCTAAAAGGAGAGAATGTAAAATAAACCTATGAAAAGGTGTTGAAAAGTAATGGATCAGACATTGAAAATCAGTGGATGAAAACACTGAAACCCTAGACTCCTCACCCAACCAATCTCTTCTTAACAATGTGGAGGTATACTCTAAACCCTAGGGGGCTATTTTCTTCCTCAAAAAGAAAAAATAAGAGAATATAGGCATAAGGGAGGCTGAAGCAGAGGTGTAAAACCCTTCCAGGTATACACATAGCACTCTCGACAAATCTGATTTTTTTTTTTTTGAAAAATTCTTGAAAAAATTTCAAACATAGCTACTGACCTGGAACTCATTTGGGCCAAAAGTACACTCTGGAGCCCAGATGTGGGGCTGAAAAGTGTGGTTTTCTCTCGGGACTCTGACTCACTAGATCTTGCATAGATGTTGTTGTCTCCTACTCGGTTGGTACCTATGACCTGCAGAAAGAGCTAGAAAACCTCTAGAATCTGAAAACTTGGCAAAAAGGGGAGTATTACTATAAATATAAATTTAGAGGCTAAAAATAGTTGTAGAAAAACCTGATATTTACTGAAACTTTAGTGACCCATGAACTTTTTTATTACACCACTGGTGTCTTCATTTGTTTGATGAAAAATTTAGCTAAAGGCCTAGTGGAGCCACCATTTGTTAATGTGAAATATCTTTTAAGGTGTACCAAAAACACTTCACTTAAGTCACTAGGTGACAAGTGACGCTAACATCAATTTGTGGCTACTTGTGCTTTAGATATATAATAAAAAGTGGAAAAAAATGAAATAAAAATAACATATGATACAAAGCAATGAAAAACAATATAGATATTCAATGCAATAACCCAAATGGTAAGACTTTAAGATGAATAAATTATTTTATTGATGACACCTGGTGAACGAGATCTACAAAAGGGTTTGAAAATCTTCCTCCATGGGATCGGTTTTTCGATTTCCTTCATGCTTCATTAATCTATATTCTATCTCAATATGTGAAAAACTAAGAATAATGTGAAGAACTCAAATAGGAGCTCAAAAGAAAAGAGACGATAATGGTGACGATGATAATTATCATAGCGAAGAATGAATGAAAACCCCTCCTATTTATAACAAATTATTGAGTTAATCTTGAAAATTGAGAATAATAAAATAATATTGACCAAATCAAAGATCTAACCATTATGAATACTTTATTATATTTCTTGGAGAGGGAAAAGATATTCAAAATGGTCAAATATCTTTATTTAGAAATAATTAACAAATAAAATGATTTATTAATTATTTCACGAGGATTAAGAATGGTTTGAAATTGAAATAATTATTAAATAGTGATTTAACTATTATTCCAATAATATAAATAATGAAAAGTAAATAAATAGTGATTTACTTAATTATTCGTAGGGGATTTAGTCAAATCTGACAAGGAATAATTAGCTAACAATGACTTAATAATTAGTCCTAGAGAAAATTAAATAAATAATAATTTTTTCAATTATTCTCATTGGGTTTTTTTTATTTTAATCAGAAAATAATTTAATAAGAATGCTTTACTAAATTATTTCTCATGGTGAAAGTGAGTTTATTATGGTAAAATCAATCCTACATGGTGTATTTCAATCCACCTAGTTGGAAATGGCTAGGTGATCATTTTTTGTTGATAACACCCGAAATGCGATGAGGTTAGGTTTTTGTGAATCATAAGGAAGAGAAATCTCAGGGGGAGGATTTTTAGGAGGAAGGTTTTGGCAGTCATAAAGAATACATTACGAAATGCATGAGTCTTTAAATGATAAGGGATCAAGATAAGGAGGGAGGAGAGGAGGGATAAGGAGTCTCAGTGTTTCGGGAGAATGATTTCGGAGGTTAATAAAAAAAGGGAGTTAGAAAAAGAGGTGTTCCCGAAATGGGGAGTGCCTGAGGTGAGGGAGGAGAGGAGGGCCATGTGGAGTGGGACCCTCCTTCCTAATAAAAACTACAACCACTTTTAGATAAGTGAAAATCACAAAAAAGGAACTACAACCGCTTGAGTGTTCGTGTTTTCAGAAGTTTTTAAAATTAGAATTTGAAATAGATTTTTGAGATTCGAAAAATATAATTTTAACTTTTCTACAATACTGGCTAGGGTGGTTCTTTAGTTCCATTAGAAATAAAAATTAATTAAAAATAAATAACTAAAATCAAAGTAATATACATTTTCTACATTGTTTTATCCTAGGCAGTAAAAATAACCGAACTTCGGATAAACACCATTTGTAAATCGTGCATCCAAATGAGATGAAAGGAGAACCGTTGGAAAGCTAGAAAAATCTTGAACGCAATGAAGTAATCAAAATGGAAATCCAAAGAAAACAAAAATCTCACAAAATTATCACACACTTAACCAAAAAGGTGATATAACAAGAATTTATATAAAGGGTCCCCATTATTATTACCTTCATAATATAAAATGCGGGGGTTGTGATTTTACTACAACAATGGAGACACACGGGGAAGAAGTTGTTATTTCTCATTAAAATATGAAGAACTTAACTTTACCCAATGGTTAAAAGTGAGGAATTCTATTAAATCGTCACAAACTAAAACATTTCCCATGGGTCGCATATTAGTGATTCAAGCAATGTAAGTTAAAAAAAGATAAGTAATTGAAGTAGACTGAGTCTAAAATCAAGAATATAAATTTTGGGGAATATTTAATATTAGGATTACCTTGTATGAGTGATAGAAGAAGGTAACAATACGAAATTTTTGATAAATCATCTATACATTGATATGAATGGACTCTCTCATTTCCTCGCTGCTAGCGAACCTCGTCAGTAACCTGACAAAGTTTTATTTTATGCCATAATAGCATGGCTCTGCTACCAATGAGAATCCATAGACCCGACGAGTTTACTTGTATTTCCCATGCTTCCCCTTTTAATTACCCTTTTGATAATCACATTTGCAAGCTAAGTTTATGATGTAACAGAGTGAAAGGGGTGTGATGGTAAAAGAGACTTATGCAAATGGATATAATACTTCCATATTGTTTGTTGGCATTATGACACAGGTGTGGTGCTATGGCATAATTGTTGTCCTTGATGGAAACTCACTCAAGTAGCAAATCTCAGTTCAGGCTCTCAAAATGATAGAAAATGAGATACCCGCAGGTGCGCCAATCAAAAACCATGGACCCACAAGTGCTTCGAAAAAGAGGTGCGGTCATACCTACAGGTTCTTTGAACAAAAAGTGCGGGCGTCAAATTCACACACTTTCATGCAGAGAAACACGTGCACATGGGAAAATTTTATGATTGATCCATGGTATTTAATCTGACGCTTTTGATCCTATGGTTTTGGTCCATGGTTTTTGACTCTAAAGTATTCATCCCCGATTTTGGGTCCCTTGTATTGGGTTTCTATGGTTTTGGTCCATGGTTTGAGAAAGGGCTTTCCTATAAAAAGGGAAGGAGATCATTTGGATGAGCACTCATATGTGTTGAATATATAAAGCAAATCAAGATCTGAAGATTTGGTGATCAGTTGGTGAATGATAGCTAAATCAAGGAGCAATCTGAGCATTAGAATGACGATCTACTTTGACGCATGATCAGATCTGTGGATCTAACAGTCTGGGGAATATTCGAGGACTGATAATTTGGCTCCATTCAGAGGACCACAGGCGAACCACAATGCAAGTGCGGAGGTGTGCAACCCAACGACAAGAGCAAGTGCGAAGGTGCGCAGTTCAGCGACAAGCACAGGTGCAGCGGTACGCAGTTCAGAGACGGGTGCAGGTGCAGAGGTGCCCAGTACAGACACGGGTTCAGTTGCGGAGGTGCGCAGTTCTGAGAAAGTTGTTGGTGCGGAGGTCCACAAGATCAACACAGAAAAAGTGCGGATATCCACAGATTTCTATTAGTGAAGTTACGGACTTTTCTTGAAACTTATTTTAACTGCTTTTGTCTGGGTTTAGAATTGGTGTCTGGTTACTGCATTTTGAGAAGCTAATGGTTGATTCAGTAGTTGATTGTGGAAAGGAGATCAGTTGATGCACATGTAATTGATGTTTGTTTGATGTTCATGGATCCAGTCTAAAAATTTATGAAACGCGGTCCCTGGAAGAGAGGAGAAGGTTGAAGCCTTCAGTAGGTGAGCACCTACGTACTAGTAGCTCAGCTAGTACAAGAGCTAAGGGGGGTTGTAGCTCCCTTCCAGGAGAGTCTGGAAAACGAGAGAGGGTTGTAGCTCTTTGCACGTTGCAACCAGCATACTGGTAAAGGATTGCACCAGTACAGAATTATTGTAAAAAGAAGTTTCTAATTGAAAGAAGATACAGACATATTGTAGGAGGTGGTTTTCACCCACATTGGGTTTCCACCTTATATCTGGTGTTATTTGGTGTGACTCTCTGTTTTTCTTGTTCCTGTTCATTATTATATGGTATTGACATACAAATTAATGGTCAACATTTGAAGATTAAATTAAATTATAATCTGGAAGATATTTTGAAGAGAATTAGATACTACTGATTCACCCCCCTCCCTCTCAGTATTATTTTCAACAATTGGTATCAAAGCTGGTCCTTCAGAAGAATCTTGATCGCTTGAAGGAAGATCTATCATCATGAGCAACTATGAGAGAGAAGCATCAATCAGGCCACCATTTTTTTATGGGACCAACTTCATCTATTGGAAGGTAAGAGTCACAACCTATCTTCAATCTCTTGGTATAAAAGTATGGGATATCATAGATACAGGGTACAACTTTCCTTCAGCAACTCCTACGAATCCAGCTGGTAAGAAGCAATATGAAACAAATGCAAAGGCTGTCAATACTCTATTAGGATTTCTATCTCAATCAGAATTCGTCAAGGTTATGCAGTACAAATCCGCGAAAGAAATATGGGATAAGATCGTTCTGAGCTATGAAGGAGATGAACAGGTAAAACGAGCAAAACTTCAAACCCTCATAATTCAGTATGAAAATCTCAGAATGTACAATGATGAAAGTGTGGCTAACTATTTCCTACGTATATATGAGATTGTTAATTGCATGAAAAACTTGGGTGAAGAAATAAAAGAGGATGTTGTGGTTGAAAAGGTTCTAAGATCTTTTCCCTCTAAGTTTGAATCAAAAGTTTCTGCAATAGAAGAAAAATAGAATCTACAAAACGTTACCATCTCACAGCTGCACAAAATTCTAACTGCTTACGAAATGAGGAAAGGAGGACCATCAAACAGGAGAGAAGTTGCATTCAAGGCTTCAGGCAAAGGAGATTACTATGAGTCAGGACATATGTCAGAAGAAGAGGAAGAATCAAATTTTGTTAAGAATCTTCAATGGGGTGCTGGAAGATTCAGAGGTAAGTTTCCTTTCAAATGCTTTGCATGTGGAAGAGTCGGTCACTATGCTGCCAAGTGTCCTGACAAAGGCAAGCTTGACAAAGGTAAGGAACCTGTTATATGGAACAAGAAACAAATGTAAATAAGAAAAGTTATTACACTCATTAAGGCAGTGATGGACTTTCAAATAGTGATGAAGATGAACAAGGTAATAATTATATACTTTTAATGGCTTTTGAAGATGATGATTTCATGGATGCTATAGATGAAGAAGGTATTTATGAAGAGATTTCTAAACTCAAAATTTGTTTATAAGAGAAAAATATGATTATTGATACTCTGCAATGTCAACTAGCTGAAAGGGAGAAACATCATGAAAAGTTAGAATGTAAAAGTGTGGGACTTAGAAAAGAGATTGAGAAAACTAAAGCTCTTAACCTTAGATTTGTTAAAGGATATGAAACATTAGATGAGATTATCAAAGTGCAGCGTTCTCCACTAATCAAGACAGGTATGGGATATAATGAAGAAACAACTCAAGCGCAGAAACCATCTACCTCCAAAAGTTATCTTGATGCAGCCAAGAGAAGTGAACAAAGACTCAATGGAAATCATCAGGTAAATCAGGGACAATTTAGATCAAGAATGAACAAAGACTATTAGGTAAATCAGGGGCAATATTATTTAAGGAAAAATAGAAGCTACAACCAGCCTCAGGTAAAACCTTCTCAATTTGCCTCAAGAATGGATGTCAATAGAAACTACAATCATTTGGCTGGTAGATTTGATAATCATAGGAGTTTCTTCAAAGGCCAATGTTTCTCTTGTCATAACTTTGGTCACAAAGTAGCTCAATGTGTTGCCTATAAGAAAATCATGACTAGAGAAGCCCAAAAATAGAGGAGTATGACTGGGATCATGAAAAGAACCTACAATAACTTTTATGCTCTTGAAAATGAAATAGAATGTTCTATTTGTAACAATTTCGGTCATGAAGAGTCTGAATGCATGAGTAGGTTTCGACAGAAACCTCAGAAGGAGCAAGTCTCTGGTGCCAAAACATGGAGAATGAAGGAACCACAACCAGAGAGATGTGGTATAGATTTATATGCAGAAGGGCAAGAAAATCAATGGTACATCGACAGTGGATGTTCGAAACATATGATGGGTGATAAAGAAAAACTTCAATCATATAGTGCCTTAAAGAAGGAGAAGAAGGTCTCTTTTGGAAATGACACCCGTACACTCATAAAAGGTAAAGGTTCTGTTCAGTTAAAGGAAAAGGTCAAAGATGGAAATGTCATGTATGTGGATGGCTTAAAGCATAATATGTTGAGTGTCAGCCAGATGTGCGATCAAGGAACTGAGGTAATATTTCGATCAAATGGATGTAGTGTTCGTGATCTTGATATAGGAAAAACAGTGATCAAAGGCATAAGAACTCCAAATAACTTATACAAATTCAAAGAAGGAAAACATCAATGCTATCTAAGCAAGAATGATGAACACTAGCTATGGCAGAGAAGGTTGGGGCATCTAAGCTTCTCACAAATAAGGAAAGCATGCAAATACCAGGCAGTTCGTGGTCTTCCAGACATCAAAATTCCAGACAATACAATATAAAAATCATGTCAGTTTGGTAAGCAAACCAGAACTAATTTCCCTGAGAAGGAAGGATCAGCTAGCAAGCCACTTGAACTTGTTCATACTAATGTATGTGGTCCATCTAGGAAAAGGTCACCTCGAGGAGAAGAATACTTTATATTATTCATTGATGATTTTTCTAGGATGTGTTGGATAGGACTTATGAAGCACAAAAATGAGGCCTTTGAAAAATTCAAATCTTTCAAAGCCTTGGTTGAAAACGAATCAGATGACAAAATTAAATGCCTCAGGTCTGACAGAGGTGGGGAGTTTACCTCAAATGAATTTTTTGATTTTTGTGAAGAACATGGAATAAGAAGGGAATTCTCTACTGCAAGGACTCCTCAGCAAAATGGAGTAGTGGAAAGGATAAACAAAACAGTTCAACAAATGGCTCGTGCTATGATGGATGAGTCTAGAACTCTCACAACTTTTTGAGGAGAAGCTGCATTTGCTGCAGTTGTTATTATCAACAAGACAAATGTCCGGGTGAATAGCACTGAGGCTCCTCACGAACTATGGTATGGTAAGACTCCTTCGGTAAAATATTTCAAAATTTTTGGAAGTAAATGCTACATGAAAAATATTGATGAAAATCTTGGCAAGTTTGAACCTAGAGCAGATGAAGGCATTCTCCTTGGTTACTCTCCCCACAGCAAAGCATACAAGTGTTACAATAAAAGGCTTGGAAAAATTGTTGAAAGTATTGATGTAGTGGTTGATGAAGAAGAAGGCACTCCTAAGTAGGTAAGATCTGAAGATTTCGAAGATGATGAGGACTATCCATCAACATCAAATCAGATTCATGATGAAGAAGAAGCCCATGAGGCACCAAAAGAACAGATAAGGATAGAAGAAAAGACTCCATCTAGGTACGTTCAGAAGAATCATCCAGAATCTCAAATTTTGGGGCAGAAAGAGGCTGGTATACAAACAAGAAGAACAATTGCAGAAGCTTCAAGCTACTTGGCATTACTCTCCTCCACTGAACCACAAAATGTAAGAGAGGCATGCAAAGATGAATGTTGGGTCAAGGCAATGGATGAAGAACTTGAGAAGATTGAGAAAAATAACACTTGGGAGTTGGTTCCTAGACCAAAAGATAAGAATGTCATAGGGACAAAATGGATATTCAAAAACAAGTTGAATGAAAATGGGGAGGTTATTAGAAACAAAGCCAGACTGGTTTGTAAAGGGTATGCTCAATAAGGAGGAATTGACTTTGAAGAAATGTTTGCTCCTGTTGCTAGACTTGAGGCCATTAGAATGTTCCTTGATCTCTCTAGCTTTCAGAAGTTCAAAGTATTTCAAATGGATGTGAAATCAGCCTTTCTGAATGGATACTCAGAAGAAGAAGTGTACATTGAGCAACCAAATGATTCCATCCTTGGGAATGATCCAAATCTTGTATGCAGACTAAAAAAGGCGCTCGATGGACTTAAAGAGGCTCCAAGGGCTTGGTACTATCGTTTGGACAAATACCTTCATCAACAAGGTTTTTCAAAAGGATCAGCAGATAGCAATCTTTATATAAAAATTGAAAAGGACAAATTGCCAATACTTGTTGTGTATGTAGATGATATTATATTTGGCAAAAATGTAGAAGCTACGAGTCAAAACTTTTCCTTGGTAATGCAGAAAGAATTCGAAATGTCATTGATTGGAGAGCTAACATATTTTCTTGGTCTACAAATCCAACAAAATGAAGGCGATATCTTTTTATCTCAAACCAAGTACCTCAAGCAGATCTTGAAGAAATATGGAATGGAAGATTCGAAACCATTATGTACCCCTATGGTTACAGGATGCAGCCTCAGTGCAAATGATGAATCAGCAGCAGTGCATCAACCAACCTATAGATACATGATTGGAAGTCTTCTTTATTTGACAGGTACCCGACCAGACATCATGCATGCAGTGGGAATAGTTGGAAGATTTTAGGAAAATCCAAAGGAAACTCATCTTTAGGCAGTTAAGATAATCTTCAAGTACCCTCAAGGAACTCAAAACTATGGCTTATGGTATCCTAGAGACAGACCTCACACTTCATGCTTATACAGATGCAGATTGGGCCGGAAGCGTGGATGACAGAAAAAGCAGTAGTGGTGGTGCATTCTTTATGGGTTCCAGATTAGTATCTTTGTGCAGCAAGAAACAGAGTTCAATAGAACTATCTACAGCTAAAGCAGAGTATGTGGATGCTGCATCTTATTGCACACAACTTCTTTGGATGATGCAAACTTTGCAGGATTTTCAAATCACGTGTACTCCACCTATCTCCATCCTATGTGATAATACAAGTGCAATCAACATTTCAAAGAACCCAGTCATGCATTCAAAGACCAAGCATATACCTATCAAATATCATTTTCTTCCAGAACAAGTGCTTGAAAAAAAGGTCAAGTTGGAGTATGTTCCCTCTAAGGAACAAGTTGCTGATATACTCACCAAACCACTGCCAAGGGAAACATTTGAATACCTCAGAAAAAAGCTGGGAGTAGTTGATGCATCATCTTTCTGTTGAATCTTGTCTGTTATACGGGAATTTCATATGGGGCATACGCATACATGGATTGGTCAGAGACCAGTTGGCACAGGTTTAAGGGGAGCATGCATTGTTGGCATTATGGTAGAAGATCTTGGAGGAGCAATTATAGAAGAAGAACATAGATGCTGATCTGAATAATGCTACTAATGTTTTGTCTCTATGTCTCTATATTTCTTTCGTCAAGGTCATGTAACAACCTATTTTTGGTTTCCCCACTATGCTTGGGATGAATGATATAATGTTCTTGGTTGTTATATATGATCCTCATTTGGTTGGGTGATGAATTTATGTATAGAGTCTTTTGGTGATAGGATGGTCATTTATGGTGGATTATGGTTATTCTTGAAGAACATATTTTTTGCAGATCTGGCCTACAGTCAGGGGGAGCACAATCAGCACAGCAGCACACAGTTTTCAGCATGTTCTTAGGGGGAGCATAACCCTTTTCCCTTGATGTCAAAGGCGGAGAATGACCTTGAGGATCTTGGGGTTGCCATCAAGTCCAAAGGGGGAGATTGTTGGCATTATGACATAGGTGTTGCGCTATGGTATAAGTGTTGTCCTTGATGGCAACTCACTCAAGTAGAAAATCTCAGTTCAGGCACTCAAAATGATAGAAAATGAGATACCCGCAAGTGCGCCAATCTAAAGCCGCGGACCCGCAGGTGCTCCGAACAAGAGGTGTGGTCATACCCGTAGGTTCTTCGAACAAAAAGTGCGAGCGTCAAATTCACACACTTTCATACAGAGAAACACACGCACGTGGGAAAATTTTATGATTGATCCATGGTATTTAGTCCGACGCTTTTGACCCTATGGTTTTGGTCTGTGGTTTTTGATTCTAAAGTATTGATCCCTGGTTTTGGGTCCCTTGTATTGGGTTTCTATGGTTTTGGTCCATGGTTTGAGTAAGGGCTTGCCTATAAAAGGGAAAGGAGATATTTTGGCTGAGCACTCATGTGTGTTGAATATCTAAAGCAAATCTAGATCTGAAGATCTGGTGATCAGTTGGTGAATGATAGCTAAATCAAGGAGAGAGATCTGATCGTTAGAATGACGATCTACTTTGACGCATGACCAGATCTGTGGATCTAACAGTCTAGGGAATATTGGAGGATTGATAATTTGGCTCCATTCGGAGGACCGCAGGCGAACCATAGCGCAAGTGCGGAGGTGCGCAACCCAACGACAAGAGCAGGTGCGGAGGTGCGCAGTTTAGCAACAAGTGCAGGTGCGACGGTATGCAGTTCAGAGACGGCTGCAGGTGCGGAGGTGCCCAGTACAGACACGGGTTCAGTTGCGGAGGTGCGTAGTTCAGAGAAAGTTGCTGGTGCGGAGGTACACAGGATCGACACAGACAAAGTGCGGATATCCGCAGATTTCTATTAGTGAAGTTGCAGACTTTCCTTGAAACTTATTTTAGCTGCTTTTGTCTGGGTTCAAAATTGGTGTCTAGTTACTAGTATTGTTTTCTGGTTACTGCATTCTGAGAAGCTAGTGGTTGATTCAGTAGTTGATTGTGGAAAGGAGATCGGTTGATGCACATGTACTTGATGTTTGTTTGATGTTCATGGATCCAGTCTGAAAATTTATGAAACGTGGTCCCTGGAAGAAAAGAGAAGGTTGAAGCCTTCAGTAGGTGAGCACCTACGTACTAGAAGCTCAGCTAGTACAAGAGCTAAAGGGGGTTGTAGCTCCTTTCCAGGAGAGTCTGGAAAATGAGAGAGGGTTGTAGCTCTCTGCAGGTTGCAGCCTGCGTACTGGTAAAGGACTGCACCAATACATAATTATTGTAAAAAGAAATTTCTAATTGAAAGCAATAGAGACATATTACAGTAGGTGGTTTTCACCCACATTGGGTTTCCACCTTATATCTGGTGTTCTTTGGTGTGACTGTCTGTTTTTCTTGTTCCTGTTCATTATTATATGGTACTCACATACAAATTAATGGTCAACATCTGAATATTAAATTAAATTATAATCTGGAAGATATTTTGAAGAGAATTAGATAATACTGATTCATCCCCCCCTCTCAGTATTATTTTCAACATTGTTGACTCCATATACTTGCCCACGACTATTCGTTCAAAGGATTTTATAAAGTGGAGGGATGGGGGAGATCCATTGTGTTAAACTCAAGATAGTTCTTTCCTTCAAAAATATTTAAGGTAGGAGGGATTTAGGATTCCATAAACATATCCCTTTAAGGAAAAGCAAAACTCATTGAAATAGACAAAGTAAAAATTTCCCATGTATGCCAACCAATGTTGGGTAAGAGAAATTCCCTCCACATAAATTTTTGTGGTATCACTGAAGCCAAACCATAATAACGAAAAAAGGAAAAATAAATCCAAACTAAACTGAAAGAAATCATCAAATTCCAAAATTTTCAAATAAGGAAGGGAGCAATAAAGAAAGCCGAAGTTAAAAGGAAAACCTCAACAAGAAGACTAAAAAATGTCTCAACAAAAGAGTAAAAATAAGAAAACAATGTGTGTTCATTTTATGTTCAGATTTTAGTAAATTTATCTTGCACGGTTATAACAAATTAAGCTCTAAAACCGTAAAGTGAATAGAAATCATCAGGTAAAATGAAGCTAAAAGAGAAGTTTCTACCCTTTGCAAATTTTCTCATTTCATAAGTACATCTTAACAACTATCTAATAAAATTAATGCTTGAGAAACAAATTGAAGGTTCAAGTATTCCCCAATTTAGCTTATTTTATGAAAATAATCACTGCTCTTCCAAAACTCAAAAGAAAAGAACAAGGAAAATGAGTGTCAAATATGACCTGGTAGAGGCATGAAAAAATTCATGAAGACCCACAAAACAAATCTTTAAGATCATAAAATCTAAAACAACGATGAAACAAAAACTTAAGGAAATAGAAATAAATGAAAATGGACATATGAGACTTACCATTTGAAGAATTTCATTAAAATTTTACCTAAGAGATATCGATTTTCTCCAACAAAAGATAGCCTCTTCTTTTAATTGAAATTAAAAGCATGAAGAAGTTGTACTCTTTGAAGTTTTTATTGGCCCAAAATCATAAATTATTAAATCTAACTAAAGAGAGCCGCAAAGCTGGGAGAAATAATGATTCATGTTCAAGGAATCGAATGCAAATAAAGTCCATCAGAAATGAAAATTAAGATGTGATTCTCTATTAATTGAAACAAAAATTATTCTCTTTATTTTTCATACCAACTCCAAGGTTTTCATTAACTCTCATAAATCAAGACTGAGTCCCAACCTATGTAACTCTTACGTGTATGTGGAGAGGGCTTAAATGTTTGCATGATAATTATGGAATGGTATATCAAAAAATGGAGTTTGTACTTACTCTATTTGTGCATGAAAAAGAAAATAGATGGTATGTGGATAGTGGTTATTTTAAGAACATGACTCGGGATAATAGTAAATTCTTGTCTCTGAAAGAAAAGGACAAATGGAACAATGTCACCTTTGGAAATAATTCTCTTGCGATAATTAAGGGAAAGGGCATAGTTAGTCTTGATGAAAATACCAAGGCCCAAAATGTGCTATATGTAGGACTCAAGCACAATTTTCTCATTGTGAGCCAAATGTATGATAATGGCTAAAATGTGACTTTTTGATCCCAAGACTGTGAGATCTGAAAAGAAGAAAATGGAATGACGGTGGGAAAGGAAGTCAAGACTCACAATAATGTATACATGTTTGATGACTCCAGAGTGAGATACTACCTTAGGATGAAAAATAAAACATTGTTTTGGCATAGAAGACTTGTTCATATAAATTTTTACAACCTAATAAAAATCTACAAGATAGAAAAAGTAACAAGATTGGCAAGATTGTCGAAGCCCAATGACTCAATCTACAAGTCCTGTCAATTTGGTAAAAAGACAAGGATTCAATTCAATAAAAAGGAGTTCTTAACATATAAACCTCTGGAGCTGATTCACACCAATATTTGGGGGCCAACAAGAACAAAATCCCAAGCGGAGAAAGGTACTTTATTCTATTTATTGATGATTTTACTAGAGGCAATTGGATAATGTTTTTGAAAGAAAAATCAAAAGATATGAAAAAATTCAAGATATTTAAATATCAAGTTGAGAATGAGAAAGAGCTAAAGATCAAATGTTTATGATTAGACAGAGGTAGAGAATACACTTCTAAAGAGTTTGAAGAATATTGTGAAGAATATGAAATAACGGGGCAATACTCAGTAGCTAAAACTCCACAATAGAATGGAGTAGTAGAGAAGAAGAACATAACAATTCAGGAGATGTCGAGAGTTATGATGGATGAAGAAGAGGTTCCACACATGTTCTATGCAGAAGAAACACAGCCAATTGTCTATTTAGAAAATAGGACACAACAAGGGACTAATAGTGATATGTTTCCCTGTGACTTATGGAAAGGGATACCAACATCAGTGAATCATTTCAAAGTATTTGAGAGCATATTCTATATGAAGAAAAATGATAAAAATATTGGAAAATTTGATACTCGAGCTGATGAGGATATATTTATTCAGTAATCTATCAAGAGTAAAGGCCACACATGCTTCAACAAGAAGACAAATAGGGTTGAAGGCTCCATTGATATTGTATTGGATGAAATAATACCACTGTGACATCCATCCAAAGAAAACGAGAACTCAATTGAAGCATAAAGTTCAAACTCCAGATTGTCAAATCACAAAGGTGAAAAATGCCTTGTAGGTATGTTTAGAAAAAACACCCAGAAAGTCAAATTCTAGCTGATCAAAGACTTGGTGTTCAAACTAGAATGACATTCCAAGCTATGCAAACCTGACCTTGTTGTCACAAATTGAGGCCAAAAATCTCGGCCAAGTAAGTGAGATCTCACAAGTTTTGGTTGAAGGTAATGAATGAAGAACTAAATCAAATTGAGAAGAATGACACTTGGGATCTTGTCCCAAGACCCAAAGAGAAAAACGTTATAGGCACCAAATGGTTCTTTAAAATAAGCTAAACGAGGAACTCCAAGTGACAAGGAAGAAAGAAAGATTGTTCTCCAAAGGGTATGCTCAAATAGAAGGGATAGATTTTGAAGAGATCTTTGTACCTATAGCAAGATTAGAATCCATCATAATGTTTCTTTCTTTTTCTATCAATAAGAATATCATAGTATACGAAATCGATGCAAAATTTGTATTTGTCAATGAATATCTAGGAGAGGAGCTATACATTGGGAAACCAAAAGGGTTTATGTTATCAAAAAACATAGATTATGCGTACAAATTGAAAATGGCTCTATATGGTCTTAAAAAAGCCCCTAGAGCTTGGTATGCTAGGTTGGACAAACATCTTCAACAACAAGGATTCAAAAGAGGCACTATTTATAATAACTTGTATATAAAATCTTACAATGATCATTTTATGGTCATGGTAGTATATATAAATGATATTATATTTGGTAGTGATTTGGAGTAGATGGGACATTGGTTTGCTGAGTCAATGCAAAAAAAAATTGAGATATCCATCATAGCAGAGTTATCCTCCCTTCTCGGGCTGCAAATTTCTCAATCTAGAGATGGAATATTCATCTACCAATCTAAGTATCTAAGAAAAACACTGAGGAAGTGCCTAGATGGAATGATTATTCATGCCTAGCGAAGTGTAGAGATGGAGAAAATTGTGCTTGGTTTTTGGGGGAGTTTGATTTGTTGGCATCAATACCAAAGGGTGATATGATTGAGCACAATGTTAGCATTGATGCCAAATAGGAAAGGATGGTAGATGCATGGTGTGTTATGTTTAGGGGAGTCCTATGGTTACTGTAGTATTTAGTAGAGAATCATCATAGTAGTGGGTTAGTTAAATAAGATATAAAATATTATAAGTATGGTGGTTGGGATTCCCAGACATTGAATGAAATTCATCCTTAGGAAAACATGTTATATGCTCCTAGTAATGACATAGTTGGATAATGCTTGGAAAGAAATTTCCAATGGTATGATGAAGTTTGAAAAAGGCCCTCTAGGTCAAAAGTGATAGTTGTTCAAAGTTGCCTAACCTTAAGAGTCAAACTCATTGACTTGGTCATGGACTCCATTACACTTTAGGCATACATGTGGAAGAGTGGAATTGGCCACATTTAAGCTCAAGAGGTACAATGCAGGTCCCACCTGGGACATGTAATCCTAAGAGTTCTTTTTTGGGGGTTATCAAAATAGGTGCATGTTGACACGGGTTCCCCCAGGGTTAAGTTTTGCTAAGACTTAGGTCAAATTTTGATAAGATATTGTAAAGTATCCACATTTTGGGAGCATAGTGCGATTATCGCAGGCTGTTAAGAGTCAAAGGGGATTTTAGGCTAGTCAAAGCCCCTTATTTTGTAAAGGGATAAGTTGTATTAAGATCCACCCATGGTTTGCGAACCATGGTAATGTAATGTAAACACTATAAAAAGGAGTCATTGAGGGCTCATTAAGTAGTTAAGTGATGTTAGTTCAATGCTATGATTGATTCTTAGAGTCTAAATTTTCTTTTATGTATTCAGGCGAAGTGGAAGGATCCACTTTGTGCACAAATACCTTGGTAAGTCTACAACTGAGCGCGCAAGCCCTTGCAACGGTGTGTACAGGGTTAGAACAGTATATTTATTGATGATCTGGATTGAAGCAATTTTGTTTCCAAACTATAAGATTATCTTAATTACAGTTTGAAGATATGGATCTATTGTTATAAATTATTTTATGCATTATTAGACCCTTAGGCAAAGCTCATAACTCTGTTTAATCAAAAAATTCTTTAAGTTTGGCGAGTTTGAGGACAGGGGTTCGTGAAGGTCAGATGAGGCCTTGAACTGAAGAAACATCTTACCGCCACATCGCATATCCTTTTAGATGAAGATACTTGGTTCTATAATCCCCTAGTATTGCCTCGAGTGAGACTGCAGCTTGCACCAAGAAGGTTGTTGCCGAAAGAGCCAATAGTGTAGGGTTTTTTTGGTTAGTGCAGCTAACTCTGAACATGGGTCCAAGGCTCCTCAAGCCAACAAATGGTTCCGTTGCTAGGACAGGAATCTATATGAGGGATGTGTGATGAGGTGTCTGTGGATACGAACTAAGAAAGAAATCAAGAAGTGGATAGATCAGAAGTTGCACGAGTTTGCAACCCAAGAGAATCAGAATCCATGTTTTCCAAAAGAAAGGTGGTTACAGACATATCTCTACACAGAAGATAATGAGGTTTTCTTTTGAACATTTCATTGCAAATTACATAAGTGGTAGTCAAAATTAGTGGATAGTGAACCTACTTGGAAGCACGATGATCCTATTGTGTGGACTCCATAATTAGTCAAACACCTTGAAGGATTTGATTATAAGGTTGCAATGGCTATTGATTACTAGATTGATAGTATCTTGGGATATTTCATCATTGAATTTTCAATTGATACATTTGTGTCCTATAGTGAAGCTAAATGCCGATTCTTCAAAGGTCCAAGGGGTAAGTACCTAAAATCGCTAAAGAGTCAGATTAAAATGTTGTTGGGCAAAAAAGGGGCTATTCCTTTACATTAATGTTTAAGAGAGGTAAGATTGGATCTACGTGAAGCGGAAAGCAATTTAGAGTAGATCTAGACAAATTCGTTGGAAGTGAATATAGTCCTTTATTAGGAGAGCCTGGAAGTGAAGAAGAAATAAGTAGCCCTAGTACACCCAGAGGTGTGACGCAGTCAGTGGATTAGGATACTTCTAGAATTACACATGTGTCCACTCCACCCATCCCTTAAACTCCACCTCTGCTATTGATTATGGAGAATATAGTGAAAACTCTTGTATTTAGTGGTCAGGGATCAAAGGATCCCAATCAGTTTTGGTTTGTCACAGAAGTTGTGTCGAAAATGCAGCAAGTGAATGATGCCGACATGAAGAAAGCACAACTGGTTATAGCACTATAGGAAAGAGTGTTTACCCGATACATCAAGTATGGTACAACTCATCTGGTTGCTTCATTAGTTGATATGAAGGATGCCTTGAATGAAAAATTTAGGAAGCTGAAGTCACAATCTTAGTGTGTTCCTAAAATAAAGGAGATCAAGTAGAGAGTTAACAAGTCTACATGGGATATAGATCACCAGCTGAAGTGTTTACTGAGCCAAAATAATCTTTAGATTTCATATGAACAACATAAGGAATGGCACATAGCCACGTTATTCCCTCACTTAAGATTGTCATTATATCAACAGAATATTGGGTCTCAGGATGAAGCATTAGAGATTGCGAAGAATCTAGAAGCTTTGTCGATTCAAGACACAAAGTTACGAGTTCAATAGATCCATTCATAGTTAGCAAGCCTGCATATGGAGTTGTAGGATGTGAATAAGGGAAAGGAGGTTAAATTAGAAACAAATTTTGAAGTTTCGTGCAAGAAGTGAAAGATTGAAGGTCATCATAAAATTTGTTTCTTGTATTCCAAGATTATATAAATGCGGGGGGCCTAAACATCTGAAGCCAAAATCTCCTGTCAGATCAAGCACCGTGAAAGTGCCTGGTGTAGCATCTTCCAAATGTCATGACAACATTCGATAAATAATTTTTCTCTATTGCAGTAGTTTTTACAGTCTCCAAAGAAACTCTTTTGTAAATTTTGTAAATCGGTTGGTCATGATGAAAGGAATTGTTGAAGCTATGAATTAATGATGGACAAGACTCTGATGTATAGAATGCAGACTGAAAACCATGCATAGAATGATCAAGGCTCACTTGTGGCTCGCAGAGCATTCCAAGGACGTGAAGAGGACGAGAAGCTAGAGTTGGAAGAGGTCGGGGCTAGATCATTTGGTAGACATGTGAAGAACCAGGACACCTTGCACGTGACTCTCAGAATCAAACTCGCCCTTCTTGTCAATATTATCGGCAGTTTGATCATGTTATAGAAGATTTCCTGGTATTAATAGCGAAGATGCAGGAGAAGAAGAACCAATAACTAACACAAAATATTCAGATAATGAGATCCAAGCCACATGAAGACAATCCCAGTATCAACATAGTCACGTGAATCGGTATAGCCACTGGTGAAGACAAGGTCGAGGGAAAGCAGCCAATATTAGATCTATGGTTTCGAAGTGTCGGTGAGAATAATGTTGGGTTTGATTTACATAGAGAGAAAGAGATGTTCATGGAGGCAAGAAAAAGTTGTATGAATCTAGGTTCTTCTACATCAAAGAATCAGCTGCTGCTAGTCCCACGAAAGAAGAAACCTGAAGAAGTTACTGCGATGCAGGATTCAAATCCCACTGTGTTAAAATCATTTTTGCAGACCTGCATGAATTTATTATGGGATTAGAAGACAATCGAAGGACTACAAGAGCTGATAGATAATTGTGTCAGCGAGGATAATTCATTACCAAAACAACGCATAGTCAATAAGGTGAACCAAAGCAAGAAGAGAAATCGTAGGGAGATGCATTGACAATGCAGATTGGTGATTTTGAAATGGACCAGGTAATTGTTGGCATTATGATACATGTGTTGTACTTGATGGAAACCCACTTATAGCAGAACAACTCACTTGTATAAGGTAACTAAATGAATCTACATAACTAGATGAATCTAAAGGAGAGATACCAGATGTGACAGAATGCATGGTAGTTCAAAGGAATCATTTCAGAAGTAATATGGAAAATTACAATGTAACAAGTCTATTTAGAAGTAAGAGGACATTGGTACAGAAGAATAGGAAGATGGAACTTAGGTCTATTGATCAGAATAAAGAATGTAAAGCAAAAGGTTGATGTAAAGCAGTTTAAGAAGTATACGCAGGTCGACTTAGTCAAAACAATTTATACATGCTGGTCCATAGAACAAAAAGAGTGTATACGTATGCACACACTCCCATAGGAGGAAACGTGCATACATGTTGGAAAACATGGGTTTTGGTTCAAGGTATTTGGTCCGAGGTATTGACCCTAGGTATTTGATCCAAGGTATTGGTCCTAAGTGGTTTGGGTCCAAGGTATTGACAAAGGATCTAAGTATACAAGGAGGAGAAGATCAAAGGGATAAGTGCACAAGTAATGAATATCTTATAAAGTGTTATATCAAAAGAAAATATACATGTTATGGGTTTCTGATTCTTTGCTTTATCTAGACTAAATATGCACCTGATCGTTGATGATGGATGAGATCTAATGATGGATCAAGATCATAATGACTTATTATTATCGATTGATTTGATATTGGGCTAGATCGAATTATGTACACCTATTTTATTCTTTAAATATCGTGATATGGGTTTGTCTGAAGTCTGGAGGTGTAACGAGCTTTGAAGTAAGTATTTGCAGATCTATACGCTGGTTCTCTTTGATGAAGGTGTGTATACACACCGATTCGGCTCTTCCAAGTAGCATATGAAATGTTCAAGGATGATTGATCTATTAGATTAGTGTTGCTATTTTACTGTTGTTTTTTAATGAAGTCTTCTTAGATCTGAATGTAAAAATGAATGCATAAGGAGGCAGGTATTTGATTGATTTATTGCATAAGTGAGAAGAAGTGACTTTTGTCGCTGCCTATGTAAAGCCTGGTAAGCTAACAATAGATATTCAATATATTGCTAGCTGGTATAGACTTAATTCAAAAGTTTATGTTGGCAATAGTTTTGAAGATATACGCAGGTTTGATTAACAGAAGTAGCATATACATGCAGTTTGGGTTTAGCCAGGTAGCGTATACACTCTAATGCATGATCTTTGAGGTTAAAGCTCGTTCTGAATGATGATGCAGGGTTTTGGGTTCAGCACAGTCTTCTGGTGTAAATGATCTGATTATTCATATTAACTGAATGTTGGTTGATGCAATTTAAGTTTAAAATGTTTTTGATGGGTCTAGTATGAAAATTGGATGAAACATGGCCTTTAGATTGTGGTGTTGTGATCCAGGAGTATCAAGTCTGAAAATTCATGAAACATGGTCCCTGGAGGAAGAAATAAGGTCGTAGCCTTTTGTAGGTCTGTGCCTATGTACTAGTAATCATATTGGCTAGTACAAGAGCTAGGGGGTTGTAGCTCCCTCCCAGTAGAAGTTGGAAAATGAGAGAAGGTTGTAGCCTTCTGCAGGTGGGTGGCTGCGTACTAGTATGAGTCTGCTATAGTACAATATTGTAAATAGATTTTCTTATTATTAAAAGAAGACATAGACAACAGCAGCAGGTGGTTTTCACCCACATTGGGTTTCCACCTTAAATTTTGGTGTTCATATGTGTTACGTATGTGTGATTCTTTATTTTTCTTTTACTGCACTATCTAATAAGCTATTGATGTACTGGTTTAAGATCAACACATGTTAAATAGTCTAAATCACAAGTTCTCCATATATACGTTGGTTTCTTTAATCACAGTTGCGTGTACATGCTATTTCACTTCACTGAAGTAGTGTATATAAATCTGTTTGGGAAATAAAATTATTGATTTGATAATACTGAGTCACCCCCCTCTCAGTATTATTTCCAACAATTGCTATCAGAGCAGGTCCTTCAGAAGAAGCTTGATTGCTTAAAGGGAGATCCATCAATATGAATAATCACGAAAGAATGGGATCCATCAGACCTTCAATCTTCGATGGGAGAAACTTTGTTTAACGAGCTTTTTCAAGCATTTTTAATTCGTAGTCTCATCGGACGACATATTGCTCCCAACCTAAGAACTGCTAAAAGTATGATTCGAGATAAGGGACCCATTGTATGGGAAGTACTTCAAGAGGTTATGCAAGGACATCCCATATTGTTGAATCGAGCACCTACCTTACACAAATTGTATAAGAACCACGACCTATCTACAATCTCTTGGAACATATGTTTGGGAAATTTTGGAAGGAGGATATACATTTCCAATAGCAATTTCTATAGACGGGACAGGTAAAAACAAATATGAAACCAATGCCAGAGATGTCAATACTTTATTGGGAAGTTTGTCAGAATCAGAGTTTGTCAAAGTCATGCAACTCAAATCAGACAAAGAGATATGGGAGAAAATTGTTCAGAGCTACGAAGGAGACTCTCAGGTAAAACGTGATAAGCTTCAAATTCTCAGAACTCAATATGAAACTCTTGATATGCATAGTAATGAAAGTATAGCTAGTTACTTGTTACGTATAGATGAGGTTGTTAATTGTATGAAGAATCTGGGTGAAGAAATCAAGGAAGTTACCTTAGTTGAGAGAATTTTGTGATCCCTGTTTGCTAAATTTGAATCAAAAGTGTCTGCCATAGAAGAAAAATAGGATATGCAGGATATCACTATGACACAGCTTCACGGAATCCTAACTACTTTTGAGATGAGAAAATGAGGTCCATTAGATATGAGAGAAGTCGCATTTAAAGCTTTAGCAAAAGGAAAAGAAAAGGAAGAGCACAATGAATCAGGACACATTTCAGAAGAAGAGGATGAGGTAAATTTTTTCAAGAAGCTTCAACAGGGTTTTCGAAGGTTTAGAGGTAAGCTCCCTTTCAAATGCTTTGCTTGTGGCAAAGTCCATCATTATGCTACTAGATGTCCTCATAAAAATAAATATGAAAAAGGAAAAGAATATGAAAAATGGAATAGGAAACAAGTTGTGAATAAAATGAGTTTCTATACTCATGAAGATAGTAATGGTTTATCTAATAGTGATGAAGAAGAAACTGGAAAAGATTACAAACTTCTCATGGCTTATGAGAACTATGATTTTTTGGATATTTTAGAAGAGGATAGTCATGGTTTATCTAATAGTGATGATTATAGACTTCGCATGGCTTATGACGATGATAACTTTCGGGATGATTTAGAAGAGGAAAAATTTCATGAAGAAATCTCTAAAATCAAAATATGTTTATAAGAAAAGAATATGATCATAGATAGCTTGACATACCAACTTGCTGAAAAAGAAAAACACAACCAAAAACTAGAATGTGAAATTGTGGGTCTAAATAAAGATCTTGAAAAAACAAAATCTCTCAATCTTAGATTTACTAAAGGATCAAAAAATTTAAATGAAATTATCAAAGTTCAGTGTTCTCCTCTGATAAAGACAGGTCTTGGATAGACTGAAGAAGCATCTCAATCACAGAAGTCATCAACCTCCACCAAAAGCCATCTTGATGCAACAAAGACTAGTGAATAGTATGACAATCATCAGCAAAGGCATAAAGTTGATCACCAGGTAAATTATACTAAATTTTCTTCAAGGATGAATATCAATAGAAGCCACAACTAAACTCAGGCAAATCATACTCGATTTTCTCCAAATATGAATATCAATAGAAACTACAATCAACAGGTAAATAGATTCAATAGACGCAGAATCTTCTTTAATGGGAAATGTTTTTCATGTCATAATTTTGGGCACAATGCTGCTCAATGCATTGTTTACAAAACCATCATGACTAGAGAAGCATGAAATCAAAGGAATGTAACAAGGATCAAGAGAAGCTCCTATAATAACTTTTCTCCTCTTGAAAACGAAATAGAATGCTCAATCTGTAATAACTTTGGTCATGAAGAATATGAATGCAGGAGAAAATTTCGACAAACACCTCAAAAGCAGCAAACACCATTAAATCCGAAGATATGGAGAAGGAAAGAATCTCAAACAGAAAGATGTGGTATAGCCT
Organism: Pinus tabuliformis; assembly: GCA_031772625.1. Taxonomy (NCBI): domain Eukaryota; kingdom Viridiplantae; phylum Streptophyta; class Pinopsida; order Pinales; family Pinaceae; genus Pinus; species Pinus tabuliformis. The sequence goes on from CM062805.1 coordinate 134,134,579, forward strand.
TGTATGCAGAAGGACAAGAAAATCAGTGGTACATCGATAGTGGATGCTTCAAACACATGACAGGGGACAAAGAGAAACTTCACTCATATAATGCCTTAGAAAAGGAAAAGAATGTCTCATTTGGAAATGACACTCCAACTGTCATAAAAGGTAAAGGTTAAAGATAGAAATGTTACGTATGTAGATGGTTTAAAGCATAACCTGTTGAGTGTCAGTCAAATGTGTGATCAAGGAAATGAAGTGGTGTTTCGATCAAACGGATGTGTTTTTCGTGAGCTTGATACAGAATAGACCGTGATCAAAGGTACAAGAACTCCAAACAACTTATACATACTCAAAGGAGGACAACAACAATGCTATCTAAGCAAAAATGATGAAAACTGGTTGTGGCATAGAAGATTGGGACATCTAAGATTTTCTCAAATAAGAAAAGCATGCAGACTCAAGGTTGTTCGTGATCTTCTAGATATCAGCATCCTAGAAAATACAATACGAAAACCATGGCAAATCGGTAAGGAAACTAGAGTTCACTTCATGGAAAAAGAAGGGTCATCTAGTAAGCCTCTTGAACTTGTTCATACTGATTTATGTGGACAAACAAGGAAAAATTCACCTTGTGGAGAAGAATACTTTATTTTTTTGAATGATGATTTGTCCAAAATGTGTTGGATAGGTCTTTTAAAGCATAAATATGAAGCATTTGAAAAGTTCCAAGTATTCAAAGATTTTGTTGAAAATGAATCAAATTGAAAAATCAAATGCCTCAGATGTGATCCAGGAGGGGAATTTATATCAGATGAACTCTTTGACTTTTCTGAACAATATGGAATAAAAAGGAAATTCTCGACCACAAGAAATCCTCAGCAAAATGGTGTGGTAGAAAGAATGAACAGAACAATTTAACAAATGGCTCAAGCTATGCTAGATGAATCTAGAACTCCTGCAACCTTCTAGGGTGAAGCTGCATTCGTTGCCATGACTATTCTCAACAAAGGAAATGTTTAGGTAAACAGCACTCAAAATCCACATGAAGTTTGGTATGGTAAGACTCCTACTATAAAATACTTTAAATTTTTTGGAAGAAAATGTTTTATCAAAAGAGCTAATGAAAAACTTGGTAAGTTTGAACCCTAAGTAGATGAAGGTATTCTTCTTGGTTATTCTTCTAGAAGTAAAGGATATAAATGTTATAATAAAAGACTTGGAAAAATTGTTGAAAGAATTCATGTTGTAGTTGATGAAGCATGCAAAAATCTAAAACAGATAAAATCAACATAACATTATGACAATGAGGAAGATGGGGATTAGTTTCCCACATCAAATCAAAATTATATTGAAGAAGAAACCAATGAAGCACCAGAAGAAGATATAATGGTAGAAGAAAAGACTCCATCTAGATATGTTCAGAAAAATCATTCAAAAACTCAAATTTTAGGGGAATAGGAGGAAGGTGTACAAACAAGAAGAACTATTATAGGGACCTCAAGCTATCTAACAGTACTATCCTCCACCGAACCTAAAAATGTAAATGAAGCATGCAAATATGAATGTTGGGTCAAGGCCATGGATGAAGAACTTGAGCAAATTTAAAAGAATGATTCTTGGGAATTAGTTCCCAGGCCTCATGATAAAAATATTAGAAGAACTAAATGGATGTTCAAGAACAGACTGAATGAAAATGGAGAAGTCATTAGAAACAAGGCCAGACTTGTTTGTAAAGGGTATGCTCAACAAGAAGGTATAGATTTTGAAGAAACTTTTACATTCGTTGCTAGACTTGAAGCCATAAGGATGTTTCTTGCTCTTTCTAGCTTTCAGAAATTCAAAGTATACCAAATGGATGTAAAATCAGCCTTCCTTAATGGAGATTTAGAAGAAGAAGTTTATATTGAACATCCAGAAGGATTCTTTCTTGGAAATGATGTAAAACTTGTGTGCAGATTCAAAAAGGCTCTCTATGGTCTGAAACGGGCTCCAAGGGCCTGGTATTACTACCTTGACAAATATCTACACCAACAAGGTTTTACAAAAGGTTTGGCAGATAACAATCTATATGCAAAGATTGAAACTGATAAATTGCTAATTATTATTGTTTATGTTGATGATATCATTTTTGGTAGCAATGAAGAATCCATAAGTCATAATTTTTCTTCAGTAATGCAACAAGAATTTGAAATTCCCTTGCTTGGTGAACTTACCTATTTTCTTGGTCTACAGGTTCAACAAACTAAAGATGGAATTTTTATTTCACAAACCAAATATCTCAAATAGATCTTGAAAAGTTATGGAATGGAAGATTCTAAACTTGTATGTACCCCAATATTAACAGGATGTAGTCTCAACTCAAATGATGAATTAGCAGCAGTACATCAACCAACTTACAGATCCAGGATCGACAGTTTGATTTATCTAATAAGTACCCGACCTAACATCATGCATGCAGTGGGAATAGTTGGAAGATTCCAAGCAAATCCAAAGGAATCACACCTTCAGGTAGTCAAAAGAATTTTCAAATATCTTCAAGGAACTCAAGAATTTGGACTATGGTATCCTAGAGATGCAAATCTTACTCTTCATGCATATACATATGCAGATTGGGCAGGAAGTGTTGATGATAGAAAAAGCACTAGTGGTGGTCCATTCTCTATGGGTTCCAGGTTAGAGTCATGGTTCAGCAAGAAACAAAGTTCCATTTCCTTATCTACCACTAAATTAGAATATGTGGCTGTTGCATCTTGCTGCACACAACTACGTTGGATGATGCAAACTTTGCAAGACATTCAGATCACATGTACTCCTTCCATCTCTATTCTATGTGATAATACAAGTGTCATTATTATTTAAAAGAATCCAGTCATGCACTCCAAGACCAAGCACATACCCATCAAGTACCATTTTCTACGTGAATAAGTGCTTTAAAAAAAGGGTCAAATTGGAGTATGTTCCCTCCAAAGAACAGGTTGCTGATATATTCACTAAACCACTACCCAGATAAACATTTGAATATCTCAAACAAAAGCTGGGAGTAGTTGTTGCATCATCCTGTTGTTAAATCCATTTTTTCAGAGGAAGGTTATTATATGCATGTTTCATGAAATACAGTTGCGTATACACTCAGGTTTTTTTGGGTGAAGAAGCGTATATGTTTTTTTTTTTACAGGAAAATAGTGGGCCAGACTCTGATATAGGTTTTGTGTCTGATGTTGATGATTATAATCTAACGATATGTTTTGTTCATTAATTTTTATCTGACTGACAAATATGCCTTGATTAATGACTTGTTAACAATGCACGGGTAGTGCAAGTTTAGGGGGAGCATTAGGTTTCACACGTATTCTGCATTGTTGGAATTATGGTTGCTGAGTCTAGCCATGGCTTTAGATATTTATACCATTTGTTGCTTAAGTCATGTAAAAGTCTAGGGTGTGGTATGACTTCTCATACATTTGAATGAGTCGTATTGGACAAACGATGTAGTTTGTATCCCCACTTTGCATGTGATGGATGATATAAGATTTATTGTATTTCTATCATGTATAAACAATTGGTATATCCCCACTTGGTTGGGTGGATGAGTCAAATTTGGTATATCCCCACTTGATTGGGAGATTGATGTATGTATGAGTCATTGGTGATAGGAAGGTCAAACTCACATAATTGAGTTATAGAGTCATGTTATTCTTTTGGAAAATATTTTTGCAAACTCTGCATGTGCTCAGGGGGAGCATGGATGGTTAGTGCATCACACCATGTACAATGATATCAGAACATGCAAAAAGAGGGAGTCTAATTAGAGAATTCAACATGTGCATAGGGGGAGCATGATCAATGTTTATATTTAGCTGTTCAGATATGGCATTCTTCATATCAAAGGGGGATAATATCTTGGTCCACGCTTTGCCCTTGATGTCAAAGGGGGAGATTATTTTGGTGTTGCTTTTTATCTCCTACAATTTCTACAGTGTGTAGTAATCAACACCAACATGGTTACCATCAAGTCCAAAGGGGGAGATTGTTGGCATTATGATGCATGTGTTGTACTTGATGGCAACCCACTTGTAGTAGAACAACTCACTTGTATATGGTAAGTAGATGAATCTATATAGCTACATGAGTCTATGGGAGAGATATCAAATGTGTCAAAATGCATGGTAGTTCAAAGGAATCATTTCAGAAGTAATATCGAAAATTACAGTGTAACAGGTCTATTCAGAAGTAACAGGACATTGGTACAGAAGAGAACATAGATGGAACTTAGGTCTACTAGTCAGAATAAAGAATGTAAAGGAAAAGGTTGATGTAAAGTAGTTTAAGAAGTATACACAGGTCCACTTGGTCAAAACAACATATACACGCTGGTCCACAGAACAAAAAGAGCGTATACATATACACACACTCCCATAGGAGGAAAACCACGTACATGTTGGAAAACCAAGGTTTTGGTTCAAGGTATTTGGTCTGAGGTATTGACCCTAGGTATTTGATCCAAGGTATTGATCCTAAGTGGTTTTGGTCCAAGGTATTGATAAAGGATCTAAGTATATAAGTAGGAGAAGGTCAAAGGGATAAATGCACAAGTAATGGATATCTTATAAATTGTTATATCAAAAGAAAATATACATGTTATGGGTTTCTAATGCTTTGCTTAATCTAGACTAAATATGCACCTGAGCATTTGATGATGGATGATATCTAATGATGGTTCAAGATCATAATGACTTATTATTATTGAATGATCTGATATTGGGCTAGATCTGATTATGTACACCTGTTGTATTCTTTAAGTATCGTGATCTTGGTTTGTTTGAAGTCTGAAGGTGTAGGGAAGCTTTGAAGTAAGTATGTGTAGATATGTACATTGGTTCGCTTTGATGAAGGTGTGTATACATGCCGATTTGGCTCTTCCAAGTAGCATATGAAAAAGAAAAAGCTTGATGTTAAAGGATGACTAATCTATCAGAGTAGTGCTATTGTTTTACTATTGTCTTTGAATGAAGTCTTCTTAGATGTGAATGTAAAACTCAATGCATAAGGAGGCTGGTATGTAATTGATTGATTGTATAAGTGAGAAGAAGTGATTTCTATCGCTGCTTGTCTAAAGCTCAGTAAGTTGACAGTAGATATTCAATATATTTTTGGTTGGTACAGACTTGACTGAAAAGTTAATGTTTGTAGTAATTTTGAAAATATACGTAGATTTGATTAACGGAAGTAGTGTATACACACAGTTTTGGTTCAACCAAGTAGTGTATACACTCTAATGCATGATTTTTGAGGTTACAGCTGGTTTTGAATGATGATGCAAGGTTTTGGGTTCAACACACTATTCTGGTGTTAGTGATCTGATTGTTCATATTAACTGAATGTTGGTTGATGCAGTTTAAGTTTAATTTTTTTTTGAATGGTCCAGTATGGAAATTGGATGAAACGTGGCCTTCAGATTGTGGTGTTGTGATCCAGGAGTATCCAGTCTGAAAATTCATGAAACGTGGTCCCTACAGGAAGAAAGAAGGATGTAGCCTTCTATAGGTCGGTGCCTACATACTAGTAATCATATTGGCTAGTACAAGAGATAGGGAGTTGCAACTCCCTTCCAGTAGAAGCTGGAAAATGAGAGAAGGTTGTAGCCTTCTTCAGGTGGGTGCCTATGTACTGGTATGAGTTTGCACCAGTACAAGATTGTAAACATATTTTCTTATTATTAAAAGAAGATAGAGACGACAGCAGCAGGTTGTTTTCACCCACATTGGGTTTCCACCTTAAATCTTGGTGTTCATGTGTGTTTCCTATGTGTGATACTTTATTCTGCTTTTACTGCACTATCTAATAAGTTACTGATGTACTAGTTTAAGATCAACACATGATAAATTGTCTAAATCAAAAGTTCTCTGGATATACACTGTTTTCTTTAATCACAATTGCGTGTACATGCTAGTTCACTTTACTGAAGTAACATATATAAATCTATTGGGGAAATACAATTATTGATCTATTATTTCAAATCCTATACTTTGGCTCTAATGCTAATGTATTGGAAAATAAAGGTTGGGAACGTATGGGGAATCCTAGGTTACTGTGGTCACCAATTCAACTACACATGGTGAGCCATCAAAACGTAATTCCAATGGGTCGTCTACATGGAGTAGTTGTAGATATTGAAGGCGCAAGTGCAGTGGAAAATTTTGAAGTTATTGAGATAGTAGATGACAGTAATCTATACCCAACGTATCTTGCAATTGATTGGGCCTTCGATGTGAACACAATCATTAATTTAAAGAAGTGAAGCATGGTATTTGAAAATAATGATCTTCGAGTGATTGTCATTAGGGGATTTTTGAGGTCTAAAATGGGCATCCTAAGGAAACTATAAAATAATAGTGGAAATAATAAAATAAGATTAGAGTACATCATCAAATTTTAGAGGCAAAAAAGGAAAAACTATCTTTCAACTCGTATTTTTAACTTATCTCCCTATGGGTTTACTAAAATTTTGAGCAAAAACACTCGTTGGATGTAGAATTTGATTCCTCATCAAAGGAGTACCCTTGTTGCATACTTTCAATGGACCCTACTCCATGAAAAATGAGAAATTTATGAAAAACATGATTGGAATCATGTGTTTTCATGTATTTCTCATTTTTCTTGTAGCAGGATCCATTGAAAGTATGAAACATGGGTATTGCTTAGATGAGGAATTAAATTTTGCATCCAACAATTACTCCTCGAAATTTGAGTAAAATCTTAGGGAGATAAGTTTAAAATACGATTTCAAAAAGTAGTTTTATTATTTTAATACTTTTTAATATTTTTACTTTTTTACTCCATAAATGGTGAATCATTCCCCATGGTTGATATCATCATCTTGAATCCTATTGGTTCTTATAAAGTTTAATTTGGTTGTTTTTTCTTGTAGGAGGCACATTTTAGACCTTAAAATTCCCCTGTCAGTTGAATCCAGCAAAAGGAGCGTGATACACAAAACCAGTCCATGATTATTATGAAGATGAAGACAATGAGCACATATATAAGCTAAGTTCATGAAATGAAGATTATATCAATCCCACTACGGATGAAAGGATCAGTTGGGAGAAGGATAGTTCCTTCTAATCCGATTCAGATGAAGAATTCAAAAACTAGTAGAATCAGTTGCATGAGGTCTCTATGCTGCGATGCAATCATACTACAAAGTCACTACATTCTATATCTACTGAGGTATGTAAGTTACCTTATTATGATGTCTTGGATCATGTCAATATGTTTCTTGATCATTTTGAAAGGGACATACCAGAGGAGCATCGGTTCCAGGCCTTAGATCTCACATTGAGAGCTATGCCCGCAAGATGGTGGGGTATGAACAAGGATATTATTATTGACTAGAAGGAATATCGTGGAATGATACGACTAAGATTTTCTGTTATGAAACCAGCTCAAGAAAAGATAGAAAAGATACATCAACGCCTTAGAATTCAGCTTCTTCGAGGGGGAAACCTCCTTTACATTACATAAATGAACAATTCTTGGATGATACAAATGACAAAACCTCCTTTCTATATATAGGAGTCTAAGGAGTCACAATATAATCCAGCCGACCTAACAATAATAATATAAATCCACAAAAATAACAATAGAGGGATTCTATGGGGCACAGAAATAACAACATGGGGCTAATAGGGGCACACCAATATAAATAAGGGGTATAACTACAATAGTAATGGGGTAATCACTAGTATTATAGGGACCCAACATTCCCCTCTCCTTCAAAAAAGTGTTTTCCTCAACGCTTGAGTAGTTCTTGATACTTCTGCATAAAATTCTCATCCTCCCATGTGAAATCTTCAGTGGATAAGTTCTTCCACTTGATAAGATACTCTGAAATTGATCGATTTCGTAGCTGTCGAGTTCTTGTTTCTTTGACTGCTTCCAGTTCCAATATATTTTTTCCTTCCTTGTCAAGTTCTGGCAATATTGTTTGAACTGGGAGCTTGTCACCTATAACCTTCTTTAAACATGAAACATGGAAAACTGGGTGCAATCGAGAAGCTGCAGGAAGCTCCAATTTGTATGCCATAGTACCAATCTTTTGCAACACCTTGTACGGACCATAATACTTTGGTGATAATTTATTATCCTTCTTAGCTTGCTTTAGGGACATTTGCTTATATGGTTGTAGCCGTAGGAATACCCAATCACCTACATCAAAACTTCTTTCACTGCGATGTTGATCTACCTGTTGTTTCATTCTATTTTGTGCCAACACAAGGTTATCCTTTAAGAGTTGGAGGACTTGTTGTTGATGTTCGATGTGATGTTCCACTGCCTGAACCTTAGAATTTTCTCTTAAATATGATGTGATGGATGGTGGTTGATACCCATAAAGTGCCATAAATGGGGTCATTTTTGTTGTTGTATGGAAGGAAGTGTTATACCACCATTCAGCCAGAGGCAACCATTTGACCCATTGTGTCTGTTTATCAGATACAAAGCAACGAAGATATCCTTCCAAACATTTGTTTACTATCTCAGTTTGCCCATCAGATTGAGGATGATAAGATGAGCTATGAGCTAACTGAGTACCAGGACAAGAAAATAATTCTGTCGAAAAATTTCTAGTGAAAATGGGATCTCTGTCACTTACAATAATCTTTGGGTTTCCATGTAGCTTTTGAATTGTTTCCATAAATGCAGTAGAAACTGTACTAGCTTTAAATGGATGTGATAATGCACAAAAGTGTGCATACTTGGTAAGTCTGTCAACTACCACCATGATGACACTCTTTCCCTCAGACTTGCGTAAACCTGTGATAAAATCCATTGAAACCTCCTCCCAACGTTGGCCTGGAATGGATAAAGGTTGTAATAGACACGGTGTCTTAATTGTTTCAACTTTATTTTGTTGGCAAACCAAACATTCCGCCACAAACTTTTGAATATCTGATTTAAGGCCATCCCAAAAAAATTCCTTCTTAACACTGTGGTAAGTTTTTAAAAATCTTGAGTGCCCTCCTAAGGGAGAAGTGTGCAATTCCATAAGAATCTTTTGTTTTAGCTAGGAGTTCTTACAGAGGTATAAGCGATCTTTGTACCATAATGAATCATTTTTCCAGCTAAACGTATCAGACGTACTGGAATCTTGTTTTAGCTTTCGAATAAGTGCCCACACTTCTTCATCTTTCTTCCATTCCTTCCTTGGTTCGTTTATCGAATCTGGTTGGATAATAGAAATGGCACACAACAATGCTTCCACATCCTCATCCTTTCTTGAGAGTGCATCTGCCACCACATTTTGCTTCCCTTTCTTGTAGATGATTTCAAAGTCATAACCCAACATCTTTGTGACCCACTTTTGTTGCTCTTCAGAGGATAATCTTTGTTCTAAAAAGTATTTAAGGCTATCATGATCCGTTTTTACCTTGAAGTGTCTTCCCATTAGGTAGGGTCGCCATTTCTTAAGTGCATGGAGTATTGCCAACATTTCCTTCTCATAAATAGCTTTGCTTAAAAACTTTCCCTTGATTGGACGACTTTCAAAAGAAATGGGTCTTTCATCTTGCATTAGAACAGTACCAATTCCATTTCCTGAAGCATCACATTCCACAATAAAGGTTTTTGTGAAGTCCGGTGTAGCTAAGACCGGTGCTTGGCACATTGCCTCTTTAAGATGTTCAAATGCCTTTGTTGCTTCCAGAGTCCATGAAAATGCATCTTTCTTCAATAATGTTGTTAGAGGTGCTGCTATTCTCCCATAATTCTTAACAAACTTGCGATAATACCCTGTCAACCCAAGAAATCCTCGCAGATGCTTTATGGATGTGGGGATTTTCCATTCCTTAATGGCTTTAATTTTGCTAGGGTCTACCTTAACTCCTTCATGAGATACAATATGACCCAAATATTCCACCTCCTGGACTCCAAAGAAACATTTGGATCTTTTTGCATATAATTGTTTCTCCTCCAATAGTTGTAGCACCCTGTCAACATGTTCAACATGATCCATCCAAGAGTCGCTGTAGATTAGTATATCATCAAAAAATACTAACACAAATTTTCTAAGGAATGGTTTGAAAATTGAATTCATCAAACCTTGAAATGTTGAAGGTGCATTAGTAAGGCCAAAAGGCATGTCCAAAAATTCATAATGACACTCATGAGTTCTAAATGCCATTTTCGGAATGTCTTCAATCTTCATTCTGATTTGATGATATCCCGAACGAAGATCCAACTTGGTGAAGTAAATTGATCCATGCAATTCATCCAGTAATTCATCAATGACAGGAATGGGGAACTTATCTTTAATAGTGAGCTTGTTGAGCTCCCTATAATCCAGACACATGCGCCATGATCCATCCTTCTTGTGCACGAATACTACTAGAGCAGAGAAAGAACTTTGACTTGGTTGAATTATACCAGCCTCTAGCATTTCTGCAACCATACGTTCAATTTCACTTTTTTGGACATAGGGATATCTGTACGGCCTGATTTTTGGAGGAACACTTCCTGGAATCAGATGAATAGCATGATCATGATCACGCATAGGTGGGAGACCTTTGGGAGTCTCAAATACCTTAGAATTATTGTCCAGGACTTTTTGGAGATCTTGAGAAATAGATGATTCCGATGTGGAAACATCTAGCGAACATAATTTTGCAATTACACCTCTTTGCTCCTTTTTCAGAAGCTTTGTCATACCGTTAGAGCTGACTATCTTTCCTAGTTTCCCTGCAATACCCCTTAATTCAACTTCCTTTCCTTCCATAGAAAATTTGATGAAAAGTTCTTGAAAATTAAAAGCTATTGTACCCAAGGATTTTAGCCATTGGACTCCTGCTACAAGATCAACACCTCCCATTGGAATGGAAAGCATTGGGCTAGTCAATACATATTCTCCCATGGATAGCTTGATACTATGGCACCTTCCAGAGCAATTTATTGTTCCTCCATTTGCAATCATCACTTGACACTCTGGTGCTGGATATAAGAAGCAATTCAATTCTTTTGCTACCCTACAATGAATAAAAATGTGGGTGCTTCCTGAATCAATCAACACTATTACCTTTTTCTTCTTGATTTGTCCTTCTATCTTGAAGGTTTGAGGAGTGGTAATTCCCGCCAATGCATTACAAGATATGGTCGGATTTATTTTTTCTTCATCTAGGCTTTGTTCCTGGAGTATATCTTCTTCTTTTGACCTTTCTTGCTCCTTTTCTTCTTCCTCTTCACAATCTATGTAGAATAATTTCTTCTCAGCACACTTATGACCTTTAGTGTATTTGCTATCACAACTGTAACAAAGCCCTTTTGCTCTTTTTTCTTCCAATTTTTGTGGTGTCAACCTTATAGGTTGTGGAAGACTAGGGTCAAAAACACTTCTGTCTTTATAGTTGTGAGTGGTATGCTTCCTGGTTGCCATAATTTTGCTTTCCATTTTTCTTGCTAACCTGAATGCCTTCTCTAATGAATCAGGTTCCCAAAGGCGAACATCATGTTGGATATTATCCTTTAAAGACCCTATGAACACATCAATACTATGCTCCTCTGGAATATCTTTTACCCTTATGTTCAATTTTTGGAACTCCTCAATGTGCTCCATTACTGAACCCTTTTGTTTGAGACTTATCAATTGGCTAAAAAAAGTGTTGCTTTTTGTATCTTCATAATGTGCCATCAATTCTTCCGTAAAAATTGCCCAAGTGATAAATTGTTTACGAGAGCAAATCCATTGATACCATACAAACTGATTTGGTTCCAAATATACAGTTTCCATACGTACATTTTGTGTGTTTTGCACATTATTGAGATCGAAGAACTGCTCCATCTGTAATATCCATGTGGCGGGATCCTTGCCATCAAACTTCCTCATATCGATTTTTGGAATATGGTGGGTCTTCGATCCAACATTAGAGTCTATGGAATCATGATTAACATTAATTTTTTTCACATCATGAGTTTCCTTTGCAACCTTTTCACCATTAATAAGTATTTCTTGTAGAAAATTTGTCAAATCTGTCTTCAAATCTCCCATGTCTGTCTTCAAATCTGCCATGTCTGTCTTCAAATCTGCCATGTCTCTCTTCAAATCTGTCTTCGAAGCATCCATCTTAGCTTCAATGCCCTTGATCTTAGATTCCACGCCATTTAGCTTAGATTCCACGCCATTTATCTTAGCTTCTGTTAGCTTTTGTGAGCATGACATTTGTTGCACTTGTTCTTGTAATTTTGATATATCATGTAGCATTTCTTCCTCTTCTTCATGAGTCATGCTAGAGATTTCAGGTTCCTTACTAGGTGTTTGCATTTTCTTTCCTTGGGGCATTAGTTACGGATAATAATGCTTTACTATGCCCTTTTAATTCCGTTAAACCAAGCTTACACAAAAATTAAAAAAAAACTACACACCTTTTTTCACTTTATAGAAGCCTGATATTGAATCTGATGTATCTCTACAATTCTGGATCATCCAGTTCTGAAGTTGCGACCTGTAGTAGCCCTCTGCGTCCTCTTTCCAATGCCACAAGTCTGACCCAAATTGGATTCTCCAAGGAGAGTTATGTGAAATCTCCCACAGTGACTTGCTTTTAGACTAGTTGAGTAGAGCGAACTTGTACGATGTCCCACGAGTCACTATTTCAACCTTTGGATCACAAACATGCATACAAGAAACTACAGTGCGTCCTCTTTCTGTACCTTCTTACGAAATTTCAATCCAATCCCCAGAGAGAAAGTTATGACGATTTTCCCCAGGTCACTTGTTTTGAATGTAATTCAGGAGTCTACAAAAAGACTAACTTCCTCAGATCATATCTCTGCAAATATCGTGCGAAAAGCTCTGAAATTCGGACCCAAGGTTCAGCATGATTTCTTCTCAAATGGTTTTTTTTTGCTACTTCTGAAATGTCACAGAAAAAGTTATAGCGAAAATGCCACGATGACCTGTTTGGAGTAGAGAAACCCTAGAATCCAAAGCTCTGATACCAAATGTTATGAAACCGGCTCAAGAAAAGATAGAAAAGATAGATCAACGCCTTAGAATTCAGCCTCTTCGAGGGGGAAACCTCCTTTACATTACATAAATGAACAATTTTTGGATGATACAAATGACAAAACCTCCTTTCTATATATAGGAGTCTAAGGAGTCACAATATAATCTAGCCGACCTAACAATAATAATATAAAGCCACAAAAATAACAATAGAGGGATTCTATGGGGCACAGAAATAACAACATGGGGGTAATAGGGGCACAACAATATAAATAAGGGGTATAACTACAATAGTAATGGGGTAATCACTAGTATTATAGGGACCCAACATTTTCTAGGCAAATACCTAACCCACCAAAAGGTACATACGAAAGGATGATCCGCATGAACATATGGCTCGATGGACTAAGGAATGGGGTGAAGTACCTCAACTAGAGTGGGTGCATATCTTCATTCATATCTTGGATGTTATCCCAATGAACTAGTACTTAGAGACGAAGCTGCGACATGGGACTGTTGATTAGGATGAAATGAAGGAGAGTTTCTTGCTAACATTAAGTTTTGTAGATGGGTTTGAACGCTTGTTGAAGCACTTCAGGAGATTAAAGCAACAATCTTATGAACACCTGTAGATCCTATCACTTCAATACAGCCTGACTAGAGTATGCATCTACAACCTGATTTGGAATGTTACAATGTTACTACAAAAGACGATGATGAAGATCCACGAAATATTCATATCCCTGAGTCAGAGGGAATGCACGAAGTTGTTGGAACTAATGTGGAGATACCTAATGTATCACTACTGGTGACCACAAAATAGGTGAATATTGGCTCAGAAGAAGGATTGGAATTCTCGAACATTGGCAACTATTAGGATGAGGAGACAGTGGGTAAGGTCACTGAATTATTACATGAATATAAATATTTATTTCCAACTAAGTTCTCTAACTTGAAGGGGATAGTAGGAGATTTAGGTATGATGAAGATCAATTTAAAACTAGATTCAAAGCTAGTAAAGCAGTGCCCATATCGGTTTAATCCAAAGTACAAGGAAAATATAAGAGAAGAACTAGAAAAGATGCTCACGGCAGGAAGAATTGAGCCTGTAGAAGGATCAGAATGGGTTAGTCCTATGGTGCTCCAGGAGAAGAAAAAGAAGGGTGGTATCAAGATTTTCATTAATCTACAAAAGTTAAATGATGCATGTGTACATGATCCATTTCCTATGGCTTTTAGAGATGAAGTTCTAGAAAATGTTGGTGGGAAGGAAGCATATTCATTCACAGATGGATTTCCAGGATATCACCAAAGTAAGATTGCACTAGATGATAGAAGCAAGACTACCTTCGCTACAACATGGGGGTCTTTCCAATATGCAGTCATGCCTTCCTGACTAAGAAATACTCATGTGATATTCTCAAGGGTGGTAGTCGCAACGTTCAAGGAATTCATTCATAAATTTTTGGAAGTCTACTTCGATGATTGGATTGTGTTTGGGTTAGTCAAGAAGCTTGTCTCTAGTCTGCACCTCATGTTGGATACATGTTGAAAGTATTATATTTCCTTGAATTTGAATAAATGAATTTTTTGTGTACCTTATGGAATAATTTTGGGAAATGTTGTCTATAAGTAGGTATTGGTGGTAAACCCTACTAAGGTTCTTGTAATTATCAATTTGGATACCCCTAGGAATGTAAAACAACTACGTGTAACTTTTGGTCATATTAGGTACTACAGGAAGTTTATTAAGGCGTACGTGTAGATCATTGTGCGCATGGAGAAGTTGTTAAAAAAGGATGCTACATTCTACTGGGATGATTATTGTGAGAAGAGCTTGGATATTCTTAAGGAGAATATGGTTATGGAACTAATCCTAGTATTCCCTGATTGGAAGAAAGAATTTCATGTGAATGTGGATGCATCTTGTATAGCATTAGGAGTTGTCTTAACTAACCCAGGGGCAGGAGATATTGATCACCTAATTGGCTTCACCAATTGGAAACTATCTAAGGCAGAGAAGAATTATTCAACCACAGAGGAAGAAGGATTGGGCATGGTTTATGCACTACAAAAATTCAGGCATTGTCTGCTAGGTGTGCACTTTAAAATGTACATGGACCATTCTACTTTCAAGTACATTGTCAATAATCCTATGTTGGGAGGGAAAATATGTAGATGGATCCGTATTTTCTAGGAGTGTGATTTTGAAGTGATAGTTAGGCTGGAGAGGTTGAATTTTGGACCTGATCACCTCTCTCAGATCGAGAATGGAAAAGATCCCATTAATATTGATGAAGGGCTAAATAACATGCAACTCTTTACTATCAGAATTGCAGATGATCATTTTGCAGACATTATTCATTTTTTATCTACTGGTGTAGCTCCTGAAGGTTGTATGACATAGAAAAGGAAGGAATTAGTTGTCAGGGCTACAGATTTTTTTGTGATTGCAAGACACTTATATAATATGGGATCAAATGAAGTTCTACGCCGATATGTTCTTGAATATGAAAGACATAGTATCATAGTTGAAGCACATGGTGGTGTTACTAGAGGAAACTATGCCGGAAAGGCAACTACGCAGAAGAATCTACGAGAAGGATTATGGTGGCCTACAATACATTAATATTCTAAGGAGTACTGCAATGCATGCGATGTGTGTCAAAGGACCAGGTGATCCGGATTTAAACAGGAACGTAGCAAATTACAGAGATAACCATAAATACAGAGATGCAATAACCATAAACACATAGATGCAGCGGAAATAATGATTCATTTCATTAATGGAAAATACTGAATACAACCAGAAATGGAAATAAACCAGCTAGGGCGATGGTAGCTATCTCTGAGAAGAGATGTGCGGCTACATGCCTCTGAACTGTTCCGAACTGTGTTACAATGAGGCTCGAAGGCCTATTTATTGTTGAGAAACAATGGAAAACCCTTCACATCCTGAAACCTAACCCTAGAAGATGAAACGCCAAATTGTGGGCCCCGTTTGGGTAAATTGGTACATCAATTTCCCGGGGTCGTAACTTTGGCATACGATCTCCGTTTGACACGTACAATAGCTCGTTAGAAAGATCTATCCGAGCACTACCACTTTGGGAAGGGCAACATCGGTCTATAGACCCATGTTGCCCCCAGATTCCCAAAAAAACGTCGTTTAGGGCCTCAAAACGGCTCCGGAAGTTCAGGACCCGAAAAACTGCTAAAAATAGTAAGTTGTGCTACAATTAAGGAAACTGAAAAGACTGAAAGAGACAGTTGTGGGGGTCCAAATGGGTTGGTGGGTGGCCACCAACATCCACCTGGATCATTCCTCCCCCCTTAGGAAGCAATGGTCCCCATTGCGTTGAGTTCCTCCATCTGCTGAACTTGTCCTGCAATCTCTGATGTGTCCAGTGATGGTGGGAAGCATGGTCGATGATGGTCCACATTGAATACTCGGTGCAAGCGAAGGAATGGAGGAATGCTGTGCTTCAAAGCATTGTTGCCCATAGCCTTGGTACTGTTGTGAGGACCATGTCGGAGTGGTCGGAGCTTCTGATGGGCTCTTGTAAGGCGTTCTTTCTGCAGATGTAACCAGAATTTGTTGCCCACCTGAAACTTGTGTGGTATCCATGTGGGTGAGGAGAAGTTGTTCATGTGTTTTATCATGACCGTATCCCTTTTCTGCTGCTGCTGCGTAGAGGAACTCTTTGCAGGGGTCATGGATGTAGCAACGATCTTCCCCTTACTTTGGGAGTGAACCAGGCAGATGAATTTCCTGGTCTGTGATATGAGCTTGCTGCCTTTTTTGGTAGTGATCAAGGATGTGGCAGTAGGTGGGGCTACCTCTGGTATCCTGTATAATGAACTATTCAAAGAAATAATGACAGCACAAGGCCTTGACTCATACACAGCATGTCGCCTCCACAAGTATGGCTGGCCTAATAATACATCACAAACATCCAGAGGTGTAACATCACACAGTACCTCGTCTGTGAAGGGTTTGATGCTGTATGGAAGGCGGCACTGCTGGCGAACTTTCAGATCTCGTCCTTCGTGAAGCCACCCGATACTGTACGGCTGTGGGTGTGGTGTAGTCGGTAGGCCCAACCGCTTCACGACCTCTGCTGAAACCAGGTTCTTTTGGCTACCACTGTCGACAATGAATCGCAGCGGTGAACCCTTCACCCACATCTGTGAGTGGAAAAGACGCTCCCCCTCTTCTGGATTTTCGGGCTCATCTTTCTGGATCTTGGCGGTGGCAACAATGGCGCTAGGATCCGCATCAATGATCTGCTTCCCTTTGCCATTCCCCTTCTCGAGTTCTGGCTCAGGGTCGGAACATGCATCTGATTCGGAAGCCTTCAACTCGGCCACCAGCGACTGCTTGGTCCGACACTCACTTGTGTTATGAGTGGGACTCTTGTGGAACTCACACCACTTTCCTGTGTCCTTCTTCAGCTTCGTGGTGTTGTTCTTTTCTTGCGGCTTCGACGGGTTGTCTTGGGTCACCCCGCCTTGGCTTTGTCCTTTGGGCTTCAGATTTGCAGATCCAAAGTCTCGCTTCTTCTGTTTGAACTTTTGCTCGATTTTGACAGCGTATCGGTATGCTGTGCCGAGAGAGGAGATGTTCAAGAACACCATCTCTTCCTGGATGTATTTGTGTAGGCAGCCACGGTATTTGAGTACCAGATGCAGCTCAGAATCTTTGATACCCAACTGTGTGCGAAGGGTATGAAAAATGTTTGTGAACTCTGGCACATCTTGGTCTCGTCCCTGCCGCAGTGTGGTCCATTTGATGTATTTGTCCTCATAGCTTCCGACAGGGTAGTATTGCTCCTTGATGGCATCCCGGAAGTCATTCCAAGTGGGTGCGGCTGAAAATAGTGAGCCTGTACTTTCATCCTTCTGCTCGCAGTAGGTTTCCCACCAGTCCTTGACGTGGGGGGCTGCTTTGAGAAGGGCGAAAACGATCTTTTCCCGACTTGAAAATTCATGAACAGAAAAATACCCATCTAGCAGATTTAACCATTTATCTACGGCATCTGCGTCTATTTGACCCTCGAAGATGGGGATTTCAAAATTAACTTGTACCTTGAAGGGTGTGGCATTTCCAGAGTCGCTGTTGGAAGCCGATGCGTCGCCTCTGGGTAGCCGCTGAAGGATCTGCGCAAAGCTATCCATCATCGCGTTCCTTTGCCGCTCGAGCGCTTCTTCGAGCAAGATTTTGATAGGATCTCCTGCCCCCTCGTCTTTCTTCTCATCCGCCATGGGAGGCCGTCGGGATTTGCGAGGCTGGTCTTGCAAGGGTTCGACCAGTTCAAGCCCTAACTCCTTATATCCCGACCTCGTTGGGGACATGCAAAGAAAAACAGAGAAAAAGCAGACCGCTCTGATACCACTGATCCGGATTTAAACAGGAACGCAGCAAATTACAGAGATAACCATAAATACAGAGATGCAATAACCATAAACACATAGATGCAGCGGAAATAATGATTCATTTCATTAATGGAAAATACTGAATACAACCAGAAATGGAAATAAACCAGCTAGGGCGATGGTAGCTATCTCTGAGAAGAGATGTGCGGCTACATGCCTCTAAACTGTTCCGAACTGTGTTACAATGAGGCTCGAAGGCCTATTTATTGTTGAGAAACAATGGAAAACCCTTCACATCCTGAAACCTAACCCTAGAAGATGAAACGCCAAATTGTGGGCCCCGTTTGGGTAAATTGGTACATCAATTTCCCGGGGTCGTAACTTTGGCATACGATCTCCGTTTGACGCGTACAATAGCTCGTTAGAAAGATCTATCCGAGCACTACCACTTTGGGAAGGGCAACATCGGTCTATAGACCCATGTTGCCCCCAGATTCCCAAAAAAACGTCGTTTAGGGCCTCAAAACGGCTCCGGAAGTTCAGGACCCGAAAAACTGCTAAAAATAGTAAGTTGTGCTACAATTAAGGAAACTGAAAAGACTGAAAGAGACAGTTGTGGGGGTCCAAATGGGTTAGTGGGTGGCCACCAACATCCACCTGGATCACCAGGAGGTCATCGTAAAGGGATGAACTACTACTAAATCCACAACTCACGCTACGAGAATTTGATAAATGAGAAATTGACTTCATTGGACCTATTCATCCACGAGGGAATTGGCCAGAGCACATTATATTATCACTATGACAGAGTACCTAACTAGGTGGGCTAAGGCACGACCTATGAAGGATTGTAGTGTGGATACTACTGCAAAGTTTATATTCAAATTTATTATACCAAGGTTTGGATGCTTGAAGATTTTGATGAGTGACAGAGGTTCACACTTCTTGAATGAGACAATTGCGGCTTTGACAGAAGAATTATAGATGTACCATCAGAAGAGTACATTGTGTCATCCCTAGGCGAATGGAACTATCAAATATTTCAACAGGATCTTGGAGAATACCCTATAAAAGGTCTGCAATGTTAATAGGAATGATTGGGATGCACGAATATTGGCAGTTCTATGGGCATATAGGATGACCTGTAAGAAATTGACTAGGAAAACACCATTTCAACTAGTTTATGGACAAGAAGAAGTAATGCCAATGGAATATATGATGCCCAATGTCAGGATCATAGCAATAACTGAGATGGAAGATTGCAATGTAATGGAGGAACGCCTAGCGCAGCTACTTACACTAGAGGAAGACTTCTTTTTGGCTAGCTTTCATCAGTAGGTGTAAAAATCTAGAGAAAATGTGTGGCATGATCGTCACATTAAGAAGCATACTTTTAAGAATGGATATTTAGTCCTGATGTACGACAACAATTTTACCAAATTTTTGGGAAAGTTTCAGATACATTGGCTAGGACCATACGTAATTAAGGATATTTCGGATGGTGGCACAGTTCAGCTTGCGAAGCCAAATGGAGAAGTGTTTCCTGGTAGGATTAATGGGAGAAAATTAAAGCTTTACAGGGACAATACCACCCCTTTGGAATGACTACATGACAATAGAAAAGTCTTAGTGCTTCTAGATGTTGAAAGAGAGCACAAAACTATAAACTACTCTATCAGGGAAAAATTCTATCGAAGAAGGAGGGTTGTGCGATGTTTTGGAAGATGGCGTAGGTGGAAGCTCCAATGAGGTGTACGTTATATAAGGATGGGTCCTACGGATCCTACCCATAAAGTGACCATTGGAACAACTACAATTGATTTGATAGTGATTTTTCCATTAAAAGGTATGAGGGAACTTCTTTTAAGGAGCATATCCATGAAAATAGGTCGAAAAAAACACATTAATGAGGGAGATATGGAGGGAATAAGGTGGTTTGTATTGCAAAAATTCTATAAATATGGCATTGTGCTCAAAATTTGGACACTTTTCTTTTAGAGAGCTTATTTTGTAATTTGGTGCTTAAATGTGAGCTGAGAGAATTGTTGTATGTCTGAGTGGAATTGGAAAAATTTGTAGAGGGAATTCTTGAACAGGGGGATTGGATAGATCATGACCTATGCACCGTCTACCCATACATGGTGTTGAGATCCCCTAGAATGCAACCAACTTCCCCTCCAAGAGCAGCTAAGAAGTAGAAAAAGTCATAATAGAATCTGGTTCGGAAATCCCCGTGCAAACTTCCAAATGAGCAAAGATAGAAGGGAAAAATGAATAAAAACAAACAACCAATGGAACTGTGGGACTTGGATGAGGAGGAATTGGCTGGTGGCCTTGAAGAAATTGGTGCCGAAGAAGTCAAACGCATTTCTAGATTGCCTACGTATTTGCCACCACAGAAGCAAACATCTAAGGTCATGAAGGATCCAAATGTTGTTAAATATGAGGTTTTCACTCCGCTTTTATCTGAAGATGTACCTATTGAGGGAAAATTCTTGGCCTATGTACTGTACCTAAAAATGGAATATTGGTATTTAAATGATCAAATTAAATACCCACAGTTTGATCCCAACTAGTGCCTAAGATTCGTATATTATGAAGACACAGGCGTCACACGAGTTGAACCAATGAAGTGGGTTGTTGGAATCAATGCGCGGGATTGTTGAACATGTTGCTTGTTTTGCATTTTGGGCATAGTAATATAAATACTATCCATGTGCACCAATTGTTGGCTCTCATGCATAATGGGTGTCTTTAGCTTGGGATGCCCATCCCTATTGATGAGATGTTGATCAAGTGGATTATAGTGCTACCTTGTTAGAGGGTGAATCTAGATGATCATAGGAAATTCACAGGAGAAGAAACTAGAAAATCAAATGAAGATCGACTCTGGATTGATTAAAAATTCTCGGAATGCACCGTTAGCTCTATAAGCAATGAGGTTGTGTGTTTTGCTGCCTCTATTTTGGCTGGGAAGATTATGAAAACGTGTCATGCAAATGAAGTGCCTACCCCTGTTATCTCCTTTGTAGTGTAGTACAGCAAGGGGTTCCATTACAACTAGGTGGGGTACCTATGTCGAGAATTCCTAAACGATTACTATGAAGCACAAGAGGAAGGAAAGTTGTTTCATTATGCATGGATGTTAATTATCATTTCATTAGTAGCTTGGAGAGAAATGGAGGAATCATAGTTCCCCACAGTGGACTTGGATATCTGTGAAGCTACATGATATGCCTCATTGTCGATATCCAAAGATCCTACAAGGGCCATGGAGAATAAGATGTTTTGGGTTCAGTTTGAAATGGAACTGTGCATTGTGATTAACCAATGGATGGGGTTATCACCTACCCTATTTGCTCAATACCGTGATGTTGCAAAGTTCAAGGTCGGTTTTCACAATGTATACATATGTGCCAAGAAGGATTTTATGAAAGTTTTGAATGCACTGCGATATCTAGTAGCAGAAGAAAATATTTTGGTTATTATCAGTAAGTAGTCAAGTGATTGGCTCACCCTGACTGACACGATAGTAGTAGGCACCAGTAAGACCATAGTAAAGATGAAGGCTGAGAAGAAATATCTCAAGAAAGACTTAAAGAAATATCCAAAGAATGTCACAATTAACCTGGAGGAACCCACTGTGTTAGAGGCTAAGCGCACAGTCAACGCAAAAACTATCGAGGAGGAAGAGGGTGGTGCAGACCCTTTTGTGGGTATTGATAAATTTGAGCCTTTGTTCATTATCAAGAAGTAACATAAGAGGAGCACTAGCATGCACAAAACAAACAAAATTTGGACAAGTCTACCAGTGCCAAGCCATTGGCCCTCGTGGAGCAGGACTTTGATGGAATTGGGGATGTTGTCAGATCATGTTGAGAGATATTTGGAGACACATCAAAGATCGATAACAAATAGTATTGATGAAGGTCCAACATGGCCTTAAGGAATTTCAAGTACACACATGCATTAGACAAGTGAGCCTGAAGCAAGCAGCCGAGACAGCCTCAACAATAGATCTTACCATAGACCTCCACGCAATGCAGTTGCCAGAGGGATAATTTCATGTTGAGACTTTAGAGGAAAGGGCATGCCTATTGCATATGAAGAACTTGAGCCTTAACCTTGCAGCACTCCCCATTCATTCATTGCATGAATGACATCAACGAGTGTCAGATGCGTTTAGGGTATGGGAACAACAAGCATTACTGGTTATTAGTGAAGTTAATACTAACAACTAGAAAATGTTCGAGGAAAAGGCATAGGTACCAAAAGAAGAAGAAGAGGTTGTTGCGCACACTCAGCAACTTGAAGCAGCAATAACCTAGGTATGCAGTGAGCATATCAAGCTCCAGATTCCAACAAAGGAAACATTAGCTACGAAATTATAGAAGTTGGAAGCTGCGATGAAAGAATCGAAAGCCGAGGTGGGAAAGGTGCGGTCTGAGCTGCAACTACAGATTTCAAAGCTTCAGGGGAAGTTGCAGCCTACCACCCCTCCAGAATTTCGAGAGTAGTGTGAGGCTTCTATCAAAGAATATATGGAAGTTCTTGCCACTGTAGTTAAATACTACAGCCAAATTTTTGAAAGAATGATGGAAATGCAAGCCTCGCTACAGGAGGACCCGTATCTACGGAAAATTCAAGATGACATATGCGAGAAGAAACTGCAATTTGATGAGATTAGGGCAACATCATCGACCTTAGCACTAGTGTAGAGGTTTGCCAAACTCCAATAAGGGAAAACCATACAAACTCAGATCGATGAGTTGCGTCGAAATCCCTCTCTCATTTTAGTAAGGACGTAGTTGTGGGTTGACAAAGCAAGCCAACTATTACAGATTGTTGAGAGAAAAATGAAATCCCTTCAACAGACATAGAGTACAATGGATTTAGTAGTCAAAGGGCCAACTACAGAGAAGTTGGTTGAAGAGGTTCAACAGGTCATCGCATAGTGTATAATAGAAAATCAAGCCTTGAAGTCAGAATTTAGTGGCCTCATAGCACGCGTCGAGGACATACCAGTAGAGTGACTCAGGATGAGTCATATCTTTGTGTTGGGTTCTTGTTGGGACGAGATCCCCCATGGTTAGGTTTTGCTAAGTCATAAGTCAAATTTTGAAAAGATATTGTAAAGTCTCTGCATTTTGAGGAGTAGAGTGGGAGTAGCGTAGGTTGCTAAGAGTCAAAGGGGCTTTTAGGTAAGTCAAATCCCCGTATTTTGTAAAGGGATGAATTGTATTAAGCTCCACCCATGGTTCGCGAACCATGGTAATGTAATGTAAACACTAGAAGAATGAGTCATTGAGGAGTCATTAAGTAGTTTAGTTAAGTTAGTTCAATGTTATAATTGATTTTTAGAGTCTGAATTGTTAGGATATTCCGACACATAGGAAATAGTTAAGCATAACTTGTTCTAGTGTAGAGTTAGGTAAAGTGCATTTCTTTAATATGCACTTTTGTATCTTACAATCCGATGATCACAATATGTAGTGATCTGATGGTTCATTGTCTCCTCGATATTACCGACACTTGATCCATGGCTTAACACCCGATTGGTCCATGATCTCTATTTAGAGAGCATGGAAGGTCATTTGTAGGGTAACCATTCATGAGATAAGCTTACGTAAATTTTCATTCTTTTATTAATAAATTGTCTGAAGTGGCCGCGTTGGCTCAGGCTTTGGACTGTTTCCCTCTTTGAGGGTTTTAACCACGTCAACAATACTGGTGTACTGATCTGTGATCTATTTGTGAGCAGTGTCCTTTGGTGTTCTATCTGAGGAAGTTACCCTGTAGATTCCTACATGATATTAGAGCTATTTGAGGGCTGCGTCCATTGGTGATCGAAATCTTAAGCCAGTAGAACTACATCCGACTACCATTTCCTAGATCTACTATTTCTGATTGCTTTCAGGCTGAGAGGACTGCTCTATTGTGTTCAGAGCATTTGTTCCAGTGAGTAACTCCTTTTGTTTGATGCGAAAAGGTTTTTGGTAGCCCTAGCTACGACATTTTAAGATCTGGAGGTATACAATGTTTATTTGCAGTTTCTAGTTATTTTCTCTTTGTTTATTTCGATTTATTTAGCTCTTTGCTTTTTTTTATTACCAGATCTATACCTTTCATTTCTGTGTATGCTCTTTTCCCTGTGACTTTGTGTGATCTGGGCAAATCATAAATAGAGAGGAAGGATTTTTTTCATGCGTATTCTCTTTTCCACCGCGCCTTAGTGTGATCTCAGAAAATCAAAAACATTGAGGAAAATATTTAGTTTCTGGCTAAAGCTAACTTCAAGGCCTAAGGTTTGTTTTTTTTGTATGTCCGTGTTAGGTTTTGTGTTTTCTATTTTGTAGGGAAAATAGAGATTTCTCAAGTAAGCATGCAGCCAAAAGCTTCAGTGACTAAAAAAAACAAAAAAAAACCCCTTCCTCTTTTCCAAAAATTACTAACCTTTTAATCTAGCTCACTTGGTCCAAAGCTACTTTATGAGAATATAGGTCTTGAGTTCATGTCCTTCTTGCTCCAAAGCTACTTTATTAGATTAAGTTTGTAAAGTGGGTGGATTTTTTTTAATATAACATTATCATTCATTTCCACACATTCCCGCACTTCGTCAGCATCTTCAACAACTTTTCTTAAAAAAGCCATAACTTCTTCATCCGGAAGCTGTTTTCCAAGCCGTTTTCTTTAATAAGCCTAATTTTTCGAGATATTTCCATTGGAATGCTTAGTTTCAACATCTATAGCTTTATTTTCTATTGAAATGGAAAGTCCATGACAAGTTATTCTTGATAGCACCGACTACTTCACATGGTGGTCCTACATTGTGGATTTACTTAGAAGTAAAGGTCTTTACAAAATAGCCTCGGGCCAAGAAACCAAACCAAAAGATAAAGATAAGGCAGCTAAATGGGAAAATAGGCAAGATCAAGCATGTGGGTTGATAGGGATGTCTATTTCTCCGGACCTTAGATTCCATATCGTAGAACTTGATACTCCTGATGAAGCAATGAAACAGATCACTAAAGTTTTTGGAATTAAAAATGAACTTAGAGCCCATCAAATCAAAAATGAGTTGCTTACATTAGACACCAATAATTTTTCTTCCATTGAAGATTTTATGTCCAAGTTCAAGACCCTTAGACTTCTCTTGGAAGGTGTTAAGGTTAAGAAAGAGGATGGTAACCTTATTTATTCTATTCTTACTAAGTTGGTACTAGCCTAATCTGTGTTTGTTTCCACCTTCCATTCTACAAGAGAAGCCTTCATTTCTCAATGACAAGCCTACGAGTCCCCTTCCTTTGATTCCTTTTGTGATTCTTTAATAAGAGAACAAGAAAGCCTCTTACACCTTGGTCTTCTTAATCTTGGAAACTCTTCTAAGAAAGCTTTAGCCGCCTAGCAACAACCAAATTCAAAAAATCCTAAGAAGCCGTATCCTAAAAAGAATGGTCCTAAACCAAACAAGGGTCCTAAGCAATTTCAGCCTCAAAATGAAAAATCATTTCAACAAAATGATAAGGCAAATAAAAACAAAGGGAAGAAGACTGATAGACATTTCCACTTAGAATCCAAATGCTTTAAGAAGATGGAAGCCTTGGAAGCAGCAATGAAGAAGCATAACATCCATTTGGAGTACTCTTCAACTTCAACTTCATCTTCAGGAATAGCACTTTCTGCATGTGGTTGTCAAGCATCTCGGTTTGGCTATGAACTAAATGTATCTTATTCTTCTTCTCATTCTCATGAGTGGCTCATCGATTCTAGAGCTTCTTATCACATGGCCAGAAACAAATCCATGTTTTCTTCTTTAAATGATTGTAACACCAAAAATATATATGTTGGTGATGATAGATCTGTTAGTGTTGTAGGGACTGGAATTGTTCATATAGACAATGGTCAATTTAATGATGTATTATGCGTTCCAACCTTATCTGCAACCTTCTATATGTATATCAGATAACTCATTCAGGTGAAGGTAATATCGTTGAGTTTTCACCTCATGATGTTGTAATTAAGGACCTAAGAGATCCTAGATAGATTTTAGCTACTGACATTGCTGATGATTCAACAAGGTTGTATAAGTTTAACAACTTTGCGTCATCAAATCGTCCCTCAGTATTTTTTGCTCATAAAGATGAAGTGAGCAAACTTTGGCATGAGTGATTTGGTCACTTAAACTATCACACCCTTCAAAATCTATGTAAAGAAAATATGGCGACAAGTCTTCCAATGGTATATTGCAGAGATGGTGTTTGTTCCATATGTGTACTCAGAAAACATCATCAAGATAGTTTTGAAAAACGTGCCTCTTGGCATGACTTAGCCCCTTTACAGCTTGTGCATAGTGATTTATGTGGTCCACTTCGAGTTGTTTCATTCTTTGGCTACAAGTATTTCTTAACTTTCATTGATGATTTCTCTAGACGCACTTGGGTATACTTCTTAAAACTCAAGAGTGAAGTATTTAACATGTTTTTGGCCTTTAAAGCCTTTGTTGAAAAACAATCTGGACATCAAATTCTTAAGCTAATATCCGATAATGCGGAGAATATGTTAACAATAAATTCATCAACTTTTCCAATGAGAATGGAATTCAAATGCAAAATACTGTTCCATATACTCCACAACAAAATGGTGTAGCTGAAAGGAAGAATCACACCTTAAAGGAAATGGCTAATTGTATGCTTCACTGTAAAGGACTTAGACTTAATTTTTGGGCAGAAGCAATTAACTGTGAAAATTATATAATAAATCATACTCATACTAAGGTTTTAAATAATATCACTCCAGAAGAAGCATGGAGCTCAATTAAACCATATGTAAGTCACTTTCATGTTTTTGGAAGTGAAGCATGGGCCCATATTCCAGATGAGAAACATAAAGCTTTAGAACCTAAGAGTGAAAAAGGTATTTTTGTTGGATATTCTGAAGATGTCAAAGGATATAGACTTATTCCACTTAAGTCCAAAAATGTTATCATTAGAACAGATGTAAAGTTTGCTAAAAATATATCACCCTACAAGCCTAGTTCAGCGGATGTGCCACCTCTCTCTATCTCTTCTACTTTTGAAACTATTTCTTCTTCAGATGATGAAAGCGAGGATGACAATCCTCCCCCACCTTCTCAGGATCCTTCTTCAGTTCCTCAACTTCCAAAATGGGTCCGTGCTACTCGCGATGCAACAAGCACTCTTGCCGATGATCTTACATATCAGCGACATACATGTTCTCAGTTCAATAGAGCCTCTTATTTACTGGATCAAGCTTCAGCGAATTATGATCCTGACACCTTTGTAGAAGCTTCAGGCCATCTAGATTGGGAAGTAGCTATGAATGAAGAATATCGTTCATTATTGGCAAATGATACATGGGATCTTGTTCCTCTACCAAAGGGACGAAAACTTGTTAGATGCAAATGGGTTTATAGAACCAAGTATGGACCAGATGGGAACGTTGATAAACATAAAGCTCATCTTGTTGCTAAGGTTTTCTCACAAGTTGAAGGCATTGACTATACTGAAACCTTCTCCCCTATATCCAAAATGAACTATATCCACATTTTTCTTTCCCTTGTTGCCTCTTTCAAATGGGAAGTCCATCAGATGGATGTTAAATCTACCTTCTTGCATGGGGACTTGCATGAAGAAATCTATATGGAACAACCTAATGGCTTTATACAAACAAAATCCAACCTTGTATGTCAGCTTAAGAAATCCCTTTATGGTCTCAAGCAAGATCCTCAAGTTTGGTATGCCAAAATGGATAGTTTTCTTTTAGAAACTGGCTTTTCTAGGTGTCATTCTGACAATACTGTCTACACCAAGAAAGTGGGCAAGTCTCTTATCATTCTTGTTCCTTATGTTGATGATCTTATCCTCACTGGTAGTGATCCCAACCTTATAAACCATGTGAAATCCAACCTTAAAAATAAGTTTGAAATGGCAGACTTAGGACACTTGCATTATTTTCTTGGTCTTCAAGTCTTGCAATCCAAGGAAAGTATTTCCCTTTCCCAGTCCAAGTATGCCTGTGATCTTGTACGCCATTTTCACATGGAAGAGTATAAGCCATCACCTTCTCCCTTTCAGTCTGCAGCTAAACTTTCAGTCACTTGCACTTCCCCTGAAGTTGATGCTATCTTATACCATCAACTTGTAGGAAAACTTTTGTATCTGACCCATACTTGTCCAGACCTTTCCTTTGTTGTTGTCCTTATTGTTTGATTTATGCAAAACCCAGATGAAAGTCATTGGAAAGAAGCAAAAAGAATACTTCGTTATGATTGAGGTGCAGTCCAGTTTGGGATTCATTACAGTGCAGAAGCATCTCCTCTATTGGTTGATTTCACTGATTCTGATTGGGCTGATGACCCTAATGATCGGAAGTCTATTGCAGGTTATGTTTTGACTCTTGGTTCAGGACCTATCACATGGGCTTGTAAGAAACAAAGTTCCATTTCTCTTTCTTCAACAAAAGAAGAGTATCGTTGTGCCAAAGAAGCTAGTAAGGAAGCCTTGTGGCTTCATCAAATCCTATCAGGGTTTGGCTTTCAGCGGCAACATCCAACTAAACTTTGGTGTCATAATCAAAGTGCCATTCAGCTATGCAAAGATTTATTCCAACATCAGCGTAGCAAACACATTGAATTGCACATGCACTTCATCAGAAAGCTCATTCATGACCATGTTCTTGAAGTGCAATATTGTTCAACAGATGATCAAGTTGCAGACATCCTTACAAAGGCTCTCATAGAGGTGAAGTTTACTAAAATCCAATTTATGGTTGGAGTTCAGGAAGTTGTCACTAAGGGGGGATAGACTCTAATGCCTCCTTCCTTCTCCTATTATGTCATATTTGTACATCCTTCAATCCTATCCCAAGTTTTTCTTAAGGGGGGATGTTAGGATATTCCGACACATAGGAAATAGTTAAGTATAACTTGGTCTAGTGTAGAGTTAGGTAAAGTGTGTTTCTTTACTATGTACTTTTCTAACTTACAATTTGATAGTCATGATATGTAGTGATCTGACGGTTCATTCTCTCATTGGTATTACTCACACTTGATCCATGGCTTAACACCCAATTGGTCCATGATCTCTATTTAAAGAGCATGGAGGGTCATTTGTAGGGTAACCGTTCATGAGAGAAGCTTATGTAAATTTCCTTTCTTTTACTAATCAATTTCCTGAAGTGGCCGCGTTGGCTCAGGCCATGGAATTTCCCTCTTTGAGGGTTTTAACCACATCAACAATACTAGTGTATTGATCTATGACATGTTTGTGAGCGGTGTCCTTTGGTGTTTTGTCTGAGGATGTTACCCTGTAAATTCCTACATGAATTGTTCTATTTTGTATTCGAGTGAAGGGGAAGGCTCTTGTTGTTTTTTGCATGGAGACCTTGGTAAGTCCGCAGCTTAGTGCATGGGCCTCTGCAGCTGTGTGCACAGGGTCAAAAATGTATATGTATTGAAAATCTGCAATAATAAAGAGGATTTGAAATGATTTTGTGTCCGAACTATATACTTATGTGTTTTTTGTATGTTTGCTCAGATGGATGCCATTTATCTATAAGATTGTATTAATTACACTGTGACAATATGGATCTACTATTATATGTTATTTTATGCATGATTACACCCTTATGCGAAACTAATAACTCTGTTAATCGGAAATTTCTTTAAGTTTGTGTGTTTTTTCTGAAAGGGTCGGTAGTTTAGGTTTTTGTTGGTTAGCGCAACTAACTTTGAAGCTAGGTCCAATCCCCCTCGAGCCAACAGTGAAAATAACAAAAACCTATGATGACTTAGCCATCGGCAGGATGACACAAAGAAGTTTCATAGAAAAAAAAGTGTGATTGGAGGAAAATATGCATTGGAGAGCCCACCTAATAGCTCATCTAGGAAATCCAATCCTAGAAGAACCAAAATTGTACACAAACGTGAGAGTTAACATGACAAGGTTTCGAGAAGATCTGGAGCAAGTGATGTAGTAAGCAACGGAGAGGTGATTGGTGTGTGACAGAAGTAGGAGGTCCCCATGAGATATCTCATCCAAGGATGCCTTCCCCGGAAGATTGTAAAGCAAGCACAAATGCAAAGAGTTGAGATGATGGGGATCTTGGTTGTTCTAGAAAAAAAAATGCCAAGAGGAACTAATAGGAGCATGGTACAACGGAACCGAGGGGATCCCACTGACAGCTCATCTCAAGTGCTCCTTCCTAAAATATTAAAAGGGAAAGCCTTAAGTTAAATCCCAGGTTGATGGAGTACTAAGACATGGTGGCAAGCACAAGTGGATAGGCACATAACATAGCTAGATTCCCTATTGGTCAGTGTTTGTGGATAATGGCCCTACATGGCATAAAATCCCAAGAGGTTTTCTTTATGGCGCACAAGTAAAGGGTTGGGGTAATGGAAATAGGGGACGAACATTTTGTTGACTCTTGATGCTTTTGTCATTTGAATAAAATCATTCCTAGATATCATTTATGTCATGTTTTCGACTGTTTTGTGATCAAGGGCCTTTAGGCTTGCAAACAACAAATTAGCGTCATGAGCTTAGCTCCTATGATGAGAACAAGTCGATAGCTATTTGTGCTCTATTTTTCAAGTGTGCCATATGTGGCATTACGCCACATTTGTGGTTAATGAAGGTTTGCACGAATCGATAGTTATTTTGTCATATGTTCTATAATTGGCATATATGCCATATCAAGAGATATCTACAGTTGGATTATGCGGGTAATGAATGGGGTAATAAATGTCTGGTGTGCATGGTTTGAATGTATAGGTTGATGTTATTGATGGAGTCAATGGTGATTGGTGAGAGCATTGGATCGAGGAAGTAAGGACCATGATTTCTCTAAATTGATTAATGTAGCCTAACACAAACAATAACAAGTAAAAAAATCTACTTGAATTGGTTATGAATGAAAGGATTAGGGATCAAGGCAATAAGCACCATGATCTGTAGGAGATTGTTAATGATCATCAGGCCATAAAGCTCAAATTATCATGATGGAGTACATATCTCGAGCAATTGGAGAGACATGTTGGTTATACAAGAAGAATTTGATGGTGGATCTCTCTATGTGTGCAAGAGGACTGAGAAACAAATCTAAGCATGAAAAAAGCTTTAGAGTCCATTCTCAGATTTATCATAGTTAAAAGCATTGTGTAATTAAATATATGATAGCATGCAATCAAATTTGTAGGGCCTTATGAAGCTACAACTGAGATCATGTATGTGTTTTTTGGTCGGGTAATTTCAGCCCATATGCATGTTATTAATTAAAGATGAGTGTGCCATACTTTGTATTGAATGTCTAGGTTAATGTGTTGATAGATTGTATCATTCAATGTATTGTTGTTGAACAAAAATCTTAGGAAACATTGTATCTTGAGTTTGGAAAATGTAGAACCTGTAGGTGTGCTCTATGTGAGAGAATGCATTTGTGCATGAGAGGAATTGAGGGCCAAGTGTTATCAATTGTTTTAGGCTAATTGACGACTAAGAGTATAGAAGAAGGAGAAATGAGGTGTACATTGGAGAGTGAGGCTACAGAGAAGAGAAGGAGTTGTGTGTGACAACAAATTAGGTTATTTATATTTCCATGTAATAGAAGTAGGCCTTCGTTACTTAGTTTGGAAATTGTATGAAAATTACAAAAATTGGCTAAAATAGGTTTCGGCCTACATTTATAAGCCATTTTTGCCTCTTGGAAAGTTGTGGCTTTCTATTTTAAAGGGGGTTGGAGCATCCTGTAAGTGGGTGCTCACGAACAACAATAAAAAATAGATTGGTGGATTTCCCATTTAGATTTCTACGTTAAATCCTCGAGTCTAGATATGTATGATGCCCATATTGATGCTGTGTGTGTTCATGTAAATACTTTACATAGTTATTTATGTACTTTGTTGTGAATCATCACCTTATTAATTTCTAAATTAAAAGAGAAGTAAGAATTTCGTTTAATTGTTAAAACTCTCACTAATTATTGATTCACCCCCTCTCTCAGTAATTCGTTAAGTCCAACACTTCTGAAGGTAGAGAGATCCCTTTTTATAGGTTTTCCTTTACATATTATCCAAGCAATAAATCAAGACAAGAACAAAATTGTGAATCTTTCATTTCTCAAGTTGTCCAAATAAAGTTAACTAAGAATTGTTTAATAACCAAATACAAGTAAACTTATTGCCAGAATAATTTTTTGATTATCGAATGACTAAAAGTTTGAGGGATCATAACTACCATGGCGAAATTGGACACATTTTTTAACATAAATGGATCCCTGCTGACATAGAAAACTATTTTAACTGTGTTAGGTAAAAATCTACATAGTAGCTACCCAAACAATGTTTAATTTTCTAGAAATATGCATACTAGAAAATTTATTTTCTTATATGATAATTTCTTCTAATGATATTAAATTAATTCTTATTATGTCACTGATATCATCAAGAAGTACAAAAAATATCAACAATAATGCAATGAAAATAGTAGAAACAAATAAGATAAAAAAGAGACATCCATGTACAATAGAGAGAACAAAATCTCCCTAGGAAATCCAAACTTGGCAGAAAACCCAACAATCTTATTCTAAGAGAAATTCATCTTCAACAAGTTTTACAGTAAAATGTATAGAAATATGTGCCAAAAACCAATTCCAAATTTTAGTCATTTTATCCTTTTTCTTCTCTGATGTGTGTCTTGTATAGAAGAGAATATTGTGAGTGAGTGAGTGATCAAATTAGGTGTCACATCATGTATATATACAAGCTGAATGGGTGTATTTATCCAAAGGGACACACGCTTTCATGGTGGTGCCAACTTGTCCCTTTTTAAGCCTACATGAAACCCAAAAATAAAAGCTATTTTATTTCAATTTCCATAATTTTTCTAGGATGACTTAGGAGGCCTCTTGGCATGCAAGAATACCTCTCCATGCTACACAAAAATCAACACTCCCTCTTAACGAGAGAGGTATCTGACTTGCATGTTATCACCCAAAAGTTGATCATCTAGCCATTTCTAACTAGGGGATGCAAATACACCATGTATTATTAATTTTACCATAGTAAAATTATTTTCACCGTAGGAAATAATTTAGTAAACCATTGTTATTAAATTATTTCTAATTAAAATTAAAATGCCCCGTGAGAATAATTGAATAAATTATTATTTATTTAATTTACTCTAGTAATAATTATTAAATCATTATTTCATAATCATTCCTTGTCACATTTGACTAAATCACTTTGGAATAATTAAATAAATTAGTATTTATTTATTATTCCTTAATTTGTTTTGGAATAATTGTTAAATCATTATTTAATAATTATTTCGAAATCACACTTTTCTTAATTCTCACAAAGTAATTAATAAATCATTTCATTTGTTAATTACTTCAACCATTTTCGAAATAAAAATATTTAACCATTTCAAATATCTTTTCCCTCTCCAAAAAATATAATAAACTATTCCTAACGGCTAGATTTTGATTGGGTCAATAATATTTTATTATTTTCCAATTCCTAGTTTAGCTTAATACTTTGTTATAAATAAGAGGGTTTTCCATTCATTCTTCACCATGATCATTATCGTCGTTACCATTATCATCTCATAATATTTGAGCTCCCACTTGAGTTCCATCTTGCTTTCTGGTTTTCTGGATACTTGAGAGATATGAACAAGATCGTTGAAGCACAAGGGCATCAAAAGGACCCATCCCACAGAGGGGGATTTACAGACCCATGTTGTAAATATTCTTCACCAGGTGTTTCAATAAAATTATAATTCATTTAAAGAATTCTATTGGGTTATTACACTTCTCTTTTCTACTGATATATGTTTTAGGTTTGCATCAAATATTTTCTTGCGAGGTTTTATCATTTCTTATTCTAGATATGATGCATAAAAGTGGCCACATCTTGTTGTTTAGGGTCACATGTCACTAGTGACTTAAGGGAATCATTTTTGGTACACATACTAAGAATTTTCATACTAACATTTGCTACAATAAATTCTACTTTAGCTAAAATTTCTCCTTCCTTAAGAAGATTTTATGAGCTTGCCATGTTGATACATATCTATAAATAACTCCATCTTATAGTCAGAAATATAATTCCCCATATCTGCATGGTTGACCAAATTCCTTCATGGATCCTTATGAAATTGATTTAATCTTTTTTAGCCATGACCTAGCCTAGGCATCTAAATTTTTCAAGCTTCTGAGGAGAGAATTTTCCTTTGTACCATTAACCTTTCTGGTCAAATTCCTTTATGACCTAGCCAACTCCTTATGGAAGCCATGTACCCTTTTCTATAAAGGTAAATTACATTTATATCCTTTGGTTGACATATCCAAGCCCTTCTGGAATTCAAATCCTTTTGGGTTCTAAGTAGAGGATCCATCCAATCCTATAATTTCCCTAGGACATTCACCTCTAGTCAAGCTAACTATCGCCTTCGGGATTTTTAAGTGAGTGTATACTATAGTTAGCCTTGTAATTCTGTTGGGACATTAACTTTTTTGTTCAAAGTAATCTATGACCTAGCCAGATCCTTTTGGAAGCCAAGCCCTTCTAGCTTGAAAGGTGAATGTATTCATTTCCTCTTGGTCAAAGTACTTTATAACCCATCCAAAGTCATTTATGGATTTAGGATATGACCATACCAATCCTACAAAGATATCATCATTCCCTTCCAATGAGGGAATCATTCATCATCATACTAATCTTGTCCTTGAAAAATGTCCAAAATATGTTCATTTGTGGATATACACTAGAGATCTATTACTCCTCTCTATATCATGCTTCGGATGAAGTGGCTCGACCATTTCCTTATGGATTTTGAAGTAAGTCTTCCTGCGATAGTCCTAGCTTATCCCTTTGTCACAAAAGGAAATTATCCTGCCACTGTTGCTCCCTCTATCAAGTGAGAAAGTACTTCTTCCATTGTTGCTCTCTCTTAATGGGGGAACCCTCTTGTCACAAGTATTTCTTTTATTTACTGATGCTATCATCTACTGCGTGAATCATTATCTTTGCACCCTTCATAATGTACCTTCAAGAATAGTGGAAAAACCATCCTCTTAACCCACCAATGGCACAAAAACTTTACTTAGTTTTCAAGGTTGGAATTTTTATGGATAATCATGTTCGGAATCTACTAATTCACTCTTTTTTCTGCATTTTTCAAATTTTGAAATGGAACTGCTTCTTCACCTTGAGTTTCACTAGAACGTATTCTCAAAAGTTGACAATCCCAACTCTCAACATGACCACTCTTATTTTACATTGTCAGTAGCCAAATTGAAACTTTATAAACATGCCTGCCATCTACAAAGAACAAAATTATTTCACTTCTTCTCTAAAAGCACCCACCACTTCATGAGTAAACCTGCACAATGAGGAATGCACTAATATCCTTGAAAAATCTCTAAGCTATAATTAGTGAGAACATTTCTCTTAGATGAGCGTAAGGACCTCATTTATTGAACTCTCCTTTCTTATTCTCAGGCCCTGAAATTTTCTTCTTCTAGAGCCTCCTATTCAATTGCAAATTCCAGATGATATATCAACCCACCAATCATGAAATCTAAATCTATGCCCAAGAGCCTCTACTATAATAATGTAGCTATGAACGAAGACACTCAAAATTTGATCATTTAATAGTAAAATACATGAATAATAATCCTGAGATCAAAATAATAAAAATCCCAAGATAACAAAAAAAATACATGTAATTTTTGAGTGATTGAATTTTTTCAAGCAAGTTATGTAAGGTAGGTTGTCAGATGTGGTGGTGTAGACAATACAAAGCTACCCGTGCTACTTCCTTCTTATACTTTTGGCTACCTAGAAACATGGTTGTATGAAATTACGAAGCTATTACAACCTATTATGTGCCACCATCTCATCGTCATATGCATATAAATGAATTTATTTTAATGTACTCAATTTTCTCTGCAAATTTCCAGATAGAAAAAATTACACAACTTTGGCCTACGTGAGGTACTTTTTGACATGTCTAGGCACAATTCCTAATGCCCTTGACCCTCTACAACACTATGTCCTCCCCTATTCAGAACATATCTTATACCCCATGACGTAGCTAGGTCTCTCTACATGTCCTTCAATTTCGTCAGTATTTTCTTAGAAGCAATTTGAGAAATTGTGGAAACAATCCCTCAAAATAGACTTGTTCCAACACAATATCACACTAAAAATATAAGAAAAGAAATCCTTAAATTTTAAATAACCAAAAATATGGAGGCACCTTACACAGCTCAAGCGCACCTTGAATATAAAATAAAAAGACAAAAAACTTTACCTCAGTCCTTAAAACAAACCCTTTCCACAACAACAAGCAAGGATGATCGTAAAAATATGAATCATTAGGGGAATTTTGAGGTCTAAAATGGGCCTCCTAAGAAAAATGTACAACCAAAATAAAATTTATAAGAAACAATAGGATGCAAGATGATGATGTCAACCATGGGGATGATTCACCATTATTGGAGTAAAAATGTAAAAATATTAAAAAATAATAAAACTACTTTTTCAACTCATATTTTCAACTTATCTCCCTAAGTATTCATTCAAATTTCGATTAGAAGTACTTGTTGGATGAAAAATTTAATTCCTCATCTAAAAAGTACCCATGTTGCATACTTTCGATGGACCCTGCTACACAAATAATGAGAAATACATGAAAAAATGTTATTGCAATCACGTTTTTTATGTATTTCTCATTTTTCGTATAGTAGGGTCCATCAAAAGTATGCAACATGGGTACTCCTTGGATTATGAATTAAATTATTCATTTGACGAGTGTTTCCACTCAAGATTTGAGTAAACCCATAGGGAGATAAGTTGAAAATACGAGTTGAAAAAATACTTTTTTCTTTTCTCCTTCTAAAATTTGATGATGTAATCTAATATTATTCTATAATTTCCACTATTATTTTATAATTTCCTTAGGAGACCCATTTTAGACCTCAAAACTCCCCTAATGAGCCACATGTCACTTTCTCACACAACAATACTAGTAAGCATATTGTATCAGAAATATGACATCATCATTGGCCTAGACTTCAATAACAAATTCAATATTAATTCAATCATTCCTATAACCCATTCCAAAGTACAAAATTCACTTACACGATTTATTTCCATCAAAGTACCACCTAATCAACTAAAACACCACAAATTTAATAGGAAACTTTTGATATAATCTATAGTTAATTAACCCCTTGAACAAAATAGAGGTTTCCAAGCCCTTTGAAAAGATGCAAAATAGTTTGAAATTAATCGCTTCCAATACCAACTTCAACTCTCAAGTTTGTATATACAATGTGTATGTATCATTCCACGTCATTCCCATGTCATTGTCTTATGTTCATTATCTCTTCAATGGTTTCTCTTATCAACAAGGCTCTAATACCATGTTGAATTTTCTACAAAAATGCATAGTATAAAACTAATTTTCTAATATAATAATTATTTCTAATGATCTTCAATTAATTCTTTTTATGTCACTGATATCAATAAGAAATCATCCACAACAAATCTCTATAGTAATGAAGCAAAAAAAGTAGAAGCAAATAAGATAATAAAGAGAAAACCATGCACAATAGAGAAAAAATATTGTCTAGGAAACTCAAAATTGGGCAAAAAATTAGCAACTCTTCTTAGTGGAGAAATTCATATTTATCAAGGTTTATAATAAAATGTCTAGAAATATATGCCAAAAAGCAAGTCCAAACTTTATCTATTTGATACATTTTCTTCTCCCATGAGTTTCTTCTAAGAATAGAGATGATTTTCAGTTAGTGACCAAATGAAGTGTCAGATCATGTATATATACAAGTTGAATGGGTGTATTTACCCAAGGGACACATCCTTTCATGAGGGGCTGACTTGTCCGTTTTGAGCCTACATGAAACCCAAAAATAAAATTTATTTTATTTTAAGTTCCATAAATTTTCTAGGCTGACATAGGACTCTTGGCATATCGAAATACCTCCCGATACTACAAAAAATAAAAAAATACAACATCAATGCTCTGGAACGAATGACGTGATAGAATAAGAACATTTACATATGTTTAATTAATGAGGAAAGAGGAATCATAGAGTAATAAGGTTGAGACAATCAGGAGTAACAACATCATGTCATCCTAGAGTAATGTCATAATGTCATCCTAGAGTCACAACATCTTGAGGACGATGGAGTAACAACATCCTAGGCCATTGGGTCATCGTGTAAACATTTTCCCCAGCATATTATCAGTAATAACACCCAAAATACTTATTCTCCTTTCAAATGCAAGCATAACCTAGTGGAATGGACTGACATACATGTTTGCATACATGAATCAAAAGATCAGATATTAGATAGAGAATATGTGGCTATTAAGGATAAAATATGAAGAAATATAACGAAAAATGTGATAAGGATAAGCCAATTCATGAACCCAAAACATTTAAATACTTGTTTAATTTTGCATACCAAACTTGAAGTTTCAGTGGTGATGAAACCATGTAGTTGTTGGGTATAAATGTCTTGATATAGATCAGGAGTCTCAAATTCACTCTTGATATTAATTTGGTGTAGTTCTCATTGATAATATGCAACAAGAAAAATATTCCTTCTCATAGTGTTGATTTTAGCACCAAAAATGGATTCATCCCAAGCCTTTTATAATAAATCATACATCTAGCAATTTTAACCAAAGTTATAATTTTCCTTTAAACTTCCCCATTTTTTTAGGTTTATAAGGGACAATCACTTGATGATGAACATCATGCTTATGTATAAATATGTACTAAATTCCCTTTTATTGAATCTCCCCCTCCACTCGCCATTTATGAGTTCTCAATGTCTTAATAATTTTACTAGATTAATTTTTAACCATGGATTTTAATTCTTGAAACTTAAAAAAGAAAAAAAAGAAAAAAAATATCGTTCAACAAATAAAATCAATATTTTCTTAATGATCTATAAAAGTAAGAACATAGATATCATAAGACAAGTAAGGAGTTTCAATAGACAACATATGTCACTATGAATTAATTGAAAT
Source organism: Pinus tabuliformis (assembly GCA_031772625.1). Taxonomy (NCBI): domain Eukaryota; kingdom Viridiplantae; phylum Streptophyta; class Pinopsida; order Pinales; family Pinaceae; genus Pinus; species Pinus tabuliformis. Next base: position 134,174,020 of record CM062805.1, read on the forward strand.
TGTTCTTTAGCACACAAATATTTACCATCATCAAACATTTCCACGTGATGTTTACCAAGAACAAACCATTGAAAAAAACCTTTAGTGGAACTGTAGGAGGTAAGAAACATAAAATTTTAGATAACATAATTTGTATTTTACCATAGTTCAAGTGGCCTAAAATTTCATGCCATAATTTACATTTTTCATCAATATGAGAAACACAGTAATAAAATGGTTGTTTTTTAGTTGAATGAAAGACAAAAAATTTATATAAACCATAATCATAATCCACAAGACCATACAAAACTACCTTGAAGTTGTTTTTGATATCCTTAAGAACATATTTATATGGCCTTCCTTCAAATTTATAACCTTTGTCACATGCATGATAGATACAAAGAAAATTGATGGACATGCCTTGAATATGACAAAGAATTTTCCAATATAACATTAAGAGCTTCAACATTACCAGAACCTACTACTAATTTTTTTTTATAATAACTAATAGAAACATTATGTGATGTGTGACTGTTGTGGCCACCAACAACCCCCCTCCTTATTTAGTATTAGCAATAACAATATATAAGTGGGGACCCTTAGTCAAAAATCTTAAAAAATCAATTAGTGCTTATATGTCCTCTTGGATAAAACTTACCATCATGGACTTAGGAAAATATTTTTGAAAAATCTAAAAAGCTTAAGTTTCATGATGAGGAAAGTAATGTCACTCAAGAAATATCGCATCGTGCAAAGAATGATAGGGCATCTTGTTATGAGTCAAAATGATAAAATGTGAGATTGCGACGTAAACTCCATCTCCATCGCATCGCATGCATTAATGAACACTCACGTTAGAAAACCTTAAAATCGTCGATATGTTATATCGCATATCGCATGTCACAAAATTGCATAAAATACACATAATGATAAAGAGATCTGCGATCTTGCGATATTGCGATCTACGTGTTATCACTCAGGTTGTCCCTCAGGCTGGAGTAAAGCGATACGGTCGAGGTAACCACAAACCAACTTTGGACTGCGGGTTCTAGCCCACCTGCAGTCAGAGAGGGCTCTCTCTTTTTGATTTAGCTTTGTTGATGATGATTTTAGGCTAGCTAATGAGTTCGGGGGTTTTGTTTTGTTTTTGGTGGGAAAATTGATGTTTTCAGGTAAAGAGGCAGGTATATCATGAGGGTTTCAAACCATTGGGCATGGAGTCGAGGAGGAGGGCTGCTGGTACGTTCTCTTGGTCACAAGAGAGAAAAATGGAGCAAGATAGACGCGCATGAAACAAATGTTTCAGGTCTTATAGGATGGACTGAATGCTAAGGAAAGAGAGGCAGTTAAGAATCTTTCTTTCAGCTTAACGGGGGAAGGTGCAAGAGCTCTATCTAGGGGCAGTAAAGAATCCCTAGATAACTGTCAAACATAGGTGAATTAGGGTAAATATGAGCCAGAAGGATTTCATATTCATTACCAATTCAGTTCAGATGAAAACATAAAGAAACAGTAGAAATTGAGCCTAGAGTGTAGTCAAACAAATTCTACAAACTAATCTTTTTTCCTGCTTTTTAGAAGGTGATAAATGAAAACAGAGGTAAGAAAGCACTTATTGGTTCATATCGTGGCACAAGAATTCCATCATTCGGTCTCCAGAAACCATTAATAACCCATCAACAGTCTGTTCTCCGGAACTTTTAGCAATCTTTGATTATAGAAACAACTCAGGTATACAGTGCGAGCCTCTAGTGAAAATTGTCAATCAACCAACCCTTGAAACAATCATAGAGGGCGGTATAAATAGGGAGAAACTCTCTAAAATTTTTAATTACATCTTGACCTAAACAGGTCCTAAAGCATGATTAATTTTGACCTAATCCTATTGGAAATAAATGCATGAAGATATCCTCGGGCAACGCTGAGGGTAGTCGTATCAGATTAAGTAAATGCGTTGTCCTTGGTGGCTTGGTGCAGTGATTTTGCAGTAACTGTGTATGGGTGTCTACTCCTTCGCTGTTCAGCCGCATTTAAAGCCTTAAATGTGACTTGAAAGCTTTAAATGGCCGTCATGACTTTCTTTGGCTTTGTTGAGGGGCTCATCAATGTTTAGCTACTTCGAGCCGTTAAAAATCTTGACTGATACTCTTTGACTCCTCTTCCTCCTCTGATACTCTCTGAAAAATGAATTGGGCTACTTCTCTGATGTGTTGTGCGTTAAATCAAAATTTAATGGTCGTTGTTCAGCCCTCGGTCTCATTTAGAACTATATTTTGCTTCTCTCAGAATGCTTCGCGAAGAAAAATGGGTCATTCTGCGCCTTTCGGGCTGGCTGGGTGCTGCGCGATGAGGGGCCTTCCATTTTGGACCATTTCCCGTAGCCATGCACGATTAGCGCTAGGCCCTAATTGCGCATGAAAAACTGCCTCAGAAACTGAATTCGGGCTTCCAGAGCACGATTTTTGCCTTTCGCGCCAAAATTGATGATGACGTCAGCAGGTGGGACCATGTACGGCGGATGATGTGGCAGGATGATGTCAGCACGTACAGAGGTGAGGTGGTATTATGGTAAAGGGACACGGTGGCAGTTATATGGCAGGGTGACTCGGCGGTACGGTGGCAGGAGGCCACGTAGGCAAATGACGCAGCAGTATGATGTGGGGCCTACGTCACCCAGAGGAGAGTGGTTTGTGGTTTCTGGGCGCACCGCCTTGGAGCAAAGGTGGTTTCAGGGAGGCGGGCTCTGCCACGGCCGGGAAGGTGACGCGTGGTGGGAGTACAGTTGCAATACCGTCCATCTCCCGGACGCTAACCCTCGGGCTCTTGGCATATGGGAAGGCCCGCCCACCGTAGATCTCGGGCGGGCCAGATCTGACGGCTGGCGTCAAGGACGATACGGCAGAGGGTTAAGGGAGGGGGCGTGGGAATATGTGAATCTTCATACGGTGCGGCGGGGGCTTACAAACTTAGAAAAATGGGTTTTGGGTTATGTATAAACGAGCAAGTTAATATATTTACACTTGGGACTTAGGCATAAGGGCGAAACATGGGTTTTTGAGGGTTAGGACTAGGGGAAAAAGGTTATTAGTATGACCAGATGTCAAACTAACTCTTGTTTAAGACTCGGATGGGCTAAAACAGCCCCAGATGGACTATTTTTCCCCAGACTTTTAGGGAAATATGGCTATAGTGCCAAGGGGGAGGGTATTATTACATTTTTGGTATTTTTATACATAGTTTTAGTAGGGGAAGGGGAAACAGATTGGGGAGTGACACAATATAGTTAGTAATTAATATGGAGGTGACCAGAAAGCACTAAGGTAAGGGACCTTAGGCTATTTGGGTAAAATGATTCATATAAGAGAAATGAACAATCCTTGAGTAAAGCAGATCTTCACCAATGCAAGTGATATGGAGAATGATGAAACTAAGAGGCTCAAGCAGATCTTGACCTCTTTGGGGCAATTAGTAAGTGACTTGGGAAATTAGAAGAAGGGGGAGTTAGTGATATCCAGCCTGAGCTCCTCTAGGTGAAAAACTACATCATGACTGTGATCTGAAAAGATAAAACACTTTGTAACACAAAATTGATCATGAATCATCATTTTGCAACCATCAAGACTACCTACCCAGCCTACTGACCTAACATTTTTTCTTCTTTTTGGTTTGGGTGCACTTAGACTTGCAGGCCCAGCTTTACAATTTTTTCTTTTTTGTGTTCTCCTATCTAGATCTACACTTATTTGTGCCACGAACCCAGATTAAGCAGTTGGGCTCCTTTGATTCTCTACCTATCTACAAATCTGCCAAGATTAAGCTGTTTGGACAGATATCATTCTCTATATTCTAAAACAGGAAATTGAACCCTAGGGAGACCAAGGTTAAGCTGTTTGGCCCTCCCTTTTGTAGAACATCCTTTAAAAATGGTTAAGTCATCAAAATTGGAATTCAGCAGTGGCATTTGGACTAGCACACTTCATGGCTTGTTCTTTGGTCTCTTCTGGAAATATGGAACATTGCAGCATGCAAAGTATGACATATTTGGCATGTAAAATGTCAATCATGAAATATGAACACCTGTTGCAACAGGAGGCTAATAGTGGCTCCACTTGGGGATGGCTTTACCTTGTGAAAAGCCAAGAACAGCAGGTCATACTGCCTTGATATTCTGTGGTTGTTGTGGATTAAAAAAACCTCTTTGTGATGGCTGTTAGATAATTGAAACTTTGTAATATGAAAAACCTTCTCCTCAACTGAAATATTGTGAAATGCATAGCACCGCCTGCTTTCTTCTGCGTGCTTGCTATTATATAGAATGTTGCTTGAGCTTTGTACCTTTGAAACATTCTCAAAACATGGATCAAAACATATATGTTTGTCTTGTTTTTGCTTTGAGAAAGGGTGCTGATATGAACAGAAAATACTGCTTTGTTTTGATACTTTAGACTAAAGACTGCAAACAGCTTCCCTTTACCATGAATTGCTGTGATGTGACTGTGCTACTCTTTGTTGTTTTGTTGAGGTTAGTGCAGAGACAGAGCTTTTAAAACTGGAACACTTGTATTGGCTGTGTCTTCACAAAATTTACTGTTGTTCCCTTGACACTTGGATTGATTATATAAAAATGAAAATGAAGTGTTGATATATACAAATATCACTGTACAAAAGATATATACAAAGCTACACTGTATCCCCTAAAAGGGATCATGGTAATGTTTCAGCATATGGCCATTCACAGGGCCTTCCTCAGCAGTGATGTCCTCTACGGATTTGAGAAAATAAGTGTTATTTCCCTGAACAGCAGAAATAACGAATGGCGCTTTACATAAAAAATCAAACTTGGCATGTTTGCCCTTGTCTTCTCTTCGTGAGTCCCACCTTAGAACTTTGTCACCAATGCTGAAATCCTCAGCCTTAGCTCTCTTATTAAACATCTTTTTAAGCTTTTCTTGCAAAATTTGAGCTTTGTCATAAACTTGTTCTTTGGTTTGCTGAAGATGAATGGTCTGATTAACTCTTCTTTGAATGTCATTTGGTTCATCCTGAATTTCCTGTAACATTTTGATAGTAGGAATGCCGAGGGATGAAGGAAATCTGACCTCCATGCCATATACTAGCTCATAAGGGCTCATTCCAATGGATCTCTTTGTTGAAATTCTGTCTGCCCATAGGGCATTTACCAGCTTTTTATGCCAGTTCTTCTTGTTCTCTTCCAGCACTTTCTTTATGATGTTGATGAGACTTTTGTTAGATGATTCGGCTAAGCCATTACCTTGAGGGTAATAAGCTGTAGAGTGGCCCAGGGTGATATGGAACTTATGGCAGAAACTGATCATCTTTTTGGACTTAAAGGCAGCGGCATTGTCAGTGATGATTTTCTTAGGGCAGCCAAATCTAGAAAGGATATTGCACTCAAGGAATTGGATAATGATAGTGTCATTGGCTTGCCTACAGGGAATGGCTTCAACCCACTTAGTGAAATAGTCGGTGGCTGTTAAAATCCATTTGTGTTGGCCTGAGGAAGAGGGATGGATTTCTCCGATGAAGTCAAGACCCCATTGTTGAAAAGGTTTTTCGGTTGAGATGGGCTTCAGGGGCAAAGGTAGCAGCTTTCTCCTGCCCTCAAAGATTTTGCATTTGTGACATGACATGGCAAACTTCTTTACATCTGAAAAAAGAGAGGGCGAGTAAAATCCAGCTCTTAAAATTTTATCAGCAGTGGACTTCCAATATAGATGGCCTCCACACTCACCTGCATGGAATTCTTTCATGACATTTTTAGTTTCATTCATGGTTAAACAATTAAGCAATATACCTTCATGATTTCTCCAAAATAATGCACCATCTATGACACAAAACCTTAAAGCCTTCATTTTCAAAAATCTTTTCTTGGTTCTAGACAATCCTGGGGGAGCGAACAGGTTTAACAGTACATAACATATATCAGCATACCTTGCCAAAAGGTCTCACTGATTTGTGGAGTCGCCAGCTCCTGTTCATTGTCCAGTTGGTTAATGTCTAGAGCTTGGAAGTTTGTTTCAGACATCAGTTTGGCTAAACCTTGTCCTTTATCAGCTTGGTTGGTTTTATTTCTATGTCATACTCAAGGATGTTTGCTATCCACTTGCCTCTTTTGCCTTGTAATCCCTCTCGGGTCAATATGTCTTTTACAGCAGCATGTGGGGCATAGGCAATCACATGTGAATATAATATGTACACTATGAAATCCTTGATGGCCTTAACGAGTGCATAGGCCTGCTTTTCCATGATTGGGTACTTCAAAGGGGCATCTCTTAAGGCTCGGCTGAAAAATGCAATTGGCTTTTCAGCTCCTTGTTCATCCTTTTGCAAAAGGACAGCAGCTATTGTATGATCAGATGCAAAGGAGAAAATGATAAAATCTTTGTCAAATTGTGGGCTGGTGAGGACAGGGGTTTGGGTTAAGGCCGTTTTGATACTCTCAAATGCTTGCTTGGTTTCAAGAGACCATTTTACCTTGGCATCCTTCTTTAACATGTTGCTTAACAGTCTTATTAACTCAGCCAGATTTGGAATAAATCTTCTTAAGAAGTTGATTTTCCCAAGGAATGCTTGTAGCTCTTTTATGTTTCGTGGGTATGGGATTTGGAGGATGGCTTGGATTCTTTCAGGATCAATTCTAATTCCATCTTTCGATATGATGTGGCCAAGTAATTTGCCTTCTTCGAGGCCAAAGAGAGACTTCTTGGGATTCAAGGAAATGCCATATTTCCTGCATGTCATGAATATTTGCCTAAGGTGCTTGAGGTGCTCTTCATCAGATTTGGAAAACGGGGTCAGGTCATCAAGGTAGACAACTAGGAAGTCATGTATTTCTTTGGAAAAATTAATATCCATTGCTCTTTGAAAGGTAGCACCAACGTTTTTAAGTCCGAATGGCATCTTAACATACTTAAATGTTCCCCATAGTGTGGTAAAGGTTGTCTTGTCTTGGTCATCCGAGTGAACAAGTATTTGGTTGAAACCTGAAAAGCCATCTAGCAAAGAGATTCTAGATGACCCCACTAACCTTTGTAGGATGTGGTCCATTTTGGGCAAAGGATAGTGGTCTTTTAGGGAGACTTGGTTTAAATTTCTCAGATCTACACAAAGTCTAATCTCACCTGTCTTCTTTCTTGTGGGAACAAGATTGGATACCCATTCAGAAAATCTGATGGGTGCTATTATGCCTGCTTCAAACATCCTCTTTACTTCCTTCTCGATCGGGGGAAGAAGCATAGGGTTAATTCTTCTAAGTTTCTGCTTGAAGGATTTCTGATTTGGTTTTAAGGGAATTGTGTGTTGGATTATTGAAGTGTCATAGGACTTCAAATCCTCATAACTCCAAGAAAATACATCTTGGAATTCTTTAAATAAATCAATGTACTTGGGCTTTTGATCAGGTGGTAAATTTCTTGACAATTTGATCATTTTGGGATTCTCTGCTGTCCCAATGTTGTGTTCTTCTATAGCAGTGTTCAATGGTTGTAATTTTGGCTTTCTAGGAACATCATTGGTGTCAAACATGTCTTCTAATGGGCTTAGGCTAGTAGGCAGAAAATTATTCTTTAGGTCAATGATCTCTGCCTCTGTTTTAGCAATTTCTTCCAAATGCATTTGTTTCAGTTGTTCTATGTTTGTTTTGTCAAAAACAGTTGGGTTTAGGAATTTTCTTGGCTGTTGCAGCTGTTACAGCCTGTTGGTTTTTATTTGTTTGCTGTTGGGAGTCATTCATAGCATCCATGTCAATGTTGATATTCGAAAATTCCTGCTCAAGGGTGAGGAAATTGTTGATCTGGACGTCATTTTCAAACACTTGCCAATCTTTAACGTTATTTGGGACAGAGGACCTATGTTTTATTTCAGAAGTAAAGTGATGGTTTGGCTCAAAGGGAAGCTTGCATGTACTAGCAAAGGTGGCTAGGCTGTGTGCATGAATGTTATGCTCTCTTGAAATCTTGGCCAGCTTGAATTCAGTGAACGCATTGAGTATATTAGTGGCAGAAGTCCTATAGGCCCTCATTCTATTGTCATTGGTTACAAAATTACCTTTCATCTGTTGTATGATTAAATCAGTGTCACCTAAAATAGACACTTTTGCAGCTCCTAAAGCTTTGAGAAGTTTAAGGCCTAAAAGCAAAGCCTCATATTCTGCCATGTTATTTGTGCATTTGAAATTCAGTCTGTAGGCATGTCCTTCCGCATGCTTGTGGTGTGTATTGTGAATCCATACACCTGTCCCTGCTCCTAATTTGTTGACCGAGCCATCAAACTCTAAATACCATGTGATTTCTTGCTTGTGGTTTGTGCTAAGAGTTTCAGCTATGTTAGGATTGGGCAGATTTGAAATTTCTATTTGGGGAGTTTCTTCTATCATGCTGGTTGCATTAATTGTTGTGACAGTCTCATGGGTACACGCAACTGATTCTTCATTGATTTGTGCTCATTGTTCTAGAGCCAAAGGCTCATCATCCGTTAGAAAATTTGTGTTATCATTAAACAAAATAAAAGAATCCATATCAGAATGGATTGAGTAAATGGGAAAATTTTCTGGCTTGCTCTCACTACTTACTACATATTTCATGAGGGTTTCTCTGTACAGTCTCTTTGGTTGCCCAAAGACTGAAATAGTAGCATAGGAGAGGTCTAGTTGAAGGGATCCTTGGAGCTTTGCTCCCCATGATCTTGATAGGAGCATACCATACTCTGGTCGGATGTCAGCCACCACCACATCCATGAGGATAGTCTTGTTGGGATATTGGACTAGGGAGACACACAAGTCTTTAATGAGGCTTAAACACTTGACCTGGCTTGAGTAAAAGGAAAACAGATCTTTGTAGGGTCTGGTAATATCAAGGTTCAACTTTTCCATAACTGCTTTGGGCATCAGATTGTGTGAAGCTCCTGAATCAAACATAGCGTTGTGCAAAACTTTGTCATGTATATGAAAACTAACATAAAAGGGTGGAATAGGTCCATATGTTGATTTTCCATTAACTTCTAGGCCTAACAATAGTTCAGGAGTATCATCCAAAACATTTACATCGTCCTTATTCTCTGGTATTTGAAGTGATCTTTGAATTTGTTGCCTATATACATCATGCTTGGCAAGTTCTGAGAGGGGGATGGATATCTTCAATTTGGCTATTTTTGTCTCTAAATTAAATGGCTTTTCCAATGGAGTTTTGATGTTGATAATGGCAGTTTTTTCTGTTTCATTTGAATTGCCTACTACTTGCTCTTGTTTATCAGCGTTATGGGAATTGATTGCTTGCGGTTTTTCAACTTTGGGAGGGCTTTTTAGAACGTTGTTCGATTTTTGCTCAGAGGAAGAAGGTGGTCAAATATGATCTACAGAAGGCTGCGCTTCTATTATGTCTTCTACGGTCACCTGATGCGGGTTTGGGACAGTTGTATCAGCTGGTTCTGTTATGAAAACCTTGCTCTTAATCTTGTTGGGTTGTTTGCCATCCTTTGTTTTGTTAGGTTCAGAAATATCAATGGTCCTAGTTCTCAGCTTATATTGTTTGTGGACCTCATACACAGCAGTATCATAACCTCGTTTGACTCACCAGACTTAGTTTGAAATTGACTAAAGTTATGCTCATCTTGGTCTTCTTGGCTCAGAAAAGTCTAATGCTCACCCTTTAGATCCATCTGATTCATGTGAGTGTCTTCTGTTTTCTCATTGGATGTAGATCCTTCAACATAATTATCTTGAAAAGGGGGTCTTATGTCATGATCTGGGCTTGACCTACCAACATTTGTGTTCTGCATTTTCCTGAAATTTGGGTTTCTTATGGTATTGGACTGTTGTCCTTCCCATGATGATCTCCTCTCAACATTTTCTACTCTGTCTCCCAGCCTTTGCATGCCACTGATAATAGCATCAAGCTTTTGTTCTAAGGCTGAGGGTTCTTCCTTAAAGGTGGTTCTTCTTTCCATTCTAGCTCTGTTTCTTTTGGCAATTAGGTTGGCCTCTACGCTAACAGCAACATTTTGCATGTTTGCAAGGGTCTAAGGAGCTCTTTATTTTAACTGGTATGCCATATCCGGGTCGAATCCATCAGGGAATTTATACAAGGCAAGGTCAGGTGGTGGTCTTAAGTTCTGTGGCATTGCATTATATACATTATTAAATCTTGCACAGTACTCCAAAACAATCTCCTGGGGACCTCTTTTAATTGTATCATATTCTGCTAGTATGTGCAAGGGGTCTTTCTTTTTCTCCCATCTATTGGTAAAGGATTGGTAAAGCTCATCTGGAGTAGTTATAGAATTTGCAGCAAGTGATCTAAACCAAGTTCTTACATCACCGGTTAAACTTTGAACAAAAATTCTCATTCTCACGCTATCATCATCTATCTCATAGTTTTCAAAATAGTCTTGCATCTTTTTGGTATGCTGAACGGTTGTGAAAGGATCGGTACTGTCAAAATAGGTAATTTTAGATTGGTACTCCTGAGGTAAAGCCCCAGGATTAGCAGGCAGTTGCAGGGGTGCATATCTATTAGCCATATTGGCAGGGATAAGTGGAACAACGGGGATAAATGGAACAACAGGGATAACAGAAGTAACTGGAACAGCAGTAGTGGTAGTTGTAGTATGTGCAGCGAATGGAGGTGTGGATGGAGTGCTTTGAGATGTGGATGATGAACAAGGGGAAGAAGGGTTTGAACGAAATAGAACCTTAACAGGAGTTGGAACACAGCTTGGGAAAGCTGCTTCAGGACTCAAATCAGCAAAATCTTCTCTTTGCTCTTGCTTCTTAAGGATCTTTGGGATTAAGTTCGGATTTTCAAAAGCAGCTGGGGGATTTGGGTCGGGATTTGACCTTGTGTATCGTGGATTCTTCTTGGGAGCCAGCTTCCAAACTATTTTTGGTATTTTTCTGGGAATGTTTTGAGAATTAGCAAGGAACTGATCAAATTTTGGAACTGCTATGTATAGTTTAAAACTAGCATGAAGATTGACTGAAGCAGCTTTTATTTACTTTTGCCACTGCAAAGCAAAGATAGTTTCAAAGGCTACCTGGCTGACATTCAGGCTTCATCTATAGTTTTAAGTAATATGCATCAATTAGAAAATTGATTTCTCAATGGATTCTTCCAACCTGTCTCATGAATTTAACTGAGGATGTCCCCAGTGGAGTTGCCATTATGTTATCACTTAGGTTGTCCCTCAGGTTGGAGTAAAGGGATACGGCCGAGGTAACCACAAACCAACTTTGGACTGCAGGTTCTAGCCCACCTGCAGTCAGAGAGGGCTCTCTCTTTCTGATTTAGCTTTGTTGATGATGATTTTAGGATAGCTAATGAGTTTGGGGGTTTTGTTTTGTTTTTGGTGGGAAAATTGATGTTTTCAGGTAGAGAGGCAGGTATATCATGAGGGTTTCAAACCATTGAGCATGGAGTCGAGGAGGAGGGCTGCTGGTACGTTCTCTTGGTCACAAGAGAGAAAAATGGAGCAATATAGACGTGCATGAAACAAATGTTTCAGGTCTTATAGATGGACTAAATGCTAAGGAAAGAGAGATAGTCAAGAATCTTTCTTTGAGCTTAACGGGGAAAGGTGCAAGAGCTCTATCTAGGGGCAGTAAAGAATCCCTAGATAGCTTTCAAACACAGGTGAATTAGGGTAAATATGAGCCAGAAGGATTTCATATTCATTACCAATTCAGTTCAGATGAAAACATAAAGAAACTGCAGAAATTGAGCCTAGAGTGTAGTCAAACAAATTCTAAAAACTAATCTTTTTTCCTGCTTTTTAGAAGGTGATAAATGAAAACAGAGGTAAGAAATCACTTATTGGTTCATATCGCGGCACAATAATTCCAGCATTCGGTCTCTAGAAACCATAAATAACCCATCAACAGTTTGTTCTCCGGAACTTTAAGCAATCTTTGATTATAGAAACAACTCAGGTATACAGTGCGAGCCTCTAGTGAAAATTGTCAATCAACCAACCCTTGAAACAATCATAGAGGGCGGTATAAATAGGGAGAAACTCTCTACAATTGTTTATTACATCTTGACCTAAACAGGTCCTAAAGCATGATTAATTTTGACCTAATCCTATCGGAAATAAATGCATGAAGATATCCTTGGGCAGCGCTGAGGGCAGCCGTATCAGATTAAGTAAATGCGTTGTCCTTGGTGGCTTGGTGCAGTGCTTTTGCAGTAACTATGTATGGGTGTCTTCTCCTTTGCTGTTTGGCCGCATTTAAAGCCTTAAATGTGACTTGAAAGCTTTAAATGGCCGTCATGACTTTCTTTGGCTTTGTTGGGGGGCTCATCAATGTTTAGCTGCTTCGAGCCCCTAAAAATCTTGACTGATACTCTTTGACTCCTCTTCTTCCTCTGATACTCTCTGACAAATGAATTGGGTTACTTCTCTGATGTGCTGTGCGTTAAATCAAAATGTAATGGTCGTTGTTCGACCCTCGGTCTCATTCAGAACTCTCTTTTGCTTCTTTCTGAATGCTTCGCGAAGAAAAACAGGTCATTCTGCGCCTTTCGGGCTGGCTGGGTGCTGCGCGATGAGGGGCTTTCCATTTTGGACCATTTCCCGTAGCCATGTGTGATTACCACTAGGCACTAATTGCGCATGAAAAACTGCCTCAGAAACTGAATCCGGGCTCCCAGAGCACAATTTTTGCCTTTCGCGCCAAAATTGACGATGATGTCAGCATGACATCAGCAGGTGGGACCATGTACGGTGGATGACGTGGCAGGATGATGTCAGCGTGATGACATCAGCATGTACGGAGGTGACGTGGTAGTATGGTAAAGGGACACGGTGGCAGTGATATGGCAGGTTGACTCGGCGGTACAGTGGCAGGAGGCCACGCAGGCAAATGACGCAGCAGTATGACGTGGGGCCTACGTCACCCAGAGGAGAGTGGTTTGTGGTTTCTGGACGCCCTGCCTTGGAGCAAAGGTGGTTTCAGGGAGGGGGGCTCCACCACAGCCGGGAAGGTGACGCGTGGCAGGAGTACGGCGGCAATACCGCCCATCTCCCGGACGCTAACCATCGGGCTCTTGGCGTATGGGAAGGCCCGCCCACCGTAGATCTCGGGCGGGCCAAATCTGACCGCTGGCAGCAAGGACAATACGGCGGAGGGTTAAGGGAGGGGGCGCGGGAATATGTGAATCTTCATACGGCACGGCGAGGGGTTAAGGGTGGGGGCGCGGGAATATGTGAATCTTCATACGGCACGGCGGGGGGTTACAAACTTAGAAAAATGGGTTTTGGGTTATGTACAAATGAGCGGGTTAATATATTTACACTTGGGACTTAGGCATAAGGGCGAAACATGGGTTTATGAGGGTTAGGACTAGGGGAAAAAGGTTGTTAGTATGACCAGGTGTCAAACTAACTCCTGTTTAAGACTCGGATGGGCTAAAACAGCCCCAGATGGACTATTTTTCCCCGGAATTTTATGGAAATATGGCTATAGTGCCAAGGGGGGGGGGGGTATTATTACATTTTTGGTATTTTTATACATAGTTTTAGTAGGGGAAGGGGAAATGGATTAGGGAGTTGGATTATATAGTTAGTAATTAATATGGAGGTGACCAGAAAGTGCTAAGGTAAGGGACCTTAGGTTATTTGGGGAAAATGATTCATATAAGAGAAATGAACAATCCTTGAGTAAAGCAGATCTTCACCAAGGCAAGTGATATGGAGAATGATGAAACTAAGAGGCTCAAGCAGATCTTGACCTCTTTGGGGAAATTAGTAAGTGACTTGGGAAATTAGAAGAAGGGGGAGTTAGTGATATCCAGCCTGAGCTCCTCAAGGTGAAAAACTGCATCATGACTGTGATCTGAAAAGATAAAACACTTTGTAACACAAAATTGATCATGAATCATCATTCTGCAACCATCAAGACTACCTACCCAGCCTACTGACCTAACATTTTTTCTTCTTTTTGGTTTGGGTGCACTTAGACTTGCAGACCCAGCTTTACAATTTTTTCTTTTTTGTGTTCTCCTATCTAGATCTACACTTATTTCTGCCACGGACCCAGATTAAGCAGTTGGGCTCCTTTGATTCTCTACCTATCTACAAATCTGCCAAGATTAAGCTGTTTGGACATATATCATTCTCTATATTCTAAAACAGGAAATTGAACCCTAGGGAGACCAAGGTTAAGTTGTTTGGCCCTCCCTTTTATAGAACATCCTTTAAAAATGGTTAAGTCATCAAAATTGGAATTCAGCAGTGGCATTTGGACTAGCACACTTCATGGCTTCTTCTTTGGTCTCTTCTGGAAATATGGAACATTGAAGCATGCAAAGTATGACATATTTGGCATGTAAAACGTCAATCATGAAATATGAACACCTGTTGCAACAGGAGGCTAACACTACGATCTTGCGATATTGCGATCAAACAACCTTGTGATAGAACATCACGAAGATATTGTGGTAATGCGATACAGGGATATGCGATACTGCGATGCAAATCGCAGAAACATTCCATCGCAGATTTTCCTGGCTCAATATTCAAGAAGTTTTTCCATAAACCAACAACCGGTTACACGCTTTAATGATAATTAATGAATTACACGCTAGTTGTTAATAAAATATGGTTTTGTTTTTTCGAAGAGCCAGTTCACGTAAGATGGCATGTTTTTTCATATCCGTGGCATTTAAAGCTTTCCTGTCATTATTTATTATCATTACTCTCTCCTCACTTATGAACTGCAGGAACAAAGAACAAAAGTTACACAAAGAAATGTGCATGAAACTATGGGGAAAAAGGGTAAGGCTCCAATGTTCAAAGATAGAGAAATGGCATCCTTATACGCAGACACCGCATGCAACAGAGCCGCAGATTCACAAAATGTTGTTGAGCCATCCATTACAGATCTCTCATTTACAACCATGGTTAAATGGGTACTTAGTGATGCTGATATCAGAAACAGACAGTTTAATGCTCAGGGTCAAGAGCTCACGAAAGCATTATTTTTACAAATTTTGAGCTTTATACCCGATAAAAGAAAGAGGCACAAAAGGCAAAAAACGCATCAGAGAAGCCCTGATCAAAGAACAAAGGCAGTTTCTGATGCGTGATTAGTGCCTACCACTAATCGCGCATCGCTGAGAAAATTGCTCGAGAAGGAAAGCTTCTAATTGCTCAGTCACCTGCAAGCCCGAAAATTGCAAGAAAGCAATGATAAAAACAATCTGGAAACAGAAAGCTAAAGAAAAGGCAGAATCAATTCAAGGGTTAACCAAGTTGAACTAGGATTATTACTCGGCATACACGGTAAAGCCACATAGTCAGTGGATGACTCTCAAGTATATCATCGATTTTGCTGAGAAGGTGGTGCCAGCTCTTGCCAATTCCGTTTGCTTAGCTCAACCAAAAGCGGAAGATAGTTAGCCGACTCTACTCAAGCAAATACTAAATGCTTGCAACGTTAAGGAGAAAATGCAAAAATAGTTAGATATTAGATTTAATTTTAGAAATAGTTTTGATTTATTTTTGTTTAGAAAAAAGGCGGTCATTTAAACCGTATCCTGAATCTTTGTAAATAATTTATTTAGTTAGTGGTATTTAAACCCTTCTCATGCATTTAGAGAAGGGTCCAAAAATTTATCAAAAACTTGTCCTCAGAACATGCACTTTTGCACCCTCCGAGGAGGTTTTCATGAATGAATGGAACAGGATTTGTTGATGCTTGCATTTAATATCTGCTACTGATGTTGCACTTCTGTACTCTTAGTGGATGTTAGAGCAAGGAGAGATAAATCATTTTCACTTGAAGCGCATGAGTAGGACTAGTTATAAATGGTACTTTTATCTCTTAACCATTTCTGCTTATGTGTTAAAGTGATATACAATTTTTAGTTGTTTATGTATTAATGTATGAATGCCTGAGTTATCATATGGCACTTTTGTATGGTGATAGCTATTTATTTATGCTTAATGGATGAATAGCTCACTATGCGATATGTTTTTCACAACTGTTTTGTCTAAATTTTTATGCGAAGTGGTTCATCCTTATTGATTTCTTTTCTCATAATAGTTGAATGATCTTTATTACCAGTTCTTATTTGAAATATTTTTAGATCGAATAATAAAAGAATTATATCCCGGGTTAGTATAGACTTAGATGTTGTTGTTTATTAGAATAGCATAGCATTACATTAAAGTTAGAATTATAATATCTTAATTAGGAACTGTTAGATCAGGAACATCAAATTCTACACATGCACACTCATAGATTGGGAAACTGGTCCCATATCCCCAGTTGGACCCGCTATACCAAATGGATAAGGAGCTGCCAACCAAGGCCTAGACCGGGCGGGTATCCCCCTTATTGTAGACCCGATTTCCGGGGCTTCAACATATTTGGTGCTAGAAGGAGGACCTGAACTATGAATGGAAAGTAAATCTAAATCTGAATACCATTATGAGAGTAAATCACCTTCACCATCTCCCCTGACTTACCCATTACAGTTAAATCCAGAGTTAGAAGTCGCTGGAGCATCAACTGCTACTACAAACCCTGAAATTTCAGAACAATCTACTATTGAACCTCCTGAAGTTGAATCTCTGATTAACAAACTTCATCGATTTTATATTTCTCCTCAAATATCTGATAAATCTCAAGGCAGCGTGACTTCGCAATATAACCCTGCTCATCCCCTGACCAGATTAAAGAGTGAAAAGTTTGGCATTCAGCCAACCAAATTACCTCTTTCCACAAGGAAAAGAGCAAGGAAATCACCTAAAGAGTCCGACCGTGAGACTCTTTCATCATCATCATCCATCTCAACTTATTCACCGCGAAGTCAACCATACAATCCTCCACTTCAGATCATTGTCCATCTGTCCACTGGAACCCCCACTACTCCTTCTCAATCATCTGCAATCGTAATATCATCATATTCCCAACCAGAGGGATCATCTTCTGCACTTTCCTCTGTTAGTAGTTTAGCAAGGGCCCAATCTCCATGGAATAACCCTGGGGCGGTCTTAATGCCTGCACCCTTGAGTCAAATACCGGCCCATCTTGAGAAACGGCTGCCTAAGTTTAATCCTGAGGCAGGCATGCTAGTAGAAGAGCATATAAACAACTTTATGCTATCCATTAATCTTAATGGAGTTACTAATGAAGATGATGTTGTTCGACGTTTTCCTTATACTCTGAAAGGAACAGCCGGATCATGGTATTTCTCATTACCCTCTCGATCCACCACTAGTTGGGACATCTTCCAAGAGCAATTCCTGACCAAATTTGGTGATGACAGGTCTACGGCAACGCTAATCAATGACCTATCTAACCTTAGGGCCGAGTCAAGAGAGCCTATCAAAGACTTCAGTTTACGTTTCAATAAAATCCTAAAAAAATTCCTACTGCTTCCCATCCTAGCGAAGAAGTATGAAGTGAATGGTATATCACTGCTTTACCATCAAACATAGAAATCTTCGTGGACAGGGCTAATAAAACAACCTTAGCTGAAAACATGAAAGAAGCAATAGAGGTAGAGAAACGTATAATAGCCTTAGAGAAGAAATCTGCGATAGAGGAACGGAAATCCAAGAAAGTCACCTTCAAGGAAGATTCCAAGAAGAAACAAACAAAAGATCCATTTGATTTGGAAGGATTGCAAAAAGTTCTGAAGACCATGTCCAATGAAATGGTCGACATCAAGAAGCAAGTAGCAGAAACTTCTTCAAAAAAGCCCTACAGAGCTTTTAAAAGAGGCCCTTCAATGGATTCAAAGCCACCCAATGTTATTTCAAATGCTGAATCCGAAGAAGAGGAAGAGGAAATTGCCACTGAAGGGCAAACCGATGAAGAAGAAGTTGTAGAATTACAAGGAATGTGGGATTTCATCCTCCCACAAGAAGAAGATCAAGAAGAATTCCCAGTTAGCACACGAAGTAAAAATCAGCTTGATCCTCCCCAAACTACCCCTAAGCCAAAGAGTGCAAGCTCTACAATAAAGGATAAAGTTGCAACAAAGAAAATGACATCTAAAGCGACTCAAACCAGCCGAGTCCAAATAGATGCATCAACTCAATCTAAGACACTGATCGTGTCGGATGAAATGGAGTACAATATTATAGAAGATATGAAAAAGACTAGGGCCAACTTCACTCTTTACGAATTGAGCAAGTTAAAGCATCAACAGAAGATAATGTTGAAAGAATTACATGCTGTGCCAGTTGCACCTTTGCCTGCCGCTGTACTTTCTCAAGCTTCCCATAACATAGGAAGACTTCCAACTAATGCAACCAATAAGATTGATCCAAATGACAACGCTCTAATTGGAGGAAGATCGAGATCTCATACTCCTCTGTTTCTCCTTACTTATGAAATTTTCAATAAAAATGTGCATAATTGCTTAGTGGATTCTGGTGCTTCATCGAATATTTTGCCAAAGTCCATATGTGCCAAGTTAAGTGTTCAACCATAGAAATCCGCTGTGCGCATAGTTCAGCTAGATCGATCTCAAGTCGAAGTGATTGGTGAACTAAATCAAGTAACCATAAGGTTGTCATCCAACCCTATGGTATGTCAAGTTATTGACATTTTGTTTGCTGATATTCCAGAATTTTATGGCTCAATTCTTAGTAGGGATTGGTCAGAAAAACTTCATGGATACTTTGCAACTGACTGGTCGCACATGTGGCTGCCCTACAATGGTAAACCAAATCAAATAAAAGTTGAACGAGAACTACATCAAAAATACATAGTAATGGAGCTAGAGGGGGAAAATGAACCAATAGCATATAACAGTAGCATTATTGGAAATTACTCAGTAGATTCTTTCCTCGGCAATGTTAATGCTCATACGTCACCATAATTAGAACAATGTGTTTTGTCCCAAGTCGGAATTTTTTCTCAAACGAATAGTTCAAAATGTATCAATTTTTGAGATAGTCCTATAAATAAATCTTTGTTTTGGAAATTATTTTTTGATGGTTCTAAATCTAACGAAGGAGCAGGAGCAGGATGCGTTCTAATTATTCCAAAAGGAGATAAAATTATGCTAACATGCAGACTCGAATTTGATTGCACCAACAATATAGCAGAATATGAGGCTTTGGTCCAAGGGTTGTACAAAGCAATCGAGTTAGACGTCAAGTACCTTCAAGTTTTCGGAGACTCTGAGATTGTGGTTAGACAGGTATGTAATACTATACATTGCTTATCAGGTCATTTAAAACATTATCAATCCTTAGTTCAAGATCTAACTGAGCATTTTATAGCATTGAATATTTCTTCAATTCCCAGACTCCAAAATTCAAGTGCAGACCTTTTCGCTAACGTAGCTTCTAAGCTTATTCCTTCAGAAGATTTTAGTCCAGATAGATTCTCAATAGAATTAATCTTTAGACCATCCATTCCTAATAACATCACAAATTGGAGAGTATTTAACGATGATCCTGATATCGTAAATTTCCTCACATCTGAAGGGTCTTACTCCAATCAAATAATTGACGAAGACCAACATGATTGACAATTGCAACAAGATAGCACTAACAATGCTATACCTAAGTCGGTAATCAAGTTAGAAGACCTGTACGATTTGAAAGATCGGTTTAAAAGGTCTACCAATTCAAAACTCCAAAGTTCAACTTTGAATTACGAATTAGTAAACCTAGGAACTGATGCCAAACCACAAAACATTAATCTAGGTCTCGGCCTAGCCCCTGAAGAAAAATTAGCGTATATTCGCCTTTTGAGACAATATAAAAATGTTTTTGCTTGGAACTATGATGAACTAAAAACATACGACACTTCCATCATCCAACATACTATTCCAATGATCGATAACGAAAAACATGTCCAACAAAAGTTGAGAAATACACATCCCAATTCAGAAAATCAGATAAAAACTGAACTCAATAAGTTATGGAAAGCCAGAATAATCTTTCCCGTCAGACATTCTAAATGGGTCTCCAATATGGTACCTGTTAGAAATAAAAACAGAGATATTAGGATTTGCATTAACTTTTGAAACCTTAACAAGGCCTGCCAAAAAGATAATTTTCCCTTACCACCTATGGAATAGATATTGCAAGCAGTGGCAAGCTCAGAATTAATGTCTTTCTTGGATGGATTTTCAGGATACAATCAAGTGTTGGTACATCCTGATGATCAATTAAAAACCACATTCAGAACTAAATGGGGCACATACGCATATCGAAAGATGCCATTTGGTTTGATTAATGCTGGTGCCACATTCCAGAAAGCCATGGACATCACATTCAAAGGTTTAGTCAATAAATCTGTAGTAATTTATTTGGATGATATAATCGTGTATTCCAAGAAATGAAGCGACCATCTTAGAGATTTAAAACAAATCTTCCAACGGTGTTTAAGGTATGGAATTTCACTTAACCCGAAAAAATCCTTTTTCGCATAAAGTGAAGGCAAACTTCTAGGATTCTAGTTTCAAAATCTGGAATTCACATCGATTCCGACAGAATCAAAGAGATTTCTGAAATATCCTTACCTCACAACAAAAAAGCCATGCAATATTTCCTTGGTCAGATCAACTTTGTAAAGAGATTTGTTCCAGATTTTTCACGAATCATGTCTCCTTTGCAAGCCATGATTAAAAAGAACTCAAATTTTAAATAGGGCCAATATGAACACGAAGCATTCAACCTGATCAAACAAGCTATTATTAATGCTCCATCTTTGGCAACTCCGAATTTTTCAGAGCCTTTTATTCTATATACATTTGCCTCAGATAGGTCATATGATGCGATACTCACTCAAGAAAATCAAGAAAAAGCAGAAGCCCCAATTGCCTTTTTCAGTTCAAATTTACAGGGCACTGAATTAAATTATTCAAATGTGGAGAAATAGGCTTATGCTGTTTTCAAAGCAATCAAATATTTCAGACCTTTTCTACTCAAAACCCATACTAAAATTATAGCACCATTTCCAGCGGTAAGGAATCTTCTAGTACAGAAGGATGTGGTTGAGAAAAGGGCCAATTGCGTTACTGCCTTACAGGAATATGCCATTGAGATTAAACCAGCAAACATTGTAAGAGGTCAAGGATTTTGCAAAATGCTGGCTGGAGCGTCCGAAATTTCCGAAATTCCATCTGCAGAGGTACAAATGTGTGAGGTAAGCCTAAACGACGCAGAATCATTATACGCTGATATCATTTATTATCTTAAGAATGGGTATGCTCCTTCACACCTCGATCATACTAAGAAAAGAGCTCTAAGGTTGAAAGCCAAACAATATCAGCTCATAAATGATATTCTTTTTAGAATAAATTATGATTCTGTTCTTCTTAGATGTCTTGAGAAATATGAAGCTGAAAAAGTTTTGCAGGAACTCCACGATGGGCCAGTAGGCGGACACTATGCTGAAGATGCTACTGCACATAAAATATTGCGCGCAGGGTATTACTGACCCACGTTATTCAAAGACTCGAACAGTTACATGAGGAAATGTCAAGTCTGCCAAACTACTGCTGGGAGACAAAAGAACCCATCCTTGCCACTACAACCAGTTAACATTGAGCAACCTTTCAGTCAGTGGGGATTGGACATAATAGGTGAGATCATTCCTCACTCTTCTAAGCAGCATAGATATATCCTTACAGCAACAGATTATTTTACTAAGTGGGTAGAAGCAGTTCCACTCAAGACGGCTAATGCTGAAAATATCATTGAGTTCATAGATCAATTTATAATCACCAGGTTTGGATTGCCTTCTGCTTTAATTTTTGATAATGAATCATACTTTTCTGGAAATGCAATGACTGAATTTGCACTTAAAAGAGGATTCAAACTTAAATATTCGACCAATTATTACCCATAAGGCAATGTGTTAGCTGAGTATACAAATAAAAACCTAATCAGGATTATCAAAGGAACAGTTGACCAAAATCATAAAAATTGGCATAAGGCTTTGATATATGCTTTATGGGCAGACCGAATAACGCAAAAAGCTTCTATCGGCACTTCTCCCTTTAATTTAGTTTATGGGAAATAAGTGGTTCTTCCGACTCATTTAGCAATTCCCTCTTTGTCTCTAGTTCAATATATTGATGAAGTACCAACTTCCTCCTTACAGCTAAGACAAATGGAAATAATCAAATTAGAAGAACAACGAGAACAGGCTACGAAAACCCATGCTCATCATCAAGCACTAGTGAAATCCTCTTTTGATTCAAACATAATGACCAAAAAATATTTTCATATGGGAGACTTAGTTTTAAAATGGGACAAGGCCCATGAAGAGAAAGGAAAACATACAAAATTTCAAAGAATGTGGCTCAGTCCTTTTCAAATTGTAGAAGTCATAGGTCCATCAACATTTGTGTTACAGGATTTAGCAGGTAAAAGAGAATCTTTACGTGTTAACAAAAAAATTCTCAAGAAATATTTTCCATAGAAGATTATTCTTCTACTTTTGTAGAGTAGTTGTTTTTCTTTTCATAGTAAACCAGTTGTGAATGGTTACATTAGGCATTTACGAATAAGACACCAATTCTCTTTCAAATTTTGAACTTTTCGCTTGTATAAATAGCAAATCTTTTGGAAAATTGATCTCTATTATTGATAGATACAGTTAAAGACTCTAGCCTAGATATGATACTAGTTCCAACTTCATAAAGTTTGATGAAAATAACCTTTTGTGAAGAAATTGTTTTATGTCAGTACAATGAAAGGTATCAATAACAAAATAGAGATTCTTTGTAGAACAACTATTTCCAAAAACTCTACTACTGTCGTCCAGAGCTATCTTAAGGAAACAATGACTTCCTCCCTGCTAAGGAGATCACAACTTTAAGAGGAGCAACCCAAGGATACACTTCATCTTGAAGAATAAGAGGTATCATCACGAGCGAGCTTATCATAATCACAGATATTATAACTTGCTGACTTTGCCAAATACTCCACACCACAACAGGGCAATGACTCAAGATTGTTGCAATCAAAAGACAAGGGGTCTCATCATGAGCCAGCTTATTCAACAAAGTTATAAATCAAGTGAATGACTGTGTCATAAATTAGATATCAAACCAAGACATTGTTCTTTAAGAGTAAAAGAAAATCAAAGCAATAAGTGTGGATGTGGATTCTTCTTTGAAAGTTGTAGGTTCCTTTAAGTAGGATACAGGATCATTGCTGCGTAACAGGTAACCTTGTCGAGGCTATAAATGCCTGCTGGCAGTAGAGGCTCTACCTACGAAAAATGAGCATATTTAAAATTGGTTTACAGAGGAGACTTTGTTTTATCTTTACAGACCAAGCAATGAATGATGTAAATACAAGGACTAGCCTGAGAAAGAAAATAATCAAAGTTTAAAATAGTTGGAACAAAATGTCATTGACAGGTTAGAACATAATGTACTTTATCTTTCCATAATAAAGTTTAACTTTCTGAAAAATTTTCTGTTTTGGAAGTTTAGAAAATTCAATAGAAAAACAGAGATAACTAGTTCTTCCAAGTGAATCACCAATTGTTGTGGCCACCAACAACCCCCCTCCTTATTTAGTATTAGCAATAACACTATATAAGTGGGGACACTTGGTCAAAAATCTTAAAAAATCAATTAGTGCTTATGTGTCCTCTTGGATAAAACTTACCATCATGGACTTAGGAAAATATTTTTGAAAAATCTAAAAAGCTTAAGTTTCATGATGAGGAAAGTAATGTCACTCCTTAAGAAATATCGCATTACGCAAAGAATGATAGGGCATATTCTTATGAGTCAAAATGACAAAATGCGAGATTGCGACGTGAACTCCATCGCATCGCATGCATTAATGAACACTCACGTTGGAAAACCTTAAAATCGCCGATATGCGATATCACATATCGTATGTCGCAAAATTGCATAAAATACACATAATGATAAAGCGATCTGTGATCTCGCGATATTACGATCTGCGATCTTGCGATATTGCGATCAACCAACCTTGCGATAGAACAGCACGAAGATATTACGGTAATGCCATGCAGCGGTATGAGATACGGCGATGCAAATCATAGAAACATTCCATCGCAGATTTTCGTCACTCAATATTCAAGAAGTTTTTCCATAAACCAAGAATCGGTTACGCGCTTTAATGATAATTAATGAATTACATGCCAGTTGTTAATAAAATATGGTTTTGTGTTTTTGAAGAGCCAGTTAACGTAAGATGGCATGTTTTTGCATATCCGTGGCATTTAAAGCTTTCCTGTCATTATTTATTATCATTACTCTCTCCTCACTTATGAACTTCAGGAATGAAGAACAAAAGTTACACAAAGCAATGTGCAGGAAACTATGGGGAAAAATGGTAAGGCTCCAATGTCCAAAGATAGAGAAATGGCATCCTTATACGTAGACACTGCATGCAACAGAGCCGCAGATTCACAAAATGCTACTGAGCCATCCATTACAGATCTCTCATTTACAGCCATGGTTAAATGGGTACTGAGCGATGCTGATATCATAAACAGACAGTTTAATGCTCAGGGTCAAGAGCTCACGAAAGCATTATTTTTACAAATTTTGATCTTTATACCCGATAAAAGAAAGAGGTGCAAAAGGTGAAAAATGCATCAGAGAAGCCTAGATCAAAGAACGGAGGCAGTTTCCAATGCACGATTAGCGCCTAGCGCTAATCGCGCATCGCTGAGAAAATTTCTCGAGAAGGAAAGCTTCTAATTTCTCAGTCACCTGCAAGCCCGAAAATTGTAAGAAAGCAATGATAAAAACAAACTGGAAACAAAAAGCTAAAGAAAAGGCAGAATCAATTCAAGGGTTAACCAAGTTGAACTGGGATTATTACTGGGCATACACGGTAAAGCCACATAGTCAGTGGATGACTCTCAAGTATATCATCGATTTTGCTGAGAAAGTGGTGCCAGCTCTTGCCAATTCTGTTTGCTTAGCTCAACCAAAAGCGGAAGACAGTCAGCCGACTCTACTCAAGCAAATACTGAATGCTTGCAACGTTAAGGAGCAAATGCAAAAATAGTTAGATATTAGATTTAATTTTAGAAATAGTTTTGCTTTATTTTTGCTTAGAAAAAGGGCAATCATTTAAATTGTATCCTGAATCTTTGTAAATAAGTTATTTAGTTAGTAGTATTTAAACCCTTCTCATGCATTTAGAGAAGGGTCTAGAAATTTATCAAAAACTTGTCCTCAGAACATGCACTTTTGCACCCTCCGAGGAGGTTTTGATGAATGAATGGAACAAGATTTGTTGATGTTTGCATTTAATATCTGCTACTGATGTTGCACTTATGCACTCCTAGTGGATGTTAGAGTAAGGAGAGATAAATCATTGTCACTTGAAGCTCATGAGTAGGAATAGTTATAAATGGTACTTTTATCTCTTAACCATTTTTTCTTATGTGTTAAAGTGATATACAGTTTTTAGTTGTTTATGTATTAATGTATGAATGCCTGAGTTATCATTTGGCACTTTTGTACGGTGATATCTATTTGTTTATGCTTAATGTATGAATAGCTCATTATGCGATATGTTTTTCACAATTGTTTCATATAACTTTTTATGCGAAGTGGTTCATCCTTATTGATTTCTTTTCTCATAATAGCTGAATGATCTTTAGTACGAGTTGTTATTCGAAATATTTTTAGATCACATAATAGAAGAATTATATCTCGGGTTAGTATAGACTTTGATGTTTCTGTTAATTAGAATAGCACAGCATTACATTAAAGTTATAATTAGAATATCTTAATTAGGAACTGTTAGATCAGGAACATCAAATTCTACACACACACTCATAGATTGGGAAATTGGTCCCATATCCCCAGTTGGACCCGCTATACCAAGCGGATAAGGAGCTGCCAACCAAGGTCCGGACCAAGCGGGTATCCCCCTTGTTGTAGACCCAATTTTTGGGGCTTCAATAGTGACTTAAGTGTCATAAGAATAAAATAGTGAATAGGCACCAAATATATGGATAGAATCTCCCAATTCCATAATCCCTTCGATTGAAGAATAATATTCACCTAGTTGAGTAGAATATCCATAAAGAGAAACATATTATTCAATTAAGGATCCTTTAGCAATTTCTTCTCTATTTTAAAAAAAATTATTTTTATGGTGTTTAGTTTTTCTGCCATTATTACAATGATTAAACACTTTTTTTTATACTAACATCATCACAAGGATCATTACAAGAGTGTTTGGAAGATCATTTAGTATGTGATTTAGGATTTTTATTAAAAATTCTATTAATATTATTTTTATTATGTGTCATTAGAGCTTTATTAGGACTTAATTGACCTAAATAAAGAAACATTTCCTACTTGTCATTCAAACCTTTACAAAAATCTTCAAGTCTAGGTGTCATAGATCCTTTAGAAATTTCAATTTCTTTATTCCTACTCTAGATGAACATACCAAAAGGAGAAAATTTGTGTTCTACAAGAATTACTTGGGCTATATCATTTTTCTTCTACTTCTTTCCACAATTATATAGGTTTTTATGGACAAATACCTCTTGCAGACAAGAGTGATCTCCTTAGGTCGAGCGCCCAGACCTAGAACAAAACAAATAGTAATAGAAATTTTTCAATAAGTCTATAATGATCAAATCATAGATAAGCATCAATGAGATGATTTTTTTCTACCTTCTTGATTGATTTTTTCCCAACTCCATATTTAGGCTTCACAATGAAGAAACTCATAGATAGCAGAAAAAACAAGAGATCAAAGAAAATCTACACAAATGTGATTTAAAAAATATCTATATATATGATGAAGGAGATATGTAATAAAAACCACTAAATGTACAAAATTTTTATTGGACGGAAATGTATTATTGTATTAATCATGAAATATGTATTACAATCCAAGCCTTGATTTTTTCTATCCCCTTCTAGTTTGTTCCTTCATTCCATTGCCTTGCCTTCAAAAGTATTATGATCAAGCAATAGGTATTTCAACAGACTTTCACCAAGATTTCTTGATATTTCCTAACTAGCTATCTCAATGGGAGATGGTTCTATTTATAGGCTTGGGAAGGGATAAGAGGAGGACAAAGGATGGAGGTTGAGATCCAATAAGTTAGGGAGGTGATCCATATCCAAATCAGTTAGAGGAGATGTCATCCACGAGGATTCGAGAATAGAAGCTTCACATACTCTTTTATTTTTTACCTTTGTTAAAACAATGTTGCACCCTTTGAATAGGAAAAGTGTGAAAGTGTCATAATCCAGCAGGTATTTATAATGTGACAACCTAGTAGCATTGCATCTAATTATGGTACATCCTGTGACATTCTTTAAAATTAGAGTTTTTAAGGTATTTTCATAATATTCTTATCTTCCAAAAAAGCGCTTTTCTTCCATATTCTTCAAGGAGTAATGAAAATTATGCTTCATATGTCAAAGGATAGTGGTACAACATAAATTTACATGAATACGACAAAAGTATTTATAAAAATAGGATTTTTGTTAATTTTAGATATGTTTTATGCTTAGAGCAATTTATTTCAATTTTCACAGTTAGCTCAATATATTTTCTAGATTAGCAGTCACATCAGAATTAAAGTAAAATGTAGATAAACATAAACATAAATCAAAGAAGACAAGCGAAGACAAGAGGTCACAAGATGTGGTGCTAGCCAGGGACAAAGCCCAATGTGGGGAATCCCTTGATCAATTTTTCTTATATGTTCTTCAATAGTTCAGCAAAGAGAGAGAGAGAGAGAGAGAGAGAGAGAGAGAGAGAGAGAGAGAGAGAGAGTACATTTACAACAGAAGTCAATACTTTGACTTATGTAGATAAGAGCATAGATCATCTCTAAGAAGATGATACATGGGATTAGTTGAAAACATGCTATTTCCCCTGATTCTCCAAGGTGACTCCTTCACCTATCATCGTGTTGCATCTCATCATGATGCTGCACCTCACTGTGCTGCACCATGCTGCATCCATCATTGCATTACTGGACATCATGACTACTACACCTTATGTTACATTGTTGTCCCATGTGTCATTGTTGAACCATGTTGTCATATAGCATGTATCATGTGCTTGCAACACCATGCTTGCCACATCTATCCATGTTATCCACGCTTTCCATGTTGCACCATGCTTGTTGTTGTCATGTCACAAGTGTTGTCCCACTTTGTTGCCATGTAATAGTTGTTTTCCCACTTTAAATCTACTACACAATGTCACTTTTATCCTATGTCATAGGGTTGTCCCATCATAGTTGTTTTCCCAACATAGTTGTTGTCCATAATGACATTGTTGTCCCATCATTGTGTTGTCCCAACATTCTAGGTAGTACCATGTAGCCGAGTTGTTCGATATATTAGCACTTTTGTACTAGTTTCCTTGTTGTCCCATGCATCTATCCATCAGTCCACAAATAACCCTCAATTCTTCTGCATGCTATTGCTAATTTCTACCTAGGGTTTTGTCCATGTACTAGGTTGGTTAGGGCACACCAACTAACCTAACGTATAGGTAAAAAACCCATGTTTTCCTTGTTGTCTTTAGAGGTGACTATGGCCTCATTAGGAGGTTTGTTATAGGTCTCTCATCCATCCAAGCTTCATCTCCCAATTTCTATTAGCAGTTCCTCATTACGACCCTATAAATGTGTCATTAAACTGCACATAAATTAGTCCTACAACTGAGGCTTCCCTTCCAACAGTCCTTTATTGCTGTCGCATGATAACAAGGGAACTCAACCCCTTCTCCAACACTTCATACCCCTCAAAATAGCAGCTAAGACTCTTTCTCAATACGTTGTCCACACAACCTTTCCACGTTGGCTAGGGCAGCCTCCTAATGCCTTGGTTAGGGCATGGTAATGTCCTCCTTGACTGTGTTTTGGTAGGGACCAATGTATAGGGTTGTAGAATTCCTTGTAGATAGTGATAGGGCTTCTATATCATGACTGTGTCCTCTAGAATAGGGTAGTGTATTCCTTCTTCTTGACTGTGGCTAGGGAAACCTCATTTCTTCCAATGTCTAGGGCTTCCACTCCTAGATTTCTCTTCCACTAAAACCCAAGACAAGTGGAGAGAAATCAAGATAGATGTGTGTGTGCGAAATGACTCTCAAGCCATCTCCTTTTATACTAAAACGTTGAGCACATGTGGGGTTTATTTGGTTGCTCGTCCACCTTGACGAATTGGCTTATAACACAAATAAATCCATAACTCCATGAATACTTATTAGAATCAGGTGATCTTTAGATAAATCCTACACCTCTCGATGAGATGGATCCAAAAAAAATATCAGGTTCCATAAATAAGATGACCCACATGGAGTTTTTCCCTAGTTTCCAATTTGAACACTTTTATTTAGCATTTTCATTTCAACAACAAATAATTATATCCTATCAAAATGTTTAGCATTTAATTCATGGATTTTTTTTTCATGGTCATAAGCATAACCATCATCATATTTGTCAAAAAAATAAGACAAAATCTTCTCATAGACTTGTTTATCTTCATCTTCAATATGTACTCAAAGAGTATATAAAACTATTTGACCAAAATTCTTCTTAATTACATCATTCTCTCCATATAAATAAGTATTTAGCATTAGTAGCCATATATTGTTACTCCTTAGAACATAAATCATCTTTCTCTTCCATAGAATATAGTTAGGACCCATTAAATCATTAATGGAAGCTACATTTGATGTCATTATGATGAATAAAATAGGAAACTAAACCCTAGAATAAACAAATACGACAAGCTTACTACTACATCAAAAGATGAATAAACTGATTTTTTTACTACATGCGATGAATTTCGAAGTAATTTAATTTATTTGTGATTTTCCATAGAGATTCTAGACTAAAACTATCACACTAAAAATTTCCTGCAACAAAAAAGAATGTTTGTGCAACACTTAACATTTTGGCTAGGGAATTAGAAATCCCACAAGAATCCTTTATAGTGACCATTTATCTTCACTTCCAAATTGAATGGAAGCTACAACCATGAAAACATTGCATGGACTCAAAGAAACTACTAATTCAATGATAATGTGTGATTTATCTCATGTGATTTCATTCGATGAATCAATGGATGGTCTATTGATAAACCAATGGGGGAGGCTTGGACAAAGAGGCCCATTTTCATCTTTTGGATGCCTAGTATGCTAGACGAGTTTACTCTATGTACCAAACATGGTTAATATTTCCTATAAGGTGCTTTATTGACTACCTAGTATGAATTGTTGTCATATTCCTAAACAAGACACCACCTAGGGACAACAACCCGAGGTTTGGATC